>JAACJA010000027.1:39063-639063 GCA_017140755.1 Calonectria hongkongensis | reverse complement strand
GGCGAATGATATTATTCTCTGCCTATATTCTGAGAGATCTCAAAATGTGACTCCGTTGGATCAAACAAATTTATTGAGTCGGGAGAATATTACTGGTTTGTATGCGGTAGTTGAGTTTGAAAATGATTTGAATGAATGGGCGAGAATGCTGCCCCGGCAGTTGCAAGCATCTCAGGAAGCAAGAAGCCCGGCCTTTTTGCGCCAATCAGTGATATTAAAAATAAGGCAAGTGAGGTCTCTTGCTTTAATCGAAACTATGCTTATAAGTCGTGGCCAGATCATTGCATATTAGAATACTCCTCTTTCGGCCAGTGTTATTGGCTGACTTGACACGTCGACCGACCGAAACGATCAATCTGGAAACACAATCCGACGATTGCCTCCAATATCAGATAGCATATAATTGCGCCTTAAAATGTGTCAAGGTAGCACGGGAATTGATTGGCCTAATTTACAACAACATGACATCGGACGGGTCCGTTGGCGTTCTCCCTGGCTGGTGGTATAGTGCATTTTGTAAGACTTTTGAATCTAGCAATCCGCAGCAAATTCTAACGAAGGGAATAGACACATACACAGCTGCTACCGTTTTAATTGCTGGGAGACTGCATAATAATATTTTGCTTGATGTGGCGGAGTCTGATCTGGAAAGTTCATGGAAATGCGCATTAGAGATACTCCAAGAGTGTCAGAAGTATAGTCCCTCGCTTTCAAGATATCGAACCATCCTGGAGGCCCTCCACGACGCAGCCATCTCTGGCACTATATCCTCGAAAATCTCTCTGGGGCAGCAAATGCAATTGTCGGGGCAGTATTTGATGACAGAAACACTAAATACCCCCATGGCGGAGGTCCTGGGGCTATCTGGTTTAGATGAACTGGACTTTTCCTGTTTCCAAGATTCGCTCCATGATAACCCAATGTCAGGAAAAGAAGCTTAATATTGTTTGGATATTGGATTGTACTTCTCTTGCAAAGCTGGCCTTGATGACGATAGAGCATGTTGCTGCTCTCAATTGAAGCATTGTATGCGAGATATCACAATGCCACCCTGTTCTCTTTATCGATCCGATATCAGGCGGCTATACTACAATTGAGATTTTCAGAGTGTAAATTTTGATTAGTTAAATATTGTTGAACAACGTCATCACCTCCTACGGAAAGCAATGAAAAGTCGATGCAGGCAGAAAATTTCGAAGCCTTGAGATCTATTTCTAAGGATCTATCTCAGAAATAAATATAAATGGTTGACGAATGTAGTCGCTAAATTTATTCAATTGCGAGTATTCCTTGAGTCTGGCTTATTTGTGAAGTCGCAATCCAGTGATCCATTGAATGCTAGCCTCGACGATCTGAACTATCAAATCAACCTCCTCATCATTTCTGGGGGCGTACACCATTATCTGGAGTGCGGTTAGTTAGAATTGCATTTATCAATCGCAGATATGCAGATGGTAGGCAAGTATCTTACCCAACCAGGTGGTGCCAGTTCTGGCACAGGAAACCGTTGGCCCCATTTAGCCTCCAAAACAGTGCGGGCATCCAGGGGAGACAGCTGAACATGCAGCGAGTTGTCCAGTGGGTGAACGTGAAATAGTTCGTATCCAACTTTCTTCGCCACGTGATTACATGTCGGAACTTCGGAGCGGGCGTACGCAGCTTCCGTTGTTCCGCCCTCTGTCTTTGACGGGCCTATACTGAGAAGGTCCGGGTACTTCTCACTGTATTCCTTGCATATTGCCATCAATCTCTATTCAAATCAATTAGAGTGATAAGACAAGATTTTGGATTGCACCTACTTTCTGAGCAGCGATTGGAATCGGCTCCGGCCACTGCCGCTGTGGTAGAGTCCTAGAAAGCTTATTAACGACCACCCAATGCCTCCATTTAATGAACTCACCTGGGTAAAAGCTGGGGATGACCACCTGATCTCTTTGGCAGTGGGGTTTTAATAAAAGGAATTCCTGTGCGGGGGATAGGAGAAGGGTCTCGAAGGTCATCTCCGGCAATGTACTTCAAGATTCTGCCTACTCGCAGCCTTGTGACCTTCAGCCAACCATAAATGTTTGGAGGCGTACCGCCAGTACCTGTAGTGTGTGAGGCCTTATATTGTGCTAAATTTATAACTTGAAATGGACTTACCGTAGTGAACCCATTGGGAGAAGTCGCGTGCGGCCCAGAAAAGAACTGCGACTACCGTAGCTCCGAGGGCAGTCAGGCTGGATCGGCGGCTGGGTTCTTCTCTGATCTGATCGAACGTCAAATCCCTGAAAAGGTTCAATGTAGACGACATTGTGGTTCCTGAAAGCTCTTGCGTGATTATGTGAAAGAATTGAGTCATAACTTAATTTGACAGACTGCTTTAGATGTTGATCCTTACGATTAGAGTTCCCGAGCGCTGAGTGTGGTTGATGATGCTACATTTATACGACTTATAGCAAGCAACGCTAAATATAGTAGTCCTGAATGTTCTCCGTTTTCTATGTTCTGGATCCACGCGAAAAAAACATACCAATCCAAGAATGTCGGGACTAATACTGAAAGGCACTGCTAAGATCAAACGATGTCGTAACATGGGTCTACCTCCGTAGAATGTTCGGTATTGAGGCGCGAACTAACGGGAACTGTTCCGTAAAGCCTGGATATCCGAGAGAAACAGGGTTAATTGGAGTCAAAATGAGACCCTCACCTTCGGCTTGAGACAAAGCCGATCATTTTCGCCCCCCTCGGCACTGCGGTCATCATGGTACTTGGACTGAATGACTTTTTAGAAACGAATAATCACCGGAAGAAATCTTTACAATACGGCATGCTAGGATGCTTCGATTAAACTATCTTACTCCGGCCCCACACGCGACAAACCGGGACTTCACTTGGCCGTTCGGAGTTCGGAACGATGTTCCATCCTAGTACAGACCTCCCTTCGGCTCCCTTGTTATAGTGGAAACTCAGCAACTCAAAGGCTTCTATATTTAAATTGCTCACCAAGGCTGAACCTAGCACTTCATTGCAAAGGATACAACACTCACTGTAGCATTTTTCTAGATTCATCTTTCAGTCATGTCAGCAAAGACGCTTGTGGACGCTGGGTTTTCCGGTCGTATTCTTGATTCGACTTCCCCAGATTTCATTAGAGCTTCTGAGCGATTTTCGACTTTCGCTGAACGCAAAGCCAAGTACATCGTATTTCCAAAGTCGGCAAAAGATATTTCTCATGCAATAACCTTTGCAAAAAAGTCGGTGGCTTCGGCTTATCCTGGATACATCAACAGATTGCTAATTTTGCATTAGACAAAAGATGAAATTTGCCATCAAATCTGGTGGCCACAATCCATCAGGTGGTAACAGTGCCGAAGACGGTTTGGTCCTTGACTTGGGCGATCTTAAAGGTGTCAAGTTCGAAAGAGACACCATGGAGGTAAAGGTGGCTGGTGGCTGTCTATGGGGCGATGTGTACTCGGCGCTCCGAGATGAGGATGTGGTCTGCGTGGGAGGTATCGTGCATAGCGTTGGAGTCGGTGGACAGCTAACAGGAGGTAACTACAAGGTGTCGAATTTACAATTGAACACCACTAATACATAACTAACTAGGCGGCTATGGTCCACTAACAACAAGATTTGGAATGGGTAAGTGAATTGCATACATTAGTTGGCCAATTATTGACATGAAAAACAGCCTGCGATAATCTAGTGTCGGCAACGGTTGTCTTGGCTGATGGAAGTATTGTCAATGCCAGCGAAAAAGAGCATCCAGATCTTCTTTGGGGTATTAAAGGTATGGAACTTGTACATTCTAAAAAGATCGCTCTAAAGTGAATCAAGGAAGTTCCTCCCAGTTTGGTGTCGTTGCGGAGTTTGTCCTTCGAGCATATCCCAATCAAGTAAGTCGGTGTGTCGTGTGACTCAAAAATTACAGAATAACATATTGTAGGGTAGTTGGTTTTTTCGATTTTCAAAATTCCCAGAGACTGCGTTGCAGTTTCTCCCATCTCTCATAAGAGTGAGTTAGATAACCCACCGACGGCAAGATATACCATCTGACAAATTTTTATAAGAATTTCTTGAGTCAGGAACATGAAAAAGTCGACATCATTTTCCCTTTCATAGGCTTCTATCCTGGACCAGCGCCCACTCACGAGGTTAGTCAAATCCTTTAGTTGTGACGCATTGCTTATTCTTTTAGCCTTACATTGGGTTGACCTTTATGGGCATTGGACCGATCAGCCGCCACCAACAGGTCATGGCTCCATTCTTCGAGAAGATTCAGCCCTTCCAAGACAGGATACAAGAGTTTCCATCACTGGCTGAATTTGGTCATTGTCTTGACAAATTCCTTGTCGGAGGCAATCGGATTGTCACTGGCGGAGCGCCTTTCACTGCACCCTGGCCAGGAATGATTGAAGATTGCTACAAGTTGTATATTGATTATACCAATTCCCACCCTGAGGCAAAGGAGAGTAAATTGATGATAGAGATGCACGGAACTAAAAGATCTCGCCCGGTATGGATTTGCTGTCTCTTTCCAGATGACGCACTAACGACGTTATTATTTAGCACCTCAGTTCATTTCATGTGGACGAGCCTGTCCATCACATGGCAATCTTTAGCGATGAGTAAGTTTAGTGTTTTTTTATAAGCTACAATAAATACTAAGGGTTGATAGACACCAAAGCGTGGAAGGCGACAAGGCGGCCCATGACTGGGTAAACCAGGGACTAAACCTAGTACGTCGTTATCAAATAGAAAACAGCGGCAAAGATCTTGGTGTCAATGGCAATTCTTGCATGAAAGATCAAAAGAACGATGATGTCTATGGTCCAAACTATCCGAGACTTCAAAGACTAAAGGTGCGGAAATGTGTAACTCTAATTACAATTAGAACTAATAAGATACATAGGCTAAATACGACCCCGATTGCTTTTTCGACGGGTTCTTTCCGATTAAATCCACCGGACGTGCGAATTTGTAAAAGCCTTCTATCACCAGGAATAGCCACAAAATATGCTGTGTTGGGCTGTTGAATTAACTTTCTGTTTAAATATGGCCGTCCAGGAAAGAAAAGTTGGATCGACTCAGGAATGATTCAAGCACGGTTCCTTGCTTTGTAAAATACTTTTCTGTTAGCTGCTCAGAATATACTTGAAACCCCCTATTTATACTTGATAAGAATTGCCTCCCGGATCTTTCAAAATTAAAAACCTTTTAGACTAAATTGACAACGTTCGGTGTCCCAAGCCCGGTTTCGGGCCAAGGCTGACCTGGAAATCGCAATGTATCCGTTCGGAACAAGAATTTACACATGAAAATTCTACATGAAACCACTCTATATTTATGCAAGTCAAGCCCTTTTCACAAGAGTCAGTTGATATAAGTCAATTGTAGCGGTAACGAAGATTTATTGTCCGAAATAATGTGCTTAGATAGTGTTGCAACCAAGACTTCTACTCATTATCGACCTCTATGAACCAAGGTTTGATTAGAGCACATGTTAATGTATAGGCTGTTCTAATTTGTTTTAGTTAGAACAACCTCCAGAACAGCACCAGTTCCCCCCTTGACAGCTCTCACGGCGTCCTTTAGCAGTGGTACAAGATCGTCAACCGAAGTTGAGCGTCCCGTCCAGAGCTTACCGCTCGCGGCAGCCGCAGCAATTCCCGGATAGTCTGGAGTCGGAGAAAAAGAAATATTGATGTCTCCGTTCGTGGATTTGGCTCCATATCCATTTGGGTGTACTAACAGAAGCGATTTGCGTGGTGCGTTCCAACCTATTATACGAGGTCTCGTTAGTATTTTTAACAATTGCCTCTTGCACGTTACACACCTTCATTGTTCAAAACAATGGTCAGCACGGGTAATTTGTACTTCCGGGAGACCCAGTAAACGCTACTTGGAACGCTGAACATGAAACTCCCGTCTCCCACAATTTGGCATATAAATTGGTTCTTCCCTGCGTGGGTTGTCGCCAGTTTAAGGCCCAATGCGGCGCCGCCAGACCATCCTAAACCCGACGCACCAGAGTTGACCCATGAACCTGGCAAAGTTGCTTGGATCTGGTCCGCTACCAAGATAGTGTTTGTGACTGCCTCAACACACCATACAGTATCCACGGGGCACTCTCTTCGTGCAGCCTTTGCGACATGCGCTGCTGTGAATTGATCTTGAAGACTTCTTGGAAGCGCAAAAATTTGGGCCAGTTGCTCATGATGGAGCTCTTGGAGTTTTTCCCATCGTTGTTTGTAGACATCATTCCTTAGCAAAATTCTTAGGCTTTGACTGTTTCTGATGAATCCGTTCAATTGTTGCAGGGCAGTAAAGCTATCCGCCTGGTATGCCGCTGTTGCTTGAACATTAAATAGTGTCATTTGTCTCTTCAGGGGGTCCGAGTCAATGTGAACAATTCTAGCGTCCTGTCGCGGACGACAGTGAACAGGGATCCAGGGCACATCGCAATCGATGACCAAAATTACATCAGCGCGGGTGATGGTCTCATGACCTCCAAGTCTCAGGCCAATCCAAGCACGGTGATCGGCCGGGAAGCACATGTGACTTCCGCCAGCATCAATAACACGTATTCCAGGGATTTGGTCCGCAAGTTGTACCAGTTGCTCAACGCTGCGCGGATCACGGCCCGTATATCCGGTAATAATAAGTGGATCATTCGCTTCGGCGATGAGACACGAGATTTCTTGTACATCTGATTCGGCCAACGCTGCTGGACGGATAGGTTGCCAGAGCCTCTGATTGATGGAATATGGCTGGATCTGTTGTTCCATGACCTCACGAACGGCTGTGAGATAAACTGGGCCTTTTGGCTCGCTCATGGCAAAAGAAAGTGCCCGAAGCACCATTTGCTTAATGTTCGCTCCCGACTTTATTTCTGCAGTGTATCGGCAAAACTGGGAAACAATGGCTTTTTGATCCTGAATATCTTGGAGCCAATGGATGTACTCGGTCCTTGAACCTGCAATCTCGCCATCCATGGTGCAAGGCGACAATCCCGCGAATATCAAAACAGGAACTCGACCAACGCAAGCATTGTGAACGGCTTGCGCCATTGCTTGGGTGCCCGAGTCAACGTGAACGATGACACATTGTGGCTTTTGACTCATGCGTGCGTAGCCATCAGCCATTGACAGGGCCACCATCTAACCAACTCTTAACAAATCTAGAACAAGAATAAACGTATTTTTGTTTTACTCACTTCATTGGGACAGGTAATAATCCCAGGTAGTCGAGAACCATGTCCAGCCTTTGCTTTGGCCATGGCTTCCATGATTGCCGGGTGATCCGAGCCCAGGTTCACAAAACAGCACTCAACACCTGCCTGTTGTATCACTTGGTCAATTATGTTTCTAATTCTGCTTGTCCCTTTGCTTACCTCACATAGCGCTTCAAAGAAAGCGTCAGAAGCTGTGTAAGATGGTTGTGTTTGAGTCTCGAGTGCCATGATGTACAATTCTTGTCGGGGTTTACGGCTGTGAATATTTGAGGTTTTCAACAAATGATCTATCTCTTTTCGAAACCGCCATTTAATAAATTTCCAGAAGATCAATCGTAGTTTTAATTCTAACCTGCATTGGCTGGATAAGTCAATGTCTTCATCACGTTCGGATATGTGGGCCGGTGAACTCATGTTCGGATGATCGGAGCTGGTGCTTGAACTCAGTTCGATCTATCTAAGAAATACATATCCATGAATCCGCCATGACTCCGTGCGAGATGATAAGGTTGCCAAAAGGTTTCCGTTGAAACCTAGTCCATGTCCCAGTGTTCCCAATGAATCCGGTCACCACTGTAACAGCCTGTGCTAATGCCAAGTATTCCCTTACCCCAATCTGAATCTACCTGTCCACGACTCTATATTCTAATTCCAGTTGTGACTACCTATTTGGCATTTGAGGGTTCTTATTTCTTTCGATTTTCACACTAAGAGGACCAGGAAAATCACACATGCAACTCGATATAGTGGGATGGCTTCGGTCCGATAATCCGAACCCTCTGGAGGCTAGTGTAAAGGGTGCGGATTACATTCCGGAGAAAAGTCTCACTCATTTCTATCCTTTCAATTCAATCTATCTTCAACTTTGAACTTGTTTAATACTTCTCCGCCACCAATTGATTTTTGTCCCAGCCTCTGTTGACGAAATTGTGACACATCTTCAGTTTCACAATCGTAGACTCAGAAAACATGACTCAAGCGGCGATTCAAAAGGTCAGTGTCTTTGTTTTGCTAAAAATACCTTCAGCACTCATCAAATATTTAGGTCTATAAAGATATAATCACAGCAAATCACATTCTTCATCATAATGGAATCGTCGACCCTTATGGTCATGTTTCCGCCCGGCATCCTTTGAACCCCGAAGTTTATATAATGTCCAAAAGATTGGCACCAGGAATGGTACAGTCACCGGAAGATCTCATTGAATACTTTGTAGCAGACAGCTCCCCCTTAGATCCTAGAGCTCAGGTTGGTTATTCTGAACGGTTCATACATGGCGAGATCTTCAAATCATTTCCCGGCGTCAATTGCGTCGTTCATAGTCACTCGGAAGATGTGATGCCATTTGTGATTGGAGATATTGCGTTGCGCCCGCCTATCCATCTCGCTGGCTTTCTCGGTAGTTTTTCCCCTTTCCTGTTTTGAGCAGGAGTATAAGCTGACATGTTGGCAGGGAGTCCGGTTCCAACGTTTGATATTGTACCTTTGTACACTCCGGAGGACCCGCAGAACATGCTAGTGAATAATAGTCGTTTTGGAGAGGGTCTGGCACGCACATTTGTGGGCGATGCCAATACCTCTACCACAGCTCCAGGCCATGGTGTGGTGTTGATGCGCCGCCACGGCTTAACAGCAGTAGGAGATAGCATTGCTCAAGCTGTTTTCCGTGCTCACTACACTTGTGCAGCAGCACGAATGTTGGCGTCAGCGATGGTATTACGGGCGTCGTCAACGCAAGCGGAGAGAAACCCCAGCTCTGACGGGTTGCTCTACCTTGAAGGCGATATGCGGCAGGCCTGCCATGAGGCAGTGGAGAAGACTGCATACAAAGCGTGGGATCTTTGGGCCCGAGAAGTTGAATCATACAATATGGCGCATGACCCTTAGGAAATCCTCTAAAGTGATGGCATTCTTCTTCGCAGGGAAGATGTCCAAGATAGATCTTCTTTAGATATTGGTGAACATTTTTCTTCTGGTCATTTGATTTCATAATATACATTTTGCTTTGTAGATAAAATATGTACCATTAACAAACAGTACCAAGGACAATCAGTGCGTTAAAGAACTGGACGCGGGTATTTGATCATAGGTACGAATGCGTGGTCGCAGGTTTCTCATCAACTGGGAAATAGATCAGACATATTCAACAGTCATGGTGATAGTATTGAACTCTCCGAAACCACATGATATGGTAAAATTGGACAACGATCTCGCATTCCGTCGCTTCATTGTTCCGCTGAGCTGCGGCCAGTTTATTCTATGCCCACTGAGCTGCCCATTGCGAATGGAATTGAAGGAGACCAATAAATCCGATCGACTGGTAGCAAGTGAGCCGGTGGCAACGGAAGCTGTTCCGATATTTTTATCCTCAAGTCGCCGGCTGGACCATGTCGCCGAGGATACTGAACTCAAAGGTACACGTTACCCCTTTAGCACCACTGCATATAACCGACCACGCTTGTCGATCAACTAGTCCGTTCGGAAAATAGCGTAGTAATTGATAAAGACGCAACGTCGAGTCCCTCATTGTATTTGGGATTGCCCCCCTTTAAAATACCCTGCTTCACACGAATTTGTGGCATCTGTTCCAAATATTACAGTTTATATCAACATGTCTATTAGGATGGCACATCGAGGCATTGTTCCTTCAAATTGGCTAGGAAAGGTACATGCACTCAAGAAGCCCATCGGTTCATCCATTGCGCATCACAAATTCTCTACTAACACCAGGAAAAAGTCAAAACCACTCTTTCAGCAAATAAGATCTCTTCATTTACATGAATATCAATCTCAGAAACTGCTAAAAGATGTAAGTTGCTCCTGTGTTCCATTCCCATCGTCAGGTATTAATGCAATAATGTAGTTTGGCATTCCAGTACCTCGGGGAAAAGTCGCCTATACACCAGCTGATGTGCGACAGATTATAGATGAATTCGGTAAGCCAAGAATTTCATGGCCATGCTTCATCACACTTACAGTTTGAGGCTCGACATGTGTGATCAAACCTCAGATCTTACAGGCCATCCGTGGTAGAGAACTCTGCGATACTGAGTTCAATGGCAGTGTCCAATTCGCTGAAACGGGAGCGGTAGGCGAAGCTCTAGCATCCAAAATACCGGGTAGCAGTTTCAACTTGAATACAGCTCAGGCAAACGAGACTATTATTGACAAAGTATACGTGACCGAATTGGCTCAGTGCGACGAAGAGTGGTATCTTGCGCTGGCTCTCGATCGTGAGAACTTCACTCCTGTTATCCACATTTTCAAACACGGTGGCAAGCATTCAAGCAAGCTTCATAATTTTGCTTATACTCTCTCGAGTGGGATCACGGCTGAGCTATTATCACGAATCAGCAAACAGATAAATGCCAATACGGAAGAAATTAAAAACCTGGGAAATCTTCTGGTCCGATTACACGAGTTATTCGTCAGCAAGGATGCGATTATGCTAGAAATCAACAAACTTACCCGGAACCCAGATGGGACTTTTCAGTGCCTCGATACAAACTTCGCCTTTGATAATGCCAGTGAAAAACGGCAGAAGGACCTTTTCGCTTTGAAAGATACAGAGGCCGAGGTAGGAGAAGAGCTGGAGGCTCAAAGATATGGCTTAGTGTACATCAAGATGGATGGTAACATTGGAAACGTGGTCAATGGCGCAGGTTTAGCTATGGCAACAAACGATGCTATTGCTGATCATGGAGGTTCAAGCGCAAACTTCCTTGATACCGGAGGTCAAGCCACGAAAGAGACGATGCAGAAGGCATTTCAGATTATTCTTCGCGACGATCGTATAAAAGCCATTCTTGTCAACATCTATGGAGGTGGGCCATTTCATTCTCGTTAAAAATTCCCGATCGCTGATTACGCTTAGGTATTATCAAATGTGACATGATTGCAGAGTCAATCATCAACGCTGCTCAAGAATTGGGACCACTGAGAGTGCCTCTCGTCGTTCGGTTACAGGGCACGAATTCAGCCGAGGGACTGGAAATTGTTTGTTCTAGAGTCATATTTAGTATCATATCTATGCTAACTGACTTGACAGTTAAAGAAAGCTGATCTCGGTTTCCACGTGGAGTCTGGCTTTGGAGAGGCGGCCCAGAAAGCAGTTGAATTAGCTAGCTCGCCCCAATGAATACTTTAGAGAAGAAATTTCGACATGGTGCGATAGAATATGGTGGCTCAAAGCATTTATTTCGCAGTTCAAAATTGATAAAACTAGTGTGTGGCAATATTTGATAGCACGGGTCGCATTTTGGCAACTCTCCATGAGGTGATTCTTTTTAGCACTTAACTTATCAGGACGCGTTCGCTTTCATTTAGCCGGCCTCAGAATTCGTCATTCGGCATTTCCAAAAACATCGACTCAGGCCTCAGCTGGGTTATCACGGACCGGCGTCGCAACCAAACCGGGGTTTTGCCCTGTGCCATTACCGCCCTACAGTGATTAATGATCAACCACCCCTCACCAATAAGTTTCCCGTGGAGACAGCTCATCCTACGTTGATATTACCCGCGCGCCTCGTTTTCTTTTCCCTACTCTTATCTTTGCCCGCCAACGCGCCACGACAGGCAGATCGCAATGCTCCTCTCCCACTACTAGGCCAGCGTTTCAGACGCGCTAGGGCGAGCCACAAAACCATGAGATTGGTCACAGCAGGCCAGGTCCACCTTTGGGTCTGTGATGGTCCCAGCAAACGAAAACCGTTACGTTTCACTGCCCATCAATCAAGGCCATCTTTGCCGTCTTTCGACTCCAGGGTCCTGTCAATGTGATGTGTGGCTAGGCATTCCTTCGCGCGGATGCCAAGGGTTCGTGGTTATCTGCCAAGCCTCGAATGGGTTTCCGATTTAGGTTATGATCGTTTTCTTCAATCGATGCTGAGCAGCCCCAAGCCCTGCCCACGTCAAATTGAGGTTAAAAAGAAGCATTTTTTCTTCTTAATTTAGGACTCTTGTCATCTTTGTTTTCCGAAAAATAACGCGAAATCATGGCTGGCGAATTCGAGTTTCGAGACGGTGTCGCAGTCGCACAAATCCCAATCTTTGTCACTTTCTTGTTCTTCGGCGTTCTTTTTCGATTTCAGCGCAAAAATGGCTGGTTTGGAATTTCATTATTCTCCGTTATTCGACTTATAGGCGCCAGTTGCAGGCTTGCCACTATCAACGGGAGCACGCGTGGCTTATGGGCAGCTGTTTTCGTTTGCGAGTCTCTCGGGCTGGTCCTCTTGACTTATATTCTCCTGGGCTTATTACGAAGAGTGTTAGTTATCTCATCCCCCCTTATTAGTTCCCTGCTAACCCAATTTGTGACAGAAACATCTTTGTGAATGCCCTCACTAAGTGGCATTTCCGCGTTCCTGACTTGATTTGTTGGGCTGGTATCGGCATCTCCATTGCCGATTATGTCTTGGCAAGCCAAAAAAAGACCGGAGACCCGACTCCACTCACTCAGGCTGGGGTGGCCTTGTATGTTGCACTCTATGCTTCAGCCGTGGCATTGTTCATTCTTCTTGCTCTAAAATGGGAAGAAGTCCCTCGCGAAGAAAGACGTTCTTTAATTTGTGTCGGAGGCACCATTCCGTTCATGTTGGTCCGCATGGCTTACACGATCACATATGTCGCCTCAGGGAATGAGAAATACAGCGCCGTTTCCGGCAACGGCTTAATTTACCTCTTTATGACGATGTTGATGGAGGTTGTCGTTCTTGCTACGGTAGTTTGGGCTATTCTGGGCTTGCAGAGTCTGGTAAAAGAACCAGTAAAAGGGAAAGAAGCCGGGCCTATCAACGGGCCCTATGAACTTATTGGTTCTGAGCAACGTTGACGAAGAAGGAATGATGGGATTTGATTAATTTAGAAATAAAACAAAGAGCATATCAGCGACGGCGTTTCAACTTCAATATTGTAACAGAATGAATTTCTTAATACCGAATGTTTTCTGACCACCCCTACGTGAAATGATGATGGCGCTACTGAGACGAAGGGTGAACAGTTGGCATCAAGAACCCGCCCTCAAGACCTCGCCCTGATTGTTTGGATATGGCCCCCACCTCGTATGGACTTCCTAAAATGGACTGGTTTCATTCAGCCCTTCAGCCCTGCTGGAGATGGTGGACTGGGCTGTGTGAGTATCCACAATTTAACAGTGCACTGCCCCTGTGTTGTCCTTCCAGGGCCGGGGCTACCTGGTGCGTCTGTTGAAAAAAAGAATTCTAGCGTGGTCATGTCGAGAAAAGCACATCTACAAGGATCAATAGCTATCAGCATCGTATTTTCTACACGTAGGGAAACGCATCGAGAGGTACTCCAAGAAATGGTCGGCCTATTTTTGATGAGCATGGTAGGCGAAAGGAGGTAAATACGTCAAGTCTTTTGCGACACGATTAAATTAGTCATGTCGGTATACTCGCCTCAAAAAAGTCCTCTATATACCAATCAATGACCCCATTATCTGTGTTGGTAAATCTGTTCTCAATCTGCGAGTGTAGAAATTTGCCGACATCTTGTGTTGCTATAGACCATGCTGTGTCAGGAACTGATTGCCTCGTTGTGCCTTGTGCTTCTAGGGCATGGGCATCAACTGAAGAGCCCCCTCTCTCGACAAGCCGCGAATCATAATCTTGTGATCCGGAAAATACAATATCTTCGTCTTCATCATCAAGCTGCAGCCGTTCCGCTGTTGACTGGTCGAGATACTTGAAGAAGAGTTGCAAAATCCAGTTCTTAAACTCCCATATTTTTTGTAATTCCCGAAGACTCAAAAGGCAGAGTTTGGCACGGTGCTCTACAAGGTACCGACGATTTCCTGAAAGTAATTTGAGATCCAGAGTATGAATGCATAATGTATTGAAGATGTTGGTGATGACATGGATCTGGCTGTGGGAAATGTAACCTTCCGTAACCATATTCTCGATGATGGAAGAGTTGTGAGTGGCAGCTTTTACAGCTACCCGCCCATCTACTGGACTATTGCCCGAATCAGAACTTCCACAGCCAGAACGGTAGAGAAGTATAAATAAGTTGTTATATGCCAGATGCAACATGCTTGCAAGAAATCCTAAAGAATTGTTGGACCAATCAGTAGATGGCTGCATACAAGGCGGCAAAGATTTTCTCCATTCCAGCAAGGTGCATTTGAGTTCTTCGCGCTCGGGAGGTGTCAAACGTTTCGTGGGCAAAGAGTCTCGATGAACGATTTTCCCGAGCATTCGAGAGAGTTCTACCATTCCAATCATGAAACAGGTAGTTTCTTGCGCTTGAAGTGTCGAAGTAGATGAAACAAACGCAGAATCAAAGTCTTGGTCATTAAGTACCTCTACGTCGCAGTCTTCATCTCGAACGCGGTTCGGCAACCCAAGTGCAGCGGCGCATTGCCGTTCACGGATATAGATGGACCACCACAACCTCTTGCGCAATCCTTGGACCCTGCTATCCGCTTTCTGTGGCGAACGGTGCAAACCCTTGGTTTGCGCTAAGCTCACAGCTGCACCCAACCAGTGGCGAGTATCCTTTTGTAGAAGCGGACCAGCTCTCCAGAAGCTCATGAGAAAGAGGGCTTGGATGACGTTGAGCACCTTTGGCTCAGCGTCGGCATCAAAGAGATCCTTTGCCCGATTGTATAGAATGCATTTTGCCTGTTGACGGGAGCCGAGACCAATACATGGGAGGTCATCCTCGGAACAATGCATGACCCCAATGAACAAGATAGATTGAAGCAAGAGAGGGGATAGAGTTCCTTGACGGGAACGCTCCCACACATCGGACTCGTCCAGGATAGGAAAACATGAGTGAAACCATTTAAAATATGCTTGCAACAATATCTCAATGGCCGGCTTAGATGGGAACGAAAAGGCCCCTTCTGCCTCCAAAAACTTGATCTTGGATTCTTTTCGTTTGGCTTCCCACTCCGAGGTGAGATTCCGACCTGTTTCCAAGCTTGGAACAGGATGGATCAACCCATCGCCCATCGAAGAAGACATGACCGAGGAGTGATGGGTACCGTGGATGTGACTAATCAAAGTAGATTCCCCTAGGAATACTGTTTCTTCGTCTACATTTCCGACATTGACATCTGTAGGACTTAATGACTCACTCTCACGAGGTGTTAAACTGGTAGTCTTGTGGGCGCCATCATTATGCAATGGTTGTAAGGCTAGAAATGGCTCGGGAATCTCATTGTGA
Organism: Calonectria hongkongensis; assembly: GCA_017140755.1. Taxonomy (NCBI): domain Eukaryota; kingdom Fungi; phylum Ascomycota; class Sordariomycetes; order Hypocreales; family Nectriaceae; genus Calonectria; species Calonectria hongkongensis. The sequence goes on along the minus strand of JAACJA010000027.1, from coordinate 623,656 downwards.
GCGAGTTCCGCGAGGGCTTGTGAAGCTACAAAGTGATCGTTCGATTTGTCAACGGCCTGGCAATATTGGCTGTCGCAACCACTGTAGCTGCCGCATTTCGATGCTGTACTCGTTGGATGGAGTATAGATTCACTCAATGGAAGCTGTGTAGCCGAGTGCGATGGGGCCTGTGTCGGCCCCGGCGAACTTGTTGCTTCAACAGCTGGGCTGATCTCGCTCATCTCCTGTGGAGTGGAGACGGCGATGCTCCGTAGCTGCCGACCATCGGGCTTCTTAGACGCTCGGGTTTGTCTCGGACGTCGAGGATGTTTTCCACGTCGGGATTCGCGGAGCACGCAAGGCTTGTCAGCGGCTATACAATTTGTACAAGGGCTGTGATCGATGACATCGCATCTGACTCGGCGAGCATTGCACACTAAACAAGCTTGCCGAGCGCGAGTATATCGTGCCGAAGTCATGGTCAAGTTAAATGGTAGTTCCTTGACGACTTGGGGTATGCTCGGTCATGAAGCGACGTGGAAATAGAGCGAGCGATTGTAAAATAGTTCGGCGACTTATTCCGTGTGTATCCACACTGCACGGAAACAATGTTGTCGGCTATTTGCCTTCCGGCGGTCATTTCCAGGATGCTGCGTCCGACCCCTAAAAGGGACTAGACCATCCTTAGCTTCGGTTTCTTGATCACTAAAATCTACCAATCGGTTATCAAAAGGTCTTAAAGATGAATAGTTGGACAAGCCTTCAATATTGCCAGTTCTTTGTTCCTGTTTTAGACAACACGCAATTCAATTACCGCATCAGGTTCTAAAACCCATCGTCAGCAAAAAAAGAATTCCACCTTAACAAAATGAATACCACGCACTTTATGCATCATGCCGCCTTCAGAAATGTGGCGAGGTCATTTTCCAGCTCGCCAGTTCAAAAGCGTCTATATGACAGCAGTATTAATAATCTGAATATCAGCAAGAACACACGTGTAATATACCAGGGTAAGAAACAAAACCCAGCCAAGATATCCCAAAGTGTTTACTATTTATGCCAGTGAAGTTAATTCCTACCTCAAGGTTTCACTGGAAAATCAGTACGTTCACTCTCTCGCCAGAGGATCCCACAGCGCAGAGGGGCAACGCTAAATGTAGTGTGAAGGCCACTATCAATGCCAAAGACACCATCGCATATGGAACTAATATCGTAGGAGGTGTATCTCCAGGTAAAGGAGGCCAAGAACATTTAGGTCTGCCCGTATTCAACAACGTTAGAGAGGTAAGCACCAGATGCCAGGCTCAGTCGCTTGAAATCAATTTGACTATCCTCAGTAAAGCAACCACGTTGTCTAATATTTACTCAATACAGGCGATGGAATATGGGAAGCCAGACGCAACTTCTGTGTTTGTACCCGCACAATTCGCCGCTGGCGCCATAATCGAAGCTATCGAGGCCGAAGTACCTTTGATCGTGTCCGTTGCTGAACACATCCCCATCCACGACATGGTTCGTGTCCATGAAGTATTACGGACGCAATCCAAATCTCGCCTTGTAGGGCCTAATTGTCCCGGAATCATCGCACCGGAACAATGTCGCATTGGCATTATGCCACATAAGCAGTATTCCAAAGGATCTATCGGGATTGTTTCCAAGAGCGGAACCCTCAGCTATGAAGCTGTGGGATCAACGACAAAAGCGGGGTTGGGGCAAAGTCTTGTGATCGGTATGGGTGGAGATATGATGCCAGGTGGGTTCATTAATGTGACAACGAATCCAAGATGCTGATTCATACTACAGGCACAACACTTGTTGATGGCCTGAAGTTATTCTTTAATCACCCCGACACCAAAGGAATCATTGTTATTGGAGAGATTGGCGGGGAGGCCGAATTACAGGCAGCCGAGGCCATTCGGGAATACCGAAAAACCACAACAAATCCCAAGCCTATAGTTGCCATGGTTGCTGGGAAGACTGCACCGAAAGGAAGGGTCATGGGCCATGCGGGTGCGTTACTACTGCCAACTGATCTGTCCGCAGAAAAAAAGGCCAAGGCGCTGTCAGACAGCGGCGCTGTGATCGTGCCACACCCAGGTGTTATGGGGCAGGTTATGAAAGATCTCCTCCGCCATAGCTAGTCTTACATCATCCAACTACGGACGCAACTTGTTGCTGTTTTTAGCCTGTTGAATCTAGGGATCATCAAATTACAACATTGACTTGGATGCTCGAAATTAAACAATGTGTCAATCTTCATCAGATATAATGGTGATGTGTGGTAAAGACTGAAAACAGTCACTTCATTTAAGATTGTGTATAGCAACACGCCATTTATATACCCAAACTATTACACTTGGTCTTTTAATGAATGATCCGATGCTCTATAATGGTTGTTTCCGTTTATCTGATGTCTTTCAATGAATGAGCCAATCCATATGATCTGTTGGCGCTCGGCCACATTCGAGGTGGAGGGAGGGAACATCCTAGCGTTTATTCGGATGGGTACCTGGATTATGGAACTGGGGCTTGGAAGATTTATGGATGATTGGGGTTGTTTGTATCTCCAGCTACCGAGCCTTTCAATTGACACGACGGCTTTGGCAGGTTAGAAATGTGTTTAATGAGTTTGATCAGAACCCGTTCCATGTTCAGCTAAAAGAGAGCGTCGAAGCTCTTTTCACGCCAATTCCAGGTAAACTCAGCCAAAGAACAAGTAGTGTTGACAAACATGCGAGAACAATGGGTTGAAGAACCTGCACTCCTTTTGATTGAGCAATGGCCCCAACTCCAAATGGCAGAACGGCTGAGCCAATACCGGCGAAGGAGGAAACAAAGGCAATGGCGTTGATATGCAACGAGGCTGGCAACAATTTGGTCATGGCGACAATAACAGCTGGAAACATTGGGCCGAGGAAAAATCCTTGTAAAGCAACCGCAACGGCGGAAACATAAAAGTTTGGAATGAGCCAAAATAGGAGCTCGGACACAATGGCAGCTGGAATATATATGGCCACAGCGAGTTTTATACCCAACATGGGGGTGATGAAACCCAAGACAGCACGACCTACTGTCAGTCCAAGCCAAAAGCCTACTGACGACATGCCGGCGCTGAATGGATCGGCATGGCGAACGCGCATCATGAATTTGACAATCCAGCCGCCGAGGGAGACTTCAACACCGCCATAGCTGAGAAGGAAGAAGGCGCAGAGCCAGGTTACTCGGGCGTGAGGAAGCGACAAGAGCACCTTTTTCATCCCTGTCTGGGTTTCGCTGTCGTCCTCGGCCTGAGTCGCCTCACGATAGGCCTCTGGTCCAAAACGCCAGAACGCCATTGAAGATGTGGTGAGGTCACAAATTGATAGGGCAGCCTGTAATGTCATGTTAAAACTTGATGACTTTCTTGTGGATAAGAGCGAACCTACCATCACGTAGTAGAACATGTACCAAGGGAGGTGGATCTTGGTAATCATGGTTGTGGCGATGAGCGGGCTAATGATGCCTCCCATGCCATAAAATGCATGTAAGAATCCGAGGAGCTCATTGGCCCGCTCCAAGTTTCCGACCCAAGCATTCCAAGCACCATTAGCAAGGCCACCTGAGAAGCCAATTATGATGTACAGGAAAACCAAAACTGCATAGGGAGGATGCTGGGATATCGTGACGTATGCAACCAATCGGCATGTGCCGCAAAGAATAGCTACACCTCTTTGGCCAACTTTCAAGTGCAGATAGTCATTGAGACTAGCGGCAGTCAAAGATCCAATGAAGGGCGATAAAAACATGAGCGAAACGGTAAAGTAGCTAATGCCATAGTACTTCTCCAACTATCACATGACTTAATTAGTAATTTCGTGATTGTGCCAAGTTGACGATACTTACGTAGGGAATCAAAGCCTAAGAATCACGATTAGTAAGGATGTTGGGTCACGAGCAACGGGATGCAGTCTGTCTTACTCCATAAGCGGCATCATTTGCTCCGGCAGCCAGAAAACTAATAAAGGTTGCACAGAGGCGATACACGTCACTGCGAGGGAGATTCCAACTTTTGGCGAAATGAGAGACGGGATTTGATAGGGGAGGAATCTCGCCGTTTTCCTGGTCGCTCGCATCTTCGCTGTCGGAGGAGGCTGGGTGGACGGACCCGTAAGGGTACTTTTGGACGTCAGACGGCTCCCATGGCGAAGGAGACTCGACGTTCTGCAGCAACGGCGTCGAAGAAGGCGACTGAGGCATAATTTGGCACAGTCCACGTCCACCCGGAAAACAAAGTGAAGAGATTGAAAGATGTTGAAAAGTCGAAAGGAAATGTCTCTCCTCTCCTCATGGGAGTGAAGCCAAGGGTCCAATGAAAGATAGTGCGTGGCCCACACGCCCACTTTTGCTCGTTACGCTTTGATCATGGGGACATTCAGACCGGGGTTGCAAGGTTTTATTGTGGGTGTGCAGCTCGTTCGAGCAGTGATCGGGCGGGAATTAGACCGCTGTGCAAAATAGCTTATCTTTGATAGCGGCTTTCCAGTTGCAGAAATTTTTGCATATCGAGCTGCAAAGGCGTCGCATTGTGCGTCTATTCTTGCTGCATTCGAACGCTTTCACTTGCAGACGCTCCACCGCTCCGTTGGAGATGTAGATCATAATCTGTTTGGTCTGCAGCCCCCGCGTTAGGCTGGCGCGCCACGCGCGGATAGGCGAAATGATGCATCTCACCCAGTTGACTAAGCAGCACAGCGACCGTTGCCACGCTCTTGGCACATTGCAACGGCAATCTGACTCCGAAAATCTTTGTGTGTGTGGCTAATTGAGTTTTTGTTACCAAGATGGTTACGCGTTCGAAGTCAGCTGGATTCGATGGAATAGGGTATGGAACTTTTAAAATTCATTGCAACACTGACTATTGAGTGGCCATGGTTGCAACGTACGTTTGTCTATTGTTCGACCCTAATGTCAATTGGAAGCTTACCGTGACTTCATCTTAATATCAATCAAACATAGTCCTTGTACAACTCGAGCAGCTTACCTACGCCTGCAGAGGTTGAAATTTCCCAAGGCTGGTTTATGGTCCTGACCTACCCTGAGGCTTAGCATTAAGATTTAGTCCGACTTGTCGATTTCGAAAGTTAAAAAAGACCAACTTAATTTCCATATCCAGATGTTACTGAATGTTCTTTAACTCGTAATGTATATAGTCAAGTCGAAGTACCAAATTGTGGATTCAGGGCGTCGTAAGTTAACTACTTACACAAATCTTGTGCTCCATCAAAACTGCAGCCAATAAATCAACCACAACACATGACTGTTTGGATATGGATACGACCAGTCACATCTCAGACAGATGATGAACCCGAATGTGTCTCAGTTATCAATTTGCCGAGTATATAGACCATTGATCGTAGAAACTATTCTGAATTATCACGCAGAAGTTGTTTGCACTGATTGGCTTTTCGCACACTGTTTGAGTCGCTGGGTGATTGGAAAACTGTATCATGATTTCAAACCTCTCTTGAAAAAATCCCTAATTTGCAATTTCAATCTTAATATTTTCTATCAATAGATAGCTACGGCTCCTGATGCATTGAATTGGATGCTCTTGATTTTCTACTATGGAAGGGATCTAGCTAGGTCTCTTATAGCTGTTGTTGCTAGCCGTTGGAGGCTGCCGTTGAAGGCGGCTTCCGGCCTCGGGGCCTTAAGGTTTGATCGACATGACGATCAGGACTTGGCCACGATGGTCAATTGGCCGGGCCCGGCAGAACCCGTGGTCTATAGATTGATAACACAGGCTCGTGTGTTATTTAGTATGGTGTTTTGGGGCCGACTGCGGCCGTGACCATCTTTCTTTTACCTTAATCCCGATGCCGGCTAGTCCGGGCATCTGACCTTCGTAACAGCCGTCTGTATGAGCGATTGAGACCACTTGTGAGTGTGATATTTTCAGTTTGTAATGCGAATGTTTTCTTAACATGGGTATTTCCACGCTGTGGCAACAAGGAGGGCTTCTTCTTAAACGTGGCTTGGTCACGAGAGTAAGAGATAGCAGCGCGTAGAAGCGACTCAATTTGTTAATAAAGAATCCAAACATAATATTAAAGGATATCGTCGGATTCGCTCTTCGGAAGAGCATACTTTGTTCATAAGCTGCGATGGAACTTTGGTGAAGCAACACGTAATCGCGCCTCTGACTGGAGAAAATGCGGAATCCAAAAGAATTATGATACGAATTTGGATTCAAAGGGACTTAATATAGTAAAAACGAACTATAGCACCGACAAGGGACTTAGAGAGTGGGAGATGCGACAGATGAGTGAGCAAATTTTGTGTGCATGTTGATTGTATCCATTGTCCGTGGACAAGAAAGTTCACCTCTGGGCAAGATTTGAAATGTGGCTGCAGTATTGGATGAGAGCAAGAAATCTCCGCTATTGTCATTATATGGAAAAGTCCCTCAGATAGTTTCCAATGGCAATTGGTTTGTGAATGTTCAATGTCTCAGTAACCGCGTGGCTTCGAATCGTAATCTTGCTGTCTTGAGGCTCTTTGGAGCTCAGGAGTCTCACAACAGATTCATTAGTACCGCTTGACTCTCCTTTCACACGTGCTAGAGGGTGATGATTGTGAAAATGCAGAGTCCGCTGGGTGGTGAGGGAGGAAAATGGTTTGGCCCCCAACAATGTGCTCTGCTGTCTCAAGTGTGAGGGGTAAGCGGAGTCGGAGGATGTCTCTTGTATCAATGTATTTTTCGCGCTTAATGAATCGTTTATAGAAATACAAACTGATAGAGTTCTACTCTTGAGATTCCGCTAAAGCCAGTTGCAGCATAGGCAGATCGCGTCATTGGTTTACATTTGTGGAACTGCGTCAAGTAGGGAAAGAAATGTGACGAGACTATTGAATGGCGTATTCTCCACATCAGTCGATATCACCACCAGTGTAGGTTCTGGACTACGCCTCAGCGACACGCTATCCAGCTGAACTCACAGTCCCCCTCTGCGGGGTAAATGTAACCATGATGAACAATGGTGTGTTAAATATTATTACAGAAGAATAAATGTACCCCGATGTGCGCTGCAATGTACTACAGAGCCATCAGCATGGTTCGAGTACATATCGCAGGTTCCGATCTTCGAGTTGCAACTGCAACCATCAGTAGGGTGGCTAAAGCTAGTAGGGGTTAAAGTCTCACGCGCGAGGATCTCCCGTGCCTTCCGCATCTATTTCCTATGCGGCACGTCCTATCTCGTAGCTAGTGCCAATAGTCGTGACTATGTGCGCCTTTTCTGCGCTGTGGCTGGCTGATGAACCTTTGGCTGCCTTTCAAAGACCAGTTTCCAAGCATTCTGAGTCTCTTACAGCCGGCATCGCATGTTCAGCTTTCACCGAATCTGGAATCAAGGTCCAGACTTGGAAAGTATGTCTCAATTTTACCATATCTGAGTCAGACACTACCGGAGGCGCCTAGCAAAGCATCGCTTACTCAGAATGGAACACAGCGGTTACCGTTTAATTGAAAAGAACCCGCAACGCCGCCTAGACTGTTCAATGTTCGCAGTAGCTCATGGAACCCTGGACGGGTAGACCCCAACACCAATACTGCAATGACGCTTATTAGCCGTTTTTGGCATGCGGTCGTGGACCTTACCACGTGGTTGACCCTGTCGCCGTTGACCGAGTCCAACTATCGCTCATCTCAACACCCGCTTGGAGTACCAGTGAATGCGCATACCTATGGGTCGGACCTGAAAGATGCAGCATACGGCGGTTCTCCCGTTTTCAGACCACCAGCAACAAATCCAGATCATGATTTCAAGTGTGACTATAGCTTAATGGAAGAGTGGTTCCCCTGTTCTATTCCTGAGAACAGAGAGTGCTGGCTTCGAAACAAAAACGGCCAAGAATTCAACATCCACACGGACTATGAGAAATCTGTCCCCATAGGGATCACTAGACACTATACTTTGAACATCACCGAAGGCGAATACAATGCAGATGGCTTGCCATTCACTGAGGCCAAACTTTTCAATGGCCAATATCCTGGTCCTTGGCTTGAGGCTTGTTGGGGAGATGTGAGTATTGACCTACCTGTGGATGATTAGGCCTAAGCTCAATGTTTCATAGACTATCCACATTACTGTCATCAATAGCATGACCAAGAATGGCACCAGCATCCATTGGCACGGAATTCGACAGAACCAGACCATGGATATGGATGGTGTCAATGGCATCTCCCAATGTCCAATCCCGCCCGGGGAGCAATTTACATACGTGTGGAAGGCCACTCAATACGGAACTTCGTGGTATCACAGTCATTATTCTATGCAGTATGCAGACGGCTTGTTGGGTCCATTGGTTAGTCCTCATTAACCCCTGGTTGCAGTTTTGCCCTCTTATCAAACTATCAGCTAACAAATCACAGACAATCCATGGCCCATCCTCAGCGCCATTTGATGCATCCAAGCGTCCGTTGTTAATGACTGATTGGAGTAAGTCGCGGTCAATATTAATTTTGGATTACAAATACTAATACAATCCCGAAGCCCACGAGAGCGCTTTTAATTTCCTATGGGATCGCACTGTGGGAAATAAGACGATCCTTTTGAACGGAGTTGGAAATGCAGAGCGGTTTAATTACACCACCACGCTCGACGTTCCAAAGCCATACGAATTGCACTTTGAGGAGATACCAGCCGATAAGCCAACGCGAGCGAAACGGTATTTACTTCGCTTGATCAACACCTCCTTCGACACCACATTTGTCTTCTCCATTGACAATCATTGGCTTCAAATCGTGTCATCGGATTTTGTGCCTATTGAACCTTATTACAACACATCCGTTTTGGTAGGCATTGGCCAACGATACAACGTCATCGTGGAGGCCAATCCCGTTGGTGAACTTGAGCCCGAGGGCAATTATTGGATTAGAACATGGATTGCAGAGGGTTGTGGAGTTAACACGACAGATCTAGTCGACTACGAACAGACAGGTATTCTTCGATACAATCCAGACAACAAGGGTACTCCGGAATCGCTACCATGGAGTTCAGTCGCCAAGAAATGTTCTGATGAGACTTATACATCCTTGAGACCAAAGGTTCCGTGGTATGTAGGCAAGGCCGCTAACGCTAAGCACGGAAATCCCAGGCCTGGCCAGCAGTTCAATGTACATTTCGATACGACCATTGCCTCAGTCCCACCAATGAATGAGACTTATCCGGTTGCCAAATTTTCGTTGCAACCAGCTCATGATGGAGATCACGCATTCACCCCATTGCAAGTCGACTACTCTGATCCGGTAATCATGCATCTAAATGAATCTACAGACAATTACCCTTCAAAGTGGGTCGTGGTTCCCGAAAACTTTACTGAGACAGAATGGGTATGGTTGGCTGAGCAGCAATTTATGAAGAGCAAAACGCTGATTAATTCCAGGTGTACCTTGTTTTGACTATGGAGGCGTCGAGCAATATAACCGCCGCCCATCCGGTACGTTGTGGCCTTCTTCCTGACATGTCATAGACTGACCTAGACAGATCCACCTTCACGGTCACGACTTTGCCATTCTTCAACAAGTTGAGGGTCATGAGTACCAACCTAGCAGACTCGATCTCAAACTTGATAACCCTCCGCGAAGAGATGTAGTGCTCTTACCCAATGGTGGTTTCATCGTCATCGCATTCAAGGCTGATAACCCTGGCATTTGGTTGATGCATTGCCACATCGCTCATCATGCTGATGAGGGTCTGGCATTGCAAATCATGGAACGTCAGGGCGACGCGAATAAGCTCTTCCGGCGTCGTACGCCCAACATGAACGAGGCTGAGCGTATTTGCGAGACATGGGATATATGGAAGGAAAAGAACCATCCATTTGAAGGTAGCTCAGGAATCTAAACTGGGCGTCACGAAAATTTTGAGAGTTTGTTGATGGCGATTCTATTCATTCAAACCTAGCTAGCTAGGAAGCTATCGGGCCAGATCAACAGGCATAGCCTTGCACGGTTAGCCTATCAAATTCTCAGCACAACAGGTTTGCGCTTATTATCCAATTTATGATTGTTGGAAATATAAATAGTTTTCTTGTGACTCTCAGACTTGCCACAAGACAGTGTAAATCCAACTCTCGTTGGTCATTTTCCCTGACACGTATCTAAACCATTTGATCTACGAAATGGTTCATTTGTCCACTTTGTTAGTTATAAATGGCCTCTTAGCGGCCGTTTGACTGGTCTCGGCGGCCTGTCGATAATACATCAAAGCAACCTGTAATAGCAGTAACATCAAGCCATGGCCAATATCCAGTCGACGTCCCGAGACTACCCAAGACATGCCCCATAGCGCTGCGTCCTCAACATGGATTCTCCTATACAAACGGTACATAATCCAGCGCGCCACTATGCTCCAATGCGGGATTGGGATCTCGACCTTTTTATCTAATTTGCATAATTATCACAAAGGGTTTGTTTTCGGTTGAATTTCGGCCTTCAACATAGAGCCTGGGTGAGCCATTCCCAATACGAATATTGGCCGTAAAATAGCAAAATTGAAGCGGCTGGCAATATTCATTTAGGCAAAGAGGGATCTTGAAGTATTTTAGGACTTTTATTGTTTTCAGCAACCCGGGCCAAGTTGGGCTGGTTCGCCTTGCTGTCTGGAAACCACACTTGAACAACAATATTCTTAGAGCGGTCTGATGTTCAACGCGCCACAAAGCACGCCGATTAATGTATAAGACTTGGAATAAATAAATGATCCGTATATAATATTTGGTCTCATCCTTTGATCTTTTAATGTAATGCACCTCCATCGTGGCCTGGTCCATTCCCAACCGCCGTGTCCCGCAATGTCTCACACCTCGCCCATCCCGTGACCACAGAATGTTAATGTAGAACGTGTCTAGCTAGGTCATCCTTCTCCATTTGAGGTCTTCTCCCTAGTCGCTGAGCCTGGTAGTAAATCGTACCGACATCGCCGATCAATCGCCTAACCACAGCTGAAGACACTCGTCTACATGTTGATTGGCTGACATGGGGCTAAAAACGCCCGAGTTCCACTCTCGAATAGTGATCGCCACGCCTTTATTAGCCGAACCATAACATTGGTTCAGCTAGCCCAGCAAGGCGCCTTAGCGGTCTCTCTTCGTTTGGATGATCACTTTGCTAGACCGTCGATCTTGTCGAGCTAAGAGTGCAACTCGGACTTGATGTCAGAGGCTTGTTTCTTACATTAGTTATAACACAATTGGACACACGGGTGAAGTCCCATTATTTAAAGGAGCCGTAAATCCGAGGAGGAATTTTCATCACCAACTGGACACCCTTGATTCTTGTTACATATCACCTATTGGCTACTGAAGTGTTGCCAAGTACTCAGCTGTACCATTGTGATTTATCGAGTCCATTCAACGACCACCAAGATGAAGTGCGGTCGCCCATCCAATTCTTGGGCTATCGGGCTTACTCTATTGCCCACATTCCACTGTACGTATGCCTGGATTCCTTTCTATACTGAATCCTACTGACTCTTCTAGGTGTTGCATCGGCTAAAGTCAGCATCGAAGATGTGTTTACGCACGGAATCATTTCCGTCGGACTTGGAAGCCCTGCCACTCAATACGATCTACTTTTGGACACAGGATCATCAAATACCTGGGTAGGTTCGAAGCAGAAGTATATTGAAACATCAACAAGCCAAAACACTGGCAATACCGTGTCCGTTTCTTATGGCTCTGGATCCATGTCAGGCACAGAATATATTGATCAATTGAATCTGGGCAATGGTTTGGTAGTCAGTCGACAGAGTATTGGAGCTGCGTCTACCAGCGAAGGGTATAACGACATGGACGGGGTACTTGGGCTCGGCCCGGCTGATCTCACCGACGGGACCGTATCGAACACAGGCACAGTCCCTACTGTGCTTGATAACCTCTATGAAGATGGTGTAATTCCAGAAAAAATCATGCACATTGCGCAGCAGACAATTGCCTTTGGCGAAATCGACCAGACTTTGCTCATTGGAACGATCAACTATGTTTCAATTACCTCAAGCTCGCCGGCGTCACAATATTGGGGAATTGATGCCAGCTTTAGCTACGGTGACTCTGCATTGTTACAAAATCAGCCAGGGATTATTGATTATTCAGCCACCCTGACCCATGTCGCATCGGATGCCTTCAAAGCTTTCCAGACAGCGACTGGTGCGACACTTGATAGCCAGACTGGTCTTCTTGTACTTGACTCGTGTGAGGGACTACAGCCACTGGTATTGGAAATTGGTGGTCAAACGTACAGCTTGCCACCCGGTTACTACGTATGGCCACGGGATCAAAACAGTGCCATTGGCGGTTCGGCCGGCAATTGCTATCTGACAATTGCCGACATTGGAAGTCCTAGTGGCCAAGGGCTTGACTTTATTCTCGGATACAATACTCTGAAACATCTGAACGTAATCTTAGATGGGGGCAACGCCCAAGTTGGCTTCATCAATTCCATCCTGGACATTGATGTCTAAAGGGAACATGCTCTTTTCCTTTTTGTAGGAAAGAGAAGGAGATAGTCGAGGATGGATATGAAACGTTTTATTGAATAATAGCTGGGGAGTGTAATTAAATAAGGAAAATTGGTAAAATGATCGGCTCGTAATAATTTAAAACGCTGGAATTTTAAAAACACGCTCATCATAATTCCTTCTGTTCTCAAGCAACCATGCAACGAGGAAGTTCCACCCAAAAAGAAATATGTCAAGGATACGGTTTCTAATAGCCTCCGTTGATCGGCATCACGTACACTCTCCAGATACGGTTGGAGCAACTCTGACAAATGCGGTGTCAAGGATGGCCCACAAGTTTCGGCACACTCATCCCGATCTGCGACTGGAATGGCAACGTTAGCGCCAAAATAAATCTCACACCACAATGACCATCGCTAAACACGTCAAGAAAATGAAAGCATGTTAGCGTTGGTTGTGTCACTCCTCTCCCCAATCTACGTTGTGGCCGCATCATCGGATTTGGACGATTTTGACTAGTACACTGCTAAGCCATCTACATCTCTCAATTATGCAAGCTATTACATCAGGTTCGATTGTACAATGCGGCTTGTTTGTGCAACTGAATTGGCTTAATCCCTGCACACATACTGCCCAAGTCACCCACGCCATTATAAAACATCCTACTACAATCACCCAAAATAATTCCTCCTCTAGTAATACAATCATCATTAACCTAGATAGACCAGGCAGCCTTAGAATTTCTTACAGTAATATTAGACACGCTTATCTAACATACAGCAAATAGCAAAATACAAGACAAGCTTCTATCATTTGACCTAAGCAATATAGGATTCACAAAGCCTGATCCGCCAAGACAATGACTTGACAAAATGATAGCCAATAACCTGACCAAATTCGAAATCACCAATCAAATTCGCAATTGGAAATTTGTGCGATTGAGTCACGTTATTTGACGCAACCACATTTAGCACAGGCATCATGTGCTACCCGATACGACTTGGGATTGGCTTGGCAACACTTCATTTCTGTATCCATGATCTGATACGACATGCCATTCAGCTCTGGTATGTGACATCTTAAAACCGCGTCGTTCAAAATTTCTTTATGACAAAAAACCTCCCCGGTTATGATTCAGTCAAGGGGATGGTTTTTTATTTAACCATGGCCTCAACATTACCAGTCCTCGGAGCCAATCATTTACTGTTTCAAGATCTTCTCCCCTTTGTTGCCCTGCCACTCTTGATTCTTACTTCGTTCATGCTCCCACCATTCTACGGAAGAAATTTAATTTTTGTTGTATTGATTGCTTCTACAAATTATACTTGCATCACCTCACCGTGGCCGCCCAACGAAGACCTAACCAGACCCATGCGATACGGATTAACTGGCTCTTGGATATTCGTTCTTCCTGCCGCTGAAAGACTCTTACTTCATCATCCCGAAAATGACTTTTGGCAACTTGATGAAGAAAAAACCCACGACAGGGGACGCCCCCGCGAATGGACCTTTCAGAAGGTCAGTTGGGCATTCGCGCTAGTGTCTACTCCACGCGCTGTGGGATGGAATTTTGGGAGCCGCAAATTAAATGCCGACCGCCACTCGAGACAAACCAGAAAGCATAGCACGGGAGTATTCGTGATGATGAAATTATCTAGGGCTTCACTGGCCTACCTCGTTCTCGACACCGTGGTCCTACTGGCTAGAGGCATCCAGCCCCCGAAATTCTGGTCATGGGATTCAGTCACACTTGGAAAAATCGGGATTCTCGAGGGGTTAATGGCAGCATCAGTGTATTCAACAATGCTTCTTCAGTTCGAATTAATTGCAGCTATTAGTGTTGGGTTTGGGTTGAGCAAACAGGAGGTACGTCATGATGCCGTAGCCACAAGGCAGAAGGCTAAGAAAAAAGGACTGGCCCCCTTTGTTTGGGTCCGCTGCACTCTGCTACACCGTATCGAACGTTTGGGGGAAGTTTTGGCATGGATATATCCGGCAGGTAGGTATTAAGAGAGGGAGCGTGCCAGGCCATGTCAAGGCTAACGTTTTCAGGCGGTGCTGGGCTTCAGTCGTGCCATCACAGGCGCCTTACACATTCCAAAGGGGTCCTTGATGGCGTATGCAATTCATTTGACCGTTGCATTTGGTCTAAGCGCCTTCTTTCATATACTTAGCCTTGCTGTAGTTTCCTCAGAGAGGCTCCCTGTCAAAGATCTTGTATTTGATACGAGCAAGTTTTTCATGGTCCAGCCAATCGGCATTATTTTTGAATATATTATCATTCAGTACTGCGACGATAGCATGCATCAAATACACGCATCGACAAATGGGGAACCCAAACACTTAAGATCACGATGGTACAGGCTACCAGGCTACCAACTAGTTCGATGCAATCTCGGCTACGCATGGGTGATTCTATGGTTTTATACCACGGGTTGGTGGTTTGTCCGGAATTATTTTGCTATCGGAGTACTAGAGTGGGAGTTGTCATTGTCAATCTGGGCCTTACTTTGGTCAAATTGATATACGTTGCGTAAATGCGATATCATCTCAAGCTTAATAATTGAATAAGCAAATAGCATGCCCTTTGTGACTAGGTTCAAAGATGGAGGAAATCTTGAATAAAAAGTATGGTTGAGTGAGAAATAAATATTTTTATAATACAATAAATGAAATATGCGTTGTCTTGGCCTGACTAGCTGCTACAGCCTACATCTTTCCATGCTACGGCAATTCCGAGTAGCTTGCTCAGTATTCTCATAAAACTTTCATCACCGCCTTGTGACCACTTACACACCTCCAGCCGCTCCACCTGCCTGAAGTGCTTGGCTATTATCGGTGCCTGATGACTGAGTGCCACCTGAGTCGCTGCCTCCGGCTGATAGCGTGTCATCGGTGCCACCACTGGTTGAAGAATTCTGGGTAACGTCAAGGCTGCTGCCGCCGTCCGCTTGGCTATTGTTGAGGTCGCTTCCGCTGCTAGACTGAGTGGCATCGGTGCTGCTTCCATCACTTTGCGTTGCCTGAGTGGTGTCTGAGGCACTGCTGTCGCTACCTGCTTGTGCCGCTTGAGTGGCATCCGCATCGCTGCCTCCGGTGCTTCCTTGAGCTGCCTGGGTAGAGTCGGCGTCATTGCCGGCCGAACTACCGCTCTGGGCCGCCTGGGTGGCAACAGAGTCGCTACCACCAGTGCTTCCCTGAGCAGCCTGGGTGGTGTCTGAGTTGCTCCCACTGCCTGCTTGTGCAGCCTGAGTGGCATCTGCGTCACTACCGCCGGAACCATCGTCCTGAGCAGCCTTGGTAGAATCCGCGTCGCTACCAGCTGTGCTACCGCTCTGAGCCGCATTAGTAGCATCCGAATCACCGCCGGCATTTTTTCCTTGGGCTGGCTGGGTAGAATCAGCGTCACTGCCAGCTGAGCTACCACTCTGGGCCGCGTTAGTAGCATCTGCATCACTGCCAGCATTGTTTCCCTGAGCAGCCTGGGTGGAGTCGGCATCACTGCCACTGCCCGCCTGAGCTGCTTGAGTGGCGTCAGCATCATTGCTGCCCGAACTGTCTCCATTGGCAGCCTTGGTAGAATCAGCATCACTACCGCTACCCGCTTGTGCTGCTTGAGTGGCATCGGCGTCATTACTGCCGGAGCTGTCGCCTTGAGCAGCCTTAGTGGAGTCAGCATCGGTGCCACCCGAACCGCCGCTTTGAGCCGCGTTCGTGGCATCCAAGTCACTTCCAGCATTGTTTCCTTGAGCGGCTTGGGTAGAATCAGTGCTGCTACCATTGCCCTCCTGTGCTGCTTTGGTGGCATCAGCGTCGCTGCTGTTCGAGCTGTCCCCACTGGCAGCCTGAGTAGCATCCGAGTTATTGCCATCGTTGGTTCCTCCAGCTGCTTTGGTGGCATCGGCGTCATTTCCACCAGAGTTATCATCCTGAGCCGCCTTGGTTGTATCGGCGTTATTGCTACCCGAATCGTCTCCTTGAGCTGCCTTAGTGGCATCAATGTCACTTCCACCCGAGTTATCATCTTGGGCAGCCTTAGTGGCATCTGCATCACTTCCACCCGAGCCATCGTCCTGGGAAGCCTTGGTAGCATCGATGTCACTCCCACCTGAGCTGTCGTTCTGGGCTGCCTTGGTAGCATCGGCATCGTTACCGCCCGAACCACCACTCTGTGCTGCCTTAGTAGTGTCGGCGTCATTTCCACCGGAGTTGTCATCCTGAGCCGCCTTAGTAGCGTCAGAGTTGGTGCTGTCGCTGCCCTGGGAGCTTCCACTGGCGTCTGTACTGCCAGCTCCTTGAGAAGATCCGTTGGCATCCGAGCTACCTGCATTGCTTCCTTGAGCAGCCTTAGTGGCATCCGAGTTGCTGTCTTCGCTTCCCTGAGCTGCTTTAGTGGCATCGTTGTGGGCACCATCAATGCCGCCGCTTCCTTGCGACGAGCCGTTAGCATCGGTGCTGCCAGTGCCCTGGGAGGAGCCAGTTGCGTCTGAATTAGCATCAGAACCGCTCGTGCCTTGAGAAGACCCGGTGGCTGCTGAATTGGCATCAGTACCACCAGGCCCCTGGGATGATCCGCTGGCATCGGTGCTGCCGCTTCCCTGCGTTGAACCACTAGCGTCGGTACCGCCAACGCCTTGGGAGGATCCGGTTGCGTCTGAATTAGCATCAGAACCTCCTATGCCTTGAGATGAACCGGTCGCAGCAGAATTGGCATCGGTACCGCCAATACCTTGAGATGAACCACTGGCATCAGTACCACCAACGCCCTGAGAGGATCCAGTCGCATGCGAGTTGGCATCAGTGCCACCGGTGCCTTGCGACGATCCTGTGGCATCAGAATTATCAGTGCCGCCAACACCTTGAGATGAACCACTGGCATCAGTACCACCAATGCCCTGAGAAGATCCAGTCGCATCCGAGTTGGCATCAGTACCTCCAACACCTTGGGACGAGCCATTGGCGTCAGTACCACCAGTACCTTGCGAAGATCCTGTGGCATCAGAATTATCAGTGCCGCCAACACCTTGAGATGAACCGCCGGCATCAGTGCCGCCAATACCCTGGGAGGAGCCGTTGGCGTCAGAACTACCGGTGCCTTGCGAAGATCCTGTGGCATCGGAATTGGTATCGGTGCCACCAACACCCTGTGATCCTCCAGTAGCATCCGAGTTAGAATCAGTGCCACCGATGCCTTGAGAGCTTCCAGTTGCATCGGAATTGGCATCTGTACCTCCTACTCCCTGGGATGAACCATTTGCGTCGGTACCACCAACACCTTGAGACGAGCTGTTTGCATCAGTGCCACCTACACCCTGCGACCCTCCGGTGGCATCTGAGTTAGACCCAGTGCCGCCGACTCCTTGAGAGCTTCCAGTGGCATCGGAATTGGCATCGGTACCCCCGGCTCCTTGAGAGCCTCCAGTGGAATCCGAGTTCGAGCCAGTGCCCCCAGTTCCCTGAGATCCTCCGGTAGCATCAGAATTAGCATCAGTGCTTCCGCTTCCTTGGGCAGCCTGGGTGGAATCTAAATTGCTGCCGTTTGAAGAACCTCCCTGCTCAGCTTGGGTGGTATCTGATCCTGTGCCTCCCTGGGCGTTTTGAGTGGCATCCGAGTTGTTATCAGTGCCACCGTGGGCGTTCTGGGTTGCTTCCGAGTTATTTTCTCCCTGGGCAGCGTTGGTGCCGTCTGATCCAGATCCCCCTTGAGCATTTTGAGTAGCATCCGAGTTGTTATCACCGCCACCGCTCTGGGCGGCCTGACTGGCATCGGAATTGTTTTCATCTGATCCGCTGCCGCTTCCCTGAGCAGCATTGGTACTGTCTGATCCAGTCCCTCCCTGGGCATTTTGAGTGGCATCAGAGTTGTTGCTACCAGAACCTCCCTGAGCTGCTTGAGTAGCATCCGAGCTATCGCCACCGCCTTGAGCATTCTGGGTAGCATCCGAGTTGCTACCCCCCTGGGCAGCGTTGGTGCTGTCTGAACCACTGCCTCCCTCTGCCGCATTGGTACTGTCGGAGCCACTACCGCCTTGTGAGTTTTGAGTAGCATCCGAGTTGGTATTTCCTTGAGAAGCCTTGCTTCCATCAGAGTCGGTGCCTCCTTGAGCAGCTGAGGTGGCATCGGAATCACTATTGCTTCCTTGTGCATTCTGGGTTGCATCCGAGTTGTTGTCGCCCTGGGCAGCATTATTGCCATCTGACCCCGAACCCCCTTGCGCAGCTTGCGTAGTGTCAGAACTGCTGCCATCAGAGCCATTGCCTCCTTGTGCATTCTGCGTGGCGTCCGAGCTGTCTCCATGCGCAGCTTCGTTACTGTTCGAGCCCGAACCGCCCTGAGCAGCCTGGGTGGCATCAGAGTTCCCGTTGCTTCCCCCCTGGGCAGCACCACTACCATCCGAGCCACCTCCCTCGGCATCTTCATCACTGCCTCCCTGTGTTGACTTGTTGGTACTACCGCTTCCGTCTCCAGAGACTGAGAGGGTAACATCGAGGTCGCTACCGCTGTCTCCTTGTATCGATTGAACAGCATCCGAGTTACCAGAGTCTTTGCTAGTATCGATGGTTATGCTCCCAGAAGGCGTCTTGGTTCCGCTTGAACTGCTACTTTGTTGCGCCACCTCGCCATCTTCCTCGTTGTTTTTATTAGAGCTGGAATGTCCTGATGCTGTCTGGCTATAGTCGGTCGACTTGATGCCCGCTGGCATGGCACATCTTTTGATGCCTCTCAACCCATTGTAGTCGTTGGGAGTCACGAGAGTGTTTCGAGGTTCCGAGCCCGGGATCGGTTTAAGGAGAGGCGCGGCAAGGCCGCTGCCTGCCACCGCAGCAATGACGGTTAAACTGTTGATCTTCATAACGATCAACAAGACGTTGAAGACAAGATAACGAATGAAATACGCTTGGTAGCGTGGAAACGATAGACATGCTCATGACGAAAGCGGAGTGGGGTCCCAGCATTTATGCATTATCCTTCATCGAAGCGTCCCTGGCCGCTTCAGCCCTGTCCGATCAGATACGCGCGAATCAGCACACTCTTCACGGTCTGCAAAGGGACAGCAGCCAGAAATAGACTCTTACAGACTAATTTCATGCCAGTTTAGTGGGAATGCCTAGACCCAGGCTAGACGCACGGCGTGCCATTTCGAGCACAGCTTCTCAGTCCTACGCTTGGATTATTTATTGAAGACAAATCAGCCAACAGCCAGTGATGATGTTTGTTGAATTCCGTCCCTTGATTCAACAAGGTAAGCAGCCCAAGTTGTTTGCTTTTTTGCATGGTTTCATCTCCGCAATACGAAACGCGTTGCGATCCACGACAGATGTTTTCAACTCCAAATGCAAGCCTCAAGTCGCAGTTCGGCCCTAAGCTCCCGCTGCTGGGGGGTTACAGCGCCAATTTCGGGAAATAATCAAGATGCAGGGGAATATTGCGCCCTAGCGACGGGACTAGGGAGCGATTTAAAGTGCACAGGTGGGGAAGAAAGCCGCTGTGGCTTGTTGGTGTGATGAACCTGAGCGTGCCACATTTCAAAGATCCCGTTAAATCCGTCTTGGCTCCAGTTCCGTCCTAGAGCAAGCGCTTACCATGCAGGAGCAAGTCACCTGATGGGCTCTTGAACGAACGGCTCAAGGGGCGCAGTCGTGGTGTAGTGCATTCGGCAACGCGATACATCGCGCCGCTGAGTATCGTCCAAGCCATGATTTACAGGGACTAGATATTGCCAAATTTAGCGGATTAGATTATTACTGTGATCGGTACCTAGTGATGCTACAAGATTAGATTGACATATGGGCCACAGCTTTTGATTCTTTCTCTCCGGCCAACTTTCTTTCAGAATTGGGTTTCCCCAACTCGTCCAAGGCCGCCAAATGAGCGCCCATCACAGCGCACTAAAAGCAAACAGCCCTTGCCCGATGCTGACTAGCCACAGCGCGGAAAGCCCAGCGCACACACGGATGCAAGCCGCGGTGGCTAATTTTCCACCACCAACGGTGACCCGCCTGATGGCCAGGGTGAAAGATGGTGCTGACATGCATGCTTTCTTTTGTGGACGGACTGCGGCTGAACCTCGACATTGATCTCATTGGCGTCACTGGGTTACAATAACGTAATGATGTGTGATATGTACCTTTGGACTAGGTGTAATCCATCCAACGCCAGCGGCTCATCGTGAGGTTGAAGCTGGACCAAGACGGCGGCCGGTCAGACGTTATGCCCTGCGACCCGGCCACATTCGGCAATAAAAATTTAGATATTTAATAAGCTTGGGCCTCTTTCGGCATGCTCTGCGGAGTTGATACCCGCAGCTACTGCAAAGATCGATCTGGCCAGTGCAACTGGGGCACCGCCCCAGCAGACTTAAATGCAAACAAGGCATACCTGCCATCTTCTGCTGGGCTGACAGTGTTTTTCTCACTCCACTTATTTCGTATAAGTAACTAAATAGATCTTTCCCACATATATTAAGACGAGCCAGCCGAAGTGACGCATCGGATCATGTTGCTCAATGCACGATCCATGATGGCGATGTTTACGCTGCTTTGAGACTGCAACGTGACTGTTCACAAAGTGATGTGACACCCACCAGCCATTCGCGCTCGCTGTCACAAATCTACGTCATTTCAAGTACTCAAGGTCTAGCCTCTGTTCTCTCAAGCCGCGAGAAGTGAACATCAATAGATGCTGACACACAGGTTGCATCTTCCGGTCTATCAACGTCTCCACCAGAACATGCCATTTACATCTAGTGTCCTGTGAAGAGTAAGGCGTCTCAGTATAGAACAATACGAACTTGTATGAGAATACCCGGAGAGACAAGTAAGAGCTTTTCCTTTCAGTCCCTTCTCAGTTAGAGCCATGATCACATGTCGAACTTGGAAGTGCACGACAGCTTCAGCTAGTCGCAAATTTAGCAACAATAAGACGCCACAAGCGTATTATCGGACATTTCAGCTCATATAAATAGTATTCAGTTCATTCTTTGATCAAAGAGGAATCCATTAGTGGGTGAACGATCCAATCCCTTCTCAATACGTAATGACTTGTCCCTGTAGCGATGCCACGATGACGCCAGCCAACCAGATGGACCAGTGCTACTTCTAAAAATACAGCAGTCGCAGAAAGAAAGTTCATACTCAATCTCCTGCTGAATGGGAAGGGAAAAAGACAAAGCCTACAAACATCTCCCATCTTGCCCCTCCTGACGCGAACTCGGGTACTCTTCAAGTCGGCTGTTTAAAGAACCATGATATCATGAACAGGCAGATGATTGTGCAGCCAATTTTATTTTATTTTTCATTCCCAACAAAGGTAAGCCACTGATAAGCCTCCCCATGGCCTAAACAGTAGTCAAAGGGCCCTTATTGTTGTCTTTTTTCACTATGGGTCAAAACTTGCGTTCAATGAATGGCAAAGCCTGCTTCTGACTTACCGGGTTTAAAGCAATAAATAGACTCTTTCACTTGTTCCGAGACTAATTTCAGGGCTAGGGTGATATGGTAGATTAGCCAACTATTTAAGTAAGCTTCGATTCCTACTTATCCTTGTGTCTGTCACTGTCCACTTACGACTCTTTCACAAATCAAAATGTCTAAAACTCTATATTCTGATGAATATCCACGTCCCAGGACCAGTTCGGATGAGAAGTCCGAATGGCAGAGGACAATGGAATTTTATCTGAGCTACCTACCTGCCGAGCAACTTCCACATCTACAAAGCCTTGCAAAGGCCTATTTCCCTTTCTTGAAGCCCAACTTCGCGTGGCCTCACCAAGAATTACTGCGAAAAAGTATTCCCTCGCGCATGCCTGATCGCGAGCCCCTTCTTCTACCATTCTCTCCTTGGTTGAGGAGCATACTCCACTAGTATTTGATGTGGTTTTCTATTTACTACTGCAAATGGTTTGGAATTGATAATAATCATCCCAACTCTCCTACCAACTACACTTCCAACAATACTACCAACGCCACCAATACTTCCAACGCATTTCCAGACCATCTATATCCTCTGCCATTCGGATTACTACTTAGCATAACGCCTCGGGAATATCTTGGATCTGCCTCGATGGCTGGTGAGTCCAATACTATGCGTATTGTGCATACAGCTGGCATTCCTTGCCCCCGAGTCATCAGCTATGCCGAACATTGCAATGAATATAGAAGGCATTCTGCGTCTATCCTAATGACACAAATACCTGGAAGTCCCCTCCATAAAGTTTATGAAAGCCTGAAAGCAGATCAGAAAGAGGCCGTTTTGGATGACATGAAAATAATCTTGTCCAAGCTGCGATCATGGAAAAGTCCCTTCGGAAAGAGGATATGCAACGTCAATGGAGACTCTATCCTTAGCTCCAGAATACCATGGTGGAATACCCCAGAAGGGGGGTTCAACTCTGAAGAAGAATTTATCGACAGTTTTCTCATTGCGGGTGAGCAAAATGGTAAATTGGGGGAGGAATACGACGAAGCTATGAAAATTATTAAACAGATGCGCCATCGCAGCGAAAAACATGAGATCATGTTCAGCCATGGCAATCTTTATCCACTGAATATCATGGTATAGAAAGGTCGCGTCTCAGGCATTCTAAACTGGAAGTACGCAGGTTGGTTCCCTGAATACTGGGACTTTCAGAGAGGGATAAAACAATTCTACGGTGGTGAGAAAGCTCGAGAATATTTTGAAACAATACGACCTTTCGACGAGGAAGAAGAGGCGTTCAGAAGAGCTTGTTCCACTGTGGTGTACCAACAATATGGACCAGTTTAAACGTAAACACGAGCTACATGAGCCAGGTCTCGTCGTGGTTGAGAGTCCGTGAGCTTGAAAATATTCTCAATATACGTGCTGCTTAATTAAATCGCTGCGCTTGCTCAATCTCATGGTCGGTGTTGAGAGATGAGCAACGGTGAGGAAGACGTCTATTAGCTTGAATGTTAACATGTTTCCCACTTGAACACATACTCAGTAGTAATACGGAAGATAGTTTTCTAGAGAATACATAGCGAATATAAATGTTATGAATGAAACCGCAGTCAGGTCACGGTTGATACGGGCTGATTAGCTGATTACTGTATCGGTTGTGCACCGTGCGGTGAAGCCACACACCGTAGGTTTGAACCTTCACCGTGATGATTACCGTTGGAAAGAATCTGTAAGGGCCAAATATATTAAAGAATGATGATTCTATCAGCTACAGCAGGACGTTGGGCTATTTATACGGCTCCGAGTGGGTCGGCACGGTGGGTACCGTGCAGGCCGGTTGGGAGCCGTATGACGGTTACTTCAGGTTCATAACATTAAACGTTAATATCATTGCAGCTAATAGAATCAATGTACTATTAAGCTTCGCATTAGCCGCGCTTTATATACTCTAAAATCTATATTAACCAATAGTTTCTCCACCTTGGCATCATGCTTCAACATACATTACCAATTAGCACCCATCTCGCCAACCTGTACGGGATTTTAGCCTCAGAATTGTAGCCTTGTAAATTCCATTATCCCAAATTTGTCCCCAGATAAGATTAATCAGAGGGCCATGGCCTTTATGCTGAGCGATGAATATGAATGAGCGAAGCACACGACGATGATAAACGTCGCCCTTCCCTTGAACCTTTAACGAGCATTCGGGCTCGTGGGGGATATTATCCAACAATCTATATTGCCAACCGTCTTCGCGTACTAGATATGAAATACAGAGCAATTCAAGCGATTACCAGCTGTCTGATCGTCACTGTAAACTCATTTGTATTGTGGCTAGGGTAATGCGGTCTTGCTGCACTCCAATCGCTATGACCAAACCAGTTGTCTTCTATTTCTTTATCACCTAGCGAAATTAAATAAGTGTATCATATCAAACTAACGTGCTAAAACCAAATATTAGACCTTCGTTCTGGTCTCCCTTGTAAGGGTTTGAATACTGAGGATCATTGGTGTGCACGATTTAGAATTACTGAAGAGCAACCGAGACGGGATAGAATAAAACAAGCATTTAGCATTTCATGTTAGTACATGCAAAATACTTCTTTAGTACGATTTCTCTAATCTAGCTACTGTTTTCTAACACAATTTTGAGCACCCAAAAATTAAACCATTTAACAAGATCCAAAGCAATTTGTCCAAGAATTGTTACTACCAATCCATCCCCGCAACCAAACTCTCCCGTTCCATGCAGCCTCCTAAAATCACAGTCTCTTGAATCCTAGAAATTGATGGAGTCGTTGGGCGAGCAAATGTTGTGTTTCCTTTCGGCGGTCGTTCAGCGTCTTTTCGTAGCCGACCACCATCTCGGCAACGTCCAAGATTGTGGATGTAGGATCAAGAGCAGCCACTTTCAAGAGCCCGGAAATGTCCAGTGAAATCTCTCGACTACACGACGAGTATCGGTACGGAGGTGTTGGGCCATACCCCAAAGAGGACAGAATGAAGTAACGGTCCTGATCATGGAAGACCAGGCTCATCTTCATGCCGCCTTCTTCAGCAGGGCGGTGTGCGAGATAAATGCCTCCAATGTCGAGGTCTTTGGGAAAAGTCAATCTCATGGAACTCATTTTCTACAGTGAAGTCATTTGGTTAGATGTCTAAATTTATTGGGAACAACAATGAGAGGAGAATTGGAGAGAGCGCGCCAGGACGGGAGGTGGAGTGGCGAGGATGAAAGAGGGGACAGCCGGGATAGATGTAAAAATATCAAAGTAGATAGGAATGAAGGCCAAGCTAGTACTTACATTTGTAGTAATAGAAATTGAAATCTCTAAGTAAGTGCGGTTGAGATATGCAAGAAGTACAGATTGATGCAGAGGAGCCATGGGCCTATATATACATCATCCCGCAAAGACTCCAAGCCGAAATCCGCCTTTTTTTTATCACGCGCAATTGCTTTAGCATGGCTGACCCCTCAGCCTCTAGCGTCGTTCTATTCTCTGTTCCAGCGCTTGTTCATGGATCCCTCCCAGAGATCTCTCTCATGAGCCCTGTCGTTTCGAAATAGGGCTGATACTTGGATGGCCCAAGCTCCATTGAGGTGTCTGCTAGCGTGCGGTGCATCCCTGGCGCCTGGCAGGGTGTGCTGCTGCGAGGGGGGTTATGTTCTGTGTGCGGTGGCGCGGTCTCAATGGCTTGGGCATAGTAACAGGAGAAGAAGACGGCACGGTTGGGTAACTGCATAGCTCGTCTTTCAATTGCAAAAAAAAAACAAGCAAAGAACGAAAGAACAACTGTACGGAGGGCTGCGGGGGTCCCCTCAATGGAGCTGCTCCTCCACGTGCAGCCGATCTGTCTACCAGCCAGCTGGGCTCTATTTCCTGCCTTTCGGAGCTCATAATACTCTAAATTTGGGCGCTTAACTAGTGGAAAGAAACGGCGCTCCCTGTCATCTCAAACAGTCGGCCCCTAGTCGGCCTACGCATACTGCAGACAGAACAGCCATGGCTAGCGCAAACTTCCAGCCATTGTGGGCATTAAGAAATGGTAGCAAATTGCGCCTTTGTTCCAGAACATCTAACGTGGCTGCTCAAAAGAATGAACAGTATCCAATGGTGCTTCATACCAAGCAAGAATACGAAGCAGAGGGGAGAGCCCAGGGGCCCAAGGGGTGAGGCTAGCCCAAGTCGGCTGAAGATCAAACAGGAACAGCAGGGGCACAAATCCGGTAAGAGTCCTTCTTAAAAAGTAAATAATGGATCGCGAAGATTCTATGATTCCATAATTGGTTGTTTAACATCAGGAGGTAGCTTCAAATGGCTTTCAAGGGTTGATGCCGGTCGTCCTGAACACAATCGCCACCATGCAAATTGCCAAGCTCGCAGGGTCAGCCAGGCAGCTACGCATGAAGTGCCGATCATTTTGGACAAACAAAGCCGGGGTTGTGTCCTACCGGTCTGAGTGAAAATAATTGGCTTGCCTGCTCGCTTGGTGCCAGCCACGGTATCACCATGCGGCACAGCCGGCTGTGCCGGAGACATTTGAGCCAATCTCTAGGCTTCATGTATTTGTTCAGTCTACCAGAAAAGTGTGTCCCAGTGTTCCTCCTTTTCCCAACAAACGGCCATGTGATACTTTGAACGTTGTTTCAAAACACGAGCCAAGTTCTCGCCGCAACGCATCTCCAACAAGGTGCGAACATCAGGCGCGGCTGTGCCGAGCCTGTTTTGCGGAAGCGCTACGCAGCCACTATGCCAGCTTAAAATCCACCTGTCATATTTTAATATATTGCAGCAAGAGAACGTCAAGGGTCCCGTCGGCTTCTTGCAGACAACGAAATGAGCAACGGGATCAACTCCCGGTGGAGCAGGGGGGCCGCGCCCGTTTGCACCAGCAAGAAGTCCAACGTTGGGTCTGAGAAGCCTTTGCGCCAGAAGTGAAAAGGAAAAAAAAACTGGAAACGTCTTGAATGATGTCAATTCGCCGGGGGATGGATCACGGAGGCTTGATGTTGAGACCAGAGCCCAAAATAAACTACCTTCGATAGCTCCGGTAGCTGGTGGGCGGACCCACTGTGATGATCAGCCTTGCTTTTCTGCCGCAAGCCTCGCCGCTTTTAAGAGACTGGCACATCAAGTTGAGGAGATGCTCTCTCCAGCGCATCAAAAAGACAATAAATGGCCTCTTCCGGTGCTTAAATCTCGTCTCTCAAGTAATAATAGCATCTTATCATCATTTCCACTGAAAACCCGGCATTGAAACACCATACAAGGAAATGTACGACTGTCATAGCTGGCGGGACACTGCAAAAAAGGCACTCTAAAGCAGCAATGACACTAGCCTAAGTAGGGAGATCAAATGTCGAAAGCCGGTACTCACAAACGCCCCCAGGCCCAAATCTCAAACCAGCCCTGGGCGAAAATACGCCACGGAGAGGATGGGATGAGCTCTGGCAGCTCACCCATCGAGCAGAGCCAATGGCCGCGCGGGGCCAGGTCCTGCTCGCTTGAAGAAACCCGGCCACGAGCAAGCCATCAACAGCAAATGGCTGTCGGTATCCCCGCGTGCCATGCCCACCCTCAAGAAGCATCTCATGCTCACGGCAGTCGTCCTGTGTTTCGCTTCGGAGAAATGATGATGTAGACTGTACAGCTCCGGTCGCATCTCAAGCTGTGCCGGATCGGCGTGTCAATCCTGCAGCCGTAACACATTCATCCATCGTTGGAGCATGTAACGTGGAGTACACTGCTCAATCGCATGGCCATGTTCAGGCGTGAGCAAGGATAGATCTGGATGTACTGTACATACGTAGCCTGTCACATCAGGTCCCCCCCGCGCCGAGCCATCGTAGATCGGCCACCCGTGCTCCCGTTCGTCCCCCCACGATCACGATCAGCCAGGCCAGGGAATTCCCCGACCGTCAGAACCATGGTCTCCGTCCAAGTGTAGCATGCCCACCATGAGCAGCCGCGCTTGATAAATGCAAAAGCGAAATTGTAAAACGGTCCCGAAAAGGACAGCATTAGAAGCCATGACCCCATGTATTTTGAACATTTGAGCAAGACGCGGTGGGAGTATAGGGTAGTCAGATTATGTGATTATCAAAACAAAAAAAAACGCGTCACATTCGGCACAATATTGGTGGCGCGTGCATTCGTGATGTGAATATGGGTTACTCTTCTATATTGACGGGGATTTTGATCATTTCTGGTAAGCAAGGCTCCCTTTACGATGAGTGAGTGGTGTCTTGGTAGTTGTCCGTTATTTTGGGTTGTGCATCTCGCGACACACCGAGTAGGCACGACATGGTTCGTCATTTTCCTCAAGTAAAAAAAAGTATAATTAAACTATTATTAATCAGTGCATCATAATTCGATCGCCCCGTTTCCGCATTTCGTTCTGAATAGCTCAAGAGTACTTTGACCTTCGTTTTGTGGTGTCTGCTGTTGGAGTTTAGTGTGGCTCAACATTGTGGAGATCGGCGTCTCTGTGGCCCAATGCTATGCTGAGGGAACGAACCGCAACAAACCTGACAAGATGCTAAATACTATGCACCACTTTGAATGTAACTAATTCTAGTCTATGCTGTACAAACCTGCCCTTAATCCTGTACCATGGCAAATCTGCTAGCTTTGAAACGCGCTATTCCCTTTTTTATCTGTCTTCCGAACCCCGGAAGGCTGAGCCAGAAAATCATCTCCAAAACAATAAGGCCCAAGATAATGGGCTGAAGAACCGAAATGCCGCTGTGCGATGCTATTGCGCCAATGATGAATGTAAAAAGAGTGCCACCAACGCCCCCTATAGCAAGAGAAAACCCGATGGCGCTTACATGCATGCTCTTTGGGAGCAGCTTGGTCACCATCATCACTCCACCCGGATACATCGGCCCAAGAAAGAAACCTAAGAGACTCACAGAAACTGCAGAAACGGCAAAGCTTGGTACCAACCAAACGACAAGTTCGAGACCGATACAAACGCTTAGATATATAATGGTGCATATTCGTATACCGTATTTTTCGTTGACAAAGCCAAGTAATGCTCTTCCCAATGCCATACCAAGCCAATAGCCTGACACAGATAACCCAGAAGCATATGACGATGCCTCGCGGACACGCAGCATAAAGGTGACTGTCCAGCCACCGATACCGGCTGAATTCCTTTATTAGACTTTTCCTTTCAAAAAAACTAACAGAGGTTTGGGAATGTACATACTCATCACACCTGTATCAAAGAAAAAGAAGAGTGCAATGATCCAAGCTATCTTGCTCTTTAGTGCTGCTCGTACACCGGATGAGGATTCATCCTTGTTTTGTAATAGAGCAGCTCTGTATGAAGCGCCATCGCATCTCCAAAAGAAGATAACGAGGCCGCAGAGCTCTGACACAGAAAGACCAATCTAAACGCGTCAGACTGGGAGAAGTGAGCCAACTGGTGAGGTAGTTCTTACCATGATGTAGTAAAAGCTGTACCAGGGTAGACAAGCTCTAGAAATCATCCCCGTCGCCACTAGAGGAGCGATAAGAGCTCCGACAGAATAAAACGCGGTCAGAAACCCCTGAACTGCGCTAGCCTTCTCCATTCCACCAACCCAGGCGGGAAAGCAGGCGTCAGCGAGGCCGCTGCCGAATCCACTAAACGCATTGCCGACAATCAAGACGGGAAACGGAGGATGGGAGGCGAGCATGACAAATGTGATGATGTGACAGGCTGGTGCTAGAATGGCAACCCCTCGCTGACCCCATTTCATGTGTATCTGGGAACAAGTAAATGCAGCTATTGAGTAGCCGGAAAAGGGTGTGAGAAAGATGAGGGAAACCGTGGTGTAATCGAGTTTGTAGTAGGACTCAATCTAGATTGCAATGAGTAATGACGATGTCAAGTTGGAAGAGCTGCCTTACAGAGGGGATCAATGCCTACAGAAGCAGGTTAGTAGTTTGGTATGTCAGTGGGATCTTGGGGTGTCCATACGCCAAGAACGGAGTCGCTCATACCTGCGACTAAAAGGGACAGGAAGGCAAAAGCTAGTCTGCCAATATTTAATATGGAGTTATTCCACTTCCCAAGGTCATCCTTTTTAATCGGTGGCTGTACAAATGGCAATTCGCTGTCCGACTGCGAACTTTGATCTTGGGCAAGCGTTGATTTAGTGATGGAAAACTCCTCCACCGCAAATGGCTTGAATCCATTTTCGATCACATTGGATACCGTATAACGGTTCGTACTGGATTCAAACCCATCAGTGCTCACTGGCATAATATCTTGGGATTATGTGCAAGCACCGTCGGGGGCGATCGAAGGGAACAACGATGATATTGGCTTGTAAGGTCTTGAGAATTCGCGTCGGGGCAATCTAGGTCGTGTTATCATAATGGTATTGTTTCTCTGATGTTTCATTTTGGGGACATTTCTCACGAAGCGGGATAATCAAGATGCTGGATTGCAATTTTTATCAGGGAACCGGGCTGTCCTTGCGCTTCCTCGTGTTCAGTGTTGTCAAGAGACATGGGATTCAGGTTGCTTTGGCTTCTTTTCTAAGAAAGCATGGTAAATCGGGTTTGAAGCGAAGAAAACCGGGGATGGATTGCAAGCTGTTTAATAAACCCGCCATCCAAATGAATATTGTGGCGAAGCTTGACGGATCTAACTTGATCAAACATGCCCTTTTGCAACCATTATGGAGGTCGTTTACGGTCTCCTCTATTAACCGTGGCATTATTCTCCGGGGACCTGAAATAAGCATGCATTCTTACATGGCTTGGAGTTGGTTCCTAACTGGGTTAGGCACAGTTGCTGACCCATGCCAGGATGCGAGCACCATCGGGAAAAGGACAGCGAGTGCTCTTACAACACGCATAAAATTGTTGATGGAAACGATCTTCATTTGGATTCGAAGCCACACTATATTCTAGATCCGCTTTATTCCCAAGGATCACTTCTAAAATTAATCAAGGCCGTGATTTGGTGCAAGGGCTGCGTTGAGATTCTGATCGTCTTACTAAGAATCCTGCCTCTCAGAGGAAAGAGGGCTTCCATGTGCTATTTCTAGATCTGAGGTGCCAGTACGACCTGACAAGCCCATCGACTGTCATCCTTGCCTAAACCGTAAGCGGTTATCGCCGATTAGGTGTGGCCATTCGCCGATACGGTTACTCCGAGACAAGATGGGATTAGCTGGGTAAGTAAATAAAGACTTCTTGATTTCATTGACAATTGTTATTACATCATAGTTGTGCAGCCATGTAGTATTGACTCAAACCCGGAACCCAGAAAGAAAGGCTGTTTTTGTAGATTTTTATTGAAAAAATGCGAGAGCTTAGGAAATATTTATGCTACTGGCCGCCACTTGGCAGATATGGTGCGCAGGAGCTGGCGGAGTGCAGGGACAGATCCGATGATAATTTGGACTGCCATCTCCAGCCATGCCATGATGTCTAAAGAGGGTTAGCAAAGGTTGAACACGTCAGCTTTGGACAAGTGTATGGATACTCACATGTCGCATAAGACGAGTTGTTCTGGACCGCCAGACTAAATCGAGCCGTACTGACAATGACAGTCCCCGCTCCCAGGAGAAATAGCAATATCAATCCATTCTTCTCTCTCCTTGGCAGTGTTTTCAAGGTTGGAAGCATTCCAAAAGGCAGGACGAACACTGGGGGTAATGTTAGAATCGGAGGAGGCGGTTGGTCTGGTGTCAGTACATACCGAGGATCTCCGAGGTGATACTCAAGGGCCAGATGATGTACGTCGGCACTATAGTGCGCAACACGGCACACTGAGAATCTTTGGCCCTAAGAAGCGATCAATGTTAAATGCGGGGCACCAACACAATGGGGATTGGCAGCACGAACCAATTTTGGGCTACATCAATGCCACACCAAAAAAGATCCAAGCAGAGGGTTGTTAAAAATCCGCCGATGGTAAATGCGGTCGAGATGTTTAGGCATATCCAAAGTGTTTCTTCGGTTCGGGGGAACAGGGAATAATAGAACGCTAGCAGGCTGAACCTTGGCAGGTAATAACTCGTGTCGAAGATGATTGCGCTTGTGTATGTCCACTACGAATCCCGTTAGTGAGTAATGAGAGGGATGAGGGGTTGGATTGAAGTTAACCCTAGCGTAGCTGTCGTTGTAATAGTACATGTATGGGTTTTTGCCTGATACTTGTGTGTAGGTGTCGCCTATGGCGAGGACCAGGAAGTAAAAGACAGCCAAGACTAGGAATCCCTCGGATACCCAGCGCTTCTCTTTGAGGTTTCCCGCACGCAGGAAAACTCTAAATGCCACAACGATGGACGAAATGGCCATCAAAAACCACTCGACCGCCTGGAAGATGGGCTGTTAGCGGGAGAGAACAGGGCCTCAATGGCGTGTATTCATTGCTGGGCACCGACGTACGAGATATTCCTGCTTGGTAACCATGGTGATGATAAGGGAATATAGTCCTTTAGAGTTGGTGTCAGTGAATCTTGGATGGGAAATAGGGACTGGAAAACATTGGAAAGATGTTGGTGTTGGATGCGTACTTTGGTTAAATGTGGATGGGGTGTTGGATGGGATTTATTTGCTTGGCCCAGCCAACAGGTCAAATTACCCGACACAAGATGGTGCTAAGGAGGCTTGGCTGGAAATGAAAAAGCAAACTTAGGGGCCAAGGATGCGTTTTTAAGGCCATGGTCCCAACACCGCGGCCAAGGGCCTATCGAGGCTGACGCATGGGCTGGCCCAGAGGCTGGCCCTCAGGTAGAGTTGCCGGTAAAACCCAATCTGCGATCAAATAATGCCATTGCACCGTGTAGATGGCGAGCCCATTCCTCTAGTTCTCGAGTGGATCGGCGAGTTCTGCCAACCTGCGGGGGAGAGCTGGGACGCTGGGCGGGCTTCTGGAGCAGAGAGGACCAGCCATGTTTTGATCGGGAGAAGAGGGGAAAGGATGTGCATTGGCGCACTCGACGGCTGAGAGCTTCCTGGCTGTATCTCTGTTGGTCCCGTATTGTGCACTGTAATGGGCGCGCACAATGCTCGTGTGGCTTCGACTCTAATATCGGATACGTCCATGGGCATCGTGGATGTCGGTCATGGGGGGTATTCAGGCAAGCCTTAGCTTGGACTCGACCCTATTCATGGCGGGAGGGTGTGCTCCAGATCTTTCCCCTCTGGGCTAGCGGCGCCCATTCCAAGCTTGCGCCCCGTCCCGCATATTCGGGACCGCTGGCTGCGCTGGGCACGACCGCTGCCACCAACAGCACACAAACGAGCCAATGCGCTCCTGGTTTTAGCGAGACTTTGACTAGTCGCAAACTTTGATCCCCATGTCTCTGTTTGGCAAACGAGAAAACGACGATCTCCAGAGCCTGATTGATAATCGCCCATGTCTGGGAGGGGAGCTCCATATGTGTTTCTCGGTAACCTATCGCCGCCGTCTGGCACTCTCCACTTTCTTCATCCGCTTGCACGATCCCACAGACCTAGATTGCCTCCCCCTTGGTCTCTCTGATGGCGTAAGATTTAGTCAAATTGCACTACTGTTTGTTTGCCACCCGGCAGGTTGGGCCTGCATCCCCTCAGCTCCATCCGGATGCAATCGAAGATTGGCAAGGAGTCCATGACTGATTCACCGATGAAAGATACGCCATGCCATAAAGAGTCGAGACAAAGTCGTTCAAATTTTCTTAGATGGAAAATTCAGTGTGCAGGTGGTGCTGAAACCATTGGCGTGTTGCTGTCTCAACGTACCCAATGTCAAACCCCTGTCAAGATAAATGACCCAGCTGTGGTATCAAATGATTGAAAATGGGATGATAAAACAAACCCATGTAATCATGCTCACTTAATTCCGCCAGATACAGGTGACAGGTCTTTTTTCATGGAGGGCCGGTCTGTCAATTAGGGGCACACTGTTGACCTAATTACTTTCTTGCCAGTGCAACTGCCAAGAACACCGGCGGCATTCCTGGCTTCTACGCCTGTTGGTTGGCCGGCTAATCGGCTTCAGCTCCTATCACGTGATCATCAATGCCAAGATCGCTGTACGCAAACGAATTAACTTCGTCAAAGACTTTCGAGATCGATCTCATTTCAATTTGTCTTTCAATGTTGGATCAGGCTACAGTTATTGTGGATTTGAAGTGATGTAGAATGGCAACTATGAGGGGGAAGACACCTCCTTTGATTCGGCTCAACAGGGGTGCGTACTAAATACGCCAATGAATGTTGTTGTGGGAAGGAAGTCAACCGCGGCAACGCTGAGTATTTTTATTACGTTGTGGGTGGATGGATGGATGGAGAGACGAGCTTTTTATTGGGCAACTGCTCTCGAGTAGAAACATCATAGACACGTGCTTTATAACGAGGTTGACCGTTTCGCAGAGAGGCCAGAATGCGCTGGTGGGTGGAATCTGATTCAAACTGTATCACGTGCATCGTAAGGCGTATAATCGGCCCTAATAGCCCCTAATTATGACAGTCCTGGCTTCGCACGTGACTTGTCAACGTGAGAAACGATAGCCTTGAGCTTTCGTATTATCCCGAAACACTGCATTTGGATCTTGAATAGATTCCAAATAACTATCACTTGACAAGTCAGTATTTATGTGGCTGTGGCGATGTCACAGTATGACATCACACATAATCCGCTAGTGGCAGAAGAAAGCATTGTCATGCATTCTTACTGCAGCTCTGTCCACTCACATTCGCGGATGTATCGGCAACTTCGGCGGTTTGCAGAATTCCAAATCTAGATTTGAATTTCAGAAAGCTATTTAGTAATGGTAATTTGAGATTAATGAATGTAGTCAAGTATTTATATGCCCGTAGGCTTGCCTGGATATGGCATGGGAAACCAACGCATCATCCGATAGCATCCTCGTTCTTGTTTCACCAAAATGCTCAAGTACACACCAATACTTCCACTACTTTTAGTCTTTGCATCAGCAAGGAAGTGCAAGGACATTAAAATACCCGTGTCCTTGACTGCCGAAAATTTAGTTTTGGATATTCAAGTCCCACTCACCAAGATTGATGCGGCGAATCTTGCCCTAAACTTGGCACAACAGGGACGCGATTATACCGAACAAGTCTCGAAGGGAGTGCGTTAAATTGAGTTGCAAATGAGTTGATGCAGATTACTCACCCCTCTTAGAACAAGAAAGTTTCAGGAAAATATACAATTGGCGCATCATACTGTGAACCAGATGACGGGCCTGGTCACGAGCTTCAGATTCTGACCCACGGAATTGCGTTTGATCGGCGCTATTGGGACCTTTCGTCCAACAACTACAACTACAGCTATACGAAGAAGGCAGTTGATGACCACGGATATTCGACTCTGGCATGGGACCGACTTGGAGTCGGCGCTTCCTCAAAGGGAGACCCGGTCAAGGAGATTCAAGTATTTCTGGAGGTTGCTGCTCTACACGAACTCACAGTCAAGGCAAGAAGTGCAAAGCTCCCTGGAATTTCGAAAAAGTTCGATCGCATTACTCACATAGGCCACTCGTTTGGTTCTGCCATGACCTATGCCCTCGCCAATACATATCCTAATTTGACCGAGGCCATTGTGCTTACTGGATTTTCTCACGTCCCCAATTTCATCCCACTGTTTGCAGTTGGAAATAACTTTGTTCCGGTCAAAGATTTGCCATCAGTTGCAGCTAAATATCCCAAGGGATACATTGGTGCACCGTCTACAACCAGCATTCATATCAACTTTTTTCCACCCTCGCACGATTTCGATGCAAACATATTGCAAGAAGCCTTTAATATAAGCCAGCCTGCTACCCCAGGAGAACTGCTTACGGTTGGTGCACCCATCACAGAAAAGAGTTCTTTTAAAGGACCAGTACTCGTCATCACGGGCGGTAAGTGTTTCCGTTCACAGTCTACGTGCATGGACTAAGAGTTTAAGAACACGATTTGCCGTTCTGTGGCGGAAATTGCAAGTCCACGAATATTACCGGAAAAAAGATTGACTCGCTTCTCGAAGTTTCAAAGGAATACTTTCCGAAGGCCACCGAATTTAATGCTACCGTTGTGCCTGGTGCAGGGCATGGTCTGAACCTGGCCTATTCTCATGCCTTCACCTACGATACGATTTTAGACTTTCTCTCAAAGCAATAACCGTGCTGCCTATCATGAAAGGAGATTAGAAGCAAAAGAATGTGTGCAATCTACTACCAGAGTTATCCGCAAAGATCAATATTATGGCAGGGCAGTGGCATTGCATTTGGGACAGTCAATGATACGGAGGCATGGTTCATAGACGTCAATCACCCACTCTGGATAGCTACATTGACGTTTTATCCAAAGGAAGAGGCTCTAAATTTGACAAGCTAAATGTGACTCGAGGATATATTTGGTGGCTATGTGAATCAACCTGAAATCTGTCTAGAAGAATAAAATACCGGCAATGGAACCAGCCTAGTTGGTACAACATCTAGGGCATGTACCACTCGTCCTCTCCTGGTATATACTCCTCGTATAGTACAGCAGGCGCATCGTTGACCTCGTGCTCAATGCTCAAATCTAGGAAGTTAGAAAATGCTATCAAACCGAAGATTAAGAGGATGCTCACCTTTGATGAGGCTTTTTAATTTCTTGGCCGCGTCACCCACCCTCATTTGCAATGCGAGAGAGGTCTGGTCAAGCTTCGGTACGTCGAGAGTGACACCTTGGCTGTCGCCCCAAGACTGGCCCTGAAATAGATTTTCTGGCCAGTCACAGATAGTAGCTATTGCCCAAGAAACCCACCCATCAAAGGCCATGCGATCATCCTCTGGCGACTCTTTAGGGGGATCGAAATCTTCCACATCTTTATCCAACAATCCACTGAGGATCTTTTTCAGATATAGTGCAGTTTGTTCGCGAGTCATACCTCGTGTAGTCCCTTCTTTGTTAGAGTTTGTGATGTTGTAAACAAGCTGACGTGAGATTCTGAGAGGTCAATGTCAGCATAGGACTCATTCAGCAACATTGTTTGAGATAAAACTCACCTGCAGTACGGAACATAGTGTTTGACGATAGTTTTCTTGTCGGCATCGCTCATTTGATCATTAAAGCTTTTTACAACATTTCTGATCGTGTTGCTCATCCCCATGCGCTGTTTTCTGCATTCTACTAGCCGGGCGGCATAGTACCAGTGGGGTTGGCCGGTTGGCTGGAGGGCTATATCTTCTGTCGAATAAAAGACGTACATTCTGGATCTGTCTTCGAGGAATATTAAGATAGTTAGACTGACGGGGCTTGACTAGACAGAGAAGAACATTTAAATATCCAGTCTAGAGTTTGAGGGCAACTGGTCAGTAGACCACACCCAGCTGATTCCCAGAATAAGCAGCCACAATCGCTGCATTGGTCAGCTACAGGAGCTGGCCAATGACCAGGCAGTCTGGGTGAATGATTTTTCAATTGACTACACCATTTTGGTATGACTAAGGCGGCTTTTAGGAAGGCGTCGCTAGTCGCGCCAGCTGAAATGCGGATGCAGGGCGTAAAATCTGTCTTCTCGCTTTGCTCCCATCGGCGCGACCCGTTCCGTCCAGACGCCATCGGCGCTAACCGGCACTTTTCTTCCGTGCATCCCCACCTACCTGAGGGTTTCTGTCAATCGTCTTCACGGTGATTTTTGATGGTTTATCTGAAGTCGCGATAATGAAAGTGTTGATCAATCGCGTGTTGGCAGATTCAGAATATACAATATATGTACTAGGCGGGAAAATGCGAGGGTGCTTCTCAATACAAATTACAGCTGGTTTCCTTGACACTAGCTTGAATCGTCCCCACCATAGCGAACTGAAATGGAACAGGCGGATTGTGCTGTGGACCACGGTTGATCGATGTGGGAGGTGAAGTGTAGTGTCTTGCACCACGCTAATCGTAGACGTAAAATGCTATTTCAACAATGCCCATAAGATATTCGTACGGCTCTAAATAACTACAAAACTATACACTTGTGGGTCTTGTCTCACTATCAAAGGGATGCTCACACTCAGGACTTGGATCATGATGTCTGTGGTTACAATACAGGCTCCGAAAACAATTTGATCTATGTAACATATGCTCAAAGATTTATGATAAATACATCAGTAAAATGTATTGACAAAATGCAACCACAATTGCGCGCCATTCTCACCAGAACCTTCTTTTCTGGTGCAACGAAGATTTCCACCTTTGCTCGAAACGGACAAGTCGTAAAATAAATTACCCGTTACGACGAGTCGCTTATTTATAAGTATAAAAGGCTATTCTGGTAGATAATCAGTGAAATTGAGAATCTTGCTTAAACCAGGTACCAAACTTTGATTCATATGACGTATGAATGACGGGACAACATGATTGACTCACTGGATAAGAGAACACTCCTGCTTTTCTGATTTAGATATACTTAGATACACACCTTTAAGACTAGTGGGTTTTTAAGCTTATCATAGGTGTCCGTCAGCGTTGGTTTTGTTTCGCGCCTAATCGGTATCCACAACACAATATCCGCCGTGACTTGTCTCTGGCATGATATTCAATGATTTACGCAGAACATTAGTTATTGCCACACCAAACTTGAGGGATTTAGTTTCTTTAGACTTGCAACTTGTCTTCATAAGAATTGTGTCATCATACGCACACATCTTGCACATGCAGCCAGGATTTAATCATACGGTCAGGACTTTGCTAAGAGGATCATGACACTTGGGAATATGGAGCACAGCTAAATAAAGCGAGAGGCGCCTTTACTTCTCAGATTAGAGAATCGACCATACCCATTTTGCAAGTTACCTGCTATATTAAGCTGAATATACATTTCTTAACTGCGCAATCACCGACACCTGCCGTTTGAAGCATATCCGGGATCATGGGCCATCCTCCGGACAGGACTTTTATGAGGTTGCCATTGTGTCTGGGACTGCTGTTTTCTGGGGCGTTTCCTATTGGCCTCTAGAACGATAACGAGCGCGGAATGTTTCCTTTCCGTTCAGATGAACTGTGGGGTTGCAATCCTACCAGCATATGTGCAGGCGCTTAGCTGCTATGGAACAAGCCTACAAACAGAAACACGTCAATATCAAATATGCAGGGTAACCAATATTTCGTCTAGACGTGGGGTTTTCGCTATTTAGGAAAATCAATAGTCTGGATTCAATTATCATGCATGGAACTCGACCCATATACCGATGCCTCGACGGCGAAGGGTAGTATCCAAACCCCAATGCTACTCGTCACCGGCTGACATGAACCCATCAGCCAGATAGACTGCGTAAACGCTGCGCGCTTGGACATGCTGCATCGCCACGAATTACGTCCTTCACCAGGGAAAGGTAAGCTTACCGATTGCCAAGCGATGCGATTGGCTTTGGGTGCTGCCGACCGTCCATGTCACATTATTGCTCCACACGGACGCGACTAAATGTATGGCCCCGATGCGAAAACTTTGTGATTCGGCAACTGACAAAGTCCACGGATCCACAGCCCCAGACTGCCAGGGGGACGGGCAAGGATCAAACGGGACGTCATAGTGCCTAGACGAATCAGTCATGATTTGATGGAGATGGGTTTCTTAGTAATGCAAAAAGATGAAACAAGTCGAGTAAAGGGGACAGAAAAATAAGAATCTTGTGATTTGATCGAGCTAGTCAACTTGGGTTGTTTGATAGAGCTTGGGAAAGACGTGCTCAAATCGCTGCTTTCAGATCCCATCTTCTTTCAACCGACACCCGGTCTGACCTATCGTTGTGGTGCCACCAACCAATATTCTAACCCTTTTTGATGCATCGCATACGTATGCTACGCATCATGATGGGTAAGAAGACCTGCCGCTGTGGAACCCACTATAGCTGAGAGGACCGGGCGCGTTGGGGACCCCTTTAGGGGGGTTCTCATTTGAGCGGATGGCCTCCACTTGGTGGGGACAAGAAGCTGCATCTGGTGGGAGGTAATGGACTCTCACCGTCGACGTCAAGAGCGCCAAAGAAAGCTGCTGCAGTTCTTGGGTTATCGCGCAAATGCAAGTCGTCCGATCAAGTCCCGATATTGGATTTCCCCACCTGGACGGGCCGCGCTCATAGGCCAAAAACTACCCTCCATTTCTACAACCTTGTCTCAGCCATTGGGCGGGAACAAGAGCGACATGAGTGACGTGAAAGCCTTGACAGAGGTCTATAAATGCATGCCGATCCTCTTCACTTTTGTATGTCGATCAACAACCTAATCCCATCTTTCATCAGTGTCATTCGCTACACATAATTCAAGCCAGCAAGATGGCTCCCGTCTTTCGTTTTATTTCGCTCGCTCTCGCTCTGACTGGCCTGACTGGAGCCACTCCGACTCCAGTCAAGCGGGATGGGGCAACACTCGTTAAACGCGAATGCTCGTCCACTCGAACAGCCATGCCTTGGTTAGTTCCCCATGGATATCTTTCACGCATCTGTACTGACAACTATCGGCAAGGGACAATTTGACTGATGATGAGAAATCAACCTATCTTGATGCAGTCGTTTGCTTGACTACAGCGGATAAAGTAACCGACAACGAGCTTGCTCAAAACCTATGGGATGAAATACAGTACAACCATATCTGGCAAACAAATTATATCCACTTTGTTGTAGGTTTTGCATTCCAATAAAAGAAGTACTAAGGAAGATGCTAACTAGCGTGATGATATTAGGGACAATTCCTTCCATGGCATCGGTACTTTGTTTATGTCTACCGAACCCTGCTCGAGTCAAAGTGTGGTTACACAGGCCCACTGCCGTATGTACCAACCTTTTCCTGTATGCACCGCATCTAACCCATCCATGTAGATACTGGAATGAGATTTCCGATGCAACGCTCTCCAACCTTGCCGATGCTTCTGTATTCCAATCCGACGCGTTTGGCGGTGATGGCTCAAGCACTGATAGTTGCATTACCAATGGTCCTTTTGCAAACGTTACTCTGCACTGGACTGGAAATGGTACGACTGGTGATAACTGCATCACCCGTGCTTTTGACCTGAGCAGCTTAAAGCAAGCCGGTCAATCGTATGTGGATAGCTGCTATGAGTATTCAACATACGAAGACGCCTCGGATTGTTACGGTCAACTTCCTCACGCTGCAGGACATGCCGGTACTGGCGGAACCATGATCGATACCGCCCTGAGCCCTGGCGACCCGATTTTCTTTCTTCACCATGGCTGGCTGGATGCCATGTGGTGGCAATGGCAGGAGGCTGATCTGGACACTCGCTTAACTGAAATGGGTGGCAGCAACACCATCTCTCAGCAAATATTGACTGGCTCTGGCTGGGAAGCCGCTAGCCCTAGACTCACTGACTACAGCGGCGACCCTGGCAACACAACAACTCTGAACCATACTCTATATATGACAGGTCTTGCGGATAATGTCACAGTCGGAGATGTTATGGATATCCGCGCCTACCCTCTCTGCATGA
Organism: Calonectria hongkongensis; assembly: GCA_017140755.1. Taxonomy (NCBI): domain Eukaryota; kingdom Fungi; phylum Ascomycota; class Sordariomycetes; order Hypocreales; family Nectriaceae; genus Calonectria; species Calonectria hongkongensis. Next base: position 582,340 of record JAACJA010000027.1, on the reverse strand, counting down.
CCTATGTCTACAATACTACTCAGGAATGATAGGACTCACGATGCATTGGACTCTTTTGTCATGATAAGTTCTGGAGGAAGTAATGACATGAGAACAAAGTATAATTCTTAGCCTCGTTGCTTACAATTTTTACTCGGATATTACTTTATTATGATAGTAGTATTTAACCACGTTTCATGAGATTTTAGAGCATCCACTTTTTCCCTTTCCGTCGTCAACTCATAAAAGCGTGATAATTTCTGGGCCACATCTTGTACCAACTTTCGGGAATAGAGGGCCCATCCTTTATGTACTCTTCATTGGACCACTACTCATCTGGGAGAATACAAGGTCCTCTTACGCGTAGATGTAACAGAACGGCGAGTTACCAAGGGTGTTGAGGGCGTCGCCGATCTGAATCTCGGCTGCATTAACACCCATGTTCAATGGGTCAGTCTTTAGAGCATCTCTGCTTGGAGGTGTGTTAAGAATGGTAATGGTGCCGGCAATGTCGTTGGCCTTGCTAGGATGCAATGCTTGCCAGACCCAGTAAATGCGATCAAGCATGGCGTGGTGCAAAAAGAAGACTGGGTCGTTAGGCGATGAGAAAAGGTCTGAAGAATCACCTCCCATTGTGAAGTGGCCGGCAGCATGCATTCCAAGGAATTGGTCACCGAATCGACCTTGCAGCTCGTTTTGGAACGCAAGGACAGTGCCAGAAGCTTTGCCAAGCGTGATGTTGTGCAGGTTGGTGGCCGTCATCCAAGTGTCGATGGCGTACTTGCTAAGATCACGTCGGAGGCAGCGGGGGTTATAACCGAGGGACCCGGTGGTGCTCGCAGTCATCCCGCTCATGCCAGGAGAGACGGGACCCAGATGGGTTTCAATGCTGCTCAACATTAGTTTTGTCATTGTAAGAAAGGTTTCAATCAATTCTGCTCACCCTGCAAACGGGCCATCTTTGATACAACCACCCCCTTTTCCAGAGGGAATATAGATGTTGTTAGTTCCAGAGAGGCTGCCGTTGTGCGCGACGTAGCTGCCGTCGCCACCCATGCTGGTTGCACTGCCATCAAAAACTGGCGACTTGGCAAAGTCGGACCCGCCGAACCAGTTCCAGTATGGTTGGTAGCCCTTGTAACCGCACTCAGTTCGCAGCGCAGTTTCGTAGGCCCAGGTAAAGTATCGGTGCCAGGTCAAAAAGTTACCCTAAATTGACTGCTTAGCGTCCGGGAGAGAAAGGTGGAAACGATGTCGCCTTACGGTTCCGTGGATAGTCAAAGTCTGGTTGATATGGACGGCCACAAAGTCGTCATATCGGGACTTAGCTCCGGGGGCAAAAGAAGGATCAGCCTTGGAAGGCTTCTTCATCATGCAGAGAACGGCATCGATGTAATTGGTCTTTTCCTTTGAGGATAGGTGTTTCCTGAATACCGTCCCCATCAGTGCCATGCTCAATAGAAAGAAGATCGCGAAAGCCTACCAATCACGTCGCACGGATGCATTGTATACCGAGCACTTGTGGGAGCTCCTTGTTCTGGTTGAATGATCCTCGCTCTTCAAAGCCTGAATCGCCTGGTTGTTCAAATCCTGGAGGTTATCACTGGCCGATTTCTGAGGAGCCGCTAGCACAAAGTGGGACGTCCCCACGAGACCAAGGATGGCTGCGAGTGAGATCTGCATGGCGGGCGAGAGCTGGATGTCGCAGTTTCTTGTCCAGATGTGGCGCAAAACTGATGGAGGCACCGAACGGTCGGTATACTCACCTTATATATTTTCCACCATCATACAGCTACGAGCTAGCCACGTAGCACGGAGCGCTACTGCACATCGAGCCGAACACATGGGCGTGAGGAAACAATGCGCAATGGTGCAGTTGACGGTCTCTGCTCAGCCAGATTGACGGCATGCCCGTGAAGAACCCTTGACCCTGGCTCGCTCCACCTTCATTTTTCGCCCGAAATAGCCCTTGCGGCCTAAGCCAGGCCAATTATGCCCCGGAGTTGATCTGTTTAAGAGGATAGTTTCGTAAAATACCCTGGCCTCATTAACCCCAAAGAACCTTTAGCCCAGTTGAACACCTCATGTTTCTTCTTGGTGTTATTGCGCGCCAGGTATAACAGAGAAATTCTTCCAGCCGAGCGTCACAACTCGCCCCTCGCAGACTAGTGCTTACGCTACGAGAGCCGGCGCCGTTGCTAGTGCGCGATCGCGATGTTTTCCTTATTCCCACGTTAGGCCCAAGACGCTCGACCGTAGCCCAACTGTCCTGAAATTTTAATGTCCCAACCACTTGGCTAGTTTTCAATACGTCCCATCAGTGGTTCCTTTCTAATTCTGAAGGATTGCGCTTGCTTAGACCGCCTGTGCTGTGAGGCTGCGACAAATAATTGATTGGGTCGCATTCAAATCCAAGCGAGCTGAGCCAGGGTGGGACGCGATCGGCCCAATCTTCCAGCCCCACTGAAGAAACTGGAATGCATTGGCGGGAAAAAGTCGTTGCGATTACGAGGGTATCCTGCCTTACCGCCTTCTCATTCGCATCTGTCGGCCAGAGTTGCCTGTGGGATTGCGGCTGAGGATGCATCGTCATGCATTGGTCAGGCAATAACTGCGAATAAAAGTGTCCCGCAGGAGCCCACGCCAGGTATGCTACAATGATTGGCTATGTTGAAGCAGTGGCATGTAACTGACCGCTGCAGTTGTTGTAGCACGGAGTTTGTTGTCAACGCTGATGCATATGTTGACTTTAATTGCCGTGTTTCGGTCTTGCGCAATATTTAGCTGCCCAGCCTGATCTCCAATTGGGAGCAGTTGCCGAGAATGTCTTCAAAACCGCGAATCCATCGTTGCTATGTTTACATCTGCTTGAACGTTAAACTAAACTGATTGAGGAAGAGTGCATCAGTAACGAACTAAACCCATCGAGGTTAAGGAGATTTCGGTGATTCTCTCTGCAAGTGTAATTAGCTCCGATGCAAAACGGGGACCTAACAACAAGGAGAGAAAAATTAACTGGGGACGTAAATGTAAGGCCAGTCGAGACTTGGCCATGTTTTTTTTTTTTAAAAAAAAAAAGTTATTTGACAACTTTTGCCTTGTCCCTGTGGTCATAATAGAGTTCCCGCCCTTATATATATAGTGGTTTGGCGAGAGTCGCAAAACGCGGCCAATATGAGAGTATAGGGTAATCTGAATTCAACAGCCTATAACCGGCAAGACCGGGCACAAAAGGCGGGAGAGAACTGCACGGGCAAGAATATTCATTGAGTTATGAGTACTGTGTATTAAATATGTAGGCATTTTAACAAAAGTATTCCATCTTTGTCATGTAATCTCATACCAATCCATCGGGAGGAGTGGAGAGATGTTAAAGGAGGTTTGGTTTACCTGTAAAAAGCTGATTTTGTTATCGATAAGACTCCCTGTAAAACCTTGGCCATTTTGGGACCCAAGCCCGACAGTAACTAGGTTAGGACTGTATACCGAATGCTTAATTTCAAAGCTCTGATTCAAGAGTGGGAGATCTTAGCATGATATTTAACGATATCGAAAGTGGGATGGGAATGAATCTACGGTTTGGCAGTAGGCTACTTAAGACGGCGATAGGCACTCAAGCCGCTGTCCAAATCGCTTCTGATTTGCGCATATACGGCGCAGCAGATTTAATTATTCTGTCGTCTACAGGAGATAACGGGATCGATAAAGATGAATGCCCCGGGATCCCCGCATAGCCTTTCAAAAATTTCCTGGTAAGGCTCAGAGACAGCTGTCGCCTGGAGCAAAGTTTCAACTCCAAGAAAACAGCTAAAGACTTTTTATTGTAAGATCCCAAGAGCTCTAATGCAGTTTACGGCACCGTAACTGGCGATGTACAACCTCGGCATCGAATGTTAGATTTTCTCAGTCTAGCCATGATGCTACCCTGGCCCCCCATTTTCCCTATCACCTGAACGGAAAGCCGGAAAATGACATCAAGGCGGCAGCCCCGCCTTATCGTCCGACAGCACATTGATACCGAGAAAATAGTTCTGCCAAGCCATTATTTTATTGGCGACTCGAACTCACATTTTGAATTAGGAATATTAGTATGAAACATTCGGCCATCAACGCAAATAAAAACATCACCCATAAATAGTTTCTGCTTATTTTTCTCAGTCTGTTCACTGAGTTTCAAAAGTGGATTCTCCCCACTTTCGATCCCATGACAATGAACGCGGGGATGATGATCGAAATTTGACCGGGGGTTTGATGACGGAACGTGTTGAGTGAGGTATTTGAGGAGCTGTATATGACCAGACACGCCCGTCATCATTCGATTCCGTTATCAGTTTTAAGATAGCTAAACTGCGACTGTTATCAAGCCGACGATACGGACACATTGGCGCCTTGCCCAAAGTATAAAAGGCTGGACCAAAACCTTGGGATTGCTTCCTCAGGGATAGTTAACAATTGCGAAAAATGAAAAACTCTCTGGTTCTACTCCTGGTGTCCATATTTGGCGTTGCCGTTCAGGCAAACACTCGATGCAAAGAACTTGTGGGTTCGACAGTCTTTCCAAATGTGACGATAAATATTGCAGAGTATGCGCAGAATGGTAGCACCTTTCAAGGAGAGACTTTAGGTAAGGAACAGCTGAACAATCTCACTTCATAAATTCTCCCATGCCAAGGCAGAGAATGCTTACAATTCGATAGTGTCGTCATACAATACCCTGTTGCACAATCTACCTGCCCACTGTAGAATCGCGGCTCAATTCAACACTTCATCTAATAGCACCGTGCACTTTGAAATATGGATGCCTGATGTTGATTCATGGAACCGCCGATTTTTGGCGCTTGGAAACGGTGGCTGGGCCGGCGGCATTAACTACCCCGATGTTGCAACAGGATTGAAAGGAGGTTAGTATTCTTCGCAATTGTAGATGCTTTGGGCTTATGGAATATAGGATTTGCGGCGATGAGCACAAACACTGGCCACAACTCTACTGGAGACGATGGGTCTTTCTTTCAATACGAAGAACAGAATATTGACTTGTTTGTCCGCCTGTTGTTGTATCATGACGTTTACTGATCCGTATGCAGTGGACATCGCGGCCTTCATTTGTCTGTGGTTCATTCAAAGAAAATCATAGCAAAGTACTACTCGCAATCTGCTGCTTGGTCATATTATTCCGGATGCTCAACGGGCGGCCGCCAAGGCATGGCAGAGGCACAGCTGTACCCGGATGACTTTGATGGTGTTCTTGTTGGAAGTCCGGTAATTTGGCAAACTCACGAAGAAGGTAGATCTTTTCCTCCCCGATATTTAATGACTTGTTTGACGAATCTTGCTGACTTGGAACGTGAATAGCTTGGGAAGATTATGCTGGCAAAGGACAGTACCCAAGTACTTTGGATAGCTTTATCAGCACGACCCAATGGTCTATTATCCATGATGAAGTATTGCGACAATGCGATGGTCTAGACGGAGTAGTTGACGGGCTTGTATCGGATCCAGAGCGTTGCGACTTTGTCCCCGAAAGTCTTCTCTGTAAACCCACATCAAATTTGAGCGAGTGTCTCACAGCCCCACAGCTGGCCAATCTCAAGACCAAATATGATGGATGGGTTGACGTCAACAACACTTTGGTGTTCCCAGGTATTCTTCCAGGCTCCGAGCTAACCGGAATCCAATATTATACAAATGCAGAAGTTGCAGGAGGATATGGTCTTGACTACTATCGGTATGCTATTCTCAACGACACCTCATTTGAAGCGATAGACATCACGTATGAAGATGTTCAAATTGCAGACAAGATCAACACGTATGGTGCACTCGCCGATGCATTTTCTCCCGACTTGAGGGGGTTTGAAAAGCATGGCGGGAAGCTGTTACATTATCATGGCTGGCAGGACTCGGTTGTTACGTCGAGAATTTCCCCATTCTATTACAGCAACGTTCTTTCTTTCTACTCGGATCTCGGAAATAGCTCGAAGCAATCTGTTCAGGACTTTTATCGACTATTTATGATTCCCGGCCTCGGACACTGCACGGGTGGCGACGGAGCTTGGGTTATTGGTGGTGCTGGGCAGGATCTTCCGCCTCTTCGTAACGATACCGCTCATTCAATGTTACTAGCCTTGATTGAATGGAGAGAAAGCGGTCAAGCTCCTACATCCATTATTGGCACCAAGTACACCAATGAGACCATCATTGATGATATACCAGTTGATTTGTCTGTCAACTTTACCAGACCATCCTGCCAGTGGCCGTCCAAGCCTGTGTTTGAGCACGACAATGTGCATCAAGCCAAGAACTGGAAGTGTTCAATTTCGTGGCTGAAGTAGGCCGGATATTAATTTTATATATTTAAATAGGTAATATTTGGTAAAACTATGCGGTTATTGCCATCAATCTCATATGTTGTATTTCTTCCAGAGCCATGTGGAGATCTTTGTCAGCAGCCAAAGAGGCACTGATTCCCCTTCCGTATGTCCTTCATGGGAAAAGGTATATCCTAAGCCTATATCTATCTTATTTACCAAGAAAACCATGGACCAATTTTCGCAAGTAAATTTGTCTTTTTGTGTACCATGCAAGAGGCTAGACATCACTGGTACGCCGTTCCACCGTTCATAGGATGCGACGCACTTGATAAAGGCTCACTTATGCCCTCATATGCTTTGGAACGGCAGAGCAATTCTGCTTTCCATGAGAATTGGACCGAAGTTGCAAAGACATGATGGATACTCCAGCATACAACAATAGGGCGCTCACACAAACCGCAGGATAAGTCACATGATAGCCCTTGTCGACACTGAGAGCCATCCAAACTGGAGACCCAAATGCCGCATTGGCTATTCCGTAGGCCGTGGCTGTTGTAGTAACAATAGCTAGATTGTTAATCCCTTTCAGATCAGGCATAATCAGATTCAGGATTGTCGCAGCTACCATTGGAGATGTTGCGTTGACGGCGGGGAACCAAAGGGGAAATCCGCCAACCTGGAGTGGCTGATATCCGTAGTATGTGTAGATTCCATAATAAAGAGGTGGGTATTCAAGGATGAGGTTGATGATGAAGGCTTTGAACCAGAGCATGGGGACATCTTGTGGCTTAGTCTTGGGATCCCGGAAAACATTCCAGAACCAATAGCCCATACCGCCGACAAACCATCCATATGTTGCTGGTACAAAGACGGGTATAGGTCTTCCAAAGGTCTCAAATGCGATCCAGTTACCTTCCCGTGGAAAGTAGCAGAAGCCAAGTATGTCGACAACGGGCTCGTATGCAGAAGCAAAGCAGCCTCCAATGCCAAAGAGTAAAGCCTTTGGGTCTCCATGGTTGAGGAGGTTGCGGATACCCATGGTGAAGAAAATTACAAAAGGGATTTGCGTTGCGATAGTAAATATTAATTGCTCATTGTATGGCATGACCATGTCCGCTGGGGGACGACTGGTAGTATTGGGAACGAACATGGTGCTAATTGGTCAGGGGAGATGAGGCTGAAATGAAAGGGAACAATTGAGTTTAGCGGTATGAGATGGAATCTAACAAGAATGAGAGAATTTTAAGGTTACCGAATATAAAATCAAGAGAGGGATTCAGCGACAAATTTACCCGACAACCATGGCCGGGCTGGACGTAAGGGTCGAACAAGGGCCGGTCGCAAGCGGAAGTAAATTGACCCAACCAACAACGCACTATTCCCGCCCGCGGGACACGCTACCCCGGCTTCCGAGGAGCTCGACGTCCACTTACTCCGCCCTGGGCGTTTAGTGCCTAGGAGCTTGTGGAGGCCTGGAACCTAGAGTCTGGAATTAGCAATTCCGTGAGCTTCACTGGACGCGTCCAAACCCCGTAGCTAACCAAGTTGGGTGGAGTTTTCGTGCATCCAGCACCTGGAACCTGGGATATGAGTAAATAGTGTGATACTCCATTGAGAGACAGTTTCCATTTTTATCATTGGAATTAAGCAGCTTTTTTGGCCACCTCCCAATCTTTCCAAGTTCGTCACCAATTTGCATCCCGTAGTATCCACCATGATTCAAGAGACCCTTTCGGCAGCTCTCCCAGTGGGAGGGAAGTATGCCACAATAATTGCTTTAATTGTAAGCATGTTATGTATAGTTTATTTTTGTGAAATGAAGCTAATATGTATTAGCTCTTGTTCTTTTTGGGCAGGTTTCTCATGCGCGACAAGCGTCGCGATCACCTCCCTCCTGGCCCCAAGGGATATCCGCTGATCGGAAATCTGCCATCATTTTCCAACGCCGATGATATCCCTGAAATTACTAGAGCCTGGGCCAAGCAATATGGCCCCGTGGTTTACACAAAAATGGGCGGCACCGATTGGGTATGGCTCAATACTGCGGGCGTGGCCAAGGAGCTGCTTGACAAACGGGGATCCAAGTATTCTTCGCGCCCGAGTATGCCCATGGCATTTGATGCAACATCCAACAAGAATAGAGAAATATTCATGCCCTACGGAGAACACTGGAGAATCTTGCGCAAGTTGAGTCACGCGGCGCTTAATTTTACCACTGCGGCAACGTACAAGCCAATTCAAGATTATGAATCAAAGCAAGTCATGTACGAATTCTTGCACGCAAAAGACGACAAAGCCTTCTATGATATCAACAGGCGATACTCTGCAAGCGTCATCATGACAGTTACCTACGGACATCGTGTGCCTGATTGGAATGATCCATACATTAAAAAGATTTACGAAGTCTTAGAGCATTTCACGCTGATGTCGGAACCGGGCGCTTGGTTAGTAGATGCGTTCCCATCGCTCGCCAAACTTCCGTCTTGGGCCGTTCAAAACTGGTGGAAGATTGGCCGTGAGTGGTTTGCATATGACCGCGAAGTCTACCTCAAGTTTTATCTGGATCTCGTAAAACAAATCAAGACTGGAACCGCGCCAGATTGTTTCATTCGAGACTTTTACGAAGGCGGGCTTGAGAAAAGTGGCATCAATGACGAGCAAGCCGCATATGCCGCTGGAGGAATGGTTGAAGCTGGGAGCGAATCGACCTCGACCGTCATCAATGCCTGGATACTAGCCTGTCAGATGCACCCCGAGGTTGTCGCTGCGGCCCAAGAGGAGCTTGATCGAGTTGTCGGGAGCGATAGAATGCCATCATTTGAGGACGAAGACGACCTCATCTACATTCGATCCATGGTCAAAGAAACTCTCCGTTGGTGGCCAATTACCAAAGTCGGGATGAATCATGCTACCACAGAAGATGACTGGTACAACGGCTATTTCATCCCAAAAGGAAGCGTTGTCATGTTAAACTGGTGGTAAGAAACACTCATCGGATCTGTGAACAAGGAAAAGTGACTAATAACCGCCAGGGCTATCCATTTTGACGAATCTCGCTGGGATGATCCCCTCCATTATGACCCCCGGCGATATCTCAACGACAATCATACAACTGCGGAATCCGTGAATCTGGCGGATGCAAATGAACGAGACCATTTCGCTTACGGCGCTGGCCGTAGAATTTGCAGCGGCATGCATCTGGCGCAAAATTCTCTCTTCATCAACATGGCGAGGACACTTTGGGCTTTCAATATCAAGCGCGCGAGAGGCCCAGACGGAAAAGAGCTTGAGCCAGTTTTGAAGACGGAGCCCGGTTTCCTCATGGTCCCAGCTCGATTCCATGCGGTGCTGGAGCCGCGAAGCAAAAAGCATGCTGAAATCTTGGAGCAGGATTGGGCCCAAGCTCAGGCAAGCGGCATAAAGATTAACCGAAAGGTAAACATTAAGAGAGGCAATTAGATAGTCCTACCAATTAAGCGTCCTCAACGAACATGACAATCAATTTTCTTATAAGTTCTTTCTATGATAGTGTAGCCCGAGTAAAATTTGACAATTTGCGTTCTAGCTGCAATCACTGAAAAGACCGTTTATGCTATTTTCTCATCGAACCGCGGACCACGTTAGGCTTGCGCATACGTGATTAACCAGAGCTGCTGAAGAGTTCATTGAATTAACCGGATTGAATCGACCAGTCAATCGTAGCGAATGTGCTTCTTGGCTACATAAGAATTTGTGTTCATTCAAAGAATCTTATTTAGGATCGCAAAGTTGATATTAATCATCTGATCTACAAAAGTTCAATCCACTAATGTCCAGCGATAGTTTGAACGATCCTATTCGCTTCCGCCTGATCTTCCACATGTTGACCTCGCCAGGCGACATGCCCATCAGGCCGAACAAGGACCAATGGCTTTTCCCAAATAGATGCGGCATGATCTTCGTCCTTCAGAAGGACATGCGTAAGTGGCAGCCCAAGAATATTGGCTTCCTCCACGATCAACATACTTCCCTTGTTTGCCACGTTGCCTTTGATGAACTCTATCAAAGAATATTCTGGTCCAATGTGGTCAAAGATTGGAGAATTGTCTCTCAAAAACACATGGGGCGCACGACTTCCTGGCCATGTCGTCGGCACATATGTGTGAGGGTCCCAGTTTGGTTCAGGCTCTGATTCATCAATCATACAAATCGATGACTTGTACCTGTAACCCATTTCGATCCCCAAATCTGTATTCTCGCCATCGTTCTTGGCGTAGTGATTCTGGATCAAAGCACGCTTTTTTATCCCAGCCTCCGAATCTGCGTCCATATCCAACGGATTGTCCCCCATCAATTCTACAGCAGCGAGATGCACGGACATGTGCACGCCGGACCTCTGCACATTTTGGGTGGCAATTGGCTTTCGCTCATCTTCGTATGATTGAAGAAGTCCTTTACCGCCATACCCTTTGACTACAGCGGCAAGTTTCCACGCAACATCAAAGGCATCACCCATACCGGTATTCATGCCGTAGCCACCAGTTGGAATGTTGTGGTGTGCCGAGTCACCTGCAAGAAAGAGGCGGTGCTGCGGTCCAGAGAAATTCCTGGCGACAGCAATACTAGGCCGGAAAGTCGATCTGACAAGAATCTCCTCAATCCTTATCTTGTAAGGCTCATAGAGACCACCTAGAACAGTGTAGATAGCTTCCTCAGCGTCGATGGTAGATTCATCCATGCCAGGGGCAAGTGGGAAATGGACAGTGAATATTTCCTTATTGCTAGTAGTTAGAATGAGTCCATCTTGATTGTGTTGGGCATATCTACTGACCTTTTCATCTTGTGCTATCACTGCTCCTCCAAAAGCATGATCTTTGAGCATAAACAAATGCCAGAAGCGGCCCTGTTTATGCAACTTGGCTAGATCATTGGATCTAAAGTGAATCAATAGAAACGAAGCTGGACTGTTGGCTTATTCTTAGCTAACATACCAAGTAAATAAAGGCGTAAAAGCTCACAGTGGATCTCCTTCCATTGGTATTCCGAGGCAGTTTCGGCATTTGCTTGATGCTCCATCACACCCAACAGCATATTTTGACCGATAAAGCTGGCTTTTGCTCGTTGAAAGATCCGTGACAGTAGCTTCGACACCTGCTGCACTCTCACTGACGGACTCTAGCTTGACGCCATATCGGAGATCAATCATGGGGCTTTCGTCGCAGAATTCTCTCATCAATGTCTCGAATATCTGCTGTGAGATTCTCTGGTAGGGCTCCAATGGCTGTGTGCCATCATTTGTGTCCTTAATCTTCCTCCGGTAATCATCGACTGATGGATGCTTCCATTGTGCCACGGGACTCGTTTGGCTCAATCCCGTAGAAATTGAAACAGTGTATGGAAATTCGCTGGGAACACCTGTTTTATAGGTTGGCGATTAGTAAAATTGATTCCAGATGTATGTGATGTCACCTCTCTGGCGAAGATCATCTGCGAGTTTAATTTTGCGGAGAAGCTCCATCGACCTCGCATTGGTTAGATCCATTTTTGGCCATCTGAACCAAGTCAATGATCTATTTTCCAAATGAGATGTAATTGTCTTACTTTGTTGGCTCCGAGTTCCTCTCCAGAATAACAGATTTCACTCCATAGAAAGCTAGGACAGCAGCCGTCATGAGACCTACGGGACCGCCTCCCAGGATGAGGACGGAATCATCAGGAAGTGTTTCGTTCATTTCTGGTCTCTAGTAGTAAGCGCTGTTTGCTCTTGGTCTGGATTAATTGGAATTTGTCTGGATTAATTTCACCAAAGTACTCAACGCTTAATAAGATTCAATTCAAAGACAGAAAAGATAAGTTAGTTGATCTTTAACCGAGGTACAGTACATCGTCATGCCACATTTGATAGTTCATCACTGAGCAGGGTGTTCAACATTGGCTGCGCTTTGGCCGGCCCGACGATTCCCACTTCCGCGGCCACCGGATCAAGATGAAAAGAAGTCACATGACCTAATTGATCTCCGAAATAATTCCAAAATGAATCCCGGTCTTGGTACTGTTCCACGTCCCTCCGGCGGAAGATACCTGCCCCGGTCCATCTCCCCCGCTTAAGCCGCGCGGCCTCTCTCAGCAGCAGTCCGTTCCAAGATAGGCTTCAGAGCCCGCTGGATAGTTTCCTGTGGCACATCCGTGCCTTTGCCCAACTTTCCGTCAACCATTCCTGGAGGCTCGATGAACCACTCTGGAATTACCCGCTTCCCGGCCATGGAAACCTCCAAAATTGTGCCTCCAGGGTACTCAGACGACTCAATCACGTCAGAAATAGCCTGAGAGACTGGTTCAGCTGTGATAGAAACATTTTGGGTGATACCGAATCGCTCCCCGGAACCCGGAGTTCCCTCAGTCCAAATTGGTGTCGACACAATGCTGTGGATATCAAATTTAGCAATCTCCTTCACTTTATCGCCAATGAATGAAAAACTTACCCCGGGCATACAGCTACAACTTTGACTCCCTGAAGCTGCTGCGCATTTCCAAGGCTTCGGGTAAAGCCCACAATGGCATGCTTTGTGGCGCTATAGAGTGGTGCTGGGTATTGTTTACTGTATCCAGTAATGGACCCAACAATCACAACTACGCCCGTCTTATCCCTGCCCAGCAGAGCACGGATAGCAAGACGAGTAAGTTTGATCTATAATTTGTGAGTTCAAAATTTCTAGAATTGCTAGGTCCAAGTGTTTACCGGATGGTTCACATTAATATCCACGCTCTTGTACCCATCATTCGTGATTGGCTCTGGGTCGTCCCAAAAATTGGAATACGGCTGGGAAAAAATGTTAGCGTTGAGTTGATGTGAAAGAAGGTTGCCCCTACTGGCTCAAAGACTCCGGCAGATGCGACAAAAATATCAGGCACATCTCCCAACGTGTCGGCTGAAAAGTCAATGGTGTGCTGTAGATCTTGCCACTTGGTCACGTCGCATTGTAGAAAGATGAGTTTGTCATCCTCCTTGATAGCATCTTTTGCATCTTGGGTAAGGGAAATATCGGCAAGAATTACAGCTCGTGCCTGTTTCTTTCGAGCCAATACAGCAAAGGAAAGTCCGATGCCTGTAGTTGTAGTTAGAAACTTCAAACTCAGTGAATCAAGGTTGCAAGCCTTACCTGACCCACCACCAGTCACCACGACAATCTTGTCTTTCAGAGTCATGTGCCAATCCATATTTGTGGGTGATTTGATGCAAGAAGTCTATCAGAACCCACCTCTTACGATAATCTAGTTATCCCTATTTATTCTGCTTCCCCGCTCAGTTCATTCCCAATCTCCATCTTTTTTTCATAACCCAATAGGCTATAGCCCCGAATTCGTTACATCCGTGTCCGATCCGGAAATGAGCCGTATGAACCCGGGACTCGGGTGGTCTTTTGATCTGGGTCCGAACAGCGTACCGGGTCCGGCGGCGGGTTAGCACTAGCGTCCGGGCCTTGTCGGAATCTTGGGTCCGTAACATGGGGACACTTGTGAACCAACAAGAGAAATATGAGGATGCACACATCAAGAAAGGCTGATTCTGTTAGAAGTCAATTTGTCATAATCAAAAACACTGGCATACTTGCACTCGGAATTATGGAGCCTATTCCCGTTACGCTGTTATTTTGGCTGGCTGTGGCTTTGATTGGCCTACCATTATTGAATAAGCTCAGAAAATATGGAAGTCGACCAAGGAACTTTCCTCCAGGTAAGGGGTCTAATGGTTCGCATAGTATCATGTGCTTACATTTCATGTAGGGCCTCCAACCCTTCCCATCCTAGGAAACCTTCATCAGATGCCTACCAAAGACTTTCACCTTGGGTTTCAAAAGCTGGCTCAACAATGTAATGCATATTCACCTGCAATCATATTTTGGCTAACGGTAAACGCAGATGGTCCAATAACCTGCATGAAGTTGGGCGGCCAAAACCTGTTCCTTCTCAATGACCCTACTGTTATTCGAGATTTGCTAGAAAAGAGAAGCAACAATTACTCATGCCGCCCTGATCTCTATATTCGACACTTTGGAGATAATTTGAACATAGCGTTTCGAGAGTATGCCGCCTTGTCTTGTTCCAAATTTGACACAGCTAATGATCTGTACTTCCAGCAATGATGAGATTTGGCGCAGGCAAAGAAAGATGTACCATGTTCGCTTGAATGTCAAATCCGCAGATAGATATTTGCCATATCAAGTGAGATAGTCCATGGTGTATTTGTGTTACTGCTCTAACTCGAGAGAAATCAAGCATTTCGATAGTCTTCAGCTGTTGGATGATTTAGTGAAAGCACCAAATGACTGGGTGGCCCACACCCAAAGGTATACGGCAAGTATTTCGTCCACTCTCTTGTATGGGTGGCGCACGCCACAGACAAGCACGGGATATGTGAAAGACCTCCTAGAGGTAGGTTGCTACTGACCCACAAGGTTCTTCCCTATACTGACATATTCTCGTAGTGGATGGATGTTACGTCCGAGGCAGCCAATTTTCAACTCGTGGACTTCTACCCAGCCTTGCGCAATATTTATGATGCGATGCCATACTGGATGCTTCCTAGCAAGCGCAAGCTCCACGAGTTGCAAAAACTCGAGAATAGAGTCTTCAATAATTTACTCAATAATGCAAAGACAAAGGTTGAGATGGGGACTGCTTATCCTAGTACGTAAATCCAGCGCGGGCGATTTGCGAAGAGAATTTCGTGTTAATTTCTTTCCCTTGTTATTCAGGTTTCATTCGAGACTTGTTGCTCGACCAGGATAGCGATCGCCTCAACGATCACCAGATCGCGCACAATGTGGCACATGGATTTGGGGCTGCCATGTATGCTATGTCTCTTGACTGATTTTCTTGACCACTCTGACAAGTACTCCAGGGATACATCTGCCAACACCGTGATAGGATTTTTCAAGGTCAGTCTTGTCGTCAACACTGACCTGGACTGATTGCTAATTCGAAAAAGGCCATGGTTTTATTTCCCGAAGTTCAAATAAAAGCTCAACAAGAGTTGGATGCTGTAATTGGAAAGGACAGGCTACCCAACTGGGACGATCGTGCGAATTTACCCTACATTCGTGGAGTCGTCGAAGAAACACTACGATGTTAGTCATTTTTGCAAATTTTAAACAGCCTCGCTGACGGATATGTAGGGGCACCGAGCCCACTAAGCGCCGCAGTTCCGCATTCAGCGAAAAAGGATGATGTCTATAATGGAATGGTGATCCCAAAGGGTTCCATGATGTTGATAAATGTCAGTTACACTTCTTACACCCCGAGATATAGCCCAGCTGACTAAAAGCGTCGCATCTAGGTTTGGACGCTAAATCATGAGCGTTTCGAAAACGCAAGAGATTTTGATCCAACGCGCTATCATCCGGAGTCTACCCTTATTGAAAACGAGGCCATTAGCCAAGACTCCCCGAAGCGATTCCATTTCACCTTTGGTGCTGGTCGAAGAGTTTGTCCTGGGTTTCATGTGGCGGAGAGAAATCTATTCATTGCCATTTCGCGCATACTATGGGGATTCTCAATTACCCGCGCCCGCGATGCCGATGGCCAATTCACCGTGATTAACAGAGATGCGGTAACCCCAGGGCTAATCGTGCGACCTGAGACATTTGAGTAAGTTGGACCAAGAACAGGGAAATAGGTATGACTGCAAAGCTAACATGATTAGATGTACGATAAAACCCCGGGATTCCCAGCGCGCTGAATTAATCATCAAGGAATGGAAGGAAGCTGAGAAACATCTGGACAGCGAGGGAAACTTTACGCTGGAATTTATTCAAGCCTCGTTCAAGTAAACAACCGTTATTCGTATGCACTCGTAGCTAGATATTTGAAACTGGAACGGCATGGGTATAAAGTTTATTCGGCTCTATGAGAAATTGGCTATAGAAATGAAATGAAAATTGAGACTGCCAAGTTAGTCTTATCTTGAAAGCCGAGTATTTCTCTAGGTTACTTATGTCTTTAATCACTTCAGCACGTATTCTTTTGCGACTACTTAGGATTCAGGCAAAATACAGATGTTTAATTGGCCGAACGGGCGACTCCAAAACTAGCATTCGGCGAAAGATATGCGAAGCCATTTATTTACTATCTCATTTAGATCCTAGGCACATCGCTATCAACCCCGAGTCTGATAAAAATCCTCATCAACCTTCTTCCCTTCATGTGACAACATCATTTCAATGGTCCAGTCCTTATGAATATGTCCTGGTGGCACATTGGATGACTTGAACGGTGCGCCGTTCTCCACATGAGCCTTGACAGTAGCGAAATTCTCTTCGGCATAAACCTTGGCATCGGACCCGAGGAGCCAAGTAGGCTGTGGAAGCTTCAGCATCTGTGGGTTGGAAGCAACAGCATCCCAGTCGGTTTGATGCCAGACATGTCGAGTCTCCCATCCCATTCGCTGAGTGAGACTTGTGCGTTCATATCTAAACATTCAGGTCAGATTACGATGATAAAAGACATGTATGGCTTATCAAACCTCAGTTTTTGGTAGCATCTCAACGCCAATGAAATGTTGCCTATGCCGGTATTTTCCAAAAGCACCCCGATTGTGACTCCGTCTTCGATGGCTTGTGCAGCTCCAGTACCGGAAGTGGCAAGATGAGGGTGAGCAGCATCACCAATAAGACAGACGCGTCCATGGTCAGAGACCCATCGAGAAACTGGGTCTCTCCATAAAAGCTTGTAATCAATGAGGCATTCTGGTGGAATCTTTGTGATGATATGCTTCAGGACAGGATCCCAGTCTTCAACACAAGCCAACATGTCGTTAACATCTCCCTTCAAATTCCAATCTTCTTTGATGTCAGATGTATCCTATGCGCATTAGCCAAGCCCAGGGCAGTAAAGTATAGCTACTCACTTTGTGGGTCACAAAGCAAGTGGCACATTGAAGACGAGTATTAGTCGTCATGATCGCGTGGGTGTCGTTGGCTATCCAAACTCGAAACATCGGCTCTTTGGCTTCAACAATTGCCTTGATCTGAGGATCATCTGCAAGAACTTGCAGCGGAAACCAGGATCTATAAACGGCGAATCCACTTTTCTTTGGTCGATCGATGCCGCCAACAACATATCCTCTCAATTTACTGTGCACCCCATCCGCTGCAATGACAAAATCAGCCTCATGCCTGGCTCCATTGACATAGACCCCAGCAGATTGCTCATCGTCGGAGACTTCGGTGACCTTGGCTCCAAAGGTTATGTTGACCCCGAGAGAGATGGCATAGTCGTTGAAAGCATGTTGAATCATTCCACGATGGCCGTACATGTTCTGAAAACCATCGAATTCTTTATGCAATTCCTGATCGAGCAGAACTTTTCCGTCCTTACTCATAATCGTCAAGGTATCGGGGTTTGACGACGCGTTTACAACCTTGTCAAGAACGTCTCCCCATCGTGCGATGAGACGAGTTGCGTTTGCAGGAATTTGAATGACATCCCCTATATCCAACCTCTGCATTAGTGATATTCTCCACAAGCTGATTTTTCGCTCTCACCATGAGCCTTTGTGGCGTCAGGGTAAGCCTCAAAGACATGGACACTCGCTCCTCTAGAAGCAAGTTCAATGCTAGCTGCAAGTCCACCAAAACCAGCCCCAATAACTATCACCTTAAGTCCTGTCAAAGTGTTATTGTTTTGTGACATGTTGATATTGTTGCTAGTGTGCTTGGGAATAGTGTGTTGGTATTTTCGAGGTAAACTAGTGCTTGCTTTTGCTATCGATATTGCGATTCCAAATCAATTATGAAGTACCATCTACTCTATTGCAGGCACAAGGGCATATGCCACGACATCTACAGGCTCCGGGGCGAGTGATCCGGAGTTGGCACATCCTGGTCAATACCCTGGTTTCCCGACCTGGCCCATTACGCGCCGAGTATTGACACAGGGGGGCTGGCGAAGAATATTTCATCCGTAATGGTCCACCAGTTTCCCGACACTCCTATATGCGCTTCTCCGAGTTGTATTTTCGCCATTGAGAACTAAAACCCGACCACATGCCAAGGTAAGACGGAATGCGGTTACTAGGGGGCTTGGCGCATTCCGGTGCTCGGGATTCTTGAGTTCCGGGACCCGGGCCATTCAACGTGCATTCATATTAAAGACAAGCAAGAATGATTTGCGGGGTCGTCACTAGACTAGCGCCCGGGCAATCCGGGGAAGCTGTAGGACGTGCCACACTTCCCCCGCATTCCAAGACATTGCCCCAGTTGTTCGACCAACCAGCCCGATTGTCAATAGTTTAAATCTTCTTGGGTCATGGGAGTTCATGTTACAATATTCGGATCTCAGTATTGCGTGCTTGGTGAATGGTGATAATGTCACCATGGCCCATCACGGCATACCAGGTTGAAGGCCTTGGGCACCGCATCCATGATAGAAGCTTGACGTACCTCATCGCAATAAAGAAATCTAGGTCGCCCATTGGAAATCATTGCCGAAAGGAGTACAACGCATAAATAATTCGTAGCAACACGTAGAATTGCATGGGTGGGTGGGTGTCGCTGACGCGGGATTGAGCAGGCATCCGTGATTGCTAAACCGAGCAGGGATGTTCGGGAATTGCTCAAACGCCGAGTGTTGATTAGCACGTAGGCTATTGGCACACATATGCAGGGATCAAGCTTTGCGCACGGATTTCACGTGTGCTACAGAATCAGCTGAGTCGAACCCCTCAGCTACTCCCACAAGAAAATGGTTAATGAGCAACTAATATCTACTCCAACTGAAAAATCACAACATTCGCCATTGTCCAGCCAAGGCGTAAAGATGCCGCCTCAGCGTGAATCCTCGAAATGTTCGCTGGCTTGCGAGTATTGCCGGGTTAAGAAAGCAAAATGTTTGTGCGGATCCTCGTACAGTAAACTTTGAGTTAACGATCATCTCTAGGCAGCGGAACACATCCATGTGGGAATTGCACTGTTAGTGAGCCCACAGTGCATCGGAATAAATGCTGACCAGACGACAGGATCACAACGAACCATGCATATTTCCAGAGAGGCGCAGGCGGAATAGAAAACGCAAAGAACGAGAACAGGAAATGGAGGACCGATTAGCACGGATGGAAGTTCTTTTACGCGCCGCAACACAAACGAATTTGAGTGAAACACACTCCATCAGCGTGACAGAAGGCATGTCAGTCGCATCTCAGGAGCGGATTTACAACAGCCCAGGCCAACAACTTGAGACCAACCATATGGGGACGCCTGGTGTTATTATCAGTCCATGTGTATCTCTACCAGAGGGCGATTTACAGACCATCATTTCCTCTCCTTGCGCAAACATGCCGATGGTGTTTCCAACAACGAGCGAATTCAGCCCTACAATAGACCCGCAGTTGAAGTCGGCGGATATATCAATCGAAGACTCCAATCTTCCAACAGCTCACCCTTTGATCCCTCAAGAGGTTGTTAGTCTTCCCGTATCCCCTCCGATATCTGCTGCACCAGATGAGCGCGCTCCGGATGTTTCTGATCAGGTATGGTCTAAAGTCTATCAGAATTAAATACAAGCTAATTTTGCACAGGATAGCTCTGGCCAACAAGGTAAATTTTGAATTATTGCTGTACTTAAATTCGATTATTCTCTCTTTTCTAACCCATTATAGCATGTGCCTCCTACCTTTCCATATGCACGCTTCCGGCAGTGGAGTGGATATCCCATCAAGTTGGCAGAGCCGACTTTTTAGCAAGCGCCAGGCGTTTATCAAAAAAGGTCATGCGAGGTGAACGGCTGAACAGGTCTTTAAATCCAGTGAGGACGCCCGAGCCAGATATGGAGACCGCATTAAAGTGGACAAAAGGTGATTTCTTTTACCGGATATTTCGGGCCGTTCTAATATGTCTCCTAGTCTGCTTTGATAAATGTGTTCACTCTGTGTTCGAGATTGTGGAACGACATGCGTTTGAAGAACATTTGCAGCAGTATTTAAAAGGAGACCCGAAGGCCACCGAAAGCAAACCATGGTACGCCTTGCGACACACCGTTTATGCCTCTGGCTGCCGTCACATCTTGGCTCGAACGTCTAGTCCTGCAGGTTTCGCCGACTCAAGGACTCAGGCTTGGAAATATTTTGAGAATGCACTTTCCGTCTATACTGAGCTTCTGTACTTTCATAATGACTTGGTTTCAATCCAAGCATTAACTATGATGGTGAGCCAGTTGTTGATATGCATGTGACCTTGCTAAGAAAGGAATAGGCATTCCACGCCGAAGCGCTAGGAACCCCGGCTTTGGAACACATGCTCGTATCTGGTGCAACTATGCTTGCACAATCAAAAGGTTTACATCTAATGACAAACCTGTCCAATCAGCCGCCAGGTCGAGAACTACGATCAAGACAAAGGCTCTGGTGGACAATATATTGTTACGAGAAGCACCTAGCCTATCGCACTGGGCGACCATCTGTGAGAACTACTAATCAGTCTTATTTTCCGGTCTAATGAATAAATAGATGATTGACGACGACTACGTTAGTTGTCCTCTGCCTACATCCATGGAGCGGGGCTCGGCTGTCTCATTAGAATTCATGAACAAAACGATCGCCCACGCCCAGATCCTATCAGCTGTTGCAAAAAGTCTTACAAGTCCAAAGGCAATGAGAAACCCCCCAGAAACAATTCTCGCTCAAGTTCAAGATCTCAGCAGCAGGCTTCAACAGTGGCGAGAATCATTACATCCAATCTTCCAAGTACAACCACCATTTAAAAATCACTCCCTCCCACATCACACCCAAGTCTTTCATATTTTATATCTCCACTTTTGCCATTATACCCTCATAATCTGCATTCACGGTGTCTTGTGCTATCCTTGGAACAGACCAGATCTGCAAGCCAGCACGGATCCAAAGGTACGCGCTCAAATAGAGAAAAGCAACCATGAAGTTGCCGAGGCATCGCGAAAAATTATTTTGGGCATCCAGCAAATTGAAATCACTGCTGACCTGCCCGTCTGGTATGTATCTGCTCCTATCCGTTCCGATTGAACATCTAAAGCTGACAAAAGCTTCCATTATAGGTTGACCTTTTATTTTCCACTAGTCGGTCTCATTAACCTGTTCGTCTGTTTGTTGAAGAACCCAATTTCTCCGTCAGTTGCCTCAGACCTGTCTCTTATGGACACTGTCGTCGGTCATTTTGGATACCTTGAATTCCTATCTTCGTCTGAGCTAGAATTCCCGTTTCCAAGGGAGATAGTGTCTTATGCAAGAAAATTTATTCAAAAATCCAAAAGCCAGAAATTGGACGAACCACACAGCATGATGTCCTGGCAGCCGCAAGATGCTCTCCCCGAGACAGCGCAGTCTCTCCCAGAATCAGAGGTTAGTTAGTTTAAACTCTCATTTTGAATCCCCACTGACAATTTCTTCTCAAGATTTCGGCCTTCGATGTTATGCTAGGGTTGGAAGATTGGTGCACATTTTTGCCGTCATTTCCTCAAATTGGTCCCGTTCCTTTGGATGAGATGTTCGAGCCTTCGTGTCAAGAGGATTTACAGGAGACGATTCATGTAGCTCCGGAAGCGACATAGCCGTGTAGTTTAATATGAAGATACCAATAATTAATGCTAGAACCATGTCCATAACTTACATATTCTTTTCTCCGGGCAAACTTTGATCCATGTTGTTCACACTATCAACCAGCATCACAATTCCCGGTCGGAAGATCAGACGCGTCTTCCCTCGGAGGTAATAAAATCTGCTCCGGACCCACCCTAGACCCATACATACATATTGCGAGTCTTCCGCTTTAGGTGCATAGCATTTCATCGTTAATTAGCTGGCAAACATCGAATTATTTGAAAATGCAACCAATATTTCAACGACTTGTCCGATTTAAAGACCCATCTGGGCGGATTTTATTTGGTGAGGCTGGAGGGGTTGAGGATTTAGCTGGATCTGAGGTCGCTGTGTATGCAGGAGAAAATCCTTGGACACTTGAGAAAACCACGGAAACGGCTAAAATATCCGAGGAATGTGCCCCGTCGTGTCCCTATCTTTATTTATTAATGCTCCGTTAGGTCCTCAGCCCAATTGCTCACACGCCAATTATATATGGGATTGGTCTGAATTACAAGACCCACATTGCAGAAGCTGGCTGGCCAACTCCCGCGTATCCAACAGTCTTCACAAAGCCACCAGACGCATTGAATAATCCATATTCAGACATCTTGGTATCCTCAGTATGTACTCAGATGGACTATGAAGGCGAGCTCGCTGTCATTTTGGGGCAAGATTGCAAGAACATCTCCAATCCAATGGATGCGCTTGACAACGTGCTTGGATACAGCGTAGCAAATGATGTCAGCAGTCGGTACTGGCAAGTACCTGCAATCAGTGGGCAACAGCACGGATATGCAAAGAGCTTCGATGGCTTCGCGCCCATTGGGCCCGTAATTGTATCACCTAGTGAGACTGGAAGCATTGGTGCTCTCACTCTTGTAACCAGAGTGAATGGCGAGCAACGGCAAAAAGCGCAGCTCGATGACCTTCTCTTCCAAGTAGGAGATCTCATCGTGCATTTGAGTCGAGGCACTACTCTCAGAGCTGGGACAATAATTTTAACCGGAACCCCTGGAGGAGTTGCTGCTTTCATGAAGCCTCCCGTTTGGCTGAAGTATGGGGATGAGGTAGAAGTAGCTATTTCGAAAATTGGGGCCATCAAAAACCGATTCGTCTTTGAAGGATAAATCAACTATGAGTATGCATTTTTATTTTGGGTTACAAGAGTCTAGAATAAAGTGGATATGAAGTTAAAAACATCCTATATAAAGGTTTATTCCGTTGCCTTAACATTGCCTTTCATTTAGTTTTGTAGTGCCGTTTGGGATGCTACCTGGATTGCAGAGGTTGCCACGACAGGAGAAGGCTGGTTTTATTTTCCTCGTTTTACTTGTACCATTGATATTGATGTCAGTACCGCTCAACCGGACAGATACCAAGGTTTGGGTATAGCATCGTGATAGTAGATTGGAGGAGTCCTCCACCCATTTTGGAGTTGTACCTATGCCAAGGTGAAGTATGTGCCGACTGACTCGGGACGACAGATATCCAACACATTCCACTTGAAATATCAGTTCATAGCGTTGTATTTATTCCACTGGCCCTGGCTTCATGTAGCTTGGCATGTCAGCATAACAGTCGCCAATCACACCAAGCCAATTCAGGGGAAGGTGATAAAACATCAAGACAGACGCAGCACAGAAGCCAATAACAGCAAACGTTCTGACGGCATTCTGTAACCGAGGGTGCCAGTTCTCATATCCTGCCTCGACGGGTGATCTCCCAGTTTCATAGGCCTTCATTCTCATAATCGTAAAGATGCAGCCAAGACTAGCGACAAAGATCGACTCGTAAATCGGGAACTGATACACCTTGCCAGGGAATAGCGTCAGTGGCCCATAAGTCTTCGCATAGCCGTAGCCGTGGGTGATTCTGATTGCTAGGTTTTCGATGATAAAGTCCAAGACAAATTCGATGCACCAGACCATTGTGTAAATCCCGGCGTCAGTAAGATGTGGGAACTTCTTTCGAAGACGGGTCGCCATTTTGCTTCCAAGGATTCCAAAGCCAGCGCAGAAATAAACGTACATCGGGGGACCCCAAAGTAGGCTTTCGGCATAGTGAGTTGAGGCTTTGTGGTTGTGGAAAGGTAGAAACTTGGCCCATACACCCATGTTAATGCTGTTCCCATTCCACATAAATATGTATTGCTGGCAATTGAGAAACCCATCTGCGCACAATGCCACCAGGCCACCTATGACGTGCCGACCATCAAGTGTAAACCTGGGCGACTTGTCTGTGCTCTTAAAGCGACGTAGGTACGGAAAGCCTGGCACAAGCAAGCAGTACCAAATGTGAGCCAGAAGAACTCCAACACTAAGAGCCTCAAATATGCGCAGGCACACCAAGCGCCACGTCTCGATAACGTCGGGCCCCAATATTGGGGCCGGTCTGAACTCTGTGGGCGATGCGAACCATCGGATCAGGGCCTGCACCCACATGATGGTAAAGCCAAGACCAAAAGTAGCCATAGCTGATGCCATACCATCTCGTGATCTCCACTCTGGTTGGTAAAGGCCATCGCGCTCGATCAGAGGAGAAGCCTCGCTGACTCCATTTTCACAATCGCGTTGAATGCCGCAAATGATGTTGGACATTTTGGTAGATGTTAATGGAAGCACTTCGGGTAAGTCCAAGTCTCAAGACAAATGCAAAAGAACTAAACAGATGAAATTGAAGTAAGAATTGATGTCTTATGAACAGCAGGAAATATATTTCAATGCCGTTTAGAGCTATCGGTTGTGCGGATGCCGCTTCCACGTCGATCCGAGTCCACCACTACCGCGTCGACGTTTCCTATCTGCCGCGGCGAAAAGCCCTCTCGATCCCCCGGACGATGTGCATGGACAACCCGGCAACCATTTAGAGACACGCATGTTTGATGCATTATGAAGCGGTCTAAACCCATGATACCCCGCTGCACACCATTATTGCTCGAAATAGAATGTCGGCTCCGGATCTCAGCTCGATCGGAGTTTCGATCTCGGCCCCCGACCAATCGGAGTACAAAAGTGCGGGGTAATCTGCAACCATCTCGAAAGAATTCAACGCCGCAACGACCCCGGCCGTTTTTAATTGCCCTCCTCCGAAGTTTCCGTGACTCGAAGAACAAGTTCAGTGCCTCTACTCTCTTTTGTATCCGGCTCGATTACATACTGGCAGAGGACAAAAGCAAGGGTTCTATGTAACACGTACGTAGAGATGCGCTTTGCTGTAGTGGTCATTTATCTTGTTAATCTATTGACCTATAGTCTTATCCTCAATATAGACCTTTGTATGCGTCATTGTATGCTCAGTATTAAGCCCAGATCTGAGATCTCAACCGCGCAGACGAGATATCTTCGTCTCAATAAAGAACTTGCCATTTTCCACAACGAAATGGGCACTTCCAACAAATAAGCTGTGTTCCAAACCTGGAAGAGACTCTATTCCTCCCTGAAAGGTGACGTGAGAGAGAGCGTTCCCATACTTGGTTGTAGCCGCTTTCGGATCATCCCTCATGATGGCCACGAACTGCTCATCCATCTCAATAACCCCTTTGTAGGAATACTTGAGGATTGCTCCTGATTTGTCCCTTTTCTCTGTTAGATTTTATCGTAGTACCTGAACGGGGCTTAGTACTTTAAGATGGCATTCACATGGATTCTAGTGTGACGCATGGTAGGTTCCACGCGAACATGATCTGACCCGAATACAATCTCTGCATCTAGAGGAATACTAAATTCCGCTTCCCTTTTAATAGTTCCAGAGGATATGGGCTACTGAATTAACAAAACGTTCATGAAAGCCCATCGCACTTGACTGTATTGAACACTTACAACGACACTTGCTATTTCCCCGTTTACCGTCGTTCCTAAAATTCCATCAGGCCAGGGTCTTTTGATATGTTCAGTTCCCTAGAATTTTTTACCTAGCTTGAAATCTTCACCAGGAAATAACCGGGCTGTGAAAGCCGGTTCAAGCGAGGGGAAACCAGTCTCAGTCATGATGCACTGCAGTAGAAATAGGGTAAATCTCGATGACTACAAGAACTGTCTTCGAGCTGAATAAGGATGCCATGTTGTATGTCAGGCGTAGTGTCTTGATATATATCTGATGCTATTCCAGGGGTTAGTCAAGGCGTAGCAAATACAGTAGCCTACCGGGCCGGTCGGAGTCGTAGTTCCGACGAATTAGGCGATCCGGAGCCAAAGGCCCACCGTCCGGATCTTTTCTCCTTGTCATCAATGTAAAATGTCATTTCTTACAACTCCTTTCAACATGAGCTTTTTTCTTGTACGGATCCCCAATATGACTCGCTCTTGGATGCCCTAACTACCTTGCGAGTAGCTGCAAGCTTTCTCATGAGCTTTGGTTAATTATCCTCTAAAGAATTTCCCTACGTAGAATACAATCAATCATACCAATACAGAAATCTCCTAGTTCACATCAAGCTCTCCACCTCATCGTTCCCTACTGCATCCCAATCCATCCCCGACAAAATGTCATAGGCTGCGCCCATTCCTATTTGATCCATGTCAACATCGTTATAAGCAGCACTTGGGTTCCATGTGGCTTCTCCTTCAAATCTAGATTCCCCAGTGAAAAGGCTAACTGAAGGGGATGCGAACATCTGAGTACTCTCTATGAATGAGGCTGGTTCTTCAGATATCAATTTTTCGACCCCAGGCACGGATCCCAGGCCACTCAAACTGCAAGCGGGTGATCGCATGTGCAAACTTGCATCCTGCGTTGCGATGCGCTGAGAAATTGGCGATGATCCTAACAAGTTTTGGGATGCAACATTGACACCACATGATCCCTTGCTTGCTGATGAAGAACGAGTATCGGGTGGAGAAGAAAATATTCGTCGCAGCTCAGTCTCAAAGCCTTGTGCGTATGCTGACTTTCCACTGCTCAAACTCCAATCTACAGCAAACGATATGAGAAGGTCCCAGTCCATATA
The DNA here is from genome assembly GCA_017140755.1 of Calonectria hongkongensis. Lineage (NCBI taxonomy): Eukaryota > Fungi > Ascomycota > Sordariomycetes > Hypocreales > Nectriaceae > Calonectria > Calonectria hongkongensis. Next base: position 555,522 of record JAACJA010000027.1, on the reverse strand, counting down.
TTCACTGGAATCCTTTCCATGATGCCCTGCCACACTTTGACATTTTTTCGCATGCAATCTCACATATTCAATGATGGACCTTATTGTTTTGATCACTTCTTCAACGCCATCGTATTGTTCGTGGAAGATTTTCATAATTCGGACGAGAGTGCTGAGATGGGCCTTTCTGACTTTTGCCAATGTCGGTTGTTTCTCTGACTTGACTTCCATGGCGTTGATGATGCTATTGGCAAGCGGAAAGGCCGTATACGCCACACTTCACCAATCGTAATTAGCTTTGCTCCGCCAGAGGTTCATCAACCGTGATAAATTCCACTTACATTGTGATAGGAAGCCACTGAGCTAGATGAAGTTGGTGAAGCTTTTCGAGAAACTCAGTAATGGAATCTATAGAATTCTGAATCTCCAATTGTATATGACATGCTCTGGGTCTAGTCTCGTCTTCGGCTAGCTTTTGTGTTTCTTTGAGTTCATGTTGACGAACCAGAATCATTGCCCCACTGTAAAGGTTAGTAGATGGAAGCAGAATTCACAGAGACAACTTACTGGTAGTATATACACAATAGAGAGGAATAGAGCGCGACTGACTCGTGCTGGGTCACGCTCTTGCCAACAGCATAGTTGTGAAACGGAGATTGGGTGTACCAATGGGCGAGGTCTTGCTTCAGCTTTCGAATAAAGGCGCTTCGTACGGCCTGTTTGCTACAGTTTTCGCCTTCCCTTCTCAAGGGATAGAGAGCGAGGAGGACATCTCCAATTATGACCGAAAGTGAAACGAGATGTTTGACGATGGTTGCTATAGAAGCTCTCGTCTCCGCATCGTACACTCGTGAACGCTGTATTTCATCCTGCAGTTCTTGAGACCCAATTTCCATATTCTTTTTGAGATCAAAGTGCACAGGAGTGATTTGTATGCTACGGCGCAGCCCCAGTGGCAGAATACGGTCGCGGATAATGCAACACCACCAAAGCCGTCTGAGATCGCCCTGGTCGTCGTTAAGATCTGCGTTGAAGCAAAGGTCTGCCTTGGCAGCCTTTGCATTTTCGATGGCGATCATTAGCCAAAATGTATTAGGTTTAGAGTCCGCATTGTGAGGTGGCGTCCAAAATGATAAAAGAAGCGCTCCTTGGGCGGCGGCGACAGGAGATTTCTCAATGTCAAAACCGTAGAGAAGCTAACTAGGTCAACCATTTGCTTTATTTCTATCGTTATGCGCAACTTACCTTTGCCTTTCTGTAGAAAGAGGCCCTTGCGCTCCGAATATCTGGGTAGCCCAACATCTTGATGCATTCGATTGGCACACACTACATCAAGGTCAATATGTACCCACAAAATTTCAGGGCTGTCAATGTACATTACATGAGGCAAATAGCATCGCCTGCATTTGAAACAATGTCATCTTTTTGCTCTCTTCGGGCCTTGGACTGTGATAGGCGTCCCAAAAGTCGGCTTCATTAAGCACAGGTAGCAGAGGGTGGACGTGGAGAAAGTATTCCTGAAGGAATTGGTCAAGAATTGGCCTGACAGGCAAGCTTAGGCATCCTTCTGATTCCAAAAACTGAACATCTTGAGTCGGAGTGTAAAACATGTTATTGGTTGACAAGAAAGAGTAGGTGCAATACATGGCCATTCCTGTTTGTTGAGAGTAGCCCTGATGCATTGAGCCATGGTCAAAGGGAGACAAAAGGTCATCAACTAGACTTGCGTTTAGCCCTTTAATTACAATCATACATCTGGATCATTTACGTACCGAGAGTCGAGCTTGTGTTGGCTGTGTCAAGACTTTCGGTGGTCTGTGGGGATGAACTAGATTGGTCTGAGATTCCGCAGCTATCTCTGCTTGGCGGTGATGGTTTCTCTTTCTCAATAGAGCTTTCAGAAACTTCTTTGTCATTTTCCTTTAGCTCCACCACGGCTTTTGGAGACGCCTTGTGGCACGTCGTGTCTGCTCGCCATGATGGGCTGAGCCCCTGCTGGAAACTCGACAATCTAAAATCCACTCGGTGAGCTAGTCTTACTTTCAAGCTCATCAGCAGTACTCACTTTCGTGAAGCTCTTCGTTTAACAAGGCATGCATTGTCATCGAGTTTGCAATTCGTGCATGGCGACCCATTTTGTGATACGTCACACCTGACTTTTCGAGCTCTGCAGTACATGCAAGCCAAGGGTGATCTTCGAGCGGATTTCGCTTCCATGCCATCCTTTTTGGAGTTCAGAATTATTGACGTGGGTCTATTGGGATCCATATTGAAGCAGTATTGATAAATCCAAGCCAGCGTCACTTGTCATTAGCCTAGTGGTGTTCAAGACTTTTGGACAGGGCCATAAAAGACGAGGCTCAAAGGCCAAGAGGCTGAATGTTCTCCAATAGGAAGTAGAGTGGATCAGAATATTCAAACCTACTTTATTCCGGTTGGATGTGCTAGATATGAGATTAGGTACAAGTAGAGCTCGGCTACAACAGTGAGCTCGTCTCTTGGGAAGTTACCGATGTACATCCCTTGAAACTCATGTGAGGTTCAATGTTCCGGTCTTCCCGTACAAGCATATCCTTACTCGTCAGATATATTCGGGTAAGACCAGGTCTCGATCCGCGGGGCCGTCGGATAATTCATTCCGGAAGATGACACATAGTATTATGACCAACTATCCGTATTCTAATGCCTACATGACATCCCCTCTGTACAGCAAGCCTGCAAATTACCAGCAAGTCTCAATATTAGCGCATGACCATGGGTTACAACATTGACTCTGCACAATGGCCAACTGGCATCGAAATTTCCCCACGAACAAAAGAGGTGGTGGAGCGACTCTATCAATTACTGGATGATCCCAGCCCCGAAGCAGGTGATATCTTGGCCGATGAGGTGTTTGCGGAGGATGGGGTGGCATATTTTGGAGGGGTACCATTCAGCGGCACAGAGGGTAAGCACACCGCAATTCCTAAAATGCTGGGCTAACCAGTGTTAGAAATCCGTCGGTCGCGCGATAATGCCTGGAAGGCCATCGCAACAAGGAAACACGAGATTCTCAAGGTCTACGTATTCGGCGCCAACACCAATGATATGCTCTTTACAGCCCGGGTAGGAATGGGTTTGAGAAATGGTAAGCATGTTGAGGGTGAATTTGCCGGCCGCATAATTCTGGATGATAGCCAAGCCTCTACCTCTAAGGTTCGGCTTTACCAGGTTTGGGGAGTAAGTAAAGCATCACATTTTGTTTATTTCTTCTAACCGAAATAGGACACGTCTGCTCTTGTAGCCGCGCTCCGGGACTGAAGAGTGTATCATGAACAGGCGCTTCGCCGCCGTTCTTCTACCCATGGTTCAGATTTATATAGCAATCATGAGATAAATAAATCACATTGTGAAAAGTTCCTAGTCTTTGTTCTCACTATCCTTTTCCTCTGTCACATCACTCGGTATCATTGAGTTCATTTCGGTATTCATCGCCATAACCCTGGAATTGCGCTAACCAGTTTTGCCACCCTTGTCCGGCCCCGGAGCTTTCAGTCCCTCGGATATCCTGCACAATATCCGAGTCCCTAACCCACGACCCTCAAAGAATTTGGACACTAAGCTCTTTATGACCAATTCTAAAATCATAATTATCATGTTTACCCAACGTTTTGTGTTTTCTGCAGCACATTCTGATCCCCGTCAATCGGAGCTTTGACATCATCACAACTAAAGCAAGAATAGCCGTACCCACCATGGCGTCCGAAAAGGTCATTTCTCCGAGTGGCCTAGCTCATGTGGTCCTGCGAACATCAAACTACAAATCCATGGTAGCATTTTACAAGGCTTTTCTTGGAGCTTATGCAACTTTTGAGAATGATCAGCTTGCCTTTCTGACATACGATGATGAACATCATCGCTTGGCAATTGGCTACATCCCCGGAACCTCCGACAAACTTCCAACATCAGCTGGGCTTGAGCATATTGCTTTCTCTTTCAACACTCTGGGCGATCTGTTGAAAGCCTATGAACAGCGAAAGGCTCGCGGGATTTTACCAATCTGGTGTGTGAATCACGGTCCTACGACCAGTATTTACTATCAGGACCCAGATGGGAACCAGCTTGAAACGCAAGTAGATAATTATGACACTGTGGACGAGGCCAATGATATGATGGCATCTCCAGAATATGCGGAGAACCCTATCGGAGTGGATTTTGATCCGGTGGAACTGATGGCCAAGCTCGGAAATGGAGAAAGCGAGAAAGAGTTGAAAATGAGAGCCAATATCGGGCCTCGAGGATTGGACACTATTCCAGCGCCTCCTGCTAGGGATACTAGAGTCAGTTTCGAAGTCATTCAGTGATTCGATATGGATTGAATTTGTCTATTGAAAGCAATGAGCCATTTCAGGCCCGAAACGAATGCAACTTATTATGCAATTCATAATACACTTGTCTAAATTATGAATTATACTGTGTTTTCATAAATTGTTTGTGATGAGCAACACGATTGTGTCAAGCGGGTTTGAAGGTAGCTCCGGAGGCCCAAAATGATAATCCCCGTACTACTGTTGGAGAAAGTTCCGCAACCTGATCGGCTGATTTTCTCCGCGGACCGAAACATCCAACTCCGATTGGCTGGAACAGTTTTACCTACTCAGAGCCAATAATGAAGTACTATAACTGGGCAGTGTGGTGAGTAGTGCTGAGTTCTACACGCAGAGAAAGAGTCAGATCAAGGCAACAGCATAATTACTATGGCTAATTGGAAAAAGGAGGTGAGATGCCATTGTTATCTTTTCTCGTGTTCGCATTTCGTTGCTAAAGGCCGTCTCTTAGACCGACTTCACTACAGTGCCAGCACTGCACAAAGATTTGTCCAATCCAGCAAGCAAAGTGAGATGACCGTTATACCAGTTACCAGATCCAACACTCACACCTTTAGTATCATGACGAAAGCTTAGTTTCCACAGAGGCAGACATTCTAGAGTTTTATAAGGAATTCGGTCATTTTCTCAACCATGGTGCTCACGTTGATCCTTCGACTGGGAAGAGATTCTTCAACTTGGACGACTACCTAATTTTTGATCTCATGGGGACAGTAAATCGTCCCAACCTCGAGGCCCACTACGATCACATCACACCATACTTGGGCAAAACTAATCAGCGTTTCAGGGAAGTTGAAATTGTGGCCGTGACACCGGATTTTGGTTACATCACCGCCGTCCAGCGAGTCGATGGGACAGCTACGGACGGGTCGCCGTATGATTTCTCTTTTAGATCCACGTCTTTGGTTCGCAAAACGGATGGGGTTTGGAAATATATCCATGAGCATTACTCGTTCCCAGTAGACATGGCCACTAAGGTTGCCGACTTTACCGGGAAGCAGGAAGCCTCGGATTCGGTGGAGTTTCAGAAGAAGTGATCTACTGCGGTCTGGGGTGCATGAGCAGATGCAAGAGCTAGTTTTACCAATCAATATCATCGAGATTTGAATTGACGAATCCCCTTGACTGTATGGGTGCAATTTCTTTTCCGATGTATTAGCTGTGTGGAATAGAGATTATCCGTCGCACTTATGCTTAGCCGCCAACCATCTGACTGCCCCTCCCCCGCATAATAAAATCCCCCCACAATCGCTCCGCACTCTGATCGATGGGAGTTTGCGGAGCGCCCAGGATACGTTCCAATTCACCTTTATTTTCTTCATCATGTCTGATATCCTGTTCAAAAACTACCAGGCAAAGCCCCTTCGACAATCTTTCATTATTCCGCTCACCTATCCGGATATTTTACTAGGGGCCTCAGATCTAGAACGTATTAGCTATGGAGGTGACATATGGGAATTGAGAGTTGATTTGCTGTCAAATGAGAAGATGCCTCTTGGGGCAGTCAACCTGCCACCTTTGAGTTTTGTCAAGAGCCAAGTTGAGCTATTGCAAAATCTGTCGCCAATGCCAATTCTCTTTACCATCAGAACGGCTGCGCAGGGTGGTAAATTTCCCGATGACGCCTCCAACGAAGCCCTAGAGTTGATGTTAATGGCCGTATCTATGGCCTGTCAATACATCGATGTGGAAATCGAGTGGCCTATGGAGATGGTTCAAATATTAGTTTCTAAAAAGGGCCCAACCAAGCTAGTTGCCTCCTTTCATAGTTGGACCGGTGGAATCCGTTGGACGAGCTCAGAATTGAAAGACAGGTATCAAAAGGCAGATGAGTTCGGAGGTAAGAGTAACGCCACAAATTATTGAGACTAATAGCTAAGCGATTCACAGACATCATCAAACTAAGCATCCTTTCGATTGATGTGTATGACTGCCATGAGCTCGCTCTTTTCGTCCGCAATCATATGGCTGTATCCGAGAAGCCTCTGCTAGCAGTCGGAATGGGCCAGTATGGTCAGCTCTCCCGAGTTTTATCTCCAATATCTCTCGTCACGCATAAGCTTCTCCCCGCTCCGTCAGCCCCAGGGCAATTGACGCTAGCAGAGGTACACACTGCTCAACACCTGCTTGGTAAATTGCCCAAGCTGCAATATTTTCATATTGGTGACGATGAGTCGGCTGTTGCTGCGTCGAAAATTATTTCGGCGGGATTTCACGAGCTTGGACTGCCACACATATCGAAGGTACTCAGTGGCTCAAAAGAGAACGAGGGTTTGCAACAACTGTTCCAGAGCTCAGACTTTGGAGGTGCTGTCATAAAGCCCCACTGTCTCGGCTCTCCGGAAAAGGTTGCCGAGATCACTTCTAAGGCCACGAAAAGAATCGGATGGATAGATACAATAACCAGTGACTTTGAGAATGGTACTCGAACAATCGTTGGCGCAAACCTTCTCTGGAAAGCCATAGGCTTTTGCATGAATGGGCGCCATAGTCGACCTACAGGATTTAGTCGCGTCATCATCACGCCCCCAGACCAGCCTACGGTTCGCGCGGCATGCTATGCTGCAGAAAACTTTGGGTTCAAGTCTGCAATTTATCTCGGGGCTAATGAATTCACCCTGAAAGAACTAAAGGATGACTTTGCAACAATCCATTTCCAACAGGGCGGCTCTTTGGGAGCTACGGAAGATGGCTTGTTGATAATAATTGACAGCCAAGAAAGTGACGATATGAGCCATTATCTAGCCCATTTATCAGCTACCGTACCGGGTTCCATTGTCCACTTGGGCGACAGGCTTCTCGATCAGATCAATGTTAACCTTCAAGGATGGAAGATATTTGGGAAGGACGACGTCCTCAGAAGCTTATCATGCGCTCGATTCACAGTCTGGACTGGACAAAAGGCCCCATATTCAGTCATGGCCTAGATCCGACTGTGCCTGTATCGCGCACGGCGTTTTGGCGTCTATAAAAGTCGGCATCTTATTGGGCAATCAGTAGCATCAATCAAGTCAAGCTATTTGGTTAATTCAAATAAAGGACAAGGCAACAGCACATTGACCTTTGGAGAGAACTGAACAATTGAAAAGATTTCATCCTGACATGTGCAATGAGATCATGGCAAGACCCATAAACTAGACTATTCTGCAGCAAATCTAATGCCGTATCTGCATGTTCTAAACCATTTAAACTCAATAAAAGACTCTGAATTGCATAAAGTTTGGGGCTATATATGTGCATTCAAGATTATATTTAGGTAGGGCCGAAATAACTAACTTTGCTCTTACAATCTCACCACGGCTTCTCGTCAGGTCTTTCAGCCTGCCTCAGCGGCACAATACATATCCAAGCGATCAACTCTTTTATTCGAGATGAGGTACGCGACTAGGAAGCTTTCAGCACAGAAGAGACACAAGTCCATCCATATTCCAAGCTTTGAGTTGCGCAGAGCTGACTGTTGGATTCCTTCTGCAAGCATACGAGTGACTACCCACTCTTCTTCAATCCTAATTGTTCTATCACGAAAAATTATATCTTTGTCTTCCACCTCGGAAGTAGTAGTTAAGGTTGACACCGCGCAATGAGGCATTATGCTTGAGCTTCATATGTGCAGCCCGCGGAAAAGCAAAGTAGCGGTCAACATTAAATCTGATCGCAAGTTTCCTTGATTCCGAAATCTAGCTACTCAAGGTGCGTTTGAACAGATACGTTCTACTCCAAAGGCTATCTGCAGTTAACCCGCTAAGCTGAAAGGGCTCCTCTAGCTCGTGACACTGCCCATGACCAGTGGTGAATACCCTTAAAATAGTTAGCCTAACGCTTCAACGAACCTGATGTAATTTAATTACACCCGCAGGGAGGCTTCTAGTACGCATGGATTTCTCATTGTAGATAAAGGTGAATGTGCCCACCCAATCTTGGATGACCAATGCACTGCACATCTACAGGATATCCTTGCCGTCTGTCATTGAAACCAACAGTCATTTTACCCATATAATTCTAAAGTGATTCATTCACACCGCCATTAAGTTTTCTCTTATCGTCATGTATTTCCGAGATGCTCTACTGTTGTTGGCTACAATACAAGTGATATTTGCGCAGCGTTGCAATCCATTATGCCGAAAGAATATTTGCTTGAGCGGTAATTTTTCTGCGTCTCCTTCACTCATCAACAAACTCCTAATAACTCTCAAGGTCTCTTGTCGAATCGGATTATTGCTAGTGAAGATTGCAGCGCTCGCCTCGCTAGGACGAAGGTCCCCGCGGACTCGTGAGTAATTGTTCAAAAATGTTCAAACATCACCGATGGGTTCTAAGTATGATCACGCGCAGTATTGTTTACGAAACAACAGTAATTACCTCAGTCCCAACTCAGATAGTATACCTCACCGCTACAGAGACCGTTCTGGTAGAGGAGACCGATATTTCAAGTGTTGTCGAAACGGACGAGATTGATTATACTGCCACAGTTTTTGAAAGCGTCGTGCAAACATCAACCGGCTTCGCTGTGGTAACAGTCACAGCTAATCAAGCTGCCCCCGTCCGTCGAGACGAGCATGGAGCACTTCCCAATTATGCCTCCTGCTGTTACAACGAAGCTCAATTTCTCTCGGCCTGCTCTTGTATTGGTATTGGGCCATTCACAGTCACGGCTAGCCCCTGTATCTTTACCAGCTTCATCACCACTACAGTGACTCCGTTCGTCGACGTCATCGTCACCACCGTTGAAACGATTCCGGTCACTCAAACAGCCACGACGGTATACGAGACTGAGACTTACTCGACGCAAACCGTGTCTCGTGCTGTGGATACTGTGATTGACATGGTGACATTCTCAACGGAAACCATCATCCAAACAAGCACTGAAACTGTCGCGCCCCCCGTTCACACATTTGGATTGGTCGCAAATTACGCGCCTGCCCAACAACCCAACGATAACATATATGGCTATACGAACCCTTTAAACTCGGCCGCATATTTTCTCGATTTTACAAGTGACCCTAGTAATGCCGCCTTACTTGCACTTCAGGCCGATGGAAGCATTGAGGTCGTTAATGGCGTCGCGAGTGGAGATTATGCCTTTTACAGTAAGAACGTCGGGCCCACATCCTTTATTCTCGTCGCTACTCCCGAATATGCAGCTTCACAAGGCGGTGTCAAGATTGCTTGTTCTGTAAACAATTTTCAGCTGGCTTGCGATTGGAAGGATAAACCTGGTGCGGCAGACTTTTGGTTGTGCGGCGGTCATCTTAACCTGGTCCAGCCGGGCTATGACTTTTCTCACACATGCAATGCTGGCGCTTCGTCTAAGATCACAGTTTCAGTATTTGAGTATTAAATATTAAAGAGGCTTGTATTTGCCGCAACAGGTACTGTTGCTCGTTGCAACTATGTCATCTGTGTGCTTTGATACGGTAGGAATTCGTATAAAAATGGGGCAAACTGTAGGTAAGAGTCAACTTTACTCGTCAACTTTACTCGTCAATATCGACAGAAAAGTGAGAGTGGATGCGATAAATGCAGGTGAACTGGACGGATACTTTCTTTCTGAGCCGTATCACACGTCAGAGCGGCTTATCCTTGAGCGCATGATCCACTGATGCGTGCCTAAGCTTACAGTTGACATAATTGTCCCAATGACGATGCATCAGCACCAACAACGAGTGTGGAGTGCTGCTGGTTCGCACAGCTGACATGCGGAATTATTCGTGCCGGATGAGAACGGCCCGGCTCCTTGTCCCTTGCTCCCTGTCGCCGAGGTCTAATTCTCTGCGTTATTTGAAACAAATCGCAAAGCAGAGAGGCCCGTCCGAATCCTTGAGCTCTAAGGCATGACCCGAAACCGATTCAATGCCATACTCGTGATGTCGGCGTATAATCAACTCGATCCAGCTTAAATATTTGGCTGACCAGCGCGACTGTGGCCAGCTTTCAACATGACAGAAGCACTAAGGCGGTGACCCACTGACCAACCACGGAAATTTAAACGAGATTAATAATCCCCAAGGATACCCCTGTGATGGAGGATGCCTTAACAGGAAGTGGCCGTTAAAGGTCGCCAATTCAAGTTACGCATTGCCTCTGGCAGTGAGCATTGGTGGTCAGCAGAGCTGTAGTGGATTCAATACAGCCATGCTAATAGGAAATCGACCGATTTCCCCCTTGGACAGATCGTTGTGAGGTCCCAACTTTATTGATGTCAGTAAAGGAAATTACCGGGGTCCCCGTGTTGAACTGTGCCGAGTTCCAGTGACCCAGCACTGGAGGTCAACATGCCAGCCCAAGGGTCATCCGAGATGTTTGTATATGATTGGGGCAATAGGATCAAACTGTGGCTCAAGTGTCGAAGCAATCCATTCAATACGTGCTGAATTCAGTCGTCGTTATGGCCAGCTTCAACACTCACCTCACCATCCTCGACCGCAACGGTCGCTTATACGCGTCCTCCACTGCGCTAAAGATACCCTACTGGTCTCAAGATGGTTCCACGTTAAAGGGCTGGAAAGATGTCACATTCTCTGAATTCCTACGGGATGTTGAAAGATCCGCACGCTACTGGGCTCGCGAACTACAGGCCAGTGGGATAAAACAGGGGTCCATCATTGGTTTGTGGTAAGGCTTTTCCTCCAAATATGTCAAATTGTCAAATGATCCACTAGAAAAATCGAAGAACTAAGATTCTACAGGGTAAAGGGCAAGGCTTACGCGGACATCCTCCATGTTTGGGGCGTAGAGAGGGCTGGGTACATTCCACAGCCTATTTCCCTCCAGATGACCAGCTCAACAGTAATATTAGAGCTTCTCAGCCGTTCAGGTGCAAAGGCTCTTGTATATGATGCCAAGTTTGAACTCTTAACCGGCGATAGCCCATTGCCTTCCTTTCCCACGATTGACATTCTATCTTTTGACGGTGATGGACTACCACTGCCTGCGTTGCGGGAGCCATCCGACGCAGAGGAACTCATCATGATCATGCATACATCAGGGTCAACTTCTGGAAGTCCAAAGTTAGTGCCATATACAGCAAAGTGGTTGAACTGCACCATCAATAAGATACGGGCCGTTGTGCGCAGAAGCGCGCAGACACAAGACGTATCTCTAATTCCGTAAGAAGCAACTCCCTCAATAACCGGAGACCTTTCTAATTGTTTGCAAAGCGGGAGCGTCTGTCATCTTGCAGGGCTTGCTTGCCTCCTGAGAGCGATTGATCGAGGCGGTTGTCTTATTCTACCTACAGATATTCCCTACTCATCCCACGAACTACAGCGTATGATCACAGAGTGCGGAATGACGTCATTCCTAATGTTTTCATCTTTTGTCAGCAAGTTTATCCGTGAATCTCGGACCAATCAACCACTCTTTGAAGCTCTCAAATCGTTGGAGTATTTGGGATGCTCCGGGCTTCCGCTTGACCCTGTTGATGAGGCATGGGCACGTGAGCAAGGGTTCAATTTAGTCAACGTCTTCGCCAACACCGAACTTGGGCCAATTATGGAGTGCGTTGGAGGCTATGGCAAAGACGCTGCATTGCTTCGACCGTATCCTGGAATACCGTACGAATTGGTACCACTTTCGGAGGGATCTACAGAGCACTCAAGCAATGATCGACTCGTCGAACTTGTGGTACCTGCTCATTCACCTGATATTCCGCACGCATCTCTTTGCAACAAAGAAACCGGAAAGTATCACGTAGGGGACCTATTTGTGGAAGTTTTACCGGGCCACTACGTGTCAAAAGGGCGGGCTGATGACTGGATCAAAATGGAAATTTCTATGCGCTGCGATACGCGATCGATTGAAGATAATGCAATGGAAACATGCTCGAAAGATCTCATTAGTGCAGCTGTCGTCGTTGGAAGTGGCCGACCGTCGCCGGTACTTTTTGTCGAACCAAAAGATGATGCTAAACCCAGCACCGATCATATCTTGTGGTTGAGAAACGAAATCTTTCAACGAATCGCTCCATTTCACGAGAGACGGTACGTTCACGAAAAGATTAAAGGGGTGCAATTCATCCAAGCAAAACCGAAAGGAACACTCCCACGAACTGGAATGAAAGGAAATGTGCAGAGAAAAATAGTGGAGAGGCAGTTTGAAAAGGAATTGGACAGCATATATGCAGCATAGGGGAGATTTATGAATCATGAGCCTGTACTTGGGTCAGAGCGACAGTTAGAGAAGCATTATGCATCGCTTGCCCTTCGTCTCATAATACGAAATAAATGATGGATGATTTTTGAGCGCATTTAATCTGCTCATATACTAGAAGCAGAGTTGGGGACTTCCATACCGTGCCGTTGTGAGGTGAAGATCGAGGTGGACGACGGTAGTACGAGGCCCTCCTACTTTAGCCCCCTTTGTAGAATTTTTTCGTGGACTTCGGGCGTCAAGCGAAAACCGGCGTCTTCCCCGATTGGCTGCATCATCATGAGACCCACGTTGTGACCAAAACTGCCTATTCCGGACACACGAGACGGACACGCTAGTCTGCGGGGAAGATGGATCTCAACAATGTTAAAGGAGAGAAACCATCTTGACAGCCCGCGCGCCAGCAAACCGCAACAACCAAAGGTGGAAATTTCGTTCCTCTAACTCATTCTGAGCCACGGGGGATCAAGTTTATGCATTCCCGATCCGAGTTCTCCCCACTCTCGCCAGCGACATGGACAAAGCAGATTGGTTGGTCGACAATGCAAACCCCTACCCTGTACATGCAGACTGATGTCCGGTAACTTAGCCAAACTTGCCGAACTCGTCACTTGGAGTGTAAGAGCTCCCTACGTCAACTCTACGGTCGGTGCTGATGCTTGTTTAGGTGATAGGACACAGCCGTCTTGCCACCGATGCAAAGATAGTGGAAGAACATGTGTCCCCGCTTTCAACGTTCGCTTCCGACGCCGAAAATCCTCGTCAGCTGCAGATGCGGGCCTTCACAGCAAAGGAAAACTCACTTTTGGTAGAAAGCAGGCCTGGGTCAGAACCCCGAAGACTTGTGCGTTCCACTTTTATGTCATTTTAGTGCACTGAAACTGATGTCGACAGTGAGCTTTGTCGATGAGACTGCTAAAATTGGCTCTGCGAGCGAACCCCGTCCCCGGAGCAACCCATCCAGCTCCCCAGCTTGCTTGCTGACGCCTTCGCGATCTGACCTAGCTGACTGTCATGCGAGCGAGTCCCAGCCCGATGAGACCATATGCGACACTGCCCAGTCCGCGTCTGATGTGGCCGAGTTTGATGCTATCCAACACAGAGGAGCATCGACCGAAGGCATTTCATGCCCAGCCCAGTTCACACCTCCAGCACTTGAACATTCACGTGGCCCTTATAGTGGAAGGGCAAGTAACGGTATTGGAATAGAAAGTCTTCTTTGCGATATTAGTACGCCGCCCGTACTGGCGCATTCCCCATTTACACCTGAAGGTAATTTATCACGGCCACATCCGCTGTACATTGACCAATCACAAAACAACATCATCACTCGAGAATCCTCTGACCTGTTGCATTACTTTAAATTACATATTGGTTGGATATGGGTATGCCAATAACTCTTTGACATTTATAGCTCTCTAACCTGTCCTAGTTCGATGTTACAGACCCTGGCTTCACTTCGGAAGCACTTCGTCTGGCCCCCACCTGTCCTATTCTCCTTTACGCTATATTGGCTACAGCGAGTATGCATAAAAGTCATCGTACAGCAGAACAAAGCATAGCCCAGGCATTAATCGTGGAAGCGGAGCGGTTCCATGAAAAATGCGTCGGTCTCCTTTTACCCATGCTTCACGACAAGGATTCAATAATGGATGGCGCCTTTCTTGCGTGCTCAACAGTTCTACGTTTTTACGAGGAGATTAGTGGTAAGTCGCATCTACTAATTTGCGATGAAGACTTTTTCCAAAATGACTGACGTATATCCACAGCCCCAGTTCAAGGAAGAGACGATGCGCGACATTTACTTGGAGGTAATGCATCCGTTGAAGAGTTCCACCGGCAGGCGTTGAGTTTCGAAGGCCTGAGCAACGCCGCATTTTGGGTACACCAGCGCCAGGATCTCTACGTAGCCATTATCAACCACAGGGGTCCCAAGAGTAGTTTTGACCAAACAAGCCTTGATCGTTCTTTTGGAACTGCAGATTCATACACGTGGACAAAGAGGGCGACATGCATCCACGGAGAGGTCGTTGAGTTTTGTTTTGGTCAGGGTACGAAATCGACAGAAACCTTTAATGCAATAATGGAGAAGTTGCAGAAATGGGACCAGTGTAAACCCAGCACCTTTACGCCAGTTCTATATCAAGAATACCATACTTCGAAGGGTAAATGCGTCCCAGACGTTTGCTTCACATTAGACCACTGTGGTGAGCCAGAGAGCCCTCCCTTCTGCGTCGATTAAGGATCTAATGTCGATTTGAATAGCCGTTGCCTTGGCATATCACTGTTTGTCGATGTTGCTCATGGTTATTCACGATCCCACCATCCCAAGAGTGGGGCCTGGATTCTTGGCCGGCCAGAGAAGAGTCAAGGTATGTATCCATTTGAGTTGGATGATTTCAGACCAGTTGACGCCGTTTCCAGAAGGAAGTAATGAAATATTTGACGTTCCTTTGTGGAGTAGCCAGCTCAAACCCTGTGCCGCCAGCTAGAACAGTCACCTGCCTAGCCATCTCTCAATGTATGACTTTTCATTCTAACAGTTTGTACTCCGCTAAACATTTTTAGGTGGCCCATGGGTGACAGATGCAAGAGAACAAGGCGCCATGATTGAAGTGTTGCAGCTGGTCGAAAGGGAAGATGGGTGGCCTACATTAGAAATCCAACATACATTAAAGGAACAATGGGCTGAATGAGTTTAATCTAGATGAAGAAAATATTCAATTTAATCTTGTATAATATTAACCCCAAACATCCTCCAAAAGCTGCTTGGACTGGCGGAGTTGCTTAATCCATGACGTTGCCTGTCGCTCATCACCCTCAGAATAAGTCATTCTCAAGGCGGTCAAAGTCCGAACGACATCTTGAGCCATAGCGGCAGATCCGCAAATGTAAACATGGCAGCGCGAGTTTCCATATAACAAATCCATCACTTGCTGAGCATTCTCCTTCAAACGATCCTGTATATAGACCTTCTCGTACTCGCTTTCCCTGCTAAACGCTGTCCAGAATTTGAAAGTATCAGGTCCCAGTTGGTCTCTCCATTTCACCCAATCTCTTTCGTAAATGTAATCTGACTGTGAACTGTGGAAGCCCATGAACAGCAACATCTCACCCACTGACTGTCCTAGCTCCTTGATTCTAGCCCTTTCCTGCACAAACGCGCGAAAGGGTGCAACGCCTGTCCCAGCACCGAGCATGATGATTGGCGCTGAGGCTTTGATGGGCAACTTAAATGTGCTCCGTCGAATTTGACCAAAGATCTTGCCTCCTTGTAACATCATGTTCGGACCCGCCAGCGCGTATTCAGGTTGTAGGCTTGCGATGGTATCAGAACTTCCATTGACTGACCTCTCAATGGCATGAAGATAACTGGTTGCCAGCCCGTAACAACCTCTTGCACCCGATTCCTCGTTGTATAACTGTTTTGGTGTTCGACTGGTCACCGCAGTGATGGAAACTATCCGTGGTTGGACCACTGTTGAACTGGAAATGGAATAGTATCTCGGCTTCATTGCTTTGAGTCTTTCTAGTAAAAACGAGGTTGGAATATTCCACTGGCTTCCTTTGCCCACCTCCAGTAAAATATCTGCCAAGGTAGCATGCACAGCGAGGACTTGGGTTTGAAACACATCGGGATCCTTGCCAAGTAGTTCAAGTTCGGAGCGCGCAGAGCTAGAGGGGGCAAACGCAGCTAGTTCTGTCAAAGTGTCCATAGACAGAGGGGCACAGATTTCGAGATAGTATCGAAACAACGCCTGAAAGGTAGTTGGAGTGGGGACTGGTACCTTTCCGCCTCCGATACCATATGTGGTTTTAATGGATATTGGTGTGTTTTGTCTTTCCACTAAGCCTAAGGCCTCTAGGAGTCTGTCGACTTCGTGGTCAGGATTACTTGGCCAAAGAGCTAGATGGTCTCCAGTCTTGTACTTGGCCAGGCGGTCCTCCCCCAAGTCAAGATCTGCATGAATACATAGCCTCTCTCCATCATCCCAAAGCTTATAGATATTGGAGACACTCATTGGTCTGACATCTTGGTGTTGGCTCGACGCGGCCGGACGAGGTTGTCCGTGATGAATCGATGTTTCCATTGCAGCAGGACTCTCCGTCACTTTAAAGCTGGGACGATAGATTGACTTTTGCTCCTGAAGCCCAAGTTGTTGTTTTAACGTATCCTCACATGTTCTTCGCCATACCGAAAACGCGTTCTCAGTATCGCCATTTGCATCGTCACCCTTGCCTGCCTCTCCATATCTTGTGGCACCCCTGCTCTGCAAGAGCGTGTCAACATGCTCCGCCACTCGGTTGAAAAGGCGATAGTTGGAGTTTCCAAGGCCAAAAATGACATAATGCAAATTTTCTAGGCTGACCTTGCTGACTTGGAATTTCTGCAGGGTGTTCCACAGCCCTTCAGTGTTGTCTGGAGGATCCCCGTCACCATATGTCGACAACACGAATGCACAGAGCTGGTGTTTATTGAGGTGAGCCAAATGATTGTGATCATAATCGCTCAAGTCTGCAGTGTATACGTTCAACTGGAAGCGATCCGAGAGGCTCTTCGCCAACCTTCGGGCCAACATTTCGGCACGGCCACTTTGGCTTCCCCAAAACACTACGAAGTCGAGGTTCTAGAGAAAAACATCAGAATGATTTCCACTGTATCACTTAGAATCCACTCACTTTTTCAGAAAACACTTGTTGAATGTTCCGTGTCTTTTTTTCTACCTCCTTGGATATAGGTCCATCGCTAGACTGCTGCGGCACAAGGTGCCACAAGCTCTCCGGGATGTTGTCTGAGAGAGGAAGAAAGCGGAAAAAAAGACTCTGAGTAAGGGCAAAGGTAACAACTAGAGCGGCGAGCATGCCATCATACTTGTTGTGCAAAGGCAATATGCCGTATGGTGGAAGGATGTCCGAATTCATTCTGGAATTGATCTGATGAGAAAGTTTCCCTTGTTAGTGGAATGCGAACTGCCGCATTTTATCTGCATTGTTATTAGCTAGATCGGATAGATGGCCGACTTTAGATGCATGCTTATCACAGCCCTGATGCCACCAGTACTCTTCTTCTGGGACTAAGAGCATGCAACATGTGCTGGCCAGGACCAAACCTGACAATTTTGACATGGCGCGGTGCAAAGTTGACTATTTAGGACTGTCCCCTTTCGGCAATTTTGGTATTAGTGTGGTGCGGGGGAGCTGGGATGCGACCGAACTATCTCGTGCCCCAGATCGAGAGGCTACATCATTCCTGGGGAAAAAATGGATTTCGGCGTCTTGACCGAGTGTAGATGTTATAAATATTTCTGATCTCATGGCTTGTGAGCTGAGTGATCTTTTATGCCTTGGTAGCATGTTGCGGAAAGCTCACTCTCCATTACGGTGATACAATTGCTTCAAAGTTGTTAACCATGTTCTTCTTCATTGCCTGTGCTTCCGCCATTGCGGTCGCCTCGTTTTTTATTTTTGTCCTCAAACATATCTTTGATTACCTTCGAGATGCAAATAACCTGCGCCGGTTTCCGGGGATGACAACCCTTGCACCCTTGACAAACTTGCCCTACATGTATTACGCGTCAACCGGGAGAAAGTTCAAGGCCATCCATGAAGCACACGAGAAACTTGGTCCCATTGTTCGTCTTGGTCCAACTTCTGTATCATTCAATAATGCCACCGGTTTCAAGGACATTTATGGACATGGCTCCCCAGTTCGCAAGGGAGAATTTTATGATGTCTTGTCCGGCTCTCACCGTCATCTTGCGGATGTTTCCGACCGCGAGGAACACGCCCGCAAACGACGTGTTCTCGCTGGAGCCTATTCACAGGCTGGCCTCGAGCGCTGGGAGCACATTGTTGCCAGTCGAACTGGAGCTTTGGTTCAGCAATACGACCGCTTATGCAGCGAGCCTCATTACCACAGCACGCTTCACGCTGATTTGACCTCCGAGAAACAAGATTTCCATGGCTATATCAATCATCGCCACTGGATGATTCTTTTCGCCCAGGATGCTATTGCGCAGATCGGCCTTACCGCCGACATGAACCTTCTCGAGGCTGGGCACGATGTCATCGAATTTACAGACACAAATGGCAAGAAACGCAAGTTCAGCTACCGCGAAGCTCTATGGCGCTCCCATCTAATCCAAACGCGCCTTGTCGGGTCTCCACACTGGTTCAAATGGCTATCATACTTGACTAGTTGGCACCCATATTGGTCAGACAACACCAACTACACCCACATGTGTGTAGATCTGGTCCAGCGTCGCCTAAGTCGATATCAAGCTGGCGAGAAGCTCAATGACTTCTTTTCGTACATCTTGGAGGATAAATACGGCAAGCCCAACATGTATCCTCTGGGAGAGATGGTGGCAGAATGCAGCATTATGCTCAATGCCGGGTCTGATACGACAGGAATTGCCTTGACCAACGTCCTATACTGGCTCTTGAAGAATCCATCTTGCTTTATCAAGCTGCGAGAAGAACTCGACTCAGTTTTGGAAAAGAATGAGGCAGTTGCTCCGTATGACAAGATCAAACACCTTCCCTACCTGCGTGCTTGTCTTGACGAAAGCTTGCGCCTCACACCTCCAAACACTATGAGCGTGTCCAGACTCACGCCCCCCCAAGGCATGGAAATCATGGGCCATTGGATCCCTGGGAATATCACAGTGCACTCTCCTCCCTATGCCATGCACAGGAACCCAGAAGTGTTTCCCAACCCCGAAGTCTTCGACCCGGCGCGGTGGCTGACAGAAAATGCAAAATACTTGCAGCCGCATTTCATCACATTTAGTGGAGGTGCGAGAGGATGCATAGGTAGAAACATTACATACTTAGAACAGACTGTTGCGTTGTCGAGTATGGTTCACCGGTATGACTTTGAGCTGATCAGTGAGGACTGGGTCTTGGGTCAGTTGGAGGCATTCACCTGCTCGCCGCATGATATGCCAGTGAAGATTAGTCGGAGGTCGTATATATGATGTTTAGCAAAGTATTTTCTAGGTTACTACAGATTGTCTTTGTAATAGACCCAGATTGAGATCTCTGGAAGAGACTGGTTGCAACTTCATCTTCAGACTGCTCTTGAATAGGAAATAAATCTTACCTTTGACATCTGATCTGATTATTTTTTGTTTAATCGGATTTTGCATGATATTGCCAATTGTAAGCCATCACACTTGTCGTTTGAGAGTCTGTCAACGAGCTAGAATATGGCTGTCGATAATAAGCTAGCTTCGGGTAGGGGCACAACCATCATCTGTGCGTCGCACTGATAAACCAAACTTGCTTCTTTGGTCAATGTCTGCAAATCTCGACTACGTGGCTCTCAAAGTGTCACTAGTGACGTCAAACCTGACTCAAACTTACTCAAACGGGCGCGCAGGCGCTCCTTGCTAAAAGTATGGATGCATCTAATGTTCAGCCAGCATTCATTTCCCAGAACAGAAACTTGGCACAAGCCACGTCTGATCACGTTGCATGGCTTATCTTTCCAATGGGTTTCTCCTCACGGAACCAAGCCCGAGATGTCTCCTGTTGCACCCCTTTCCCCGGATTGGCATCCCCAGACCCGACTCCTCCACCTCCTGTCTACCCCGCAACCCCAGGTTACCCCAGAAGACTGGCTGTTTTAGTGTGAATCCTAATTCACTGCAAGCTGCGGTTTGGAGTCAAATAAGCACACTGCGTCCTGTTTGCATATATATATCATCTCGATCCTCACTTGGGTCTGGAAATATCAAGTCAACAACCTCACATTCGATATTCACTCTACCATTCTGTTTTCAAAGTTAGCCAATCAAAATGTCTCCGCCCGAGACTTCGAATGATGCTGCCCTGCAGTACCGGCAAGAAATTCAAGGAGATACGGCTGGTTTCCGTGGCTTGACGAAGAACCTTCGAGTTTTCTCCGTAACATGCTTTGCTTGTATCGGTGGTCTCCTCTACGGATACAATCAAGGAGTCTTCTCTGGTGTCCTGACCATGTATTCATTCGGCACCCACATGGGCGACCACATCACTGATAGCACCAAAAAGGGATGGCTTACTGCTATTCTAGAACTTGGTGCTTGGATTGGTACTCTGATTTCGAGCTTCCTTGCCGAGTCTCTATCTCGAAAGTACACCATCATTCTGGCCACATCAGTCTTCATCGTCGGCGTTGTTATCCAAAGCACTGCTGTGATTACAGGTCCTTCTGCCATTCTAGGTGGCCGATTTGTTACTGGCTTGGGCATTGGATCCCTCTCCATGACTGTTCCCATGTATGTAGCAGAGTGTGCGCCACCCGAGTCTCGGGGCCTGTTGTTGGGAATCCAACAATTTGCTATCGAGTTTGGAGTTATGATATCTTTTTGGATTGTACGTTGTACCTCTTGGAAAAATTAAACGAGTTTCTGACCAGCTTAACAGGACTATGGCTGCCACTTCATAGGAGGCAGGGGTGCATCCCAATCGGACGCTGCATGGCTGCTTCCTCTTACCTTGCAGCTGTTTCCCGCCGTTGTGTTGCTAATTGGCATGGTATTCATGTCATTTACACCTCGTTGGCTCGTCCACCATAACCGCGAGGACGATGCGCGCAAAGTTCTAGCCAAGTTGAGATCCGCAGACATCGATAGCAATCTCATCGAGCTTGAATTTTTGGAGATCAAAGCACAGTCTTTATTTGAGAAACGCACCACGCAAGAAAAATTCCCTCACCTCACAGAACCATCTTGGAAAAACGATTTCAAATTGCAATTCATCGCAATGACGAGTCTTTTTAAAACTCGATCCATGTTCAAGAGAGTTATGGTTGCTAGTGTGACTATGTTTTTCACGCAGTGGTCTGGAATCAATGCGATTCTATACTACGCCCCAAATGTAAGATCTCCCTTCCCTTTCAGGCTTCTGGCAAACACTAACAAAACATTTGCCAGATTTTCGGTGCCCTAGGAATGTCTTCTGACAGCACGTCTCTTCTAGCCACTGGCGTCGTTGGCGTTGTCATGTTGCTTGCCACCATTCCCACGCTGATTTGGGTTGACAAGATTGGCCGTAGGCCTATTCTGGCTATTGGCGCTCTTGGTATGGCATTTTGTCATCTGGCGATCGCAGTCATCTTCGCCAGAAACCAAGACAAATGGGAGACAGAACAAGGTTCCGCTTGGGCCTGTATAGTCCTTGTCTGGGCTTATGTTGCCTTTTTCGGTTGGTCCTGGGGCCCTTGCGAATGGATCCTTGTCGCAGAGGTATAGGTATGGCCGCTCTCAGCTCGTCCATATGGTATGGCCATTGCTACCTCCGCCAACTGGATGAATAACTTCATTGTCGGCCAAGTTACGCCTGATATGATTCAAAACATACAGTACGGTACCTTTATCATTTTTAGTGTTTTGATCGCACTTGGAGCCGCCTTTATTTGGTTTTTCGTCCCAGAAACCAGCAAGCTCACCCTTGAGGAGATGGATATCGTTTTCGGCAGCCCTGGTGTTGCAGAGGCAGACCGCGAGCGTATGGCTGCTATCAACCGTGAAATTGGCCTCGACAGCGCGCTCAACATTGTCACGAGGCGGGCATCCGCAACAGCGGAGAAGCCTTCTGTACAGGAGCACGAAGGGAGTGATTAAATACCTTTTATACGTCGGGTCTACCTGCACTTTCTTAGATAGCCATAGTAAATTAAATTTTAAATCTTAAAGTAACGCAATAACGCTATACTAGTGCAGTGCTATGCTAGTTAAGACGTCAAGAGTTTCAATCGCCCAAGCAAAAAATGGCCTATCAGAAGCAATCTTAGGAAGAACGTAGAGTATGGCCTTGATAATGTCTCAATTTCCTTTTATGCCAAGACGAAGTTGACAAAACTATTGTACAGCAGCAAGTCTCAAGTGCTGAACTCGTATTGAAATAAGTTAAGCTGCGATCAAGTCCACTAGTGTGAGACTGGATGATGTGCTCGGGTGACAGAGATGTACATAATTGAATAGCCGCTTGTTATCACGACAAACTTATTTCGAGAAGTGGTCTTCTCGGTGAAGCAGTTAAATGGAACTCCGATTTGCAAAGGTGAACATTGGATGTAGCTGTCACTGACGCCAATGTTGTCTGTCCTGCCGCTACGAACTGAGCCACCCACAAGAGCGTAGACATACATATCTCCAATCATCAATCGATTCGTGTCATCTTCAAGATGGAAATAAGCGTTTACATAGTTGCTCGCTTGGGAACAGGGAGGCTCAAAGTAGACAATAGCGCCTCCCGAGCCCGGCCAGTACTGGACGGTTACACTCGACACTGAGAGGCTAGGCTAATTTCGGCAAGCGCCCCGAGGGCAAACAAGGCAGAGGAGGTTCGCATTGTAATGGACTGATTTGATTGATAAAAAAAAGTAGAAGTAATGATCGAAAAAAAAAGAGAATCTCAGCATAGGATGGAATTTTCACTATGTATGAATTGAACATTCATGACAATGGGCCGACCGGAAATTACCCAATCGTGTCAGCAAGCCACCTCAGCATTTATATTTCTAAAGATGTGTACAAGGGCTTCCTATCATCTTTGAAGTCACAATGATCCAACTTCGTCTCTCTATTAAATTACTCCATAGTGAAAGTTCATCGTATCTTGGCGAGTGCTTTTTCCAAAACCCTAGTCATATGTCGCAATGGATTGTTATTTCCAGCCTGGATAGATTCCAAGAGCTGTATTATACCATGTATCTGGCTGCACACTGTCTCTTTATCCATTAGAACTCCGCAATATTTGACGGCGAATTCGGTAAGTATGACGCAAGAAAATCCTATCATCGCGTGTATGTTTGAAGGCATCAAACCCAAGTCCAGAATGAAAGGGTCCATACCAACAAGACTGAGTATACCAGTTGCTGCGTATATGGCCTTTGAGACACAATCCTGAAAGTCGCTCGGGATGAAGTCATCGCCTGACCAGTTTCGAATTGCATGTATGTACAAATGAAGCTGGGAAAAATAATAATGAAACAGCACTGCCTTGTAGGGATACAAGTCTCCTTTTGTGTTTTGCTCTATCAAGGCCATCCTTGCATTAGCTCAACGGCCATCACATTTCGTGAGCATGTAGTCACTCACCTGGCGTCCGATTTCCCCAGATGTGAAACCACTGACCTAGAAAAGATTCAAACTGTGCAATGCGAGTGAGATAAATGCACAGGCTTGATTCATTACTGCCGCTACTGAAAGACTCTCGTATATTCTTTGAAATATTGGCCAGAGAGACCTGCGATAAAAGGAATTTGTCGTTTTCTGTCGCTATGGGACACTTCAAAAACGCCTCCAGTTCATGTATCGGCAGTTCTCTTGTCATTGGCAACCTTCCAAGGAGAGTCGCAAGGTGTTGATCAGTGAGGTGCAGAATACACCAAAGCCTCAAACGGTCAGCCGCCACTTCGTCTTGGCCATCGATAGCCATTTTGCAAGAATTCTGAGGATCAAGTTGGTAAGCCCTACGAACCGCATAACCAGACAAAGCCCATGCCAGATCGCTTATCCAGTAGGATGCCACAATCATTGCCCGAAAGTAATCACAGCTGAGGCATCTCTCGAACATGGACTTTTCAACGAGTCTCTGAAACTCGGTTTTACAAGCCATGTATGCACCTTGTGATTTCGGATCATGAACGGCGGCAGCGGCTAAAATTGCAACACAAAGAATTGGGCTTTTTCGTCGAAGCTCTTCCAGTGTGCCATATCGACAACCAAACCCAAACAAGTATGGGTCCAAGCCGTTTCGATACAACAAGAATAATCGTTCAGCTTCATTGTAGTCTACTATTCCTCGAGATATTAGGTCAATTATAGCACACTTTTGCAGCTTTTCGGTGTCTTTAGGTAGCCGCAAAGCGCTCATCCCGGTAAGCTCATAAACCGATTTTATTGGAGAATGACCGATGTCTTCATTTCCGACAAACGGCGAGCTGTCCCGAGACGGACCCGCGTGTTGAATTGGGGGATCTGGTTGCAGACCAGCTCCCTTATCAGCACTCGGTAGCCGCAAATTCTTAAAGTATTGATCTTGAGAGATTTCCAGTGGTATAGGACCTGGAATCCCGAGTTTTGTCGTTATTCGGTTAAGGGTGTGGTGCATGTTGCCAAGATCATGCTCTAAAGCCTTCATCACTCTAGTGGCCCAGTTAGATGTGCACTCAACTGAGCATTTAGCTCAACAAAACTCAAGATACATACCGAAAGTCTTCATTGCACTCGGTCTTTAAAGTTCTCTTCACGGTGCATTCCAAGTTTCTACGCGCGCATGTGCGACAGGGAGGACCACTCTCGTCTATCCCGCATTTAATCTATCAGCGATGGCATTAGGGACATTTCTAGCAACTTAAATGGTGATTACCTTCATCTGTCGACATCTAACACAGGCTCCGATTCTCTTTAGGGTTGCTGGCGGCGAACCACTTGAAGCCGATGCAGAACGTCCTTGAATACTGAACACATCTTTTGGAGGTGTCGGGATTTGTGGCTCCTGTCAAGTGTTAGGGCTCTAGGAGAACATAGGTACGAGTCCAAGAACTGGGTAATCTTACCACATCATCCTTGCTTATCTCAGACCACCTTCTCTTTATCATCGCGATCCCTTTTTCGGAGTAAAATAAACTTTATCATACCACGTAATAAAAAATGTTGATTGCACGAAGCAAAACACGTCGCAGATGGAGTTCCTATTAAATTCAAGCCAAGTAAGAAAAGGAGTTCTATCAAGAGTGGCGGGTTGCTTCATAAGCCTACACGCTATGGAGCTTTGAACCCGGTTTTCCGCTGCGGTGTGCAAAATCGCCCATCCAATTTTGTGATAAGGTTCTGCTTCAGAACTAGACGTGATCACAAATATTTGTGCCTGTAGGATTCTTTTCTTGCTTCCAAATCATTTTAATCGTTTCAAATAGAAGAAGCATTTGAATACACCGTCAATTGCAATCTCAGGGTCATTGTGCGGAAGATCGGACATTCGGCGGTCCAGGACCCTGGTAAACGGGCTTCTGCGTAGCCAATAAAGTCGCCATTTGAATGGGATGATAAATGCCTGTGTTGATTTTGAAGACGTATCAACCTGGGATTGCCTTGAAGGTATTTTAATTGTTTTTAGAATATATTTCGCTAAGGTATCATCATTTCTTGGCCTGGCCTGATTTCAACTGACAAATACGAGCACCGTGCGGTGATCGGAAAATCGGAAAACGGTTGGCAGCCAGGGTCAGCACTATTAAAGGCTTCCGCACTATTTCACTCTTATCCAAATCTTAAAGTCGTAAACAGACGGCCTCATATTTCTCATCCTTTTCAAGTCCATCGATCTTCGGGGCGACATTGAACCTCTACCAAAAAGGGAAATGCCTGCGAGGGATCTTTTGACACCATTCTGTCGTGGAAATCACATATTACTAACGTGGTGCGCACCAGAAACAATTCATATCATAATTTATTCTCCATTTGGTTTGCCTACCACTGGTAGTAGCCCATACTGAGTAATGTCCAAAGTTACAAGGATATGCTCCTTAACGCATACTTGGCCTCGTCCGTCGTCCACTACCCGGTGTAGCATATGTCATTAGCATCCAATGAAATCCTTGCTCTCCTGAGTGTAAACAACATTTTGTTCAGACATAACCCGATAAATTCACGTTTGGCGCCAAAATGCCCCGAGTACCGAACCGTCCATGCAAAGTCAGTCTCCGAGCTTTAAACTATTCAACATGGCAAATATGGAACTAAGGAAGTGGCACTCAAATAACAGGCTTGCAGAGACAGGCATCTAAAGTGTAAGCAAAACCTTGATGGTTTTTCAACCGCTGGACTTTGGTAAACTGACAATTACACCCAGGTTCTAGAAGATTTCCTTGCAGTCACTGCAAAAAGGCTGGGATAAGATGTGTCTGGCTCTTTCGAGTCAGGTTTAAATATGAAAGGTCTTTATAACTGTACGCCTTCCTTGATTCCCTCCAGGCTAAAGAAAATACCATGTAGACGGAAGTTCCCACACCATCAAGTATGGCTAGAAGTGGATCAAGGTAGGCATGACACCATAATTATCGAATTTTCCAGTGTCTCATCCTGCTAGCTACTTTCATCTCAGAGTCAGAGTCCCCGAATCTTGAGTTTTCCCTTTCTCCGGAGGCTGTTGATTCCTACCCATCGCCTCCCAGCGACTGTTCAGCATCCGAACCAACTTCGAATGGAACAAATTCTACAACATCACGAAATCCGCGCAAGGTTAAATTCAAATCTCGACGACTCGAGGACGAGGACGAACCAGAGCTTGACGTCGGAGTTGATGGTACACTAGACTCTGACCTCGGGGAGAGGCGTACATCTGACAGACGTACATCAGCTCCCTATTCCACTCTATTATTTCCACCTATCAAAAACAGATGCCATTCATGCAGGGCTACAAATAATTCAGTCGGGGGAGACGTCCAGGTTTGGCCAAGCATACCTCATTGGCCGGATCCACAAAAATATCGAATCCACGGACAGCCATTATTCCCCTTGAATGAGTCTGAGTCGAGGCTTGTCCAGTACTTTTTCCGGGTAGTCTCCGGATGGGTAAGTCTTTTGTTTGATGCTGCTGTTTACATTCTTTTGTTTCGCGAAGCCCGTGCGCCTTTTGCTGATGCAAGTGCAGTTTGACCTTTTGGATCAACAAGGTCATTTTATTTCAGGAGTCTACCAAATGCTACCGTATTCGAAAGTGATTCTGTATGCCGTTCTCTCATTGTCTTCGAAGCACTTGAGCACTTTTGGAAAATACAAGGCACTTCAATCCGACGAATACTATCAACAGTGTCTCGAGACGCTGATTCAATCACTAGCTGAGAAAGCTCTCCTGCTGGATGACGATCTACTAGCAGCTACTGTGATTCTTCAGTTACGATCGGAGTTGGAAGGTAAGCCGCCCCGTGATCGCAGTTGGTGTCAAGTACAAACAGTATATATCACAGGGACAGAAGATTCATGCCACGTGTTGGGTACTCAGGGAATATTGCATCACTGCGAACTCAGAGGACCCTTGTCGGAGTTTCAGCATGCTCTTGCTTGGATTGGACTCCGGCAAGAGGTGACGAGTGCATTTATAGCACAACGTCCGGTGAAATTCCCATTGCACCATTTTTCTATTAACTGGGATGAAGACGAGAGGAGCTGGGCCAACTTTTCAGTCTATCATCTTGCGAAAGTCCTAAATTACTGTTTCGGAGCGAAAAGGCTAGATGTGGACGACGATTACGACATGCTCAAGATGCAGGGTAAAGAGTGGTTAAAAAGAAGGCCCGGCTCCTTTTCACCAATCTGCTATGCGAGGACCGACAAGGCCGGAACGTTTCCCACTTGTGAATATATGAGCTATATTTCTGGTATGTTTTCTTGCCCTAAAATTGTTGATAAGAGAGATATTAACTACCGCAGCCTCTGCAAATCAATATTTGATCTTGTCTCAAACTTTGCTAGCTTACCACCATCCCGCGAGTCGACAATCGGATCCAGTGTCTGAGAGTTCATCGCTAAACCTAGATGTAATGGGTAGTTCAGGCTCTAGTGATATCACGCGCTATGCTAACATCATTTAAAGTCAATTATCAAGAATGGAATTCGAGAACTATGTGGAATCGCTCTTTCCAGTAGTTCTTGCGCATCCAGTCTCAGACTTGCTTGCCTGGGAATTCAGCTATACCGCCAAAGATTTGGCGATTCTCAGGACCAGGAAGGCTTTGATATAATCTCATCATTCCCACAGCAGCATCATGGCTGTGTGGCTAATTTAACCAACTGGGAAAGCATAACAACAGGTTTGGGCAAATAATTGGATTTTTAAATCAAAGACATGTATTGGTCTTGGCTCAATCAATCATAGCAGCTTCCTGTAAATTGCCATCATCACCTATCCTTGGCTAAAGGCAAAACAATAATCCACTTGCTCTGACTCTAGATTTAAGCCGTGACATGAGAGATGGAAGAGGCCCGCTGGCCTGGAAAGGTGGTCAAGGGTAGGCGCATGGTCCAAAGCTAGTTGAGGTGGGCGCAAGCTAATGCATGGAGTAGCGCCCGCCCCCAAATCCACGGCGCAATTGCACTCAAGTGATGTAAAGCTGACAGAAGAAACGCCAAATTATCCAATAACAATCTTCTCCTAACCGCGATCCTTGAAATGGCTGCCAATTCCCACCTTGGAATTGGACCAATTGTGTGTCTAATACTAGATACAACTTACTAAAATTAGATACTTTGGCTCAGGCTGAAACGCAGCATGGCACATGATTTCTCTCAGTCTGCATACATAAAAGCAGAACCCCTTTTACACCACATTATCATTCGCATCTCGCGGGCTCAATTTGATACATTCGCATAATTACACAAACAGACCCCATCCAACGATACTTTTTTGGATTTCTTTCCTTTGAAAAAAGGAAAGAGTAATAGGAAAAACATACTATGGACCACCTGGCGAGACTCCGGACGGAGTGGGGTCATGGGCTACCAGATCCTAATAACATGGATGGTCTTTTCTTTAAAGACCGTAACCAAGAAAAATCAAAAAGCGGGTGCTGGAACTTGGGCAAACCAGAGCTATATACCTTGCCGGAGTCCCTTCTAGTCTTCTCGTGGCCTGAGCTTCATACTATATGCACATTATTGAGAATACGAAAATGCGCCAACAGCGACTGCCAACTTGCAGCAACACAGTTGAACAAGATTGCTCCCAATTGCACCTGGAGCGAGTTTCGCGATTGGGTAGTGACACTCGTTTCCTGCACCACATCTATCCAGAGGCTCCTTGACTTTGGGCCTAATGATACCGCAAAGGGTGACCAGCTCGAGGCCTCTGATAACAGGGCCTACGTCACTATGAGATATTTTGAGATCTTCTATTCCATGATTAAACAGACTGGGTCCCAGCAGCGGGATCATGATCCATTTGGCACAATGGAGCTAATGTACTGGATGACTTTGGACCGTGCTCAAGGTAGCGAATTAGTATCATCTTGGAACGAGAGAGCAACTGAATTACCAGTAATCATGACTGCTATCGAACAAATAAACCGGGTTTGCCGACGCCGGTTATGGAGTCTACTTGATGAAAGTGAACGACGGCTTCTGGACTTGCCATGTCTTGTATCAGTGCTGCAAAGCTTTCCTACTAATTACCATGAAAATACGGTGAACTTTGATTTAGAGATTCTGAACAATCGATTAGGAAAGGGCACTGGTGAGTTTATTTCGATCGCATGGTCTTTGGACCATACAAGAGTCGACTTTCGTTCCTATATCAGGGAATCTACAGCACTGATCTCGAGGAAACCATCATCCTCTTTTGCAAACCATGATTATTACATGGCCATCTCGCACGTGTGGGCTGATGGAACGGGAAGAGGCTCGCATCCGGCCGGACAAGCCAACCAATGTCTCTATGATTTTTTCGCCAACATTGCGAAATCTCTCGGATGCAATGGAATCTGGTGGGACACTGTCTGTATGCCTACTGGTCGAAAACAACGAGAGGCTGCCATGGAAATGATGCATCTTAACTATCGTGATGCCAAATGTACACTAGTACATGATGAGGAGTTGGTTAATTTCGATTGGAAAGATGATGGCAGTCCATGTGTTGCCCTTGCCCTATCTACATGGTTCACGCGAGGTCGGACGGCTCTGGAATTAAAAGACTCCAAATTCGTTAAAGTCCTGTTCTGAGATCCTCAAAATGGACAGCCCATCATTAAAGACCTTGATCAACATATTCTCGTCAAAAAGAAATCTTGGACTCATCACCTAGCCCATAGGGCCGCGTCTATAGTTATTGGTCGGTTACGTGATAAGAGCCACAATGGCTCGCGTTGGGAAAATTTCACGTCAATCCTTCGTCCGAGATATACCAGTTGGTCTCGAGATCGCTTGATTATTGCCTGCCTCATGGCAGAGTTGTTTGATTTCAAAGCCACTTGGGAGAAGACAAAAATGACCAAGAAACTTATCTTCCGCAGTGACCGCCCTGCAGAAGGCTTCAGAATGCAGAAACTGACCGCTTCAGACACTGAGGTTTTGGTCCGCACCAATAATGAATTCAGCTCGGCTGCGTTGCTCCATGGCAAAACAAAAATGAGAAATATTGGCCCTTGGTCCTGGTGCCCGACGTCAGTCTTTGACTTTGCAGGCTCTTCGAATGGCCCCATTGATAGCTTTTGTCAAGTGCAGAAAGATGGCTCCATTCTAGGCATATGGTTATGCATACCACTCAAGTGCGCGAAAGTTAGCTACCCAGTTCCAGCACATGTGTCGATTAGGCTACACATCCAGCATGCACTTAGTACTCCAGAAAAGTGCCTGCTTCTAGTCCCTAGGACAAAATATGAATATGAAACGAAGACGGTGGAAGAGGACCATGATAGACGTTGTCTTTTGGTGAAGAACTTAGGATTAGATCCCGATCGATCCTATAGTAAGAGGCATTGCCAATACGTTGGCACTGTCATGGCTCGCTCACGTTTTCTTGGGTTCCAGAATGACATTTGCATGGGATGTGAACGAGAAGAAGATTTACTTAACGAGGAAAGCCACGTGAATGATTGGGGTGGTTGGTCCGATCTTCACATTGCTGCAGCTTCCGGTGACTTGGATGAGGTTCGAGAGCTGTTGAAAAACGGGGCTAATCCGCATGATATTGATGAGAGTGGACAGGATGTCAAGGAATTGGTGGAGGAGACATACATGAGATATGTCTCACACTCAATGTCACCAAAAGATAAAATAAGCGAGGTTTTAGCTTGTATTGAAAACGCGAAGGCAGTGTCGGGTGGTAAGACTGGGTTAGTGCAAAAGAGCAGGAACAATTGCTGATTTCACACTTTTAGACACCAGTATTTTGACACAATAGGAAATTGATTGCAGTGAAGTGAGATTCTTATTGTTCGGTGAATATCATTGAAGCATGATGCTCAGCTAGAGAATAACCTGCTATCTATCGCTCGAGTCTTTCCTTGAATTGCCTAAAGCGTCTCTACATGATGACTTTGAGCTGGTTGGGTCTTGTTATCGTCTAGGGGCAACGCCTTATGGCGAACCTCATTAACCAGATTGTCCAAATTCGATCCGCCCGGCTTAGTCTGCCAGGCCCGAGGTCCGTCCGGAGAGAAGAGAAACTCGATCTCTTCAAGTGACTTGTTGCATGTTTCGGGGAATGTAAAATATATCTGAATGGCAGCCAGAATACACATGGCACCAAATACAATAAACAGCCCCCAAGTGATGTTTCTAAAACCAGGAGGGATGTAGAGGCCAAGTGCAAAGTTGAAGAGCCAGTTTCCCAAGGCTGCAATTCCCATTCCTGTCGCACGTGTCTCAAGACTCCAGACTTCGGCCGCGTAGAGCCAGCATACAGGTGCCAGTGTCAAGGCATATATCGCCATGAGGAGGTAGCAAAAGACAAGAGTCGTGTATGCTCGAGCTCCAGTTACACGAATCAAGATGTTTGGGTTGCCGCCAACACCATCTGGGACTGACTCCCCACCGGACAAAGCTCCGCCGACCACAAAGTGGCAAGTTGCCATCGCAAGGGCACCGGATATAAGGAGGCGGCGGCGGCCCGTTTTGTCAATGTAGATAAGCATAATGGCGGTGCAGATAAGTCCTACAATATACTGCACTCCGGATGAAATGAGGAGAATGTTACCGGATAAACCAGCCATTTTGAAAATGTAGACAATATACTGCTTGAACCGAAACATGTTGTTAGTTGAGGCCCAAAAAACAACCAACCAGGTATTGGAGATGGAAAACACTCACGTAGGTGATGACATTAGCGCCCGCGTTTTGTTGCCACATCTGAACAGAAAATCCAGTCAATGTGCGTCGCCACATGCCATTTTTGACAAATCGCCTCCAGCCTTTTTCTGAAGCTCGTTCCAACTCCAACGCCTGTGAAATTTCTTTCCACTCTGCAACCACAAGGGGGTCTTCTTTGTCGCCTTTGGCATGGATATGGGCCAGCACCTCTAGAGCTTCTTCTGACCGATCGGCCCTCGCTAACCATCGCGGTGACCTGGGTAGAAAGGGCAAACCAGCCATCAGGAAAAGACACGGGACAAACTGCAGAGCCCATGCTGTGCGGAATGATGCTGGCCCCGCAATAAAGGTACAACCGTAACCCAAAAAGAACATGAGCACAATGCCGACCTCTGAGTTTGCGGTATGATTAGTGACAAAGCACAAGACGAAATATGACTCTATATCCACTTACGAATTGCTAGTTGCTGGATAATTACGACGCGACCTCTTTGTTCCTTGCGGGCAATCTCGGCTAGATATACTGGGACCTGAGAACTGGTAAATCCCACACAAACTCCGTTGAGCAATCGGCCAACAATGAGCATTGGGACACCATTTACAGCAGTTTGAAGTGCTGTGCCGAGAAGCCACCAGAGGCAGGCAAACATGATGCAATCTCGACGGCCAATGCGGTCAGACACAGGGCCTGACATTATGGCACCAAGGATGGATCCCAGAGCGAGGGAAGCTCCAATAATACCTTGCACAATGCCTGCCGGATTACCAAAATAGGAGGTGTACTGTTCCGTGTCGATAATGGCCGACATGGAAGCAATATCGAAACCGAACAGCATGCCGCCCACAGTAGCCATCATGGCCACGAGGTATTGGTTGTATATTTTGGGCATTTTCGGTAGTGGCATCTTGAAGAGGCAATTTTCAGAATCGTAAAGAACAAAGTATTAAACTGGTTTGGATCTTGTGAAGAAAATGAAGCAATGTCTCGGGATTTATATTCCTTTCTTCGTCCTACATCCCCACAACGCCTGCAATGAAAAGCCCCTGGGCAGACGTCACCGCTTAGACCTCTTTGATGCAGGCTACAGCGGATAGCGTTAACTCCAAGACAATTGTTTCCTAGTTAGCAGCTCGTCACTCACGGCATCCTTGTAATTCGCTAACCTCAGCTGTTTTTCTCCTCATTTCCCCCCGTTTCTCCACCTTCTCCGCAATATTACCCCAGACAGATCTTGGAGAAGGGCTCCTCTTCCCCGTGAAACGGGCGCATCGGAAGTTTGGTCGGAAGCTGCGGTCCATTTATCCGCAGCAAGCTGGACACTACACAACGATGCTTTGGAAACACTGTTCGCAAGCAGTTTGGTTTACTCAAGGCTCCACCACAGATTTGAGGGCATTTATCGACTTCGGACGGGTAGAAGAAGCTACCGCAATGGATATCGTGACATTGCCGAATCCTGGATTCCACATCTACTGAATTTACAAGCGAATTCGGGCCACGGACAGTTAACTGCCCAGAAAAAGTATGGACATGATGAATGAATGAATGGGGCTTTTGGAGTGAGTAATTGGGTCTAAAATTCGTGCCTCTATTTGGTAGAAATCGTTTACGTTTAAATCGCAGGGATCATGGCGACACCATGCGATATCCATGGATGAAACTATCTATAAGATGCATTGCTGCCCACAACCCGACGGAGACACTATCAAGTTACTCGTCATCGCCCAAAAACACCTTGTCGTGCATTATAGGTGGCAGAAAGGAGCCGTCGCAGACCTTGAACCGTTCCGTGATGGAATCTATGACGGCCATCTCCTCCGCTGTGAGGCCCCATCCGTTGACCGCAAAGTTTGCCTTGATCCTTTCTGGATTGACCGACTTTGGGATAACGGACCATCCTTTCGTGATTCCCCACATAATCAGTATTTGCTGGACTGTCCTCCCCCGCGACTCAGCCAAGGCAAGCAAGGTTTGGTTCTTGTACAGTGGAGAACCAGCAGAGCCCAAACACGAGTACCCTGTGCTGTGGATCCCTTTGCTAGTGTTGTAGGCCACAAGCTTGGGTGAAGGATTGTTGGGATGCAGTTCGATCTGGTTCACAGCTGGAACCACCTGCGACATAATGTTAGTACAGCGAACACAGCCCACAATCATGCAGTTTACCTTGCAAGATGGATCATTG
The DNA here is from genome assembly GCA_017140755.1 of Calonectria hongkongensis. NCBI lineage: Eukaryota > Fungi > Ascomycota > Sordariomycetes > Hypocreales > Nectriaceae > Calonectria > Calonectria hongkongensis. The sequence continues at coordinate 521,046 of JAACJA010000027.1, read as the reverse complement.
AGCAGTCTCTCAAGGTGAGTGATGCCAAAGTTTGAAACTCCAATATTCTTTACTTTTCCTGTTGCCACAAGCTTCTGCATCTCTTGCCAGGTCTTCATATAATCCCAGTCTGTCAGGTGCTTCTTCAAGTCATTGGGATCTGTTGAGGAGGGCCAGTGAATGAGGTAGAGATCCACGTAGTCTGTACCCAGCGCTTTAATGGATGCCTCCAAAGCTTCCGAGACTCTAGTGTGCCACTGGTTATGTAGCTTGGTGGTCAACCATATCTCTTCTCGGGGAACCCCAGAAGCTCGAATGCCCTCTCCAACCTCGGCTTCATTACCGTAGGCCGCGGCAGCATCAATGTGTCGGTAGCCAGATCTAAGTGCCGTTTCAACAGCCGACCTAACCTCGTTGGGTTTTGACTGCCATGTGCCCAGTCCGATGATAGGGATCTTATCACCCGTGTTAAGGGTATACGTTCTCCTAAAACAAGGACCAGGGTTAGAGTTCATGTGGCATTGCAGTTCGAAGTTTGCAAGCGACGTACTGGGTATTCTTTAGTAACGAAACCATGATGGCAAGTCAATTGTATTTTAATCTTTGATATCTCTGCAATACCTTGCGTGGTGTTCTTTGTTTGCGCTGTCTCGTTATATATAGCCGGCGTGGAAATCCAAACAAGCCCATGTGCAAGCCAGTCAAATAACTACCGACCGTGCTACTACACTTGCGACACTATAATTCGGACCAGCTATCGCCTTCTCGCGCCCTCGTGACCAAGGTGGCTCACTGTTGATGCCGCTTGGCCAATCTGCGGAAAATCGGCACCGGTTGCCGCAACACGCCAGAATTCGGAAATGCGGACTCTGGGTTTGAGGTACCTCGAAAGAGCCAGGATTAGACGCCTTTTACACCTAACCTTTCGAGCATGTCTATCCATAAATTCACTGGGGAGGTAAAGTTAATTTTGAAACACCTTCGGGCAGGAGATTACCATTGCTTGATAGTGATACATGTGAAGGCTCAACTATAACTGCAGACCATTCCCAATAAATTTCTTCTCCAGGTTATCACTTTTAGCCTCCATTTAACGATACTGTATAATTTGAACTAGCCAGGAGAAGCTCTATGCAGTATCCAGGAAACAGGCAGTATGCTACAGGCATCTCCGCGAAAGGGAAGCCCTAAAGGCGCATTACAAATGCCACCTCCAACACTTGCACCAGTGCCTCGAGACAGTTGAGCGAGAGTACCACAGAGATAGAAGATGCAAAAAGATTAAAGTAGCTGGGAAATAAGCTGAGCATGGACCCATATAGATATGAATCAATGCCAGTGCCAGTTCATCGCCAGGATGTGCAATCACAGGGTAAATTCTCCCGCTTAGGAATATCACAACTCATCTCGATGGCACTATGCTTGCAGTTGCTAAAGTTTGATCAATAGTTTCTCATATTGTACATGCTCTGTGTGTCTTGGAGGCAGCTTGAAGCGAACATCATAGGCATGTACTGGCTTCATGATGGAGCAATTTACTAATTCTTAACTTAAATAAATACGCAAAGTGGAAGAGTTACTGAATAACAAACAGCTGTTTCCACTGAAAAGGAAGGCTCAGTTAGATGATCATCAAATATAGTTCTAATTATTATTTTACAACTTTAAGGCTTCTAATAAGACTAGAGTATAACCCATACCTTCATTCAGAAGCAAGTTCTTTAAAGATGACACTAGCACTAGGCAGCCAAGCCTGGAGTCAAATTGACGCCAACGGGCCTGCACTACCATATATTGTTTCGAAAAGAGCCCTGTCCGATAGCCAATTCGCATCTCCTGTCAAAAGTGATGAATCGGTTCCTAAACCAAATTGATCGTAAAATGCATCGCCATTTGAGGGCAAAAAAGAAGAGGACTCCATGAAATCTCCACTCGAGTCGAAATCTACAAGCCCCTCCAACTCCATCATGGGAGGAATCTCAATAGTAAGAGGATCAAACATTGGTTGGGTAGTCTGCGTGGTAGTAACCGTGGCTCCAGGTCCAATCTGAGGGCTGTGCTCAGAGTTCTCAGGTTCATTGGAAGGCTTCCATCGCTCAGTCAGTTCCTGCAGCATTGAAGCAGCTTTGTGTCCTATCGGATAGGAGTCTCCTATTTCAGACAATGCATCCATACAGCTCTGAAGCAACTGTTGATGAACTCTGGCCCCTAGTCAGACGAAAGTTGACGAGGTGGATGCTTCCAGCGATAAATGTAAAGTGAACCACGGGCGACGGCACCTGTCTGACGTTGTATGAGTGCTTGTAATTTACCACAAGTTTGGTAATATTTGCTGCCGCTATAGTGCAAGTAGTTGTCGAATTCAGAGTGGAATGATCTCGATTTTTCAGGTCATGTACGACCTGTGAGAACTGTAAGAATGGACGGTGGAGAAGGATTAATGCAAAATAAAAGTGCATGCTTTTTCTCTCATCAGTCAAGCTGCATTGTGGGCTTTCAGGTGGGTGACCTACTGTAGAATGAATACTTGCTGCAATACCGGTGTGTTCCCTTCCATTGACCACTTCAAGTCGTCGGGTAGGCCTTGCAGCCACTGCCAGAGATCTTTGTGTACCTGGGAAGCAACCAAACTGAGCTGGTTTGATGTGCTATGTCGTCGTTGTCCATATAGATTTACCAATATTTTGGAGCACATTATGGATAGAGTTGCGGTAGTATGAGGAAGAAAAGGTGAAAGATGGGTTTTACTCGGCATGGGTTGATCTATTGGCGGATCTGGGACTGGGATAGTAATATCCCACTCCATGAAAAAGGTCGGCCGACCACAGTATGCGCTATAAAGGCTAAGGGATTGCGTATTAGACCAAACAGATGAACCAATGATATCACTGGAAAATACTCACTTATCTTCGCTGTGACATCCCCAAAATATCGTACGTCTTAACTCAGCCATTTGCTGGCTCATTTGACCAGATGCCACAACCTTGGAGCAGTCTAAATGCAGTCCAAGCTTGCTGGCTATTCTAAATGCGATCCCTGTCATAGAATTAGTCCCTTTTCTTTCTTAGTGTATGTGGTTATCGAGATACTTACCGCTATATGTCCAACCAAGCGAATTATCAACCATGGCCCCGTATCGCGAACCGAGAATGAGAGCAGCCTGTACGGTCGTGAGAGTTGGATGCTCCATCTCCAAATCAAATAAGGCACGGGCTCGTTTGCAAAATGAGGCCCCCGCAATGGACCCAGAGCCCATGGAGTACCTTTTTACGCCCTTGTCAGGACTAATAAGGGATGCCATTGAGAGGATGGCGTAAAGGAGGCATGGCGTGTAAAAGTTGCGGTCACCGTTGCCACCGCTCTCGTCCCATATTCTGCGGTGCTGCAAAAATGTGTCGCGGTCAACAACCAAGAGGTGTGACGACTGATACTCCCAAAATAGATCGAGCAAATGAACTATGATGGGCTCGGGCTCGGGAGACTCCTCAAGCGCAGCGCGCGATCGTCTATTAGCTTCTTCTTCCGGGGTTGGTATATCAGCGCTTGCATCCCTGGTGCTCGTCTGACGTTCCGAATATGGGAAAAGACTGGCAGATCCCAAATATTGGTCGTTTCTGGCCGTTTGATCTGGACTGCCTCCTGCTGGAGGGGTGACTTCGTCCATGGCTGGGGGGAAGAGGTTTGAGATGTGCTCGAATATAGGCCCAGGTTGAACAGGAAAGGTGGCGGACTGCTGGCATGTTGCAGTAGTTTCAATTGGCAGCGTGTTTGTCCAGGTTGCCGCATCATTTGAAACAGAGCCGGGACCATTTTTAGGTAGGCTAGAGGGGCTGAGAGAGTCTATGGGGCTTGGAAAGGCAGATGGTTGCTTGTCCTCTGAGGTTGATTTTTTATTCTCCTTGAGCAGGGTCGCGTTGTTGCTGAGCAACTGCTCCAGCGCCTCCATTCGCTTCTGCAACGCCTTGGTATCACTCCCTTGGCGGTTGCTACGCTTGTCGTCGCCGTACCGAACTTCGCACTTTTCATTCTTGTTGCGGCATGCCGTACATGACTTATTCGATGCATCATCTCGGATCTGAGAGATGTCGCACCGACGCTTGTCCTTTTTGCAGCGAACACATGCAAAGCTGGCACGACTGTTATGACGACCTCGAACCATTGTGGTCTGATGGAAGCGGTTTCATCCGATGGCAGGTTTGGAAGACAAGAAGGACGGCAAGCACAAGAGCGAACGCAATAACTATAGCAACGCACAACGTCACATTCTCCTAACACGATAATTAGTCCCATGATGGACTAAAGATGGGGGACGTGGCACCCCGCATCGTGGAGTTTTAGCATCTTCCCCGCACTCCGTTTAAGGCAACTTTGGTTGAGGCTGGGTTCCCTGGTTGGTTAGAGCGTTGCGGAAATGCGGAAGTTTCTTGCCGCAGCACTGATTTCACGGCGCCATTCATAGAATGATTGGCCAATTCTATTTTCAACGAGCTTCTAGTCCCACTACAGCTTGGTCCATCTACTAACAACAGATCTCAAGGGCAAAGTCGACGCCTCTGCCCCTGCACCCCGCAATTCACTCCTCATCAGATTGAGAGCTTGTGCTCCAAGAAACAGGGGCAACTTCAGTCTCTGGCCCTCGTCCATCGCCCCTTGGAGCTCTAGCGTGAGCGCCTGCAGGGAACCCTGGCCCTGTAGACTTTTCCAGTCCCCACTGTGGAATGCGTCGACAAAGTTTTGGCCTTGGAGAGCCAGCATCTGACTGCCCCCAGCAGCATTGACGCACAGCTCAAGGACTTGGTCCAGGTCCAGTCCAACATGCTGCGCGAAGGCCATCGTCTCAGCTGCCGCACAGAGGTGAATGCCCTTGAGGAGGCTGATCACCAATGACAGCTTTGCTTCCTCGCTTTCTGCGGTCGGCTTGACAGGCCCAATCTTGCCCTTTCCTTCGGCGTAAAGACGCACGAGACTGCTGTCGTCGTCTGATCCGTAGCCCCTACCGAGGCCCGAGAAATAGACTTGCTCTGCAGTAGACGTCATTGGGGTCGGGAATTCTGCGCGACAAGCCTCAGAGGTGATGATGCTGGTGTCTTTTAGAATGATGGTAACAGCACTCGCAATCGGTTTGAACTCTGGGTCAAGAATTCTAGGCAAGCGGTTCTCAAACATCCAGCTCCAGCCCTCTGACTTGACAACGGTTGCACCCGTCTTGGCCAGGTCCAAGCCCAGATGTGCTGCGAATCCCATTGCCTCGCTTGCCGAAAGAATTTGGTTTGCCGCGAGCACCTGGTGAATCATCTTCATGTTACTTCCGGCTCCAATTCCTCCTTTGACAATGTACAGCTTTGCTGGATCCGACATGGCTTGCAACAGGTGGAGGCCTTTCTGAATGGCAGCTTCTGAGGCGCCCGCCATAATGGAGAGCGTGCCGTTGGCTGCTCTGCCAGCACCTCCCGAGACGGGACAATCAATCAGAGCAATGTCGCCTCGGCCTCTCTGTGCCAGCTCCTGCTCCAGTCCTTGGACGTAACCGCAGGGTACTGTTGAGCAGAGTAGCACTGCTGCTCCTTGAGGGAGTGTTTTGATGGCAGCTTCTTCACCGTCAAGCAATACGTCCTGCGCTTGCTCCTTTGTTGCAACCATGCACACACAGTAATCCTTTCCAGCCGCAGCTTCAGCTGGAGTTGCGGCAGCCAAGCCACCTGCTTGTTTGAACTTGCCGAGTGTTGGTCCCCAAATGTCGAATCCTGTGACGGGGTAGCCCTCCTTGACGAGATTGGTCGCCATTCCAAAGCCCATGGCTCCAAGGCCAAGGAAAGCCGTGAGTGGTTTTGACTGTGTCATTTTCCTAAATGCGATGAGACTTTTTGGGGGGAAGCTCTAGACAAGATGATGCGTACTGGCCTGAGTATTTGAATGTGTCAAACCTGCTGATGCAAAGGTTTCTACTAGGTTTGGGAAGTCATGGCAATTTGAACAAGTCGGTTTCTAAATGAACTTCGGCTCTAGAAGAGAATCCAGTATCCGTTAGTTTGTAGGAAGCATGGTCGGCGGTTCGGAGTCCATCCTGTCGGAGCAGATGCGGCTGTGCATGTAAAGGCATGCGTGGGTGCGGAAAAGCGGTTGTCGTTCGAGCACATCCCAAGTCCCACACCAGTGAGCCCCGGTATAGGCTCCGGATCCTTTTAGATCCTGGTGCTAATACTACTTGCTCGTCTTGATCATGTAATATATCCGACATGGATGGTTGTATTAAGAGAGGCTTCATTGTTCATGCTTACTCCAGCTATAATAAACGTTCTTGACAAGTTCATCACTCGTTACTCGCCAACCTCCAACATACAATTTCACCACTTCACCAATTCCAGTAGCTCTTCATAATGCCACGCCCATCTCTCTCCCAGAACCGCACAATGCGGATTCTCAATGCGGCACGCCAAGGAGGTTATGCGGTTCCAGGGTTTTGCTGCTACAATCTTGAAGCCGTCTTGGCTGCCGTACGAGCCGCTGAGGCAACATCGTCACCTGCAATAGTCCAATTATTCCCTTGGGCAATTGAGTATGCCGGTGCTACATTAGTCCGGGCGGCTGCAGACCTATGCCATTCTGCAAGTGTTCCTATGGCACTGCATCTGGACCACGCTCAAACGCCAGAGCTTGTTCGACGCGCTGCCGACATTCCCGATGGTTTTGACAGCATCATGTGCGATATGAGCCACTACGAAAAGGAAGAGAACCTGGCCAAAACCCGAGAGCTTGTAGCGTATTGTCACGAGCGCGGTATCACAACAGAAGCTGAGCCTGGCAGAATCGAGGGTGGTGAGGATGGTGTTGCTGAGACAATCGACCTCGAAGGTATTCTCACAACCCCAGAACAGGCAGAAGAGTTTGTCGCCACAGGAATTGAGATGTTGGCCCCCGCCTTTGGCAATGTTCACGGCGAATACGGGCCAAGGGGAATTAAGCTAGAATATGACCGGCTTGAGGCTGCCCATGCTGCGGTTGGAGATCGGGTTCGTCTGGTGCTTCACGGCGCCGACCCATTCACAGAAGAGATTTACAATAAATGTATCAAGGCTGGAGTTGTCAAAATCAACATTAACCGGGGAATCAACGATCACTTCGCCATCCCAGCCGTACAAGGCGGGCACGGTCGGCCCCTTACTAGTTTAATTGAGGCGGGCACATCAAAGATGCAAGAGGCGGCTGAGAAGTACATGCACTGGTTTAGGTGTGCAGGAAAGGCTTGATGTATCCAGAAATTTGATTAGACTCGGATCCCCATCGCAGTTCCATTGGAGCCCCCACCGCAGTGTAATTCTCACGCGCTTGTTGACGAACAATATTTCTTCTCTAATTCAATCCGGTATGGTGTAGTGGCTAACATTTCGCGCTCTCATAACTTGGGAGATCAAAGTACCGCGGAGCCCAGGGTTCGATTCCCTGTACCGGAGATTTGGTTTTGATGCGTGGTTTATTTTTTGGTTGGGCTAGCCAGCCAGGCAAACAAGGATGGGGTGGTTGTGGGTGGGGTGGGTGTGTGGATGTGGATGGGCGGGATTTATGGGTTGGAGGGGCAAATTTTTTGGATGGTGTGAAAATACAAACAGGTGGGAAGAGGGAGATTAGGAATCAAGGGCTGAATAATTCCAGTGCGATTGAATAGGTGCAAGGGAAGGGCGAAGGAAAATAAATCGGTCCAGTTGAAGCTCGACCCCTGCTCCTATCCGTACACATCAGTTTTGCTGTTTGTACACATCAAATATGTAATTAATTTTATTATTTATATAAAAAATAAAATTATTTATTTAAATAGATTATTTACATTAAATATTTTATTTTATAATAATTAAACAATATCATTTATTTCTAATTAAAGAGCTCTTAGAGAGATTCTAGTCAGGTGCTCTGTGTGTGCAAATAGCGAAATATATGATGTGTACGAATAGAAATACTCTAGATTTAATATTGACACTGGCTCAATTAACCCGCCCAGCAAGAAATATTGTGGACTAATTGACTCCCAAGTTCAAGCACATATGATGAGAAATTCCAAACACTCGCAAATAATACGGCAATGCAGACTCTATCACAGCGATTCTTAATCATGGTCCTCCAACTTTCATGCCAGCCCTCAGCCCCATAAGAGCAACCATGGCTCCCCAAGCGCCTGGATCTGGACAAAGCTCATTCTCAGCTTGTCCAGCCGCAACATACGTTGCTCTGCCTAGCTTGGGCTTTGTATGCCTAGTAGCCTCGGCGCCTTTCCTAGCAGCTTCCACTGCCGTTTCAAAACCTCCTGCACCCATGCCGTTTGTAAATGGGATAATGACATCTAGTATTGTACGGTCTCCGACCTTAGCTGGTGTATAGTTGCCCAGATATGTTACCGCTGAAGAGAGTGCCTTGGCCCATAAATGTGTAAGTCCTTCGGTTGTCGCAAGCTTTGCATTCTCCTGGATGAAATTGCTCAGAGAGACGAAAAAGATGGCCAATATTCCCCCCAGGGTACCGCCCATCTTGGACTCAACGATTTCTATGAGTTCGTAAAGTACCGTGATAACAGATCCCTCAGATGTTATCCCTCTGCTTTCCACCAATTCAAGGAGGTGAGAAGCCCCAGTTTTCAGCGTCTCTCCACAGTCGCCATCTCCCATAATCATGTCCCAGCGGGTGAGATTTGGCTCTGCCTCAATTACGGCAATACAAGCGGCTCGCAACATGGCTTCGAGTATCCTTGGATTGACCCTTACATCCCTGGCTTCATCCACAATCTTGTGTGGCTCTGGTTCGCGGTGGACAAGTTGGAGATGCCGAGAACGTTCCGTGGTTTGAGAACCAGCCATGGACTCCCAGTGCGTATTTGTCTTGGCGTCCAGAAACGACTTTATTTGTTCTGTAGTGTAAGAGCACTTGCTTGATGCTGCAGTGATGTTAATAAGGGATATCGAAAATGCTGGTGCATTCAAGGATGTTTCCAGTGGACCGGAAAACACTCGTGATGGTTGTATCTTCCACTCGTTCTCAAGTTGCTCGAGGATCTCGTCAACGAGGGCTCCCATTTCCAGATACGAGATTCCACCAAAGTTGCTGACTAGTAGCACCACCTCATCGCCCGGACCAAACTGAGTGAATGCTCGGTCAGAGTCATTTTGATCCAGACAGAACGACAAGAGTCGTTTAACAAGATCTTGTGGAGACGGGGCCGAAGACAGTTTCATGTACCCTGGTTCATTGTGTGGCCCAGTTCCAAGTTCAACTTCATTTACCTTAAGTCCACCATGCTCTGTTCGCCCAGGAACATGACAATGATCGAGAGTGGCCGCGATAGAAACGATATTGGTTGATACGGCGACTCCCAAATCATAAACTTGGTTCAGAGTGTAGTCTCCTGCTCCAACTGCTCCGCCGAGAATTTTCAGAACTGCGATTTGTCCTGGAAGGCCACGACGACCAACCAATCCTCCTCCCTTTCTTCCAACCGAGACATCGTCACCGCAAACAATGATGCGACAATCATGGCCACGTCCGCGCGCTTTTTCGCTCGCTAGCCCAAAGTGAAGACGGTCCCCGGTATAATTTGCAATCACAACAATGGTACCAACATCTGATGGAACCGCATCAATCGCTGCAGAAACCTGCTTCGCAGACGGGCTGGCAAAAATGTCCCCGGAAACAGAAGCGGCGAGCATGTTCTTGCCAACATATCCGGTCCATGCAGGTTCATGGCCAGAGCCTCCACCAGACACGATGCTGATTTTGGACCTGTCATAGGTTGTGTCATAGATGACCCGGTTGGACTCGTCAAGACCAAGCGAGCGATTGTATGCAATTAGCCCTCGTAAAGACTTGTTCACGAGACCTTCAGAGGTGTTGAAAATGTGACGGTTGGACATTGTCGTTTCGTTTGGGTCCCTTCACTGCATTCAATCGATATTGGGTGAGCAAACGGCTCAGGCGACAACATGCTGGGAGCAATCTCATATCTACAAGGCTAGACGCTATTGAAGCCGCAAAAGTCCATTCTTTCTCTCAGGATCATGAAGCCGCAGTTGTTACAAAAGTAAACCTGACCCGCAACCGGAAATCGGCGGGTTCGGGAAGCTTGACCCGAATTTCCGCAATTGAGGCCGGCCCGCAATAGTCAAATGTGGTTTTCTACGCTAGCTACCAAAATGACTATGCATTTCTTGCTAAATTCCAAAGTCTTTTTAGTATTGGATTAGGAAACTCTTATTAGCCGAATTTCATATGGTTTGATATTCAGAGCACCAAAGATTTCATCACCCTTGCATCATCTTCATCACTAGATAACAATTATACTCCAATATGGCCAGTATGCAAACAAATAAATTCAGGGTAGTCGTGGGCAGCGATGTGAGCTCTTCCAGCAAAATACTAACTAAACCATGTTAATCATTGCGTAGGAAGCCGGCATCTCATACAAGAATGCCATCAAAGCAGACCTCGAGAAAAACCCACTTGTAGAGCTTGTGGAGGATGTTGGGAGCCATGAAAACGCGGATAAAACTGCTTATGCTCATAGAGCAGCAGCAGCATGCCAGCTCATTGCAGCGGCAAATTGCGATCGCGCAATTTTGATTTGCGGTACAGGTCTCGGAATGGCCATTGCTGCCAACAAAGTCAAGGGCATTCGAGCTGTGACCGCCCATGACAGTTTCAGTGTGGAACGCTCCATCTTGAGTAATAATGCCCAAGTGCTATGCTTAGGGGAAAGGGTAATAGGGGTCGAGCTCGCACGACGACTTGTCAAGGAATGGCTTGGGTATACATTCGATACCACAAGCAAGAGCGCGGAGAAAATTGAGGTGATAATGAGCCTCGAGTAGTTTAATAAAAATTTAGACATCATTCAAATCTTTCCATTACTTTTTTCTTTCCTAAACGTAATCCAAAAACCCAATCCAAGCTTACTGAACGGGTCACTCCTTACGAGCTTTTTGGTAGTACCAGTCTTCTCTCAAGTAAACATTGGCATCTTTCAAGGTTTTTCTACAAAGAGTTTGAAAATTGCCTTGTTTTAATCCGTTACTCACATAAATCGAAACTGGCAAGTGTCCAACATGAGTCACTTGACCTTTTGTCCTAAGACAGATAGTTTACAAATAACTGTTTTCCGCCAAAGCTAGGTCATCTTAATTTCGGGTCATACATGATTGCCATTTAAGCTACTACCGAACTGCCGGTACTTTATCGTCTAGCCTAAGTGCTAAGAGCAGCAGGCGCGCTAAGCGGCTGTGACTTGTCCACCCGCACCAAAATCTTTACGTGACGGTCCTTGTTGTTCATCAACTCCTTAATTCCCTTTTCTTCCAAATCTTCCATCTCAATTCGAGCAGTAATAAAGTTTTCTACTTCTTGTTTGGTAATCTTATTCTCAGAAAGAGCGTTGATTACTCCATGGTAATCGTTGGGTGTAAAGGACAGGTCCGCCTTGAGCGTTTTACCATTATAGAGCAACTCGTTGATGTCAATAGTAGGCTATTGTAAGTCAGTTTCCATCCATTATCACACTCCATTCAGAGCCTCACCTGAGTGACCCAAACAGCAATATTGTAAAGAGTGCCGTATTTTCGAATAGCCTTGAGTCCAGTGTTGAGCGTCGCTTGAACACCCGAGGCGTCAAAGGCAAAATGGGGGCCGAGACTAAGTAATACAATTAGCATCTTCCAAATTGGTAGGACAGGGGATCTTACCCATCGCAAAGCTCCTTGGCACCTTTGACAACATCGTCAATCATGGGGTTGAAGCAGTGAGTTGCGCCAATCTTTTCGGCTTGCTTGTGACGAGCAAGAGAGGGCTCTGAAGCCAAGATTTTCGTGATACCACGAGCTCGAAGACAGAGGATAATTGCAAGGCCGATCGGTCCGGCACCAAACACGATTGCCGAATCACCTGGCTGGATACCAGACTGGGTTACGCCATGCCAAGCCACTGAGAGCGGCTCGACGAGCGCACCAGCATCCAGTCCCACATGAGATGGCAGAATATGGCAGATGAATGCGGGGATCACAATATCCTCGCAAAGACCTCCAGGGCTTGTCGATAGTCCAAGGAATGCTGTCTGGTCGCATGCATTGCGTCTCTTTCGAATGCATTGCTCGCAAGTGTCATCGGTGAGAAGAGCTTCAACAGCAACCATGTCACCGACTTTGTGCGAAGTGACAGAGGGATGCACCTCGGTAATAGTACCAGAGAATTCGTGTCCAAAAATAATGGGACGATGGTGGCCCGTCAGAGGGTGAGGAGACTCTTTGCTGTATGAAACAAATGGTCCGTGGCTGTATTCGTGGACATCGGTGCCGCAAATGCCACACCAAGCTGGCCTCAGACGAATCTCGCCTTCCTTCAATTCACTAACGACCGGGACATCCTCATATCTAATGTCCTTGTTTCCGTAATAACGGATAGCCTTGACGGTTTGAGGAAGCTGGCTTGTAGAAGTCATTTTGTCCTTGGTGTCGGTGGATTTGTTACAGGGATGCTGTGGGTTCTGTGTATGATGAACCACCATGGATTGATGATCTGAGATATACTCATTGGTTTTCTAAATGATCTATTGTATCACGAACAGGCCGCATTTCCGCTCAACCATTGCCTTGCCTCTTGAAGTTAACGTAGACAATCGAGATCGGAAATTCAAAACTCTCGTTGTTTAGCGCGGCTGACAACCGACATCCGCAGTCGCCAAAGTGGAAAAGCTGGACATGGCCGTGTCGTTACAGGTCAGGTGCCGAAATATGCCATGTGATCAGTTGCGATATTAGCCCCAATCTTTTTCGCGAACCATTTCGCAGCCCAAGTATCCGAATAACTCCACATACTGTTAAGCCACATATTCAAAACGAACTGATTCCGGTGGATCAATTTCCAAATCTAAGACTCGGTCAATCTCTACTATTAGACGTCATGTGATATGCCGTTGTCCCTTGTTTGGCCTTTGCCATCTGTTGTGTAGTGATATGTACCGTGCATTGAGCATCTGAAGCCCTTTTCAGGGGCATTTTGGACATTGCTAATCATTCACAATCGATTATCCAACCTCTATCATGGCTAATATGCCGATAAGCACTCCAATTAATTACATGAACTGAATTTCCAATGAAATGTGCATGTCTACGTTAGGTCCGCACATTAAATTGTCGTCCCCGCGGCACACTCAAACCTAGACCTTAAACAGGCTCGTCATTTCCTCAACACAGTTTGTACTAATCTTTTACGTCGTGAAACAATAATTTAATAAATTAAAAGCGGAAAAGATAGAACATTGACGGCTTTGGAGAGGGCCGAGCATGAACACAGAAACATGACTCTGAAGCTGACCACCAAGAATTCGCAGCCAGAAGTCGCTCCCATTTATAAGAAAATAGCACATCTAATCATCCCATTTTCTTTTCCTTTTTTTCAACTCAAGCAGCCACCCCACGGGTGTATCGGACGTGACTGCGGAAAAGAATGATCCGCTAATCCGATCCCAATGCCAACCCCGCATCCCCGCATTACACCATGTTGGGGTCATTTTCTTGACTAACATGGAATAAATGCAGGTAGGCATGAGCAGCACTGTTACTAAGAATCATTTTCTATATATCCCCCCACAGTCAATTTCAGTTCAGGGTTTGGTCAATGTATTTTGAGAATGTCTGCGAAAATGTTTAATGTGTGTGTGGTGGGTTATGGGTAAGCATCATCATGAACCAGGATGGCGAGTATTCTGTTGACCAAACAGCCTGTCGGCCAAAATTTTCCACATTCCATTCATTCTCTTGACCCCTCAGCTCAAGCTTCATAGCATTGTGCAGAGAAGTCCCAAAAATGGTGACTCGGCTCCTGATGACCACCCTTCGTCAAACCACTTTGCAGATTTCAAGACCATGCTAGCAGACCCTGAAGTCGACATTGTTGTCATCACTACGCCCCCTCACAATCACTTTGAATTTTCCAAAGATGCTCTGCTGGCCGACAAGCACGTATTAACAGAAAAGCCCTTTGTTCCTACTGCTGCAGAGGCAGACGAGTTGGCTTCTATCGCGAAACAACAAAACAAAATCCTGGCCGTATATCAGAACCGGCGATGGGATCTTGATTTTCTTATTTTCAAGAAACTCATCTCACACGGCACTCTCGGTCGAATTCTCGAGATAAATACGCACTTTGACCGTTATTGTCCAGATCCCCCAAAAAGTTGGCTAGGTGAGATGACAGTCTCGTCTGGCGGAAGTTCTGTTTATGAGCTAGGGTCACATCTTATCGACCAGGTGTATTCTATTTTTGGATTACCAACCTCTGTACGCGGCCGGCTACTGTCACAGCGCTGGGGCGAAGTAGACTTGGAGAAGCCTGATGCTGTCTCTGCTGAGTTATTTTACTCAGACGGGCTTCTCGCCCATATTCGCATTTGTGACGTGAGTGCAGAACAAAAACAACCTCGGTTCTGGATACGCGGCACCAAGGGAAGTTTTCACAAACGCGCACTGGATCCACAAGAGGACCAGCTGAGGGCTGGTATGAAACCCAACGAGCCCGGTTTTGGCGTGGAGGATCCTGCAAATATGAATCTAATACTGGCTCGTGACGGTAAATTGGAAGAGAGCGAAGTTCCAAATCTGAAGCCTGAAACCTATCTCAAGTTTTATGCCATGTTTGCCCGGGCGGTCAAGACCGGCAAGGAAGAGGATGTTCCGGTGAGCGCAACCGAGGGCAGAGACGTCCTTAGAATTATAGAGGCCATCATTGAAAGCGCAAAGACGAACAAGGAAGTTCGATTAAGTTCTCAAGTAGCATTCAGGGTATAGAAACATGATGCGAAAATCGAGGCCACACTCCGGCGGGAAATCCCGGTCATCTGTTAGGCTTGCCCTTACTTAGTGTGCGAGTTGTTTCGAAGTGGCTGCATATTCTGTTGGTTCTTGGCTCTAATGTTGCCGTTATTTTAATTTTCTCTCACCAACACTTCCACCAACACTCAAGTAATACTAATTCTGTTGGTAGACTACATCCGTGCGCTCCGTTGGCTCCAACTCAATACCCTTGCCAACCATCTTGCTATCCTGACATGATCTTCTCTGCATTGATCACCATGCCTCGCCACGTGGGCTGCCCGATATTATGGATGCAACTTTCCCATCCCATCCGCCATATCCTCTGTCAGCTCATTAGTCTTGCCGTATTCCCGAATTTGTGCTTCAGCCAACCTATTGGAAATTTTGATCTGGTCATCTTTTAGCCTTGCCGCCAAGACTAGCCCCCAATAGGGCTGGCCTCAATCTCCCCTGGAGCTAATCGAGTCCATGCGGTGATGCGCCAGGGTCGCAGCCACGACCGATGCCCGTTTGGGAACGCTGCTTGAACGATTTCGGACAAATGTGACATTGCAATTCCCCATCATTGATCCTTTGCGCAACTTTGACTCACTCAGGTGATGAGACTGGCCAGTTGTAAATGCATATAACTCGGAGGTCCTCCCCGATTATTCCCGTTCTAGGTATGGAAAATACAAGCCACAAACCACCAGGAAACCACAACCAAACACAACCTCAAGATGCTCAAGTCAATAATCCCTTTCCTTACGCTGGCCAAACTTGTGCTGGCCGGCTGTGAAACACACACATTCGGCACCTGCGCCGATGGCATCGTCCACTGGTACGACCCCAACACGGGCGAAATCTGCGATCCCCTCGACTGCGGCGGCGGTCGAGCTCCTCCCAAGACAAACGTCCCCGGCTGCGCTGGCTACACCGGCACCGAAGTCCGCTCTGTGTCATACCTCTCGTGCTTTACCAAAACTGCTTCGGAATCGCTAGCTACCGCCACCGACGCTGAGACTGACACCAAGACTGACGCCGAGACAACCACCAAGGCTGCTTCCAAGTCTACAAAGTCTGGAGCATCTTCGACGGCTGCTGCTGCAAGTGAGACTGCACCCGCGACCACCTCAGCCCCCAGTGCGTCAACGGGAACCCCATCAACGAACAAGGATGCTGCCAGCAGCACCAGCAGCCCCAACGCGGGCAACAATTTGGAAGGTTCATATGTTGTTGCAGCTGGAGCTGCAATCGGTGCTCTTATCCTAATTTGAGTAAATATTGATTGACGGCGAGCAGTAGGTGTTGATATGATAGATAAACTTTGGAGGGCTTCCATTAGGACTGGGATAGGTAGCAGGGAATTGATACTGGGATGCACAGGGCACTAACTAAGGTGGATTATCTCGACTTGCTCAAATTAATAATACCACATCGCATTCTCTATTCAATTTTACAACAAACCATTCCTTCAAATAGTTCTAATTTTGTACAATTCATGTTGTTTGTAGAATGCAAAATGGGTCGACGAATCGTCGACGAAAATCTATCGGCTTTGTCTATCCAAAGAGCCATAGGCTGTGTTCAATCTGAAAATTGCAATACGTTTTCACTACAATTTCACATGTTGCGGACCGCTTGAGGTTCCATGCGTAAGGTGTGATCCCGAGGGATCCAAATGGTGCAACCATCTTCTTTCTCACTGCAATTTTAGCTGTCGCAAACCACTTCGTTCTCTGTGTGAGATTTGGATGTCTACCTGCCCCCTGTCTTTCTGAGTTACTTGCTGCAATTTTAGTCACCAGAAAACACTTCAACTGATTTGCGTATTCGTAAACGTGAGCGAGTTTTCAGAATATTCAGATTGAACAGACAGATTCTGTACATATCGTAGCCTATACATCATTGGCACTGTTGGTAAATTGCATTCGCTACATCAACACAAAGACACGTCTAAAACTGGCTGTTAATCTACAACTCGCCAGGATATTCCTCCTTAGATGGTTTCTGTGCCTCCCACTCCTTCAACCATGCCTTGACAAACTTGACCTGCTCCTCTTGTGATTTTTTTACTGACGGCGGGGGCAGGCCAACAGCCTTGTCATCCGGCTTCAGGCCATTCTCATCCCAGTGGTGAACGCCATAGTCGATGAGCACAAACGGCTCGCTGGCTGTCGAGGCTCTGGGAGGGAGACCGATACGGTGGGGTGTAGCAGCACGCCACGGGTCGTAGGCTCCATCAATAAACGCGACCCGGGGGTAGCTAAAGCCAAAGCCGCCAAGCTTGTTGATGGACTCGATGTTGGGAGGTGTAATGATGCCAAATGCCTTTCTACAGTAGGTAGTGCTGTACTCGTGATCAATCAGGCGAGAAATAAGAGGGAGCTGGCCCTTGGGAACTCCGCTTCCAGTTTGGAAGTAACCCCATCTGTTTGTGGTAAGTATGAATTATTCCAGATTTGTGGTCGGCAAACTTACTGTGTGCATGTCTGATAAGTCCAGGCACGCTCCTCCGAATCGGCAAGGTCAGTATTGTCGTACTTGTCCGGGTTGGCATAGCACTCGGTAACGGTCTTTCCCGAGCACCAAGAGTTCAAGTCGGCCTTGGTATGCGATCGAATGTATCCGATGTAGTTTAGCATGTAGTTTGTCAGCGACTTGGCCTCCTTTGCGTAGCCTCCAGCCTTGACGAGGTCGTTGACGATGGGAGCAAAGGAGCGGGTGCTAGCAAAAACAACATCGTCGGTGGAAATGCTGCTGCAGTAGTAGCCAAAGTCGGAGCTGTCCTCTTCTGGGTCCCAGTTGGTTCCCTGCAGACCAGAGATGCCTTGAATGAGAACATTGGCAAAATCGACATGTTGGAGCTCGCCTAAACCAAACACGTCCTTGAGCAGCTGTGCCTTTCCCTCATCGTCTCCCAGCAGAATATTATCAATTATGTGGGTAAGCTTCTGAGTAATAGGTGCGCATTCACCAGGGGCGAAGAGACGGGCAGCCTCGTAGTACTCCCAGTAGTCAACAATGGCCGCGGTGACGGCCGACGAGCCAATTGCTCCCCAGAAGACGTCGGGATACACCTTTCTGGCAAATGCGGCAAAAGCTCCGGCATAGGATCCTCCATAGATGATGTAGGGCGCGTTGGGGGCCGTGAGGTTGAGGTGCTCGAGACCGGGGAACTGGACGTGCTGGGCAAAGTAGGCGGTGTCGGCCAGGGCCTGCTCGGTGGACAAGAAGCGCATGTTTTTTGCGCTCAGGTCTGGGACGGGGAAACTGGTGCCATAGTAGCGGTGCTCGAGAACCACGCCAATACCGCCCGTCGCCTCGGCCAGCTTGGCGACGATACCGTGGTCTAGGAAGGGCAATCGACCCTCGCCGCTGGTCTCGCCCGAGGCAAGCACAATAACGGGACCGCCCTCGCGGTAGTGCTTGGCATCGAACCAGAACCGCAGAGGAAAGGTTTCGTGCGAGTGCGGCTCGTAGATGGACTCATTGTGGAAGTGATCAATAGGCACCGAGATGTTGACGGCGGTAGGCGGGGAGGCGATGCGACGCGTGCCCTGGCGGCTGCTAAAGGCGTGGAACTCGGTGTTTCCCGCGCGCAAGTGGGCGTTGACGGCAGAGAGGGAGGCCGCGAGGCCCACGAGGGAGTATTTCAGCAACCCCGAGAGCGTCATTGTCATGGGTGAGTTGCTTGTCGGAGTGATGAGGACGAGATTAGATAAGGAAGGCATCCGGAGCTATGACGTGCTGGTGGTTGGGGATCCACAGCGGCTCACAAGGGTCCTCAGCTACCCGGGAGCATTGTGAAAGTCGCGTCACGATCGCGATAGTTGTAGGCGTAGAGTAGATGAGCTCTTACTATGGTAAATTATTATGGTGTCTTTTTTTTTTTCTTACTTTTTTTCAGTGATTCAGTTTTTTGTAAGCTGACAGGAATGATTCGTGGTGGTTGAGTATGCTTAATGCACAACCTCAATTAAAGTCAACTTTAAAAAGAAGCTTTCCACGTCACGTTCAGAGATTGAATTAATGGGTAATGGCAAAAATAAAAAATCTAGTTAATTCCAACCTCGTTCGTATACGAGCAGAAAGATTCAGTATCTCATTCAACCAGCTGCTTAGAATAAGACATGCATGAAGCAAGATAAGATCTGACAGTGGTTGCATTCCTCAGGGTCACTTCACCACTCATGCACTATCTACAACTACAGAAGCACTAGCTCTGAATACACTGTGGTGCGACGTATCGGTCTCCAGACTGAGTAAAATAGTTGGAATCAACTTGATAATGCAATGCGACAGAAATTATTATTATTATTAGGCCCGTCGGCCCCGAGGCCGTTAATCTAATGTGTCGTCAATTCATTCTGCGACCGCGCCGCAGCGGATGAAGTTCTATTCCCAAATGCCCAAAAACCGTTTCCCAAAGTCATTTCGATAAGCGACACGCTGCATCGCCAAGATGCCAGAATCGGCTGATTGACAGCTCCTGTTTTGGATATACAGGTCGTCGTCAGCCTTATGGAGCCCGAGTGCCCGCCCGGGATGAGATAATTTCCTTGCTTAACTTTTCCACCATTTACATCCGTGATAGAGGATGGAGGATTTCTATTTGCCAAGTTGCCCGTCGTTGGATTCTATTAAAGGTGCGATGAATGCGCTGCCATGCTTGTTGGCAAGGAATCGCGCAATGTCGCTTGTGCTGGGTTGATTGATGCCCAGGGAGAAGAAAAAAACGCCGGTTGGCTGCTGGACCGCAAAAGTTGCCCCTCTTGGGCAAGATTGGGGATCCTCTCGTCGTCGCGGGCGGATTAATTAATAGCGGTGATATTGACGGCATCGAATTCCGAGTGCGTATTCCCGCGAGAGAAGCGAAATGTTTGTTCCGTTTCATTCGACGAGCGCCAAGACGATACATCGCGTGGCATTCCCGCCCGTTGAAACGAACGAACAACAGATCGCCAAGCCGTTTCGTGTGGTGGCAGCGCATTTTTTTTTCTTTCGTGGCACCATTACACGACTGCGCTGCGACGCACTGGTTGAGCTTCCCAACCGGCTTTGACCAGCCAAAACATGGCCATCAGCGGCGTCGTCAGCAGGCCGAGCAGCCCGCCCAGCACCAGCTTGAAGACTTCGGGCGTCCACCGGTCGCTGTACGTGTAGTCGCCGCCGGCGTGTTTGCCGAATGCGGTCAGGATGCCGACCGAGGCGGGCCACAAGAGAAAGAAGCCCGCGACGGCCAGGATGAAGCCTCGAAGCGCGTTCTGGACGACCATGGCCAGGGTCGCCTTGACGGTGGCCTTCTTGGCCTGGCCCTCTACGGCGGCCGCATCGCTGTCGCTGTCGTCTAAGAAGAATAGCCGCCTTTGCCAGGCGACGGTGGGCTCGGGCAGGAAACCAATGGCCTGGACCGACCGATTCGACAGGTCGTAGGCCACCAGGCCCTTTTCCACAAACCACGTCAGGATGCACTGCACAATGATGGTGACGGCGGCATCGCCCGCGAGCGTGTTTGGGAGCTGGAACAGGCGGATCGGGTTTTTTACAGTGTCCTGGGTCGTGTACATGACTGCCGCCGCCGGGTTAGTTCTGCGGCAACGCAACGTGGGAAACAGAGTTTTTTAAAACTTGACCTACCGTACGCCAGGGCAAAGTTGACGCCACCAGATACAAGCATGCCGCCAAGCCCATCCAGCACGAAGATGTAAAAGAGCTGGTGATTCGTAAAAGCATCGCTTGGCTCTAGGCGCCCGGTTGGCGCGTCGGAGTCGCTGCCATTGGCATTTGGGCTGCTGGTGGTGGTCTTTTCGTTGTTGACATCATCACCACCACTACCACCGCCGGCACTCCTTGTCACAGCTGCTGCAGGTACCACCACAGCTGCAGGTTGGCTGCTGACAGGGTTCTTCTCGACAGCCCCTTGCTGTTCCAGGTCTGCAAGCGAGGCCCCAGCCGCCGTCTCATGTAGGGACATGGTGATAGATTGCTTGCGTCAGTCGATGCCGATTTGGGATATTTTTTTCTGGTGAAGGGGAGATGAAGATGCAGTCAGATCAACAAGAGAGAAAAAAGCAGAAGACGAATTTCTTGTCACTCTGTTTTTTCCCTTGTGATCAAAGTTGGGCTTGGCCAGATGACTAGCGAAATGTGATGCCCAACCGAATAGGGGCGGAAATTAGCCTCGTGGGCAAATCAAGAAAAAGCATTGAGCGACAGCTCAGCGAGCAAATGAACCATTTTAATGCGTATTAATATGTACGTGTGTGCACGCTGGATATTATGGGGAAGGAATGAATGGTTCATCGCGTTCGGCATTTGGATGAACTGCTGGCGCCTGACCGCTCCGAACTCGCCGTATTCCCACGTCACAACACGCCATAGAATGTGACAAGTGCCGAAGAAGAGGCACTCAGTATTCGCATTCGCATTCTTGTTGGCGACTGACTAATGTGTAGTCGTAGTGCTAGCGTCTGTGGACATATTGTCTTTAATTAATAGTCATAGTAAAAAAAAAGCACTTGAATATTCCTCTTCATTCTGGTGGTTCATCCCAACGCTGTCATCAGATACGCGCGTGCATCCTGGTGTGCCATCTCCCGTCATCTCACTCGCTCCGTTTCATCAGTCTCAGCGGGTGTCGTGATGGTGGGGGGTTTTCGGCTCCGACGACCACGACTTGCAGCGCGCGACTCTGACCGAAAATTGTTTCGATCGCCACAAGGGCGCGAGGGCGATGCCAAGATGCATCGCCGGAGGAAATTAATTAATTAATTAATCCATCATTAATCAACAAACGGCCAGATGCACCGCTACCATGTGGGAGCAGAGGGGCGAGGTCATATACACACGACAGGCCAAGCCAAGCGGTTGCAGGAAAAAAAAAAAGAAGAGACGTTATTTCCGAATTTCCTGCCAGTGTTATGCTTCTTGTCGGAGAAATGCACAAACTTGTCTAGGTTGCAGGGCTCTCTTGCAGGGCTCTCAAACGAAGCCATCCCCAGCTTGTGGGCCAGCCAGCCAACGGAAAAATTGCCCCGCGGATCTCGACAGCCGTGCAGCCAGTCAGAGGGCGCTGGGCCGGGCCGCTGGGGCTGTCAGGGGGCGCTAAAGACAGGGCAGCGATATGCGTAAATCTAGGAGTGCGCACAGCGCCTTCAGGCATTCCAGGGCTTGTGAGGGCTTGTGCTGCTCTCCCCACTGTCCCGTCCCACTGTCCCCGTCCCACTGTAGCCGCTGGAAAGCAAGCCACAACGTTGCGCCCCTCAGCACCAATCCCCACTTGCTCTATTGTCATCCGTCCTTCTTCTTCTCAACCTTGCCTCCACGTCTCTTGGTTTCAGGTCTACCTGCATTCTCTGGACGAAATGACGGACAGGAGACAGATCGAACCCCTGGATCAACAGGGCCTGTCCCTGCCCGAGATGGGATGAATGCCAAGGAACGTCAGCGAGACTGGGCATCCATCTGTCGACCGCGAACAGACATTTTGCGTCTCTCGACTTGGTCGCTTTTCTTGATAGTCGTAGTCTTGTATTTGAGTCTAAATGATAGATGGTAACCAATGTTGATATAACAACATCTAAATCTCAAATCATGCTCGTCTCCTGCAAAAACTCAACCCACATTCAACCCAACACTCAACCAACCCCAAACCAACGCCTCACCTCCAACACCAACTGCCAAGCCGTCAACCCCATCAGCCAAGACTTTGACATACGTAGCCCTTGCTTCTGTTCCATCCATCGATCAACCCCAGCTCGCAAACCACCACCACGGCTGTCCGGCTTCCAGCCCCCTGCTCGGCCGACCCATCTTTGCCGACGCTGAAACGACGCCTCATATCGGCCCCTCTACCTCCGCGGCTTCGACTTCCGAAGACCCATGGCCCCGGGTCCGTCTCCAATCCACTATGCTCCTCAGTCTATCCATCGGGACGCAGAGGCCAACCCCGGGGAGGGGAGGGGGGGCAACTCCTTGGGGCGCCTACATGATATATAAAACGACTTCCGTCCACCCAACATCGTCTTCTTCTCTCCAGGCTCATTCTATCAGCTTTCTGTACATTCTCTTGCCCTCTACGAGGTTTGCTTTCTTTGCCATTCTCTTCATCGCTTCATTGACTGAAGTCGTTCCATTCTCTCAACAACCCGCTAGCCGGTCCACGCATTCATTCCCATAACCCGCTTCAAAACGTTTCTTCCAATCCTCACTCTCTTCAACAACATCAAGATGCCTTCCAAGACTCTTCTCTCTCTCCTGGCCGGTGCTGCCACCGTTGCCGCTCACGGTCACGTCGAAAACGTTGTCATCAACGGCGTCTACTACGCCGGATACGACGTCACCACCTACCCATACGAGAGCGACCCTCCCACCGTTATTGGATGGGCCACTGACGCTACAGACAACGGCTATGTCGCCCCTGACGCCTACGCTTCCTCTGACATCATCTGCCACAAGAACGCCGAGAACGCCAAGGGCCACGCCCAGGTCGCTGCCGGTGACGACATCTACATCCAGTGGACCGCCTGGCCCGAGTCCCACAAGGGTCCCGTCATTGACTACCTCGCTGCTTGCAGCGACTCTGGCTGCGAGGCTGTCGACAAGACCTCGCTCGAGTTCTTCAAGATCAGCGAGAAGGGTCTCGTTGACGGCTCTGGCAGCCCCGGCACCTACGCCTCTGACCAGCTCATTGACAACAACAACGGCTGGCTCGTCCAGATCCCCACCAACATCAAGCCCGGCTTCTACGTGCTCCGCCACGAGATCATTGCCCTCCACTCGGCCGAGAACTCGGACGGTGCCCAGAACTACCCCCAGTGCTTCAACCTTGAGGTTACTGGTTCCGGTACTGAGGTTCCCGACGGAACCAAGGGTACCGCCCTGTACAAGACTGATGACGCTGGTATCCTGGTCAACATCTACACCTCCACCAGCACCTACGACATCCCCGGCCCTACCATGATCTCTGGTGCCACTGAGGTCTCCCAGAGCAGCTCTGCCGTCAAGTCTACTGGCACTGCTACTTCTGGTACTGCTCTGGCCACTGGTGCCTCTTCCGAGTCCACCCCCGCTGCCGGTGCCTCCTCTGCTGCTGCTACTTCTGCTGCCGCCACCTCTGCTGCTGCCGCCGCTGGTTCCAGCCAGGTCACTTCTGCCCCCGTTGCCGTTGCTACCTCCGCTGCCGCCACCTCCGCCGCTGCCCCCGCTGCTACCGGCAGCTCCAGCTCCGGCTCCAGCTCCGGCCGCTGCGGCACCAAGCGCAAGGCCAAGCGCAGCACCAAGGCCCGCCGCAGCTTCACCCCCATCCACGCTTAAGCGCTGGACGAGTACGAGACGATTGTTGACGAAGCTCCCCACGAGTACCGAAGAAACACGTAGAGCGTGTAGCTTTATTTTTAGAAAGCAAAACCTTTGGGCAAGGAGCTGGTATTGAAGCTTCAGCTGTATATATATGACCTCACTTAAAAATAAAAATAGAAAACCTTTTGGTCAATTTCGTTGATCTGCTACGCTGCTATTGTGAATGTTTGTAAAGACTCCCAAATCGTAGAATCTTTGTTACCATATCAACACTAGGTCAAAGTCTCACCGTAGCCATTGTGGAACTATGGCGTTTTTTGTTCTAAATTGATAAGGTATAGCGGAACCCCGGCCCTTGTTGCAGATTCGGGTTGAGAAATCACCACCCTAGTCATGTGAGTCACATGTCAGAATCATCCAACTTCTTATTCCAGCAACTGACATTTCCACTTTTGTAAAAGTCCAAACTCTAGTTAATTGGGATGACTCTGAATGATTCTCTTCCACAGTTTATTGATTTAGTGCAAACTTTGATAGTGTATTGTTTCAAGTTACCAAGTAGAGAAGCGCATATATTAAATGGCCCATGCTTGGCACCCGACGTTTGTCATAGAAATGCTTTTGAATCCATACTCCTAGAGCTTCGTCCATGAGGCAAATCTGGCTTGGAATAGCATCAGGAAGAGAAAAACATAAAACGTTTTTCAGACTTGAATAGCCATGTCCCATTCTGACTCATTCCACGTGGTGGTCTTGTCCTTCCGGTGGGTTCGTATCATGGCGCGATGAGCTAGCTGTTTATGTCCGGAGGTTTCCCTATTGAGCACCAGATTTCGCAGTGCTAGCCACTTTTGTTCTCAAATCCCGCACAATTCCCATAGCCATCCCAATTAACCAATCGCTAACCACTTTACATCCTCTTTTGGTCGCACAACTAGCTGCGAATTTGGATGCCTGCGATATTTGTTGCTGCCTGGAGCTGACGATGCGAATATTAGGCCCACGACCGCTTTGGACTTTTCCAGTAGCGACAAACAAACATATCAAACAACATTATGCAAAGTATTCACCTTGGAGGTGGACGCTACCGAAGGATGCCGCTGTGCGGCTGCCAGAGTGCACTTGGATACCTTCCCCAAGTCAAGATTGACGTGCACACCGTTATCCTCGAAAACATTGCTCAAACAACTCTAGTGCAAACGTTTGCCAACCCCTCCAAAGACAAATCAATCGAAGAGATTAATTACATTTTCCCATTGTATGATGGAGTCTCGGTTGTTGGGTTCAAATGCATGATTGCCGACCGCGTCATTGAAGGCGTGGTCAAAGAGCGCCAAGAGGCGAAGAATGAGTATTCCAAGGCCAAAGCCGAGGGAAAGAAGGCTGCTTTACTTGGCCAATCCCAGAAGGCTTCTGATGTTTTTACAATGTCCATTGGAAACCTGGCCGCTGGGGAAAAGGCGACGATCAAAATCACCTACCTGAGTGAACTTCGGCATGACGCTGAAATTGATGGGATACGTTTTACCATCCCGACTCATATTGCCCCACGCTACGGAAAAATGGACGTGTCTGAAAATGCATCCGATGTCAAGGAGGAAGGAATCTCGATTACGGTTGACGTTGAGATGCCGGGAGGCTCAGCTATCAAGACTATTCAGTCGCCCTCTCACCCCATCTCTGTGAGCATGGCTGATTCCAATGCTTTATCAACAAAAAGCACTGTAACACTATGTCAAGAAGCCAAGCTCAACCGGGACTTTATCATTGAAATAGTAACTACCCAGCTCATCGAACCTGTCGCTCTAATGGAAACCCATCCAACTATTCCAAACCAGCGCGCAATAATGACCAGCCTGGTTCCTAAATTCAAGCTCCCAGCACAAAAGCCAGAAATTGTTTTCATCTGCGACCGCAGCGGCAGTATGCAGGGAGACAAGATGAAAAACCTCGTTGCCGCCCTTCAAATTTTCCTCCAGTCTCTTCCTGTTGGCGTCAAGTTTAACATTTGCAGCTTCGGGAACCGGCATACCTTTTTATGGGAAAAGTCACAGACATATAACCAAGAGACCCTTGATGAAGCTGCTGCACATGTCAAGGAATTTAAGGCTACCTATGGGGGCACCAGAGTCTATGCGCCCATGGAGGCCACATTCGAGAGGCGATACAAGGACATGAATCTTGAAGTTTTCCTTTTAACCGATGGCCAGATATCAGACCAAGAGGCACTGTTTAGACTGGTCAATGAGTGGGTGGCTCGGAGCAAAAACTCGATTCGTGTCTTTAGTCTTGGTATTGGGTCTGGTGTCAGCACAGCAATGATTGAAGGCGTCGCTCGCGCTGGCAACGGCTTCGCACAGCTGATACAGGATTCGGAAAAGATGAGCAAAAAGGTTGTTCGGATGCTTCGATCTGCACTCTCGCCACAAGTCCAGGACTACATGCTCGAGGTCAAATACGAGGATGCACCAGAGACGGAAGACGATTTCGAGATAGTTGAGACACCCTCGCAGGAAAGTGATGTGGAAGAAGTCGAGGGAGAGGAGAAGACGGCCAAGGTGGAAGCGGAATCTGCCTCGCTCTTCGACCCCAACTTTGATGATACTCAGGAATTGGCTGGTAATACATCCGCAAAATTTGGAAAATATAACCATCTTCCGTCCATCACGGTTCCTGGATACCTTCAAACTCCCTCTCAAATTCCACAGCTCTACCCTTTCAGCCGGACCACAGTATATCTCATTCTCTCAGACTCTGCATCTGGCAAGGAGCCCAAATCAGTTATTCTTCGAGGCACAGGCCCCACTGGGCCTCTGCAGCTGGAGATTCCAATTACCAAGCTTGCCCAAGAGTCGTCCATGATTCACCAACTCGCTGCTCGCAAAGAGATTAGAGAGCTGGAGGACGGCCGTGGGTGGTTGACAACGGCAAAGGACAATGGCAAACTCCTCAAGGACAAGTTGGATGGCATGTTCCCTGAAATTGTGGAGAGAGATGCCGTCAGGCTTGGCGTGAAATTTCAAGTCGCCGGCAAGTGGTGCTCGTTCGTTGGTATTGAGGAATCAGTCAATGAGGAACCTGCCAATGAGGAACCTGCCAATGAAGAATCGACCAGTGAGTCGATTAATCGCAACGAAGTGCGCTCACGAGGTCTCGATGCAAATTCAACAGCTACCTGGGAAATGTCTTCGTCTAGTCGTAAGAAGAAGATGTCCCGTTTCATTCTGGATGATGAAGACTCGGACTCGGATCTGGCTGATGACTTGGACGCGCCTGTTTCAATGGCTAGTATGGTTGCGTCTGGTGCTATAGGTCCTCCTCTTCCTATGTCAGCACGGAATCGGCAAATTGACCGGATCATGACGAAGAGTGATGCTTGCGATGACACAAGCAGACCTAACCGTGAACGACTCGCAC
The DNA here is from genome assembly GCA_017140755.1 of Calonectria hongkongensis. Classification (NCBI taxonomy): domain Eukaryota; kingdom Fungi; phylum Ascomycota; class Sordariomycetes; order Hypocreales; family Nectriaceae; genus Calonectria; species Calonectria hongkongensis. The sequence continues at coordinate 493,528 of JAACJA010000027.1, read as the reverse complement.
GTATCAAAGATGACACAAGCAGACCTAACCGTGAACAACTCGCACGTATCAAGTACGACCCTGACGAGATACTCGCGGCACGCACTGGTTCAATCGGGGAGGCGTCTTCCAAAGTCGGTTGGCGAGTTCGGGCAGCCATGGCCGGAAGAGATCCACCAAAGCGAGTTGAGACAGCCGCGAGCGCTCGCGGTCCACCCGGTCCACGGAGGGCGGGGGGCTTTCCAATGGGTGCTTTTGGCGCACCTCCTGGCCGAGCACCAGGCGGGAAGGAGGAGCGCTTTCCAATGACTGCCATGGGCCGGATTATACCAGATCGATCCGGTAGCCCTTTGCTAAACGCTCCTTCTAGTACTCCTGGCCGAGCACCAGGCGGGAATGAACAGCGTCATGCAACTTCAATGGCTCGATTTATACCAAATAGATCCGGCAGCCCCTTGCTAACCGCTCCTTCTGGTACTTCTGCTACGGTTGTGAAGATAAGGTATGGAAGGGGTGCACCAGAGGCCTCCTCGGAGAAACCCAGTGACGAAAATTTACCTCTCTCTCCTGCTGAGAAACTTCAGGCTATAATTTCCTTTCAGAAATTTACCGGAAATTGGACCTGGGATTCTGAACTTGAAAAACTGTTAGAAGTCACTCAGGAGGCGGCATCAAAGCTTCAACTTCCTGATGTCGTGGCTAACAATGCGGAGAAGGATAACATCCTAGCTACTTGCTGTGCCATGGTGTTTATCAAGATCAAGTTGAAAGAATATGAGGAGACTTGGGAAATGCTCATGGAAAAGGCAGAAGGTTGGTTGGAGGGACAAGTCGGCGATTCTGTTAAGGAACTGGTCAAGATTGTTTCATCTCTTTTCGAGTCAGGTTAAGTTAATGCGTGATTTAAAGCCTGCTTGGCTGGAAAAATATAAAAATTATTAGTCATTTATGAAAGCTGGAGATGGTGTTGAAAATTGAGCCTTGGCTGAGTTATTATTCCTTTGTGTGCAGAGCAGCGTGACAATTGACGTAATTGTGGCGTTCCTTTTGTACGACCCTGGTCGCATCGCTCCGATCCGAGCCAAGGTCAGCGGAATGGAAGCATCTCCACCATGAGCGATATTAGGGTCCAGGACGAATCTACAACGCTGCGTTCATGTAGACGCGGTGGTGTTACCCTATTGTCCATAGCAACTGTAGCAGCGTATTTAGCCAAGAAACTGAAGCATCTGTGCGCTGTTCGATGCGTGGCGCGACCGGTAAGACCCGGGACCGGGCCGGATTCCGCGACCGACGGGTGACTACATTAAAGCATTACAATGCTCCTCCTCCTCCTTTCGATTCAGTTCTCGTCATCCGTATATCCATCAGACGGACAAAACCTGTAATGCAGGCAGAAGCCACCCCGGTCTCGAGTTTCGTGTTCAAAGTCGACGGCGCCTGGAGATGGAAATGTCACCTCCGAACCTCACCACAGGCAGGGTCTCGTTCGGGAGGGTGACACGAGCGTGAGCACGAATGAATGCCCTGCAAAAACCGAAACCATCTCACAAATCATAGGTGCGATGACTGTCGGAGACTCAAGGAAAAGTGCATCGGCGGAGCGCCCTGCGACCGGTGCAGAAAATCCAGTCGGCCATGCACATTTAGCGACGCCTTTAGACGCAGCCGGATCGCGAGGCCAGCGCCGGAGGGGAACGTCGCAGCCAGCGCGTTTAACCCTGTGACGTTTTTCGACGTGGAGAGGATTCGAAACCTAGAATACCTCGTGCAGCACTTCACGGGCGTCGAGCAGTGCAGCAAGCGAAACCTTCAGCAGGCCGTGGTCAAAACCCAGTCGGAGTCTGCATCATCGGATCCCACTGACCATGAAGCCGCAGAGGGCGACGCTCAGGCCAACAAAAAGGAGCCGGCCATGACCGAACCAACGGCGGGGATTGGTATGACTCGCATTTCACCCTGTTAGCCCGTTTCTGACAATCTAGGCCTTCTCAAGGAATTATCCAACCAGCATTTTGCGCATCGGGTGCGACAAGAAGTCTTGGGCGATGCGAAAAAGGCTGCCGATTATGTGGGATCCCCCGTTCAATTTTCTAAATGAATACATGCTCACAACGGTCCAGAGATACGAACCAAACGCCTCTGGCGAAGAATCCCAGGGCCTGGAGCCACATTCGCGCCATGTGCTGCTCAATGACGTGGCGGCGCTTTTCCCACCCGCCGAAACTGTCTTTCACCTGCTCGAAATATTTTTCGAGTTTGTGCAAATAAATTACTTTTACCTAGACGAAGCATCACTAATTCAGGGACTCACCGATTTCTACTCATATCCTAGAGATTTGCGTGTTAGAGATGCGCCATGGGTTTGCACCGTTTTGATGGTGTGCGCCATTAGCTGCCAGTTTTCGCATTTAGATTCAAAAATCAGCCACCACGGCGGGCTCCGGCGCATGAACCAAGGAAAAAACGGCATCGAGAATTCAGTCAATGACGAACTCGCCTTGGCGCTGTACAATAGAGCATGCAAGCTTATTCCCGATGTTTTGGCAATAGCAAGCGTGGAGAGTGTGCAGGCATTCATCCTGCTTGGCGTCTACGTCTTGCCGTTCGATTCTGCAGGCCTTTCCTGCAATTATCTGGGAATGGCCGTCAAGATAGCCACCCAGAACGAAATGCACCGTAGCGTGCAGGGCGCAAACACACATGTGGCTGAAATTAGAAAGAGGACTTGGTGGACTGCTTATACATTGGAAAGGTTGGTGCCCCGTTTCTGGCCAGACCAAATCGCTGACTGAATAGATTTATTTCGCTCGTTCACGGGAGACCGGTGTCTATTTCTCGTCTCGAGGTCACCATTGATCTTCCCGTAGATCTACCCAGTATGGTGACCCCAGGACGCACAAATGGGATCCCGAACACGGTAGCGACATTGTCCATCATGCGAATGATGGAAGATGCCCGAGAGAAAATGTAAAACTCCTTCCTTCATATACATGCATAACAAACTAACATATATGCAGCGTGGCTCTGAAAAACCCAGACAAGTCTCAGTTTACCACCTTATTGCAAGGTCTACGAGAGTTCAAGGAACGGCTACAGGGCTACTGGGACCACCTTGCCGAAACAACAACCTGCCGGGACCTAACTCCCCAGAAGCCACTATTCCGATCAAATGTTCAGCTCTGCCTACTCTATCACCTCGTACACGTATTCATCGGCAGATCATTTCTCTTTCACGAGGTTGAGCCCTCAGAGGACTCCGAGAGCTCCAACTGGTCTACAGAACGCAACGAGTTTATCGAGGGCGGTATGGAGAGTGCCATCAGCATCATTGACCTATGTCAACTCCTCCGAGACGAGTTCTTATCAACAATGTCGTCATATACAGAACTCACTTCATGCAGTGCTGCAACTTTTGCTATTGTGGCAAGACGAACAGCAGCTGACAGTTCCAGCCTGAGAGAGGCGAGCAGCCGAGGGTTGGACTTTTTAAAGTACATGTCGGGTGGCACATTCTCCAGGTGGGACAAGAAGTCGATGGAAATCTTGGAGATGGCGCTGCGAAAGCTTGATGGCAAGGACCAAGCGTCTGCTGGGCCAAGCGACAATGGGTACGCGTTGTTCCGGGACTGGGTTGCACAGCAAAAAGTGGTGCCGACAGAAATGTCCATTCTTCCGGGACAAGACTTTAGCCTTCCTCTTCTCATGGACTGGTCTACTGAAGCCAGATCTGTTGGAGGAAATAGTAGGGGGAGCCATGGCTCGCAGAGGTCGAATCATGCCAATAAGCCCAATGGCTCAAGAGAGGCAAACGATTGGCCTCAGTATGAATTTGAGTAATGAATAAATAATATACTTGGTATTCTCATTAAGACCCTTTAATTCGCAGTGAAAGTGTTCCCTTGATAAGATGAGTCTTTTTTCTAATCTAATTGTCCTGTTGTGCTATGAGCTAGCCGTGCCATTTAGCTTTGCCAAGCTCTGCTGTGGAGATGGTGGTAGATTGCCTTGAACGGTGGGGGTAGTATTGTTTTCTGGAATTCAACGATGAAACTGTGTTCGTCAAGAAAATAAACCATCCCGATTCTTCTTAAGTAGACATCCTATATCAAAACACTACCATGAAGACTCTCTATTTTGCTGATTCTGTCATGCAACTTGTTGTCAACCTCATCAAACCCTGGCTATGCCCATTCCGGGATGACAGGAGTGGGGTCAGCATTGTGCCGGTGACCGGCACCCCCGGGATTTATTACCGGATATGGCACGTATCAGCAATCTTTACCGAATCACTGACCAATAGCCATTATTAATTTCTTGTCATCTGACCCGACTGAGACACTCTGAATTCAGGCACTCAAACAAAAAGTACAGGCTCACGTAGAGACGTCACCGTTTTACCCTTTCATTGTGGCAATAGAGAGGATATCATTCTTTCTCTCCACCAAGTCGAACCTTAATCACTTGGTATATTTTACCTAAAAACAAAAAGATACTCTAGGTCAAATCTTTGCTTCTTCCATTTTGACTTCATTTGCATGCATAATTCCCGTATCTTCGATGATTGGCTTTTCAAGCCTCGCTTTTCTCACATCTTTCCATTAACAATTCTGGAAAGGATTCTTAATCTCTTTCTCCTCACCCTTGATTATTCATCAGCTAGCGTGATTGGTTTAGTGGTAAAATTCTCCGTTGCCATTCGAGCAGCGTCGGGGAGCCCTGGGTTCGATTCCCAGATCACGCATTTTTGCCTTTCATCCTCCCATTGAGGGTGTTGTCACTTTTTTTGAATTACATTAAAAAGTCTCTCTCGGCTTCTAAAATGATCCGAGTACGGTGGCAATGACTAGGGGATGATTGATCTGGGCTATGTGTGAGGCACTGATGTGGAAAAATGTTCACGGTAATGAGTGAGACTTCAATAATATAATCTGTAAGACACGAAAGACTTCCGATATTAACCATTACTTTACCTATGAGTGCTTGAATATATAATCTTTTTCTAAAACTGGCGTTTCATTAATTGTGCCTTTGACTCAAGAAAATAGAAGATGTCTCCAGGAAAGATTGATAGCTTCAAGAAGTCAAGCTTACTGGTCATGGATAAACATCAAACCTACCCTAGAGGGTGATGCCTGAACAAATGATTAGCATCATCACCAATCAGCTAAACATTTACCTTGCAGCTGATTTTAACCGCCCCGTCTACCGGGCGGGTTTTTTTTCTCTGCGTGACAAAAGTCCCAACCGGGCTTCTCAAGACACCAGGCTTAAAGCCGAGAGAATGAAACAAACAAATCAAACTAGAGAAGATGCTTTACTCGAATGTACGACCACAGACATTTTTCTCAATAGAAACAGAAAGGCCCTCTTGGAATCTCTCCAAATAAGAACGATTTTACCAAATTTTTCAGGAGAAATATCAGAATTCTTGGCTTTGATTATAGCTAATACATGAAATTACTACGTACTCCTTGATAATTATAAAGGCACCAAGATTCTATCTGATGATGAAATACCTAAAGATTTCATTTAAATGGCGGGGACGATAAAGTTAATAATGCCACAGGCTCCGTTTCCAGCAGCCAGTGGAGTTGCGACTGCTCCCAATGCTGAGGTCAAGGTGGCTCTGCCATATACGCTGGTGCCGTCATCTGGGATAGCGCAACCCTCAGAAGAAAAGATAATTCGACAAGAACCCTAGGAGAACTGGTAGAACCAGACATTCAGTTTGGTGGCGGCCAACACACAGCACTCTTCGGCAGTGTCCACGTCGAAATCTTCCGAACTTGTGGTGAAGTGCGACTGTACCGCATTGAGCCCAATGAATGAATTTCCTTCAAACGCATTCAATACATTGTTTGTGGCGCAACCGGTTCACTGTGGCTCCCACCGCCAGCTGAGCACTAGATAAGCTTAGGTCCCCTGTTTTAAGTCACTTTTAACTTTCTCTACCAAGCATAAGCGGAGGACTGAGCGCTCTAGATCGAATGCAGCCAAGATTGAGATTTGTTACCCAACTAACATAGCTCTGGCTGCTAGAATAGGAAGTGAGCCCGACTCAGATAGTGAGTGGCAGTGGGGAAACGACAAGGACCAGGCACCGGTCTCATGTGCAGCTTTGGAGGCCTAGACTGGCTAGCTAAACCGCATAGGCCGTTCGCCCGCACCGTGAGTTATAGTGCAAGTGCTAGACCGTGTGGCTTTGCAATATTATGCCATCATCCAAACAGGTCCATGATCGTGGACTTAGGTGCTCTATATACATTCGTGGGGCCGCCTTACTTTCGAGGCATTTCAGTATATTCTTTCTCTGCCGGGTCATACTCTCCTTTGCCATTCTCGTGCCCAAAAAGGGGGTATAGTTGGACAACCACCATCGAGTTTCTTCTCTTTTCACACCCAAATTGCCTTCTGGCCATCTGCCGTACCTTGCTATACAACACCCATTCTTTCATACTCTTTTCACAATCCCTCACTGTTTTGTTTGAATTGATCCGGGTCTCCACGAACCTGGGGGCTCAGCATCCAGCATGTTGTTCACTCCGAGCCTTGCATCCTTGGCCCTTACCGCGCTCCTCTTCTGCTCTTCCTCTTCTGCCGCACCTCATTTTGACGCAGATAGTCATGGCTCGCGTCTTCGATTTGAGCGCGGTGATGGAGGGTCGCCTGCCACCAACAGCACCATGCTAGAGCCTGTCGTTCCACCCGCTGTCAATGAAAACGCCCTCTCAACCCTTGCACTCACAAAAAATATCACCTTAGCATGGGCTGGCTCACCAGGCGATCCGAATCTCTCTCGGCGTATGCTGAAGCGTGATACTGGCGTCTTGGCCCAGGCCAATTTCACGTTTCTATATCCAACAGTTCCACTTGATCACTCAAACTACGTTTTAAGTGTTTCGTGTTCACAGGGTAGCCTTACAGCTACTCTAACCGATGCGGCATATAAGTATGTTAAGACGAATTGGAAGGCTGTTAGCAAAATTCTTTTCATCACATCTGTGGACGGATGTGGAGCAGATGATACTAACCACGTATTTGTCTCCAAATCTATTACCCTCTCCGACAGCAAAAAGAGCTTCACAGCCCAGGGATCCGCTTCTGAATACAAAAACGTCTCCAAACATGCTAAGATTCAATGGGGCGATCTTGGAATCAGTATCATAAAGCGTAATACAGACAAGACCTATGTAAGTGTGGCTTACTTTTCTTTCGCACCTTTTAGATTTGCATCTTTATAATTCCAGGGACAATTTAACTAATCCATGCTCTTCTCAAAAAAGATGTTTGAACCGCACCCCCTTCACCGTCGCGTAACCCTAGCTATAACTATGAAGTGGAAGCTCTTTCTCAGCCAGTTTCTACCCTCCGACGACGATACGCCATGGGAAAACGCTGCGCTGCTCGCAAAGTTTGGCAAAGAAGGCGGCGTGAAGGACGATTCGTACAAGAAGGGCGAGGTCAAAAACTCAACCGGTCACCACAAGCGCGAAAACGAGCTTGCCCTTATAGAGGAGCGCGAAGCCGGCAAAGTCACGAGCGAAGGTACCTATGGTGTCGCCTTTTACTGCGTTGAGTACGGTGTTGAGGGCTCAGCTACAATTTGGGAAACACTGGAAGCAGACTTTCTTCCATTTGCAGTTACAAAGGCCCAGGTTGGGTTGAATGTATATCTCAAAGCTGCATTGAATCTCGGGATAAGAGCTGTCACATTTTAGGTCTATCATATTTCATCTCAACGCCACGAAACGCCGGATAGCTAGAAGCCGGACCTAACAGTCAGAGATCAGTATCATCATCATCGGCACAGTCACTACTGAATTCATCAATAAAAGCCTGACCTACGGTCAGTTAGATAGAGAAAAATCAAGCTCTTCCATGACATTCATTTCCCCCCCTCATCTTGTGATAAGAGCTTTTGTCAAGTATGAGAAGAAATGGGAAAAGGAGCTAGAAAGGGTTCCGATGCCTGGCTCTTTTGGCGTCCCGGGTGCCATCGATGTCGGCCCGTTCATTAGTCTGTCTCTGGAGGCTGGAGCAGCCATTTCAGCCACTGGCACTCTACTCCTCGGCGCCGCAGTCGAGTGGGATAATATTGATATCATGCTCGACTTCCTCGACCTCAGCAATAGCCATGCTTTGGGCTTCAAGCCAGTCTATACGAAGAGAATGGAGGCTTCGGGGGAGGTAAAGCTTGAGCTTTCATTAGGCATGCCAATCAAATTGGGGCTCGGTATGCAAGCATTTTTAGACCTATTTGAGGCCGATATGTCTGTCGTGGAAACACCTTCTATCATTAGGGAAGGCAGCTTCGAGATAGCCGCAACCCTTAACGCTGATGGCGAAGTTGTCACTGATGTTAATAGAGACTGCTATGGCATTGCATGGAATATCCACTTTGAGAACAAGGTGCAGGCTGTTGCCGAAGCGACTCTCATTGGCGCGAGGTTCTGGGATCTTGTTAAGCCTTACGAAAGCCCACCAATTGCGCAAGGCTGTCTTGGATACAATGAAGATGGAGAAGATAATCCTAACACGGGAAGTGCCTCTGGCATGATCGGCAACGGCTTGACCATTGGCGGGCCTGGATTGACCGGCAGTGTATCGTCATCCGGATGCAAAGCGGGATCAACTAAACTCTTGACCAAGCCCCCCAGCAGCGCCATTTGTAAGAGAATCTTCAGGGCAGCCAGTGTGATGGACAAGTTCCAAATTTACAAACAACCCACCTACGTCAAGGAGGTCACTGACTGCGCCGCCATCTGCTTGAAAATCCCCAAGTGCGTGAGCATCTCTCATGATGGGCTATTCACATGTTACATGTACAACGCTGCTTACGGAAAGCTGGGGATTTCAGGCAAGAAGGGCAAAGTTGACTTGACATTTTACGACAAGACATGCTTTCAGAGTTGTTAGTAAGAGGAGTTAGGAACTGTAATGAGATGGAGCAAGAGTGGTTCGCAATTCACGAATAAAGTTGAGCGTTCGATGTGACGTTTGGATAAATTTAATTAGCACAGTTAATCCTAGTGATTTCATGATTCTGATATCTCAACTATATCCCAAGCCCAAGTTGACCACGTATGGTATTTCGCTTCTCTTTCCCTAGAGGTTCTGAGCAAGAAGGGGACTTCTCCTTTGAATCACACTTAGCGAAGAAAGGCTATTCCAAGCTTGGGTATGTCCATCCTCAAATAATAATAACGAAAATGCACTAACAACTTTGACAGTTGAACAGGCTGAGTTTCCATTACAGACAGCAACATGACCCTCCCCGAGATTGATGGGTAATCTCAAATTTATAGGCCATGGACTCGCAGAAAGTCGTTATTGAAGCGTTGCCTAATTACGTACTTTTGATATCAGTCAACCTATGTTTTCTTTGTCTGTTGGATCCAGTGAATCGCATCGAGCAGATATGGCACCTATGTGATGTTAGTCTACGTCTAGAAAGATGCAAATCAATGCAATTCGGGAACAGCTTACAAATCTGCCCGGTGACTCTGTCGCTGGAAAGTGACCAAGTCCTTCCATAGATTTGAACATGGCTCCTGGAATCTTAGCAGCGGTCTCCTGACTCATTCCAGGCGTGGTACTCCAATCAAACTCCCCCGTGAGGAAGTAGATTGGGCACTCTTTTACGTTGATGCTTCCCACGCGGTCACGAGCGTCGAAGCCACCAAAATAGAAGTCAAGGTCCCCGTGAAAGATGCCATATGCTTGACCGCTGTAAAGGTGCCAAATAAGCTCTTTGTTGACCTTTGGTGCGTTTGGTGCCATCATCCCATAAATCCAATCCGGGTTGAACAGAGACTGGTTGACGGTCGGTGACTTATCGTTGAATTGCCTCTTCATTGTCAAGTAGTCACATCCCTGTAGTGGAATGGTTCCACCTGCGCCCACTTCCTTTGCACGGATGGCTACCGCAACGCAGATCTGACCCGCCATTGATGCACCGCAAACAATGGGCTTGTTGAGCTTGAGTACCTTGATTACTTCGCGGATGGCACCAATGTATGACTCCTCCGTGTTTGTGTGGTTGCCTGGGATGTGCTTGTCACCAGGAAAGCTTCTTCCATGGGCGGGAAGATCGAAAGCAATCATGGTACACTCCTTTCTCATTCGAGGATCGTTCATTACACCATGATACTGGCGGCTATCACTCCCTGCCGTGTGAAGGAAGACAATCTGCTGGGGGCCGTCGCCGCTGGTTTCATAAAAGACCTTACTCTTTCCCCAAACTGGGGTGTTGATGAAAATATATTTACCAGTGATATGATCCTCTTCGATAGGAGCTTGCTCATCTTCGTTTGCTGAGCCATGGAGGCCAACACGGATCATTTCGAAAAGCCGCGTCGTTAGGTGTGCATACTGAGCATGCTTTACTTTATCGCCTTGAACTCCAGCGCCAGCTTGAACAATATTCATGCCCTGGAACGTGATGTATTAGCCTATTGAGTTATGATTTCTACTGCGATGACTAAGAAGAAGATTCTTACTTGGACACCAACAAAGCTGGTGTATGGTGCCTTGGGGCTCAGAGAAAAGAATTTCTCCCACTGGTCAGGTCGAGCCAGCAAAATGAAATCGGCGTCCGAAGAAGGACCAGAAGAAACCAATGTCTTGCTATTTGGCTTAACACTGACCAAAACTGTCTTGTCAGAGCCAGAAGACTGGACCCCAATAGTGACTGTTTCCTGAATGGCTTCAGTATTAATGAAAGCTTGCCACTGAGGATCATTGTTCAATGCGTCGTTCAACGAAGCCAGGGATGACCCAAGGGCGGTGGGAAGACATGACCACGAATCAACATTCGAATTCTTCTCATTGTTAGGCATGGTGATGATTAACTAGGGGTAGGAGCAACTAGTTTGGGGATGGACAACTCCGAGAAATCTCGGAGGTTTGGATCTGATGTTGGATTGTAATCACAAATATCCCGGGGAAAGCGGGGATATTTGTGATTGCAGGTCCAAACTTAAATAGAAAAATTAGAATTCCGTATAATAGGTAGTGAAACCAAATGTTCGTCATCAATATCTCAGTCTCTCGTGATACATCCCCTCCATACCGTCGATGGCACGTACCCCGCACTTACACCCACATCTTGGCAGTTCATTTTCCGCTCACCCGCTGTTGCATAACGAGCGGGGATATGTGACAGTTAATCGGCGTTTTGGGTTAGTTTGTAGACTCGATAAGTCGGCTTCTTGAAGAATTACAGCTATGGTTCGTCCGGTAATCCCACAGGTGGTGTGCTAAATTTTGGGTGTGAGAATTACGAAGCTCAGGTTGTTTGTATCGAAAGGTACTAGAACGAGTTCTGTCGCACCGGTTGCGCTTCCAACTTGTACAGTACACAGCCATAGTATCTAGACCAGGCGGAATGCTGTTCCTGGCAAGGAGTTTACCACCTTTCAATACAACCGCTTACGCCAATCGTACATCAACACATTCCCATAGGTAAAACCAGTGATTAGCTGTACATTGCCCAGACTTCGACATGCCTGATCTCTCTGCCAACATAAAATGCCTATGCGATCTGATTGGCCCGTGTGATAAATGGTTGATTGACTCAGACATTCCATTTTCTGTCTGTGACATTACTCATGTCAATCAAGAAGCATGACAAGCCGATTTTGCATGCATGCCAATGAGAATATGATAAAATACATGTGATGAATCCGATGGAATCCATTTTATTTTAATTTTCCTTTGCCAAAGAAATATGAAGGGAAATTGTGGTGCTTTTCATTTCGATGGTCATACTGTTGGCTAGTGTAGGGCATGGGCCTGGCTCCAGTGAGCTGGAAGACTGTTTCACCCAGCAGGCCACATTTTAACAATGAAATTTTTAGCCATCGCCGTGTTTCCATGCCTTTTCGCCCAGCCCGATCGCGTAATTAGAAATAGTTTCGTTTGTTCATAAAGAATAAATTGTATGTGCACATGAATTTCGCATTTGGACTCGCTAAAAAAAATCAGACGTCTCGTTAAAATAACAGCTTCATGCTGTCGGGATATCTCTAATTGTACATTTAAAAAAACATAGTTTGTTATTCTCGTCATCTGGGCGTCTTCATAGCTCTTCCTTGGATGCGGCTGCAGGAAATTTTGAAGCGACTTTTAAATGCTCGGGGGTGCCCAGCGCCACCATCTTTTTGCCGTAGGGCTTGTACGCTACTTTGCGGTCGCAGTTGGTGCAGATGTGGGTAATGTTGCTGTTCCAGTGCTTTGCATAGGGCGCGACGGCTCCGGCCAGTGTGGTGAGGAAGAGTGTTGTCGCGGTGATGCTGGAAGGTTGATTGGTTAGAAAAAGACCCAGGGCTGAAAAATGGCTGAGAAGAGCTGAGGGAGTGTGGAGGGGTCTGTCTTACTGTGTGACGTAGGAGGCATCTTTCTTGATGCGTGTTAAGACGCGGCGACAGCAAAACGGGCAGTCGACCGTGTCTGGCTGTTCGCCGAGGAGATGCAGAGGTGTGACGGTCTCGAGGATGGGAGAAGGGGCCGGGCTGGACTCGACGGGTATCAGGCCTTCGCTTGCGCGCACTTTGTCTTCGGGGATGACGACTTCGGGGAGGTCATCTTCTGGGGCGATGGGGTGGAAGGTGTTGAGGGTTCTGCAAGATGGGACCAGGTTAGCGAGAAAAAAAAAGAAGAGGAGGGCGATATTGCAAATCAAGGTGAATTGAGATGGGAAAGGCATACTGTGAGTATCTTGCGACCTGGATATTTCCAGTTGGTGAAGTGACGGTATCATGCTTGAAGTCGAGGGTCGGCTCATGTAGGTTGTTGGGCGTGCTCTGAGAGCTGACGGCGTAAGCTGGTGGCGGTGAGGTTGGGCACGATGACGGCGCCGACACGTCGTAGGTGGAAGTTGCCATGATTTGCAATTGTCTTCTGGTCGTCAGGATCGAGGATGAGGGTGAATACGGATGACTGACTGTTCAATAGTTGGATCGGGGGAAAGACATTTAGATATATCAACTGCTCTCCGCAGCATCTTGCCCTATCAGGCAATTCTGCTCAACGAACGAACCGTGGCGGGCTGAAGGATCAACTGGGACGTCAGCGCCTGCTCAGCCCTGGCGGCACCACTTCCAAATTGGTGCTGGCTCCAGCGAACAACGCTGCTGATCAAGCGCCCAGTGGAGATGCGCAGCCACGCTAAGGCCCTGTTAAGGCCCCATTCAGACCCCATCAAGGCCCTGGTGTGTGGGGTGGCCATTGGACAGCTCGCAAAAACCCTTCCTGTTCCAGCAGATCAACAGGGAAGCATGGTTGTTGATCCCAGATTCGCACTCGCCACCCTACGACAAATCCTTCAATATCCCATAAAGTAATAATTTGCGTTTTGCGAAAAGTCGCTTCGCATTTCATCTCCAAATGGCAAAAACTATGCGAACCCGCAGACGAACCACCAACGCTGCTTAGCCATGCATACTACACTTTAGCTGGGGCTGGGTTCCTCGCCGCGCAAGCCCCTCCCTGTCAGCGCCTCCAGACTAGTGTGCCGAATGTCCGCCCTACAAACATATTCTATCTACGTCACTTGCTTCTTGCAGTTCCAAGTGGAGGTGGGAAAAACGGGTTTATCAACACCATCTTCCTAACATCCGTATATTAATTCTTCATATCAAGCGCTTTGATGCTATGATGAATACGCATGTGCATGTATGTGCGTGCCTGCGACAACTCAATCCCCAACATTCATTCCATACCACAATCACCCCATCATGTAACCGTAACCTCCTTCAAAGCGGCCAGCAATATATCTGCGTGCTTCTTCTCAAAAGTAAGCATTGGACGCAGCCTGATGGACTGCTCCCCGCTGGTTCCGACAATAACTCCACGCTTCCGCAGAGCCGCGACCACCTGGTTCCGCTGGTCTGGGCTCGCTAGGTCCCACGCCACGATGGTCCCTTGGCCCCTCAGATTGCCAAATGATTCTGGCTTGGTTTTGGCGAGATCACCCATCTTTTCCATTATGTAACCGCCCACATCCTCCGCCTGCTTCACGAGGTTCTTGGCCGCCATCTCCTCGACAATGGCCTTGGCCAGAATCGCGCGGCAAGGGTCCCCGAGCCAGGTGTTGAACAGCCTCAGCGCGACCTCGGGCCTGAACGCGGCGTCTGAGAAATAGTAGCCGGCCGCCTGAAATTTCTTGGAGAAGGTCACAATGTCGGGCGGCGACGCGAGCTCCCAGTGCTCGTGGCCCCAGAACTTGCCCGTCGCGCCGACGCCCGTCTGAACCTCGTCGACGATGAACGCCATGCCCTTCGACTTTGCGATTTCCTGGAGGCCCTTGAAGAACGATGGGGATGCGTGGTTGTCGCCGCCCTCGGACTGAATCGGCTCGACAATCATGGCCGCCACGGGACAGTGCCACGAGGCCACAATCTCCTTGACCTTTTCCAGGCACCGCTTCTCCTCCTCGTCATTTTCCTTTTGGAATTGCTCTCGAGGATATTTTAATCGTGGGAACTGTGCCTGCGGCCAATCAAAGGCGGGAATGTCCATCTTGTGCGCCACCTTCGTCCTGGTCGCGCTCAAGCTCCCAAACCCGCGCCCATGGAAGCCTGAGGCGAAGGACAGGACAGCCAACTTGGGCGATCCGGGCGACTGGTTCAGCATGCACGACTTTTGCTCCTCCTCTGACCACGAATTTCTCTGGCGGTACCAGATAAAGGCCGCCTTGAACGCTCCCTCGATTGCATCACTGCCGCTCAAGGCCATCCACACGTGCGACATTCCCGGAGGAGCAACCTTGAGGATTCCATCCTTGAGTATTTGCGTGTAGTCGTGGCGAGGGAAGAATCCGGTGGCGGGTCGGTTTATCATGGAGCTGATCATCTCTGGGCTGGCGGCTGCTGCCCGCAGCCGAGGATTGTTGTAGCCCACGGGTATGCTGGCAATTTGGGAGTATGCATCGAGGTATGTGTTGCCGTCAATGTCGACCAAGTAATTGCCACGCGAGCTCTCATAATCGGCGACGATAGTCACGGTTCGGGCGTCTAGCACTCCATCCAACTCTGCCTGGGCGGCAGCCCCTCGAGGGCCTGGGACCTCAGTCTTGATGGAGGGACCATCTGGTTCACCAAGATCGGAGCAAGAAGTCATGATGCGAATAATGATGTAGTGTCTATGAGAACAAGATATCCAAGCGACCGGGCACGAAAATGACTTTTCACAGTCTTTTGAACACAACGACGTTCCTTACCCCGCCTCCAGCACGTCGTTTATATAGCAAAGTTTCCAGAGTGCCGCATGTCCTCTGAGCTTGGATAGGAACATCCCGCGTGACGCCGCTATGACGCCCTACGTGTAGTCCGAAGAAAGCCGGCCGTCGCTAGGAGCGCGGGGTAACACCCGGCGTGCCGCCCTGTGTGAGCCGAAACTACGCGGCGCGGGGCCGCGAGTGAAGATCTCCTCATGCGACGAGAGCGTATAACTCGGACGGTGGGTCTAACTCTGAAGGGTTGTGCGTCGCGAGAGCTTGCTTTGCAGAACGAAGGCGCTGTTGGTTCGCGTCTCGTGAGGGGCTCAAACCATCGTCCGGGGTAGGATTGTGCGCCTGCCACCGGCGGCGACGCTGCAACACACCCGCTTTGAGTGTAGTGCAGCTCTATGAAAAGGTAGAAGTTTTCCGTTTGCATCCATTCAAAAACCATGCTACCTGCAATCTTGGATTTTAATATCATGCACTCTGCTTGATTGTGGGTATGCTCGGTATTTAGAATTGAAAAAAAAAAGAATAATGTTTAAATTGTTGTTTTGTTTCATTAACCATAATTACTACCACCTTAGTGCTATTCCTTAATTTAGGAAGCCTTGGGAGACTTTTTCTCGGCAAGCCTGTCAGCAACCAGCTCTCCCAGCTGATGCAGTGTCATGTAGCGACTAATCTCCAAGACGTTAACCTGAATCTTGAATACATGCCTGAACCATCGCCTTAGCTCGATGGAAGTAAGCGAATCCATGCCCATCTGACTTAGAGTGCCCTCGATGTTGATATCGTGATCCTGACGAAGCAACAAGTCATTGACCTTTTTGCCAATTTCAGTAGCGAGCATGTTGATAACCGGCAGATCAGAGAGTGGCTCCTCAGATTTGATCTCATCGAGACGAAGCAGCAAGCGCTGCAGTTCGGTTGGCTCATCCTCAACTTGCACCGTGCTTTCGGTGCTCTTATTGTGATAAAATCCCATACGCCTGTCTCGACGCCAGTTTGACTGGTTTGTAGGGTCATCTAAATGTTTTTCTGATGACAGGCCCAAAACAATATGATTAGCATCACTGTGGCTTGTCCATAAAGTCCCGCTGGCATTGCTAGCAGACCAAGGTTTGAGAGAGGTTAAACCGTGGTTGTCTTGAGCAGATGAGATGAGAAGGGAAGCCTCGAGAGACTCGAGGAACTCCTTTACTCCAATCATCTGCTGACCTTGAAGCTTCATGTTACGCATGGCTTGCGCGTCATCTGCAACCATTCCGACATCCTCAATCGCGCAAATTGACACAACTGTGGCTGGAAGCCCATGCGAGTTTCTGAATCGGCAAAATGCCTCCAGAAAACAGTTGGCGGCGATGTAGTTTGCTTGCCCCGGCTGATGAATAATTGCCACGTTAGAGCTTGCCAGCCAGAAAAAGTCCAGCGGGTGATGCTTGAGGGCTTCGTGCAGGTTCAGTGCGCCTTGCACCTTTGGCTCATTGGCCGCAACCCAGCTGTCGAATTTCATCTCCAGGAACGGAGAATCCTGAGTGAAATTAATTAGTATGGTCAACTGATACACTGCCCTAGATGAGCTTGCTTACCTCAAGGATCATGGCTAAATGAAAGACACCCTTAATCGGCACAGGCGATGTTTGAACCGCCTTGTTGACATCAACCATTCTTGCAACGCTTCCCTTGACCATAATTGTTGTGCAGCCGAGAGAGCTAAGCTCAGCTACAAGCTCGCTACTTTCAGCGCCGACTCCAGCACTTCTGGATAGAAAGACTAGTGTTTTGGCACCTCGCTCCGCAAGCCAAATGGCAAGTGCTCTTCCCAACCTGCTCATGCCTCCAGCAAGTAAGTATGCCGATTCAGAATTGAGAGTCAGATTTTGAGTCTCTGGTGTTGAATCTAAGCCAACATCTGTATTCGGGCCAGAGAACCTCATGATCACTTTTCCGACGTGCTGTGCAGACTCGACGAGCTGCATAGCGTTCTTCACATGCCCCGCATCAAAGACCGTCATTGCCTTCAAAGGTTGAAGCAAATTCTGTCTCATGTACCCAAGAGTTCTTCCTAGTAGCCTGAATGATGGTTAGTTTAAATGAAAAGCGAATTAGGAATTGGGCTGGGTTGTTTCTCACTCTTGAAGCACCATGGGCCGGTCCCGAAGCAACCCGTTCAAATCGATGCCGCAATAGGATCTGTTTTCGAGAAAGCCATGCATATCCAATTGACCATGGCCAATAAAGTCCCGTTTACCCAGATCCAGCAACTTGCCATACTTGGCCACACATTTCCAGGATGCGCGCAATTGTTCGCCTGATAGTGAGTTGAGAACGAGATCAGCGCCTTGATGTTCGGTGAGCTGCATCACTCCCTCCAAAAACGAAGTGTCCTTCGAAGAAAAGATGTGACTTGACGGAATACCAAATTCAGTGTTCAAGTAATTCATCTTCTCCTCGTTGTCAACGGTGGCAAAGATCTCCGCTCCAACCATTTGGGCGACCTGGATGGCAGCTAGACCAATGTCGCTGCACGCCGAATGAATCAACACACGCATGGATTTCCGAAGCATTCCGGTATCGAGCAAAGCGAATATTGCAGTACAGAAAGGGAGTGGAATTGTTGCCGCCTCTTCGAATGTCATGGAGTCTGAAATTTTGAGTGCAAGCTCTTGAGGAACTGTGCCATGCGACGAGATGCCCTCGTTGGTAAAGGCCACTACTCGATCGCCGAAAGCTAAACCTTCTACTCTGTCGCCAACGCGTCGCACAGTTCCAGAAATCTCAATCCCAAGAAGAAGAGTTGTATTCCCGGAACCGATTGACCCAGATGTACGAGAGAAGTCGCTCAGGTTCAACCCTGCCGAAAAGCTCTCAATTTCCACATGACCTGGAGGGATGTTCTGGGGCAGGGGTTGGCTCTTCCATGAGATTGTGTCCAATTTACCAAATCTGTCAATACTCAATGTTGTTTTTCTCATTTTCGATATATGTTGCTCAGGGTCAGGTGCATCCTGCTTTTGGTGCACTTCGTCCGCAAGTGAAAGCGGATGATAGCGACCGATGCAAATGGCCCCATCATGAACGATGAACTCCTTGTCGGTATCGAGACCATCCTCACCAGCGGATTGCGAATGTATTTTCGAAATGAGCTTGATACAGTGACGTGCAAACTGGGGATCATCTTTGTGAATCTCTAGTGTATACAGTTCGAGTCCAAGTTCGGATCGAAGCGTTCGAGCAACACCAAGGCTCCAAGCCGACGTTGGATTTTGGCAACTTAATTGATTAGGTTGTGCCAACCACAATATTTTGTGGGAGCTCAAAGATTTGACGTGTTGTTGAAAGGTGCTGAAATTTCCCTCGGAGACTTTTTCGAAGTAGCCCTTGTCGAGATCCAGACATGAGACGACAAGATGGTCAGTAGGCACAGTGTCTTCCAGTCCGCAGTAGTTCACATCCCAACCTTGATCCTTCAGCAACGCATATAGGTCCTGGATCGAAGAAGTTTCTCGTTCTTCGACACTTCTAGTCAGAAGAGTTATTTTGCCTGGCAAGCGATCAAGCACTGTGGTGACCTGTATCCTCGAAACGACCACAACATCTTGAGCGAATGGCTCCTCGTCATTGAATATTGCCGTTTCAACTCCGTTGAAACCGGCTGATTTCAACTCTGCATCCCACCTTTCCATAGACACGTAAGGTTCATAAAGTCGGTTGTCTGCTTCACCAAGCCACCATCCCGAAAAGCATCCCCACAAGTATCTTTTGGATCGGGCCAAGTTGCAGGCTTCAGTCATTAGAAGAATGCCATCCTTTACCAGTAGGCGTTTTAGGTTTTGGAAGGATTCCTTAAGGTACGGAGTTGCATGTATGACATTCGTAGCAATGATTAGATCGTACGAATCAGGCTCAAAACCTTGCCCCAATGGGTCCTGGCTTACGTCAAGCACCTTGTAGTCAATATTTGGGAATGGGGCAAGTCTCTTCTTCGCAGCTGGGAAAAAGCCAGCCGAAATGTCAGTGAATGTGTATCGCGAATATGGCGGGAGGGATGACATAGTGCTGAGACTCTTGAGGATGCTCGCTGTTGTTGCGCCGGTTCCGGCTCCAACCTCCAAAATGCGCAAAGTTGGTTTTTCATGAGCAAGAAGGAGGACAAAGTTCGCACAGTCAAACGTTGAGGTATCGTATATGCTCGTGAGCAGGCTATCTTGTGTGAGAAGAGCTAGTGCATGGGTCTGCTCTTTGCACAATGCTTCGATATTCTCCAACAACCTCGTCACGGCTGTCATGATGTGCGTTGGTAGAGCATCCTTTCTGTCACGATTTAGACTCGCTAGACATTGTTTAATAATGCCCCGTCTCTCTGCGCTGGCCATATTTGCGTATGTCTGTGATTCGCTCAAATGCTTGTAATCGTGACCTGTCATAAGCTGTATTTCCCGGTTGATCCACTCGCGAAACTTCTGAAAATGTGGTTGAATTGGCTCGAGACCAGCGATTGCATCGGCAGTTTCTAGGAAGATAAGTAGCTCAACCTCTTCAAGCATGGCCCACTCCTTTCTATCTTTGAGGGGTGGAGTGATCAGCGAGGCCACGTCAGAAAATTCAAAAGAGGGAAGCCAATGTAATCTTGCGGCAGCATGTGCATCGACATCTGACGAGCGGCTCTCGTCCGTGGCTGGGCGGAATTCAGCGTCATCCACGCGCAGGACGATATTCTCTTCTGTTGTGCACACAAGGGATGCCACACCGTCATCCCTCCAAATACCCTTTCCAGCGACCATCTGATTTGTTGGTGGGCCTATTTCTATTTCCTCCATTCTGGTAGGAAGGCTAAGATCAACCACGTTACGCCCTAGACCCTTGGCATTGGCAACTAGAAGCAACTGGAAGCACCTGTCAATGGTGGTAGGGTGCAGGGTGAATGGAGAGTTGCTATATCTGTTCTCAATGTCCGCCCTCGCAGCCTTGCGTGTTGTAGAAGACCTGATATCTGCCAGCCCTCGAAACTCAGGGCCATAATTATAGCCGACCTTAGCCAATTGTTGATAAATCCGATCCGAATCTACAAGCCGAGGCAAGTCTGTGGATGGAATTTGGCTACCGAGAGTTTTTCTGCTCGTTGCTATTCCAACTTGTCCGTCACAATGTTTGATCCACATTGATCCATTGTGGGACGAGATAGAAAACTCCAACATTTCCTCTGAGTCTTGGCCATCAGTAAGTTTATGTGGGCGTAGACTTGTGATCAGCTCTGTAGGCGAATCTGTTGTGAGCGTGAGTGCAACGTGAGCCACCGTATTGCGCAACCGATAACCGGTTCCTTGGGGTAGATTCTTGAATTGCCTCATAGCCTCACCCGCCATCGCGACATAGGCTGCAAAAGGAAACACAATGCTACTTCTGATCTTGTGGTCGGCTAGCCATGGCTCATCATTGATGTCCAAAATATTCCGCCATTGTGGCTCCACATCACCCCCTTCGATAATTCGCGAGCCTAACAGGCAATGGTTAGGGAACGATCGAGTCCGCCAAGACCGAGAGATTCGACTTTCTTTGTAGTGAGATTTGCCGTGGTCCCATGAATATGTAGGGAGACCAGAAAGTGCCTTGCCACGAGGAAATAATGACCTCAGATTTACAACGATGCCACGTTGGTATAGTTGGCCTATGCATGAAAGAAAGCATACTGTGGAATCAGATCCGCGAATCATGGTAGATATATATTCGAATGACCGAGAGTCCTTTAGGCAAATTTGTCTGAGTGGGCTAGCGAGGGTTGAATGCGGACCAATCTCCAACAAAATGCCGTTGTGGGAAGCCAACATGGTTGATACCGCAGTAGAGAATCTCACTGGGGAAGTGAGGTTGGCTGCCCAGTAAGCTGCTTGGCGGAGGCCATCACTTTCCTTGGTGCAAGTGACTGAAGAGAAGTAATGTGCTCCTCTCTGCAGCCTAGATTCATTTCGACTGGGTCTTGACATCTCAGCTTCAACCAGACGCTGGTAATCGCTGGCAACAGGTTCCATATGATCTGACTAGTTAGCTTTGCTTTCACTTCAGTGTTCAAAATGAAGGAGTAACTCTCACGAGAATGGTAGGCTGTGTTGACTTTTAAAACCCGGGCGAGGACCTCCGGTTTCTGCTCGTGAATTTTGCGCAAGACTTCCCCAACAGTTTCGGCATCTCCAGATATCGTTGAACTAGTCGGGCTGTTCTCACAAGCCACCACGACACCTTTTCTTAGGTACTGTGACAAAGTCTCCGAACCCATACCGACGGCAGCCATTGATCCCTGCAGAGATTGCTGCTTCATCACGTAGCCTCTATAATATGCAATCGTGATGGCCTCTTCCATTGATAAATGCCCTGCGGCATATGCAGCTGCGATTTCTCCGCTGGAATGGCCTACAACAGCAGTAGGCATAAGCCCCACATGTATTAGCTTGTTTACCATGGCCAGCTGGATTGCTGTGCAGAGAGGCTGTGAAAATTCGGGTCTTTGTATGCGACTAGTTGAACTGGGTTTCAGAAGCTCGTCTGCACAGATCAGTTTATACTCTCTCTTTTTTTTTTTTTTTTTTTTGGAATCGAATCAATATTGAAAATTCAGATGAGCTTACCAATAATGTTCCACGAAGGAGGGTGTATGAGGGCTTGCAGCACATGGTCCATCTTTGTCAAGTCATTGCGGAAGGCATCATCAGTCTCAATCAAATCTTTCCCCATTGTTGCCCATTGGCCTCCCTGGCCATTGAAAACCATAAGGACTTCATGAGATACCTCTGGAGCCTGGCGAGTGGGAGAGACATCAACAAAAGATTTGTCGTCGCAAATGACGAAAGCTCTGTGACGCAAGTGCTCTCTGTGCAGCCCCAGCGTGTACGCCACGTCGAGGCTGGATGCAGGACTTCCAGCCATCCAATCTCGATGACGTTGTATCTGCTCTTTCAGAGATTTTTCTGTATTTGCAGAGAGGAGAAGCAGCTCTTTGGTTCTCAGGATGCAGCCATTTTGCACAGATACTGAACCGTTAATGTTCCCATTTTGCTTGGGCAAAATAGTTGGAGAATAAGAATCAACGATTGCCTTGATTTTATATATTAACAATTAGATGTCACGCACGAACGAGTCCAGCAATATAGAATTTGGCTTACATGAACATTACTACCGCCGATTCCGAATGAATTTATACTAATTCGTTCGTGGCGATCTTTTGGCCAGCTTGTCGGGGCCAGCGGTACCGTCAACTTGCACCTCTCAAAAGGAACTAACATTGCCATTAGCACGGTGTCGACTAAAGTGACGAGAATGGAAATTTGAAACTTACTATTAGGGTTCCCTTGATTAAACTTGATATTTGGAGGGATGATTTTATGCTCGAGAGAGAGCACAGCTTTGATCAAAGAGCTCAAACCTGCAGCGCCTTCAGAGTGTCCCAGGTTGGGCTTGACTGAGCCAATCAAAACACCAGCCTCTCCAAAGACATTTCCCACTGCGTTTGCTTCAATTGGATCACCTGTCGCTGTTCCAGTACCATGGCACTATGTATGCGTTAGTATGGAGAGGGACACGAGAAGTTCTGCAAGTTGGCATGGAACACGCACCTCGACAAACGCAGTATCTCTTGGATCAAGCCCTGCATCTTGGTAAATCTTTCTCATCAAGGCCTCTTGCGCGACTTGGCTTGGTGACACGAGGCCGGAGCTCTTCCCGTCACAATTAGTCGCGGTGGCCTTGATGACAGCACGTATCGGATTGCCGTCGCGAAGGGCATGCGAAAGTGGTTTGATGTAAACTGCATTCACTGCTTCGCCTCTTGCATAGCCGTTTGCAGTAATATCAAAGCTCTTACATGAACCATCTGGGGAGAGGATGCCCTTGCCGCCCATGGCTGCTGCAAATACCGGCGATGTTAATATGCTGCTACCAGCAACAATGGCAGACGTCGCGTCGCCTGCATGGATCGCACGACAAGCCTGATGTAAGGCTACGAGAGATGCCGAACAGCCAGTTTTGATGACCATACTGTAGATGTATTAGTCAATCCGAGACATGAGCGGTAGAAATGATTTGAAAGGAGTATTACCTTGGCCCTCGTAGATCATATTCAAAGGATATGCGATTGGCTAGCATCATGTCTAAATAGCCAAAAACGTTGGAATGATCCAATTGCTGGGTATCTTTCATGTTTCGAATTACCCAGTCCTCGCCAAATGTCCCTACATAACAACCAACTAACTGCCCTTTGTGATTTATCTCTCCGGCATCGTCAAGACACTCACGGACAACCTCAAGTAGAAGTTTCAGTTGTGGGTCGGCCTTCTCTATCTCATCTTTGGTGTAGGTGAAAAAAGAGGTATCAAGTTGGTAAATATCGTCACCTAAGAAGTGCCCGTATTTAATTGTGGCACCTCCTTTGCTACCCAACTCGCCCCCGAATCCATCGGCATTGTAACGGTTTGTGGGAGCGGGACCTCGTGTATCAATACCATTGACTAAGAGGTCCCAGAAGTCTCTATCATTTCTTACATCACCGGGTAGGCGTACACCAATACCACAGATGGCAATATCTGAAACGGTTTGGGACTTCTGTCCTACCACAGCTCCGCAGTCGATGACGGAAACGCTGTCCTTGATTTCTGGTGGAGACATGCTGTGCTCCGTAATGTGAATGGGTATAAGAATGAACCAAGGCAATAACTAATGATTGAGTTGGGATTGGGACAGGTAGATGTGAGGCAGCGATATGAGTAAGGTATACGGAGACAACATACAGATATAAGCGTTCGATGTCAATACTGAAACGTATCTGCAGTACGTCTACAATCCACTTTCGTGACCACCAATGCATGACCTGAAGCGAATTTGCCGTCGGCATCCTGAAAAAGAGACGGGATAATTTAGTGACATGTCGATGCGCTTTGGCGGCGACGCCTTGAGGGGTAATCTAGGGAAAATGCATTTCCCAACTTGTTGGTAGGTTCTCCGTGATCACCATGCAGAGTGGCTCCCCACAATATCCTAGTCCTTAGTCCTGGGATCATAGATGACAAATCGAAGTATGCTCGTCACCCCAAGTGGTACCACGCTTGTTTGATCGACTTTTAGTTGGTGCATTGGAGAGAGAGAATCTTTGACAGGGCTATTAATGGTTGCATGTTTGCCCTGGGCTTGTGTAATAACTATTAGCCAATCTTGTCGGTCTGCTTGAGAGGTACTTATGGATTTGAAACATTAATGCTGAAGCATCCAAGCCTGCTGCCATTGTTCAAAGTTTGGGTCAAACTTATCCTCGCTCAGCCTGAAATTTGCCAATGTGAAAAACAGGTCATTGTCTGGGATGGGGTAATTTGTTAGCCATGTGCGTTTTCTGCAGCCAAAAACTACTCATGCATGTTGGTTCGCAGCGCCAGTGCCGGCGTTCGTCGCCGAGCAGCCGCTTGATAACAAGGCTCTGCTAATGACCCATGCGCGCATTAGTTCATGTCCGACGATTGAGAACGACCTAAATAACGCAAGCCGCAATGTTGTGTCAAGGATGAACCAACAGAGCCTGCAACCGCCCCGCTAATAGATCGCAAGTACATTGGTTGGCGGTTTCACCTGTTGGTTGAGTGAGTGCTTTAGGGCACATTCTAGTTAGTGGTTTAATAATCTTCGGATTGCCGAATCAATCGTAGCGCTCGCTTAGCCTGAGGTCGATTCCAGGAAGCGGCCATTGCCCTAGGTATTTTCGCGCCCCTACGACTAGGCTTTGACGTTATCATACGAGACTCTACTCATTGCAATTCTTCCATTGGACCACGTAACTATAGTTGGTTGTTTTATAATGTTGCTTGGCATCACGGGCCGGGCCATGTGCACTAGAGCGAAAATCATGGGGTGAACCCACACGGCATCGCCCTCTCTTGTTAGTCCGGGTCCTAAACGCCATCGGCTAGCAGGGTTCCGAGTAAGCATCAAACCGAAGTACACGAAATATGCATCCGGAATTTGTGCACTAGCCATTTAAACGAAGCATAAGAGGTCACTGGGCAGGTGGAGCACTCGTTCAGCTTTTGATTCTAGTTCTGACCATCGTCAATTTATTCAAACAACGTTTTCTGTGGTGCCAGAACAATTCCTACGCTCAAAAATCATTATCAAAGTTTCTTCCCTTCTTTCGCAATCATGCACAAGCCGAATTCAGGTTCTACAATCTACACTCCCGTACTACTGTCTCTTTTGTATGACAGTTATGTCCTGGGATTTAGCATGAGGTATTTATGGGGATGTTCTACTCCCAAATACCTGGCTCCTCTGTATGCCGAAAACCTCTCCAAAGATCATCTTGATATCGGAGTCGGGACGGGATACCTTCCGATCAAATCGATCGCACCTGAGAGAAAGCATCAGGGTGATGGGACGCAACAGCGCATTACGTTGGTGGACTTGAATGAAAATTCTCTTCACTTAGCCCAGCAGAGGATTTCATCGAAGCACCCCAGCACTGATGTGAGCTGCGTCATCGCCGACGTTACTGAGACTCCACCAGATGCTCTGCAGTCACGAAAATTCCAGTCAATTTCGATGATGAATCTTTTGCATTGCGTCCCAGGCCCTCCAAAGCGCAAATTAGCTGCGTTCAAGCATTATGCGCAGCTTCTGGATGACGAGGGTATTTTCTTCGGATGCACGATTCTTGGACAGGAAAAGGCTGGCGCTAGGAACTGGTTGGGAAATTTTATCTGCAAGTTATATAATAAGAAGGGTTTGTTTGGCAACTGGGATGATGATGTGAAAACATTTGATGAAGGGTTGAGGCAGGAGTTTGGAGAGGTCGAATCATGGACAGTTGGATCGATGTTGCTCTTCAAGGCTAGGAAGCCATCCCGGTCGTGACTTTTCAGCATGCGAGAGGGGAACAGGTGGTTCGTGGATGCGAACTATATGCTATTGGAAACTGAAATCTGGCGACTACCTCTGTAACTGAGATAATTCTGCTCCTGTACCATAATCTCGTGGAGGAGGTAGATCAATCAAACCCCGCCTCATTTTGGTTCGTGTCTGAAGAGCTTTGAGCAATGAGTATATGGTGCTTAGTGTGGGAGCCGGAACTCCAAGTCTTTGTGCTTCTCTAAGGGGCTCGCCAACAATTGTTTCATATTCGATAAAGTTGTCCTAAGGGGATTGAGTTAGTAAAATAAGACTCATAGTGACAGTTTTGTACTTGCTTTTTCAATATCCTGCTGGGTACTGGGCCTGAAATAGGCATTGATGGCATCTCCATTAAGCGATATCTCCTCTTGGTCAGGTGCCAGTTTTACACCTGCGGCTCTGGCAATCATTTTTATCTCCATCATTATCGGTAAGATAAGCTCATTTATGGGGGATTCAGCAAGTCGGAGTCGAGACGTATCGAGTCCAGTGATGGCGCAAAGTGAGTTATATGATGCGTTGTAGACTAGCTTACGCCATCGCATGTACGCTACATCCTCACTGTATTCGCAATCGACTTTGCCGCTGGCGCGATAAATATCTGAGAATGCCTTTGCAGCTTTGGTTTCTTCCTCTGTATCCAAATTTTCATTGTGAAATGCGCCGATGATTAAGGTGTCATGGTCTTGGTGGAACACCACTCCTGATGACACTTCCGTGGAGTTCATCCTCGCGATTCCAGAAATACAAATGTTCTGAGGGAATGCTTTGATGATGGGCTTCTCTATCCCAAGGCCGTTCTGTACCAGGACTATACTAGTATGACCCGGGGTTACGGCCGGTGCAATGATTTCGGCAACTGTAGGGGGAATATCTGGAAGATTCTTTGTGCAAACCACAATGTAGTCGAAGGGGCTGCCAGTTGGATTGGAAGCGTCGTCAAAAGCTGGTACGGCTTGGCTCACTTGCTGTCGCTTAGCTTTAGCCTAAAGAATGGATACCTGAACGTACAGTGGGTCGGCTTCCAAGATGGAACATCGCCGTGATCGCAGGACCAAATTTTGAATCCTTTCTCCTTCACAGCGGTGTAGTTTGATCTCAGAACTCCTGTGACAATTGCACGGCCACCGGCTTCAAGGTTAAATGCAGTCATTGTTCCAATTCCACCAAACCCGACCACAAGAATGTTGGCTTTTCGTATATTATCCATCTTGAAGTTGAATTAAAGTGCGCGACTCGGTTTGAGATGAATATGTGGATTTTTACGAGAAAGAATAGTAATTGGACTACAAGCCTGGGGGCGAAATATATATATTTAAACAATGGGTTGGATATTAACTGATAAGATTGCCCTCGAGCCCTGCTATCGGAAGCCATGGATTCAAAAGGCATAATCAGGTCTATTTACGGTCGTTTCCATTTTCGAAAACCCCTCATTTGATAATGATAAAGATGGACCGGAGACGGGGATTAAGTACCGGGGACCCTCTAAGTGCCGGGGACCCTCCAAGCACCGGCCACCGTCCTAGCCGGTGGGTCATTCAGAAAGTGGGGGAGAAGCGATCACAAAGTTCGTTTCATTCTATTATTGCTCCAATGGCCAACCCCGCGATTGATTAAGATGGCTTGAGTTAAAGTACTCACAATTAATTTCTTATGGCGAGCCAGGGTTCCAAGGCCCTGTAAGCGTTGTGATGTGTAACGAACCAGCTCAAATGATCATCTGTCTTCTTGGCCCGGCACCGGAGCAATCATGAACCATGTTTTATTTGCTAACTAATTGACAAGTGAGAGATCGGGGTAGTCGTGCCGGAAGAGGAGGAATCTAGATTTCAGATAAACATCACAATTTCCCGAAGTGAATGATACACCGCCAAGGACAACTTACACTGCAGGAATTGATATCTCACACTCTCATAATCTGTAGCAGCTCCACACCCGTGAGTAGCAAGATTGCTTAAACATTTGCGAACCCCAGGGAGCATAATATTAATATTTAAATCTTTGTCGGTTAGGTTTTGCATCCAAAGGGCTACTGGTAGTACGTCAAAGTCATCAAGTATTTTATCAACCCCTTGTGCACTGAGATGAACGTAGTGAGCTCCGTCTTGGCACCTTTCGGGTAAGATGACATCAATAAGTATCTGACACTCTTCGACGTACATCATGAAGGGTACATGGCATTGTGTGTTATCAAATAAAGTAAGAGTGGAGTGCAAAGGAGACAGGGCAGTGAAGTTTGACAAGGTGAATGATGGGACTACAAATAGTAGTGGAGAATGGAGACGGCGGCACTTGGAATTATTATAGCTGTGAAATAAACACTGAATAGACTTCTCTAGCATATATTGACTGCAAGACTGTCTAATTCGAATGTGTGAATCGGGCGAATATCCAGAGGCAATGTCGAGTGACGCAAACACAAAAAGACATGACCAACAGGCAACTGATAGACGGATAACGAGGAGCGCCTGCACACCTAGTTTTGGATCATAGCAGGATCGGATGGAGGGGCAAGAATTGGCCAAGTTGGTTCATTTCCCGCCAATCCTTTGAGATTCTTTGCCCTTCTCTCGAGATAGGCAGCATATGGCGGCTTCGGGATGGTCTTGTCGGCATCCCCCCAAAGCTTGAATTCGGTTTCACCCAACACCGTCAACTGGTCCATAAAATTGGAATTCGGTTTAACCTTGCGGCTTTCCTTGACAAGTGCCAGGGCGGAATCTAGCAACAGGCTGTGCTTTCGCATGAGGTAAGCCACGACGATAGTGGCGGAGCGTGAGACGCCGGCCATGCAATGGACAAGCACGCTTCCGTCGCGGATCTTCTCTTCAATAAAATCGCAATTCTCTGTCATTTTAGCGAGAAGATCCTGGGTCGAGGTATCCAGAGCAGGGATAAAGATGTGGCGATCCTTTGGCACCTGCTTTCTGCTTTTTTCCATGTCCCAGCGTGTCGCCCAACCATCAGAAAGAGAGACTATGGCGGTAATGTTTCTCTCAGCGAGGCCCGGGATATCGTAAGAACTGCCTTGGTCGCTGAGGTATAGACCTGGCTCGATTTCCGAGATACTAGGGGTATAGGTGTGGAGACTGGCATCGCGGTGTGCGAAGAGAGGGTGAAAACCCAATGGAAATGCTTTTCTGATGGGCAGGGTTTCTAGGCTAGAGGTATCAACTGGTAGGCTCGGATGGGTTACTGACTGTGCGTTCCACCATGCACATGGTCATGCATGTTGGTCCAACGTGGCTGCGACAAGG
Organism: Calonectria hongkongensis; assembly: GCA_017140755.1. Lineage (NCBI taxonomy): Eukaryota > Fungi > Ascomycota > Sordariomycetes > Hypocreales > Nectriaceae > Calonectria > Calonectria hongkongensis. The sequence continues at coordinate 464,143 of JAACJA010000027.1, read as the reverse complement.
AAAATGGAATGACGCGCTCCATGGCCCGTCAAGGTACGCGACCAGCCAACAGATCGCTAAAAATGAGGGACTGGGCCGGGGTTGAATTTCAGTCGCTGGCTCTGATTGGGCCAATTCACCTACCCTGAATATCCCATTGTTCAAAAGTCTACGAACATTTCAGGCTCATCAGATGAAATATGACAACTCTAAAATCCCCATGACAAGGGAACTGAAATAAAACGAAACATATATCACTTTGGTTATTTATAGACTTTTGTGGTGCTCCTAGTGTGGGCTTTAGTTAGTACTGTCATTGACGCTCATGGGCGGCGTTGGTGCCACCACTAAATGTTCCCTATAACAGCCATCTGGGGCGTCTTGGCGGAATAAACGTAGCGAGAAGAATAGAAAAGGGCTTTTGAACCCACCCACAACGAAAATCCGCGTCGCATAGTTGACTTTGGTGTTATATATCGACAGACAAACACCCTAATTGAAGTATGCAATACCCACATCTTGGAGGAAGACACCGGATGAGGGTGAGGGGGGCGCCCCGCGGAATGCCGTCAGCTGACAACGGAATGCCGCCGGGATTGAAATAAGCGAGTTTTGATGCGCAGTTCAGTTGCTCCGCTGTCGCGCGATGACATGGAGATATACTGAAAGATGCGCTCTAATCTAGCTACAGTGAATCAAGCGTAGTCTAACATGAAACGTAGAGAATCCCATTCCACAAGGCTTTGTGACGTCAATGCTATGGTGGCTATTGAATAAATAATGAGTGGGGGCATCCCGGCGGAAGAGTGTCCCGAGGCGCATCGGCTATTTCCCGGCATCCTGCCATCCTTACAACAGCATGAGGCGCACGATGGCTTAATTCCAACTCATGCTTTGCTTTTGCAGTTATGCCAGAAACCATGCCGGAAAGTACACTTTCGGCCTTGGCTCCCAAACCTCAACAGACAGCAACGGGAGCAGTGAAGCGTCTTAAACGCTCTCGAGCCGCCGTTGCTTGCGACTCCTGCAGAACACGGAAAGTCAAGGTCAGCATGTTCATCCATGTAGCTATGATATCAAGTCTTGACATTCTTAATAGTGTGATGGAGAGTTTCCATGTTCAAGCTGCGTCCGTGAGTTGTCATCCTCTGCTCTCATGAGATCATCGGTTGATACTTCTAGGTCACTCATTTGAGTGTTCGTTCAAAGACAGGCGTCCGCATTTGATGCTTCATGGTAACTCCGAACTCACGTCAAATATATCGTAAGCCAACACCTCATAGCTTTTATTCTTGTAACTGACAGAAAAAGTGTCTCGGAAGTACCGCTACCTCCACCTCAAACAGCGCCGATCTCGGGAGCGGAGTGCCAGCCCGGATCACCAGCAAACATTAGCAACGCCATTCCATCGGACTCTTCCACTGCGCCTGCGAATATAAATGAAATTTTGGCTGAAGAAATCTCGATTGACTTTGGAAAAGAACCGGCGGACGTTGACCACGTTAACCAACATACCGGTGGCTCCGAGTTCTACGGGCCAGGCGGGACGTTCTTTTTTCTTTCCAAGCTTCGATCTCGTGCCAATCGGGCTCAAGATAATGAGCGTGTTGGCGATGAATTTCACCAAGAAAATGCCGTCACAGGCTCCGTTGCTAATCTACTGTATAGCTCAGACTATGTTTCGCCAAATTCTAGTGCACATGCCCCTCAGGATGTCACGGCACTCGCTGGGCCATTACAATCCGATGTCACACTGTCGGATCACAATCCCACAGCGCAAAAGAATCCTCTACTCCTTGATTTTGAATTACAAATCCAGCGAGAGTGTGTTCGCCTGTACTTTGAAAATCTCCATTGCGTCCATCCCGTGCTGGATCACGAGTCTTTTGTCGAGAGATGCGAGAGAGAGGTTTGGCTTGACAAAACATGCATTGTAGGGCACTATCCTACTACTACCCAAAACCAGGATAAAAAGAGTTTTCTTTCCTTGTATAACATTGTACTAGCCATCGGCGCTATAACGGCGGGGGAAACGTCACTATTAACTCGAGACCGCACAATACAGCTCCTTGAGGTCAAGGAAGGAAATGCATCTTTCAACAACCCGCCTCCATATGCACCGATTCGCGTTGCCCGTCTATTCTTTGAACAGGCTAAGGCTTTGTTAGGAGATGTGTTTGAATCGACCTCGTTTGAGACTACTCAGACTCTGTTCCTCATGGTTTGTGTTATCTAATCTTAGTAGAGGATCAACTGTTGACAATAGAAGGCGGTTTTCTGTCAAAACGCTTTGAAGCCGCATAGCTGCTATTTATATAGCGGCATGGCACTACGTTCCGCACTCGCCATAGGCATACCCAGCATGAAGCAGTCTCATCAAGAAAGGCTCTTATGGTGGTATGTAAACCCGCTGCTTCTCAACCACCAAAGCATTTATGCTAATTCGAATTTAGGGCTCTTTACTCTTTCGAAATGTGTGAATCCATTACCTCTATATTTAGCCTTGCCTAATGCGTTTTGTTTAGCGAAATGTCTTCGTCTGCAGGCCGTCAGTCTTTCCTCCAAGCACCCGAGTATTATGCTATCGCACTCCCCAAAGATGTAGTCATACCTTCAAACAAATTGAAATTGTGAATTATTCTAACCTCTGTAGCTTCCTCGAGCTCCGTTGCTCCCCTTTGTTAGCTGTATGGTAGACTTAGCCAGGGTACTGGCAGATGTTGCAACAAACGCAAACCAACTTGACGAAGAAAAGGTGACTGAAAAGTCCAAAGCAGCTGCTGATCTGGAAAAGAGATTGAACGACTGGAAATCCCAACTTCCAACAAGCTTGAACCTTGACTCATCTTCGCTGAATGAGAGTGAGCAGATCACCAAACAAAAAGTGGTGCTCAAGATGCGTGCGTGATCCAGTCTCTTTGAAAAGGTGCACTGACTGAGCGTTCAGGCTACGTAAACACTAAAATCCTGATACACCGACCGTTTTTGCTATTTGGTCTCCCCGACAAAGACGCCAGTTTATCTCGTCATCACTCGTCGTGCGTCAAAGCCGCAAGAGAAGCTATCCGATTTGTGCATGAAACATATTCATTGCGGCCATATTTTCGTACATGGTAAGACAATTCCATTTCGCAAGGGAAAAAATCTGACAGCTAAAGGTGGTACAATTGCACATATGTTTTGGACGCCACGATGGTTCTGCTTTACGTCGTCTTGACCGACGCCTGCCCGATACCTACAGAAATAATCCTGAGCGACATCGAGAAAAGTCTAGAAATTTTCAATTCTATGGAGATGCTAGCAGTAGCACGCCGCTGCTCTGAAATTGTCAAAGAGCTACTAAATGCAGCTCAGAGAACACGAGAAAACTCTTTTCTGCGCACAGAAGAGTCTGGTGGCTCTATTCTAGCCACAAAGCCTCAGGACTCCAATACTGAAATCATTCCAGCTGTGCAAAGCAGTACGGTTTCCAGTGTTCAAAGAGTAATGGGTGAGCTTGGGAATGATATATTGAACTTTGAAGACCTGTGCGCAAGTTTGGTGGACACAAATGCAATATCAAGTTACCTCAATTTCGAAGATTGGAACGCCTGGTCTTATATTGATTTCAGTGATGGAGGTTTTTTTCCTACTTAAATTCGTCGTGTATTTATGCAAGATTAATTGAGAAGCACAATCTTGAATTTCAAGCTCGAATGAGAACAAGTTAGGTAACCACAAATCGTGGTCCGGTCGTTGAGTAAGCTAGCTATTCCAATTTCCCAAGATGTCCGAAGATGAGGGATGCAACATGCCCTGCAGTCGCATTATCACCCAAACAGCCCAAAATATGCTGATCTGGGCGTACCAATACACCGCACCCTTTGGAAAATCCCCCTTTGTCATTGAAGAGTCTGGCCTGATCGTCATCGGCAAACTCAAAATCGTGATCTACAAGCCAGATTTGTAGTCGAACCTGCTTCGAGCTGACTACCTTTTGGAGCTCTTCCAATTTATTCTTCCACGATTGATTCGATGGCAGGATCAAGCTGAAGCTGTCGTGTCCTATGAGGTCTAATGTCGAGTACTGACGTAACTTGGCGTCTTGCTCGTTGAATTCCTTCACGTAGGCCACGTTGATTGGTTTCAAGTCTAACGCTGTACTATTTTGGACTGGCTTAATCCAAGCATGCGGAAGACGAGCCCCAGACACAAACTTAGGAGCAAACTCGGAGGCATTCGGTGGTGCCCGTTTGTCACCGTAGACATAGCCGATGTGGATCTCAAGCTAGGGGATCTTAGTCACCATATTTGAAGGATACCAAACCTCACTCACATTGTCAAAATGTTCTCTCTGACCCTCAACCTCCGTTGCAATCATTTCCTGTTGAACGGGATTATGAATAGACTTGTGAAGGTTTTCTCTGGCCTTTTCTACGTCTTCAATCCCCGCCACCCCCAAGGCCTTCAGAAATGAGAAAATCTTTTTCCCATTCTTGACGCTTTGGGCAGAGTTAATAAGTGCAATTGGTTGTCTCTCATCTTCATAGGAGTCCAAGATGGAGCTGGTTGCCCACCCGTGCTGAACTGCTGCTATTTTATAGACGAGATTGTGGGCGTCTGCGATGCCCGAATTGAGGCCGAGGCCGCCAGTAGGCGGGAATGAATGCGCTGCATCACCGACCCTCGGGGGGTATGAGTATGTAGTCAGAGCTGAGATATCATTACTTACAGGAAAATGTTCCCTTTTCGGTACTGCTTAGCTACTTTTCTGCTCAGGATCCATGGTCGGTAGCTGAGTACATCGAAAGGAATATCTTGTCCAATCGCCGCAGACACTGTTGTGCGAGCCAATTCTTGAGTCCAAGTTGCAGCAGGATGCTTTTTTGACTTTTGAATGTGAGTGGAGAGAGTTGAAAATTGGGTCAAGAGACTCACATCAAAATTGCTGATTAGGACTTGATTTCCTCCAAGATCGTAAGCGATTATGAAACCGGAACATGCTGGATCTGTGATCCAATGGAGCATGCCTACTCTATCGCCGACAACGGGTCTCAAGTCGGCTTTAAAATGGATCGTCATCATAGTTTCGTCTATGATGGGTTAGCGGAGTTCAAATGCGAGTTACTTGACGGAAGTCCCTTACAGCCATCTTCTCCCTCTGATTCAATTCCAAGATCCTTACGAACCTGGCTTTTCGCCCCGTCACAAGCCAAGACATGTGTTGATCGAACCTCCCAGCGGGCCTTTGTAGATCGCTCTTCAAGGGTTGAAATGACTGTATTTCCCACCTATTGATTGTATTAGAAAAGTTTATTATTGAATGACCATCTTGGACTTGCCTGCTTCGAGGAAACGTATGCAACATTTTTCTTCAACTCGACATTTGGATCATGCTCCAATTCCATCGCAACGAAATTCTCGAATTCTGGCTGGGGAATGTTGTGAATCATCTATTTAAAATTAGAGAAAGCCATGTATGTGCTGCGATCTCGTTACCTCAGGCGTATGATCCAATACTGCAGGATCCATTCTCTCATATGGTAGTACGCCAATGCGTTCGCCGCTCAGGTTTGTCAAAAAGTTGACCCAGTAGGCGTCATCTCGAGATGACCCTAGCTGCCGCATTGCGCCAGTATCTAGGCCGAATTGGCGGCAGATCTCTAAGCTTCGCGGGCACAGTGCATGAGCCTTTGGCGCTGCAAGGCGTTCTGGGTACTTTTCAATCAAGAGCGATTTGACTTGTGAAATACGTCAGCTGTTGTGTGTGATATTTAAAAGTCGACATGTGCTTACTGCCGAACTTTGAGAGCATGTATGCGGAGAGTAATCCTGCCGGGCCACCGCCAACTATCAGAACTGGATACTCAGCCTGTGACGGGGTCGGGGTTTGAGCTTGGGAAGTGCTGAAGCCGTTCCCGCTGAACGGGACTTGTTCTGTAAATGATGGCATGATTGATTTCTGTTGAAGTAAGTCTGACTTTGATGGAAAATATTGAATATGTATGTTGAGCGACCGATGCTTAGCAAGGAACCCTTTCACAGTATTTGTATTGCACCCACTTAACGCACGATGGTCTCACTATTTTGTCCCCAAAGGTTGACGATCGGGTTAAGCAGCCAATCGGCTTTTTGGGCCTATATTTCCGTGGAAAACTGAAGGGTCATTACACATTAATTGTCTGTATAGCCTACGGCTTCCCGGAGTCCAAGTGTGCGGGCAATGGGCATTCCGAGCAACGAGTGCTGATTGGACAGAGTGGCACATCATCAACTCAAGACCCGACGAATCTCTTCCGATTGGCCGATTCTCTGACTAAGCTCGCTGACTGCCCGGAAAAGCGAACAAGACGAAAAGTGGACCGCGCTGGCTCCTTGGGCACCTTCGGCACAAAATAACCTTAAGGGACTTGCAGAGCCAGCCACAGCTGGGTCTTGAGCTAGGTGCATTACGCGTAGGGGAGGCACATGAGGTTAACAACTTATTTAACCTGGCTATTAGGCTGCCACTATAGGCTTCTATGACAGATCAATCCCTAGATTAATCGACGCCAGTTAGTGGAGCTGTTATGCCCCTGAGCCACTCTGTTGCATCAGCTTTGGGAATACCGGGAGAAGGTAAAGGCGAGAAAACGTAATTATTTTTAAATTCCTTTTTCTCTGACTGTCAATTCCACGGTTCTTGTGGGATTTTGAGAAAACTCTTGCATCTAACCTGAGAGGTTAAGGGAAGTAAATATGAGAGAGAAAGCGTGGGAAAGGAGGGAAAATATAATAAGACGAAAAGGGGCCGTTTGGCATCTATCATGTATTCTTCACATGCTATTCAGATGCTGTTCGGGTACTACTATAGCATTACTCAAGCACAGCTTAGTCACCAACACGTGTCGAGCTTCGAGTGCAGTAAATGGTATATTGGCAAATTGGTATATAAAACTTGGAAATAGAGATTCAGTTTAGAGTATAGGCACTGAGTGTCTATAGATAGTTGACCTCAGCCTAAATTTTCTCCAATTTTGTTAAATAACAAATGAATAAAATTCGTCGTTTCTCAAACATTTAGAGGCGAGGCTGAGTTGGGCGCGCCGGGGCTTCAGCAAAGATCTTTGCCAGCCTCTCATCCAGCCATCGGACGTCTTCCATATTCCCTGGTGGACCACCAGCCCAATGGCCCCAGATAGAAGGGTAGACGTCGAGCTCGCTGACGCCTGGACTCATACACTTGACCTCATATTCACTGTCCTCAGGCCTGGTAACGGTTAGGAATCGGTTATCTGGTATTTCGGGAATGAACTCACGGGAAATACAGGTCTGTCTTGCTTGGCAGAACCAAAGTTTTGGCCTTTATCGTGGCCATTGCCTTTTCAAAGTCGCCATTGTATGGTTCCTGCTGGCTGACATCTCCGGCCTGCCATGTTCGCAGCATCACCAATAGGTTTTCAGGCTCCCTTTGAAGAAACCATTTCTCCCAAAAGGTTTGCATAAATTCCTCAAGGTCCTTTGCTCCGTAGACGGTCTTGTGTAGCCCCTCACGATAGAATGTCTGCGAAAAGCCCCAACCAGCATATCCGCGAGCAAAGGCTTTGAGGCCTACTTGCTTCTGCGACTCAGTCCATGCACAGTCTTTGCTAGTGCGTGCTTCAGCAATTCCAACACAGCTTCCGGCGGATGTGAATGATTTAGCTGCTAAGAGTGCGGTTTTGATACCTTCAAGGAACACTTGATTATGCACGGATGTCTTGGCGGAACCGCAAAAAGGAACGCAAATGTCCATAGCATCAGGGTACTGGGTTGCCCACTGATAAGATTGTGCAGCGCCCATTGACCACCCAAGAACTGCACGAAGGTGTTTGATGCCAAGTTTTTCGAGCACAATATGCTGGGCTCGTACATTATCGTAAACAGTGATGTCTGGGAACGGTGCAATATCGGAATTTGAGGGGCTGATGGACTGGCCATTTCCAATGAGGGCAGTGACGATGATGAAGTATTTGTTGGGGTTCAATGTCATGTTCTCGCCGATAAGCCATTCATTGTCGCAGATGAAGCCAGAATACCAAGATGGATAGAGGACTGCGGGGAGTGAAGAATCACCAAACGTCTTGTAGGCAATCCATGCCCCAGGAAGCTTACCACCTCCTTGGAGATCAAAGTCTCCAATGGGACAGTGCTTGACGCCATCCGCAGTGGATTCTCCTATCGACAATTTTTCGAACCCGTCCATATTGATCGTAGGGGCATGGAATTTAGAGATATTGTGATTGATGTACGATACGAGTTCAAGTACAATTGATTACAATGGAGAATCGAATTATGGCAATTTTGGTGTGGTGCGGCGAGGTTTTGAGAAAAGAGCCAGAGCAGAACGTCTTGATACAACAACGGCGGGGTTGGCGGCACTACCGCCTTTTACCGGCATAACTTGGTCACATTGCTCCTGGGCCGTCGGCACTGCGACATTTCCTCTATGCCCTAATCTAACGATAGCCGTCCAAGGCGGGATGAGCGCTCCCGTGCTTGATAAAACCAAGAGAAGGTTCAATTCTATCTCGATGCGACAGGGCGTGATAGACACGTGCAGTAGTTTAAATACTAGTCATGGAGTGGATCCTGCACTGCCCAGAAGACAGCCAAGAGGTCTCTGTGAAAGTCTGCATATCTCAGACCCCTAGATATCTCCGTTATCAAGCCGACCGGCGGGGGCGGGGAGATAAGACATGTACGAAGGTGGGTGCAGGCATGCATCCTGGCCTGCCCTTTTGCGTCCCTGTCCACACGCTTCCCAACTCGCGAATAAGCCCATCGGAGGCTGTCGGATCAAGCGTATCGTCAACCTGAAAGCGTAAGCTGTGGCGGATCAACCCCGCATCCTAGACACATGACCCCGCCGCGAACAGACACCGGCTTAGTGGTCATCACACCACCCACGCGGGCGCGTTGCCGCACATTGGCTCGGCTGGCGGGAACTCGACGCCGCCCACTGATAAGATAGCCAATGCAGGGCGTGGCAGACAGGCTGGGGTGCAGTAGCATGACACAATGGAATCGCGGCAAACCGAAACCACGCCGTGATTAGCCGGCATGGTTATCTTCCAAAGTTGGCTAGCAGACATCATAAGCATTGTGTAACAGATTCAAAAAAGGAGGGGGCATGGGGATATTAATAAATATGAATTCCTCGGCAATTGATGCTCCCTTGTGCAACTGCGCTGTGATTGAAGCTGTCAGACAAGATGCTTGGAAAAATTAGAACTGCCGTCACTGTTGATCTGGAGAAGCCCGCTGCAGAGCAGCCTTATCTTCACGTAAGTAGTCGCGCTGTATGCTTGGATAGTGATTGACTGATGATGTCCAGAATCGATGGCATCCTGATGGTATGGGTCATGAATAATCGTTCTACGCGCGCAAATCACTCACATTACTATCAGTGCCGTTTTGTGGCAGCATCGATGATGGAGAGACAGTCAAGATTGAATGCCTTGACTGGACTGGTGGCCAAATTGGAAACAATGACTCCGCAGACGATATTCTAAACGTCGACTTGAGCCGCATTCACTACCTCTCTGGACCATTCGAGATTAAGGGCGCTGAGCCTGGTGATGTTCTCTGCGTCGAGATCCAAGACGTGCAGCCGCTCGAAGAACAGCCATGGGGGTTCACTGGCGTCTTCCACAAGACCAACGGAGGTGGATTCTTGGATGAGATTTATCCCCACGCGTAATGCACATGTCATTTTCCCACATGAGATCGTTCACTAACCACATCCTGCAGAGCCAAGGCTATCTGGGACTTTGAGGGTATCCACTGCTCGTCCAGACACATTCCCGGCGTTAAATTTGCGGGCCTAATCCATCCCGGCATCTTGGGTTGCGCTCCGTCGGCCGAGATTCTCGCAGAGTGGAACCGTCGCGAAGGGGAGCTCATTCAAATGAATACCCTAGAGCGCACGGTGGCGAACCCACCTCTGGAGCTCAACGCACACGCTGGTGCCGCAGAGGAGGCCATTGCCAAGAAAGTCGCCAAAGAGGGTGCCCGGACTGTGCCCGGAAGACCAGAGCACGGTGGTAACTGTGACATTAAGAATTTGTCCCGAGGTAGCAAAGTCTATCTGCCCGTGCATGTTCCCGGAGCTAAATTTAGTGTTGGTGACTTGCACTTCTCGCGTAAGTAGTGGATCTCTAGAGCTTCGAAAAATACTGATTAACCACGAACAGAGGGCGATGGCGAAATTTCTTTCTGTGGAGCAATTGAGATGGCTGGAGTTATTACCATCAACTTCAAGGTCATCAAGGGAGGCCAGGAGCAGATGGGTATGAAGGGAGGATGCTCTCCAATCTACATCCCCGGCCCAGTACAGCCCCAATTCGGGCCTGGAAGAATTATCTACTTTGAGGTACGAATTTTTGTTTCCTATGCACTCGGCGCATCTAAAAATTTCACTTGTAGGGATTTTCCGTCGATCAGCATGGAAAGCAGCACTACCTCGACGCCACCATCTCATACCGACAGAGCTGTCTTCGTGTCATTGAGTATCTCCGGCGATACGGATATGATGATTACCAGATCTATCTCTTGCTAAGCTGCGCGCCCATCGAGGGCCACATTGCTGGAATTGTCGACGTAAGTATTATGTACATGCATTGAATCATTTTTTCATAGTGTTGTCTGACCAATTTCCCAGATCCCAAACGTTTGCACCACCATCGGCCTACCCATGGATATCTTTGACTTTGATATCCGGCCTGAAACGCCAGCTAAAAAGCTGGACATGAAGTCCTGTCCCATCTCAAAGCGGGAATGAGTCCTGTGATATTCCTCATGTGCCTGTCTCAATAAAGGCGAGATTGTTAGCTGTTCCTCATAATCTAATTCTTCGACGTGTAGTCAATGCAAATGTCTGTCTGACAAAAGACCTGCGTGCTCGGGCTACTCGTGGCCCTGCTGTCTCTGATTTCCCTTGTTTCCCTCAAAATAGTCTCTTCGCTCAAGTTATCCTTTGTTTCAGGGTTATCTCGAGTGCTTGAAAAGATTTTCGTAGCATAGTTGTTGTAGTCGCTGTTATTGTTGCAGCAGCGGTCCTTCTTGATGCCATTCTCTGCATCTTGACTACCAAGACGACCCATCTTAAAGCTGCGCTGCGCGTAGGAATCGTCATTGGATTCATATCCACGTACCCTGACCCAGAGCGGTCGCAGGACAGGGATGGATGCACATATGACGGAAACGAAGTTTTCGGTGCCGGAGTAGATGAGCATGTCGACCGTATCGTCTGTAGTAAGCCACGTTAGTCGCAATGGTAACAGAAATGTAGCAAGGGATAATGATCCTTACAGATGTATTCATTGTATGACCTGAGACTGGTGAGAGCGGTAGTTCGTAGGATACCACAAATTCCAGCGCTAAGTTCCATGGTCAGCTCCAGATACTTCAGTGTGCCTCGAGTCTACGAGTTTACTCACAACACGCCTAGACTGAGGCCGAATACGGCCATCAGCTTATCCTTACGTTTCATGTTTAACTCCCAAACAATGAAGCAAGGTGAAATGGCCAAGACAAAATCCATGGCAACAGCGTAAGCTGCAGCAGTTAGCTTTCGAAACAATGTTGGCACCTCGGGATCCATCCAGTCACATACCTGAAGTTGCGATTCCCACTTTGGAAAAATCAAGCCAGCATTTTCCTTCCACATTTGGATTCCACACCTTGACTACAGGGATGCACTGGATAAACACCGCAATCGTGCACCAGCTTGTGATGATGAGGGTTGAGATGACACAAATCCAAATCAAGACACGGTGGCGCATCTTAACAACGATCCGTAGCAAGAAGAAGGCAACAGCAGACTTGCTTGTAGCAATGTTGAAGATACATACTGCTTGGCCAATGATCTCGTACTTCATCGCCATCATATAGTCGTTAGGGTCTATATCCTCTCGCTTCTGGCCGAGACCGTATGATGTCGCAATGGAGATCATAGCCGCGTAAAGGGCAAACAAAATCTGGCATAGTGAGGTCAGTGGCTGATGAGGCAAGCCAGCAACGAACAGGTCGCTCATACCAGAGTGATAAGCAGGAAAAAGTCATCCCATCCAAAACTCTTCAAGACAAACTTGCGCGTGTAGACGCGCATCCCGGCAAAGCCAGCCGCGATGATAGTCTCGGTCCAGAGGGCCGCATTGACCTTTGGCCCCAGGCCTCCGTATGAACCCATGGTCAGATCGATCGAAGTGGGAACAATCCTCGGATCTAGAGAGATGGGTAAAACTGGAATTTTCTGAAAAATCGTATGACAGCTTGCGAAAGAGGAGACGGGTATCTATATGCACAGCAAGGTTGTGGGTAAGAAAGCTGCCCCAGGCAGATGAAAGGAAATGATGCGCGACTGCGAACTCCTGGCGTCCAACCGCCGGGATACTAAGAAGTCAGGGCGATCACTGCCTCAGCTAAAGGATCCGTAAAGTAAAGCAGTGGCTCAGACGTCTTCAGTGAGTAATGATATGTTACATCCCACGACGGGTGCCCAAGAAAACACGAAGATCTTGTCAAAGAAGGCAAATTAAGACTGGGCTGGATTTTCGTTCGCATGTGAGCTCGTGGCCCAGTATGCACCCGAGGACTAAAGCAGTGGATTTGGGTACCCGAACAAAGCAAATCTTGGTCTTGCCAGACCCTTGGGATGTGATAAAGTTTCCTCTTTTCACGTCCGTAAAAAGCATCAAGCAGAAACGCGACTGCGCTCCACCTTTCCCACGCGGGGGGCAACGACAGACGGTCCGAAGGTGGAGCATCTGCAAGCATGGGATTCCTCGGCATCAAGAGCTGAATCACAGGCACCGACCAACAGGTACGAGACGAGCGCTAAACTAGTAACCGTTGTAGAAGCAGGGGACCTAAGACACCACGGCGCATGTGCGTGAGGGCCGCCCCTAGCTTCGGAAGTTTGTCGAGGGTAAGGCCATATTCCGTGCCTATATTGGACCTGTCGAGCAATAATAATCAATGATTTACATGGCGTCAAGCTCGGAGGCCCAATTGTCTACGTTGCAGGGGCGAGCTGAGGTATTATGTCGGCAGTTACGTGCGACGTGTGGCGGACAATGCGCATACAGAAGAAGAAATTATGCCCACATGGCCGACTGAGAGCATTTTTACATAACCACACAACACAGTATCATCTGTCAAAAACTGACATCCCAAAACTGACAGCTCACTTACACGCCTCGCCCAAGGTCCGGGATCCCCTTCCCAATTGCGCTGGAGGCAAAGTCTATCTCGGCGCTCAGCTCCACTCAGCTGGCTTTAGCGGCGTCAGGATGCCACATGGAGTAAGGATCGGAGCGGCTAGTGGCGGGTGGAGCTCGGTGTCAACCGCTCAAAATCGTTGCGCTTCAACCTGAAGAACAGTTGGCCAGGGATTCAATCCACTTTATGCGACCCGTTGGCGCGAATGCGACCCCTCAGGTAATGGACGAGGCAAATTGCCAAATTTATGGCTGATCTGATGCACAGAATGAGAATTGCTTTTTCCCCCAGCGTACTTTGCTCCTGCGAGGTTGTGGGTGGGTAGCAGCACATATTCGCCGACAAGGACACACTTGGCCAATCACCGACCCTGGCGCACTATGGAGCGGACGGTCAGGATTCTCCGTCGGTAATCAAAGATGATACTCAATCTGCATCGCGGGTTGTCACTGTTGCAATCGAAACGTCCATGATTGGCGCCCGATTCCCGACGGAAATAAATCAGCTTACGTGCAGTCCTGTCAATGCGGGTTGCTGTCCGCACAGATGGGAATTTAGCTCTCAGGTTAAACGCTGATGGTTGAAGCCTAACCTTTTGACCGGCCTCGATGGTCCAATATTAGCTCCAATCGCACCTCCGTTCGGCTTTCTAACGGTGGTGACACCGCTAAGGGTAGAAACCGCGCAACGGTTTCTTTTTCTGAACGGCGCTATTGATGTTTGAGCCACGAAACAAGCAACCGCTCATCCTCATTGAGCAGCCCATCACACACATATGCAGGGGTACCGGATCTTCTGGGGGAAGCGGCTAGGGGGAGGCTATGCGGGCCATCTCCTTGGGGAGGTGGCGAGTGGGACGGTGTGCGTGGGCCAAAGTCGTACTTAATGTTACGTCTTGCATCTTCTACACCTCAAAAGGGCATCCCAATGTATCCGGACCATTAGACAGGAAAGGATGTACATGTGACTGATGATAGAAAAGACGCGTCAATTCTCCTGTTGTTGTTGTTGTTCTGCAACTTTGCTTTTTTCAGTTTCTCCTTGACTATTGCGGCCATATCCGCTCCTCCTTGGTACGAGCAGCCAAGATGGAAGATCACAGCTTCGCCGTCAAAGCGCTTGCATTAGCCTCTGCTTTGATTCTTGTACGCGTCGTCGTGTCATATGTCAAATCACCTCTGAGGGCTATCCCTGGCCCCTTTTGGGCTCGGTTTACCGATCTATGGAGAGTGCTGGACTACTGGCGATGCAGTCAGATCAAATCTCATCGAAAGCTGCACGAGAAGCTGGGTCCGGCCGTGCGAATTGGTCCTAACATGGTCAGTCTGAGTGACCCTGGTCTCCTCAAGACTGTCTATTCCACTCGCGGTGAATTTGTCAAGGTTTGTGCACCACTCTATTTGTCACTATATTATTGTAAGGTTCGCCGTTGACAAAAGAAATTCTGCACAGAGCAGTTTCTATGAGGTAGCAGATGCTGTCTCTCAAGGTCACCGCCTGCAAAATGTCTTCAGCACACGCAATCCGGCTTTTCACAGCAAGTACATGAAGCCCTACCAAAAGTACTTTTCGGTTCAGACGATTCGAGAGAAGGAACCATTGGCGGATAGAACGGTCCTTTCACTATGCGAACAGCTCGAAAACCGGTTCATGGACGGCGGGAATGCTGGGAAGACGGTACCGCTGGCGGATTGGATCGAATTCAGTAAGGATTCCCCGGCGGCTAGCTTCAACCATGTTGCTCACAATTACAGGCTCCTGGGATCTTGATTGGGAATTGACCTTCAGCCAAGACATGGGATTTCTGAAAACTGGAACAGACGTTCAGGACATGATCCATACTGGAGAGATGATCATGCGCTATCTTGGATGTGTATGCAACCACTTCGCCTCACAATACAACCCTAGTGCATCGCTAACTGCGGAAAGATTGGACAAATGCCATGGTTGGATAGAATGTTGGGCAAGAACCCGTATTGCCCCATCAAGTTTGCCACTTTTGAGCATGCTGCATATTACAGCTTTCAGCGCTTGATGGAACGCATCGCTAGTAAGGAAACCAGGGAGCGCAAAGATTTTCTCGACAACTTCCTCGAGGCCAAGGAGCAGCACCCTGACATTGTTGGTGACAATGAGGTTGTTAGCTATCTGATGATGAATGTACGTGTCCTCAAGTGCCGAAGAATTGCTTTTTCTTCGTTTCTTTTTAATAGACTAACGAAGTGGATTAGGTGCTAGCTGGTGCGGATACCACGGCAATTGTTCTCAAGGCAATCACCTACAACATCCTGAGACGCCCTGACGTGCTCGAGAAGCTCCGGGAGGAGCTAGACGCCGCACATCTCGACTTCCCTCCAAGGTATGAGCAAACCAAGGATCTGCCATACCTTGAAGCTGTAATTAAAGAGGTTCGTATTCTGTTTATGAATCATTAATTGCATGGACCATGTTTCTAACATTTACTCAGGGTATGCGGATGCACCCTGTGATTGGCGGAATCCTTGAGAGGGTGGTGCCCGAGGGTGGGCTCACGCTTCCTGATGGCCGCGTACTTCCACCAGGCACAAAGGTCGGGATTAACCCATGGGTATCTTCAAGGAACAAGGCTATTTATGGGGAAGACGCCGATATTTTCCGCCCTGAGCGCTGGCTTCGCTCCTCCAAGGAATCGCAGCACGATTATGCTCATCGTTTAAAGGCCATGAAAGACGCCGACATGACCTTTGGATCCGGCAAGCGTGTGTGTGTGGGACATAATATGGCCATTTTGGAGATTCACAAAGTTATCACAACATTATTTAGCCGTTACGACGTAAGTATTAGGATAAATTACCGCGACTCGTATTGTGCTAATTTGTCTCGATCTAGATTCACCTTGATCCTGCTTCGAGGGAATGGTCACCTCGCTGGTGGTGGTTTACCTTTATTGATAACATTCAAGTGAAGATTCAGCGCCGTTCGCATGTCATAGAGAAGGAATTGATTTGAAGCGATGATTAAATTTGATTGATACCAGTCTAAATCCAAGTTTAGAAATAAATTGTCTATTTTTTGCCCTCTGAGAATATTAATGTCTCTGTCCAAGACTTTCGTCATGCTTTCGTTTGCTGCATCCCAACACGAACTTGACAGTAAATAAGACGGGTATCCGATCAAGATGAAGTGTCGCAAAATCTGTTGGCGTCATTTTCAGAGAAGTTATTCGCAATGACAATCGGCTTCTCCATTCCGCAAGCGTTGTCAAACCTCTGAATGCTTTGCTTGCTAAGAATGCAACCTGTTGACGATGAAATCTCGCAAACCTTGCCCCCAGCCGCCTTGCACGCCGCCGCAGTCCTGTCGCCTGCTGTGGTACTTCCGCATGCTTTGGCCATGAGATTGCCACCCGAACTTGCCCCCGCACTGGCCGCGAGTCCACCACTCATGCCGATGCTGCATCCGAATCTCGGTGGTCCACCAAAAAACAGAGGTCCAATAGGAATAAATCTGCCTTCCTGGCATAAAATGACACATTCGACGCTGTCGCCACATGGCTCATTCTTGGCCAAAGCGCTTGCCACCAGTAGCGTAATAATTGCAAGGACCTTCATTTTTGCTGTTCTTTATTAGCCAACGAGGGCAGTACCAATGGGTTCCATTTCTCTGCTTACATGACTGGTTCAGAAATATCTGGTCTGTGATAGATAGTGTCGTGAGAGAGCTGCGGTATTCCAGGTAGAATTTACGGAAAAAGAAGCAACTAAATAGATAGACGGTTCATAGCCACCGCACTACAACCCCACAAAGCTCATTTCGGGCTAATCAGAATTGTACAAGGTGATGAGACAGTAACATAATTGGTAAAGTTCCAATACAATGGTTAGTTGGAATGTCGAATTGGCTTGCTTCCTAATGCATCTGTCTCTCATTCGGCTGACTCAGACAGTACTGGACAATCTTAAATGAAAACATGCCACCCAAAGGTATCCACCTCTCCTTCAACCTGTTACCTATTGGTCAATCTTCGATGAAACCTTTGGATATCCGACATCTTCGCGGGATAATTTGTTGTCTGTATGTTCTAGGCCTACAAGTAATCCAATTCAGTTTCGTGCATACGCCACCGATATCAAGCACTTGACTGGCTTCTAATGCCCTCAGCACCTTAGGAATGAGATGGGAAATTATATCGGGCCTTTGATCATTTGGGGAGCTGCCATTCAGAAATCGCAACTTCTTTTCGAAGTCAGTACAATATCCATTGCCAGATTTTCATTCTCTGTTGGAGGACAAATACAATATCATAATCATCTATTACATTTAGGCTGGTAACCAGAGCGAAAGTTACAGGCTGGATGCAGAACTAAAGGGTTCAATAATCATTAAAAAGTCTTCTCGCCCGCATCCATCCATTTTGCTAAGCGCATACATAAGAGCGTTTACTTAAACATTTCTATAAAAAGTATAAACACTTAGAGGTAACTCTCTTCATATTATTATGAATAAATCCATATATCCCACAGTCTTTCAGATGTTGACGTAGAAAAATGTATTTCTGCAGGAAAAACCATCGTTGACTGCAAAGCATCATACTCACAAGAATATTTCCGTACAAAAGGTCAAAGGCTAATCTTCAACATGTCATAGTCAAGGGAAGCATAGACGAAAGCTGTTGGGAATAGAAATATGAATTCTCGACTTGATATCTGTTTACGAAACTACTAACTCAGCTCAATTCTTGACAGCTCTAAACCCTTCCATGCTATCCAACGCTTGCCGAATTTGAGAAGTATACGCAGGGATACCACCAGGATATGACGTTGGCTCAAACGCCCTGCCAGGCGCACATCCTCCCATATAGGTGGATCTTGTGGTTGGGAACAAGGTTTTGTTGTTAATCTCCAAAACATGCTCTTTCCACTTTTGTGCAGCTTCAGGCTTTGGGTCAATATACTTGATACCATTACGTTCAATCTTCTTAATGCAATCGGCAATCCATCTACCCTGGATCTCGACGGTAGATGGACCGTTGCTGAGAAGCGTTGGCCCATGAAGGCTATATAAATGGAACATGTTGGGATAGCCACTGACGGTTGTCCCCAAGTACGTATTTGCGCTTTCCTTCCACTCTTCCTCGAGCGTCGAATTGTGGATACTCTTGAGGCCGATCTGCGTCATTGCTATATGAAGGTACGTTAACAAGGTCAAGGAACATAGTATTACAGATCAGGTGGTAATACCTCCAGCCGCTACATCCGGTTCATGCCATTAGTACATTCAATATCTCGG
The DNA here is from genome assembly GCA_017140755.1 of Calonectria hongkongensis. Classification (NCBI taxonomy): domain Eukaryota; kingdom Fungi; phylum Ascomycota; class Sordariomycetes; order Hypocreales; family Nectriaceae; genus Calonectria; species Calonectria hongkongensis. The sequence goes on along the minus strand of JAACJA010000027.1, from coordinate 445,675 downwards.
GCTATAAAAATTCAACTTACAAAGCCAGTGGCAACAGCTATGATTTCAAAGTCATAAGAACTTCCGTCCTGTAGGGTAATTCCGGATCCCGTGAATTCTTTGATCCCATTGTTTTTAATGTCAATAATGTCAACAGTATCGCAGTTAAACGTCTCGTAGTATGTAGTCTCCAGACATGGTCGCTTTACGCCAAAGTAGTGCGGCATCTTCAAAGGAGCCAGAAGATCCCGCTTTCTAGGGTCGTGTACCCGCGAACGTGTTTCTCGTATACAGCCCGACGCTCTTCAGGAGAGTCATCGTAGGTGTTCCTTGGGATACTGTCGTAACAGAAGCCAGAGAAATTCTTTTCTCGAAACCTAAAAAGGTCAGGGTACCACTTTTTGTCTGTCTCTTGTTCTTCGGGCGTGAGAGGCTTCAGTTTCGTGGGAAGTGCGAGATTCGGGGTGCGTTGGAAGACTTTGAGTTCTTTGGCCTTAGGTCCCCACTGCTGGATGATCTGAACTCCGGAAGCGCCAGTTCCGATAACAGCACACTTCTTATCGTCCACATTTATATGCTTATCGGGCCAAAATGACGAATGGTGTATTATGCCCTTGAATTTCTCTATTCCAGGCCAGTCAGGAATGTATCGTTTTGCAGCCTGTATTCTTATCAACTTGAGTTATTGGAAATGCACTCAGTATGAAACTCACAAACCCGGTTCCGAGGATGAGATACTTGCTCTTGGCGACTCTGCCGTCCTCGGTGTAGACACTCCATCGCCCATCTTCCGTATTAAACTCAGCACCGATAACAACAGTTCCAAACGAGATATCCTTTTTAATATTTAGGATCTTGTCGACATGATCGAGGTATGCTCGTATCTCATGATATTCTGGGTAATTGGTAGTCCAGTTCCATGTCTTCCAAATTTCAGGCCAAGAGAATTCATAGAGGGGGACTTCTGAATTAACCCGGGCGCCTGGATAACAATTCCAACGCCAGGTACCCCCAGTATCATTTCCAGCTTCATAAATCGCTACTTTATAACCTTGCTCACGAAGAGTCTTAAGCATAAAAATGCCCGCTGGCAGGCAGGAAACAAGGTCAGCTCAAACTTATCTGCCCATCTTATTGCATTCTCTGACAAGATTACTGGTGACATACCGAATCCCGCCCCGACTATAAGCGCGTCAACTTCAAGATTAGGTGTATAAGGCCAGGCCTTTTCCTGGTGTGAGACAGAATATTCCGTCAGTTTAGTGTTGAACGTCCTTTCAGAGGCTGGATCATAGTGCGGGCTTATCTTCGCGAGAATTGGAGCCTGGCAAATAAGGACGAAAGGGTTACACTGTTTACTTCAATTGAGTTCTTTGGTGTTATTGCCAATAAGTAAATTCGATTGTCTTAATATTATACGGGTCACTCGTGATGTTATATATCAAGTTTATTTGAGTTCAGGGGTGTCAGAAATGATGGTGTAATTGATGAACAAACGATACGGTATCAAAGGTTACCGAATCCGAATTTACAAGCCACTGAAGCGGATTGGAACAGCTGAACCCCTCACTGCCATCGCAAATCAGCGACAATCACGAAACCTGCCCGAATTCTGTGCACCTATTCCGTGGAAATGTGCTCCGTCGGAAGTTTGTGACGACTCGGTTAAGAGTGATCTTGCGGGGTTCACACCTAGTTTGCGGGGTTCAAACTCAATTTTGCTATTGATTTTCAAGTATGAGAATAAAGGCCGTCGGTGTTTTAGTTCGCACCCTCGGCTTTGCAAGCATATTGCCTGATTATGTCGAGCATTATCCACAACAAGAAAGCACATTAATATAGCTTTAGGTTAAACGAGTAAGGTAGACTCAAAATTGAAACATCGCCCTTATGAAGTTTGAATTGGAAATATTCATGAGTGTCATAAGATAACGTGTGAAGCGATAATAAATATGCACCTACTCTATTCTAGCAGCGGATCATGGCATGAGAAGTTTCTTCCGGGCCGCTCGCTCGTTACTGAATCCTAGAATATGTGACCTTAAAATGGTGTAATGAGACATTTCACTTCACTTAACACGAGGTAAATATGAGTGGTAGTGGAGAGAAATATTTAGTCTATTTCTGAGTGCACTGGGTCAAATTTACCCTGCTCTATCCTGACGAACCCCCATCAATCCTCAAGATTTGACCTGTGATAAATGATGATTCGTCTCCTAGTAGAAAGGCTATAGCTGATGCCACCTCTTCCGGACGACCAACTCTTGGGATAGGCTGTTGTGATAGTTTCCTTTGCAAAAACGCGGTGAATTCTTGTGGAACATTCTGACTCATCGGTGTATCAATAGTTCCACTATAGAAGATCAGTATTCTTACAAATATGTACTGGGAGTTAGATGTGACTATTTTAAACTTACGGTGCAACTGCGTTGATTCTGATATTATTCCTGCCCTCCTCCTTTGCCGAGGTGACTGTCAAACCAACCACGGCATGCTCGGAAGCGACATAATCTGAAACTCCGGGCACAGCAATCACGCCAGCCAGACTTGCAATGTTAACAATGCTGCCGCCATTTTTCATGGCCTTGATCTATTCTCGCAAACAATAGAACACTCCAGTTGCATTAATGCCCATGATTTGTGCCCAGGCTTCGTCTGTGACATCACGAGTCGCGCTTTTGCCCATCACGGGGCTTGTAATGCCTGCTGCGTTTACAGCACCGTCAAGCTTGCCGAACCGATCGACTGTCGATTTTATCCAGGATTTAACTGCGTCACTGGAACGAACATCAAAGGCCGTTACCAAAATATCATCTGGCTTCCGATTAGGGTGATCTTTATGGATGCTTACTGCCACTTGATCCAGCTTCTCACTGTCTTTGTCGGAGATGGAAATAGATGCACCAAGGGAAAAGAGAAAACTCGCAGTCGAGAGTCCGATTCCCGAAGCAGCACCTGTAATAGCAATAACTCTACCGTTGAAGCTTGACATTTCGGAAATTGCTGGCCACCGGCAAGGAATACTGGATTCGGCTTTAACTAAAGGACAGAAGGTCAACGACAATGTCGTAGAATACTTCTAGTAAATAATGATAAACAGATCAGATTAAGATGCAGTCGGAGTTAATTGCAGCCCAGCGATTTCTATTAAATGTTTACCATATGCCTTGCTTTAAATAGCGGTCCATCTCTCGGCCTAAGGCCAAGCAAATCATGTTACAAGGGCTCGCCACACATCTCAGCTACATGTTCCGTGGAATATAATCGATCCTCGGCAATTGGCCAACCATGCGTATCAAGGTTATGGGGTGCATTAGTTATTGATCACCATGAGCCGACAGATCCGAGACTCAGTATCCCGTGTCATCTTTTCGTGACACACAGTAATTTCTCTCTCAGTACTCAGAAAGACTAGGATCAGCATGGCGTGAAACATAAATAACACGGGTTTCGATTCGAACTTGGGGCAAAATTGTATAGCTTATTCGTGGTATTTTTATTCAAGGCCCCAAAACAGCAGAATGGATACTAGAACAATGGATCTCCCTTTGCCACCATCTGCCATTCTTGGTATTACAGCTCTTGCCTTCCTTGTTGTACTCTATCGCCTCGCACTTCCCCAGCCAATCCCAGGCATCCCTTACGACAAGAACGCAGCCAAAAAGCATTTTTGGAGATCTTCCAAGCCTTTCAGCTCACTTTGCTCGTACAAGCGAGCAGCGACGCTGGTTTGCTGCCCAGGCACTGAAGTTCAACTCGGCAGTATGCCAAGTCTTTTTTCGCCCAGGGGGTAAACCCAGAGTCGTTTTAACAGACTTTCGAGAAATGCAAGACCTTCTTCTCAGGCGTGGGAAGGAATTTGACCGAAGCGAAAGAGCTCGCGAGGCTTGGATTGGTATCATCCCCCATCAAATGATCTGCTACAAAACCTCGGATCCCAAATTCAAAGCCCGCCGTGAGCTTATGCGCGACTTGATGAGTCCCGGTTTTCTGAACGAGGTATCTTAGTTTTCTTCCAACACATATACGAACATTTGCTTATCAACTCAGCAGGTATCGACTCCTGAAATATATTCCAAAACCAATGCCCTCGTGGAACTTTGCAAACTAAAATGCGATATGGCCAATGGACAACCATTCAATGCCAAGGTTGATGTCCAAAGAGCCACGTTGGATGTCATCATGGCGGTTTCTTTCGGGTTAGCTGCGGAGAACAGTGCAACAAAACATCAGTTAAATGCCATAAGCTCCCTCTCAAAGAAAGATCTGCCCTTTTCGGGAAAATCAGACGAAGCCATGGTATTCCCTCCAGTAACTCTAAGTGTAGAGCTGCAAGCCATCCTGGCTATTATAGATAGTGCCACAGTGGGCTTCTCATCTCCGATCCCTGTGTGGCATCACTGGTTTCTTCGACAGTTTCCTAAGTTAAAGAATGCCGGGATGATACGGGAAGAGCTCACAAAGCGTGAAATTGACAAGGCCGTGCAGAGATTTCAAAAGAGCGAATCAGATAGCCAGTCCCATATACGCACTGCCCTGGAATATATGGTCAGTCGCGAAGCGGGAGCTGCGAAGGGAGATGGTAGATCACCCCGATACCACTGCAGGTCCATTTATGACGAGGTATGTCTTTTCTTGGATCTAAAAGAGGAAGTCTCACATCAATCATGTAGTTGTTTGGTTATCTTATTGCTGGTCACGACACTACTTCTGCCACGCTTGGTTGGGGTCTCATCTATCTCGGCGATTCCCAAGACTCTCAGACTAAGCTAAGGGGGCGCTTGCGCGATGCTTTCGCTGAAGCACACCATGAGAACCGTCAGCCTACAGTCGCAGAGATCACTAAAACTTCGATTCCGTACCTGGATGCTGTGATTGAGGAAATGTTACGACTCAGCGCAGTGATCCCCATTGTTAGCCACGAATCAAAAGTGGACACTACAATTCTGGGCCACATGATCCCCAAAGGAACTACAGTAATCCTAGCATTCAATGGGCCTAGCATGGTCGAACCGTCGATTCCAGTCAAAGAAGACGTTCGCAACACCACATCGAAAGCAGCAAAGGACAAATACGGCGATTGGAACCCGGACGATGTTGGGCCTTTCGTCCCAGAACGTTGGATCGAGTTGAACGAAGCGGGAGAGGAAGTATATAGCTCAATGAGAGGTCCAATTCTGACTTTTGGTGGTGGACCTCGAGGTTGCTTCGGTAGAAAATTGGGCTATCTCCAACTACGCATTCTTGTTGCCCTCTCGGTTTGGAACTTTGAGTTCCTCCCGGTTCCGTCAAATGTTAAATCTTATAACGCGGTGGAGCATGTGACGGTAGAGCCTGTTGCGTCCTTTGTCAGATTGAGAAAAGTGTAATTAGCTAGGTATCTCAAGAGACAGTTCGTGGTGGTCAGAAAAAAAAGGAAAGTCAGATTGCAAAAAAATTCTTTTCTCTGTTCATTAGCCTTTATCCTATATTGTTCTTATTCCTCACACAAGGGAACATCTACATCATCAATTTGTGTGTATGTGTAGCAAGAATCATTTAAGATTAGTCTCTATGCTATAGTTACGGAAAATTGCCGCACATTTTATACCGAGAATCAATGAAATAAACCCCTGAACCCTTTTTTAGCACCATTATCAATGAGAAGCTTGGCTATATCCTTTTGTCCACTAGACTCGGCTATGAGTAACGGCGTTTTCTTCTCGCTGTTTTTCACTTCCAGGTTTGCGCCTTTCTTGATAAGAATCCTTGCTACATTCTGATGGCCATGTTTTATAGCCATATGCAGCGGTGTGTTCCCAAAGCTATCCTTTTTATCGATATTGGCACCTTTCCTCAGTAGTAACTTCACAATATCCTTATAGCCGCCGCGTGCAGCGATATGAAGAGCTGTCTCGGAGTTGCGATCTTCGGTGTTCAGTTTGGTGCCTTTTGCTATGAGCAATTTCGCCACGGCCTCATGATTACCGTCTACTGCCCAAATGAGCGGCGTTCGATACTTCTTACACGATGTCTCAAGTTTGGCGCCTTTTTCTACCAGCAATCTGACCACAGCCTCATGCCCATTACCCGAGGCACAAGAGAGCGGTGTCCTGCCATGGCTATTTTTAACCTCGAGGTCGTCCACGTCTAACAAGGCTTCCACAACGGCTTCATGGCCACTCTTTGCCGCTATTAGAAGAGGCGTGGTAAATGAACCACCGCATTTGCTAGTGGTGGCACCACCATTGTGCAGTAATACTCGCACTACTGCATCATGGCCCCTCTCTGCTGCCAACCAGATTGGCGTTTTGCCTTCATGATTCTTCGCCTCAACATTAACACCTCTTAGTACTAGAATCCTTACCACTGCTTCATTCCCGTTATATGCGGCTTTCAACAGCGGTGTGTTACCTTCTTCAGTTCTTGCTTCAAGGTTGGCGCCCGCATCTGCCAGGACCCTCACAACTGCTTCGTATCCGTAATATGCAGCTTTTAATAGAGGCGTGCCACTAAGAGGATCGCTCACCTCAAGGTCGGCACCTGCTTCTGAAAGCATTCTGACCACTCCTTCATACCCAAGCGTTGCAGCGATTAATAGTGCTGTATACCCTTTCCAACTGCTTGCCTCAAGGTTGACGCCTGACTCAATGAGGGCTTTGACTGCAGCCTCGTTTCCAAGAGCTGAAGCAACTAATATTGCCGCGTATCCCTTCCAACTATTTGCTTCAATATTGGCGCCTGCCTCGAAAAGCACATTTACCATTGCTTCTCGTCCATTACTTGCAGCGTTTAGCAGGGGCCCGTCGAAAATCATATCCTTTGCCTCAGTTTCGGCCCCATCCTCAACTTGTGCTATATCTTCATGGCTATCATAGGTTTCTTCGCATTCACTGTTCGCTTCCTTTAGAAGCGGCTCATCAAATACCATATCCTTTTCCTGAGTTTCGATGCCATCCTCTGGTGAGACCAGTGATATATCGTCAGGATTGTCATGTACAGCTGCTGGTAAGGGCACATCTTTCTCCTCTTCTTTTGTCTCGACACTGGCGTATTTGTCTATCATGAGTTTTACAAAAGCCCGGTATCCTTTCACTACAGCTAGATGTATTGGCATCAATCCGCCGTGATTGGCAGTATTGGTATTTGCCCAATCATCAAAGAACTTCGCCAGTCCGATCTGGCCACTCCCGGATGTAATACCAATTCGTGGCCATGAACTTTTATGTTGAGTTGATGCCCCAGGTGCTTTTTGTGGTATCTCTCTAAGCACATTCACTCGCTCGTTTTGTTCTATCTCATCTGGCTTCATTGCTATGGGGGCAGGCGGCTCCCCCGTCCATTTTTTTGACCGTATCTGAGCTGCAGAGGTCGTCATATCTGTTTGAGGCTCTTGATAAGTGGGAGGATTTTCCGTGGGAGTAGAAGGTGTATCTAGAGTCGTTTCGAGACTTGCAGATGCATTGGTAGACCATTCTTTCGTCGGGCTTGTATAATTTGACATGAAGGTCTCCACTGGCGATCCACTCATCTCCTCTATACCTGGGGTGAACCCAAAATCCAACTCTAACTCTCTAGTGCAAAATCAGCTCCTATATTATGGAGTTATATCGCAAATTATACCTACGAATGGTGAACTTTTGCCGTTTGTGGTGTTTTTGATTGATAAGGGCCGATCCATGAATGACCCATGGCTGCGTCAGTGTCTAATCTCTGTTGTTGCTGCAGCCTCATCAAGGCACGAATGAAATTCTGGCCTTCCATGCTGACTTGAGAATCATCTAGTGCAGCAGTAGGAAAGTGGCTGCTTGAATCGTTCCTGTATTTGAAAAGTGAAGAGAGGTCCGGGAATGGATGAGTCTTTGTCAAAATGAAGAATGTCATTACACCAAGAGCCCATATATCCGCCTTCTGATAATTGAAATCCGATGGTTTAGATCGATCGAATATCTCAGGCGGCATGTATAGGCTAGTCCCAACAAGGGATGTGCTACCACCACCAGCCATAATCGAATTCTTAGTGATGCCAAAGTCTGCAAGCTTAACCCACCAATCGTCCGACGATTGAGCATTCGGATACCGATATATCAGGATATTCTAAAAGTTTTCCGTTTAGACTTCTCCTCTGTGAAATGGTACATGGCCCAGGAATAGAAGACTCGCGTACCTGAGGCTTGATATCACGATGCGCAAATCCTTCCTTATGCATAAGGCTAAGACCTGACAATAATTGACTAATAATCTGGCGACATGGATCTTCGAGCAAACTTGGATTTGTATTTATATAGCTCCCCAAATCTCCAGTCGGGAAATACTCCATTGCGATGCAGATAGAAGTGTCGATTTCGTACCATCCCGTCGTCTTCGCAAAGTACCTCGCATACTTCATATTAATATTAGCATATAATACATCGAGGTTTTGTCAATAAAAGCTCAATACAAGGCCAAACTGTTCTAGCTGTAGGAAGGTACAGTAAACATTATCAACAAATGATATAAATGTGTCCAAAAAGAATAAAAGAGAGTTAAGATTCCACAACACGAACCCTGGGATGAGAAAACTTGATCATTGTTTCCAGTTCTCGGATTATTCTTTTTTGAATACTCCTAATGTTTTGTAGCTGAATGATCTTGACCGCACGCTGAGAATAGCCTCGACCACCGCTGGCACACGTTTGCAAAAACACCTGCCCTTGGCCACCGCGGCCCAGGGAATGAGATTGTTTCCAATATTCCAATCGCGGTGGAGATGATGGAGGTGCGTCGGGGTCATCGAATTGGTGGACTGTATACCCTTTTTCTAGTCGTGTCAATAGTTTATGGTCGCGTACAGGTCCTGGCAGGATTTCATCCATGGTTTCTGTTCTCTAAAGGATTGGACGGCTGATGTATCGAGACTAATCGAATACTATACGAATGAATCAAGGACAAAAAGTAATTTAGGATTCAGCGGGGTAGGGTTAGATAACCCGTTATGTATTCTTCCACACGTGAGCTAGAAATTTTTGAGGCACACAAATACAAATGCTGTCACTTGACACTCTAGACACCTAGGTGGAGAATTGATACCCAACAGCTCTCACCTATCCAATAGCACAAGGAAGCTCCCACAGCTCTGTAAAGTCATGCAGTCAGCTGCAGCACGCAAGCGAATAGATTATGCATGTCTCTCTAAGAGGCGTTTTCGTTCAGTTTTTCATCCGTATAGCTAATTTATTAGTGGAGAAAGTTCAACCGGATGTGATTGTCAGAACTGCTCAGGCGCTGCGGAAGATCCTATGACTCAACCAAGCATGTCTTTTGCTTCGATCTAGGCTTTCACTTTAGAACTACTCCTTTTGGACTTTATATGACCGGTGTTAATGAACAGTGTCCCCATGGCCCCCATACCAAGGTCATTTGCTACTAGATGTTTAATACCCAGGTGTTTTTATTTTATTTGTCAAAGACACTACGCTGGCGGCAATAAGCGGACCAGAATTGACACAAATAATGAAAAAGTTCAGCGGCCTTGCCGTAGAAAATCTTTTCATATTCTCAAAGCAACCGAATACAAACCTGTGGTCAATCACATTAATTGGTGGAATTGCGGGTCAAGACCGTTTTCAACCTCGGGTGGAATATGTGAAAGCCCAGTGAGACAGAATGAGGATATAGGTCTTAGCGCTGCTCCTCAAAGCATTCAATAAGCGGGTTCTGTGGTCTAGTTGGTTATGGCATCTCGCTAACACCGAGAAGGTCCCCGGTTCAATCCCGGGCGGAATCACATTTTTGGCATTTTAATCTTTTTGACTTTTTTTAGACTTTGCTTAATCGGGTCTTTTTCTCCAACGGCGTCGTACACGAGGGTCAACAGCGCCGGCTTCATGTCCAGAAGGCGCATCAGAGCAGATCTAAAAATTAATTGTCGAAGTCTAGTAATCATTGCAAACCTATGATCTATACCCAAATTTTTTATTTAATACTGTAAGCCTAACCAAATGGTGGGGTCAATTCCTGTTTTTGCCCGCGTCATTGTAACTTTTTGTCTGCTTGCTTCCTAAGTGACTCTAATCATGTTCAAGTGTTCTTACGAAACGACCATGGTTTCGGTTTACTACTCTATTATTTAAATTTAAATTTATTTAATAGTATCTGAACATAGTAAACGTTTTCCTCCCACACAAACTAGGCCAAGATGGTGATGCTTTACACCTTGCGAAAATTAACGCGTTTACCCTACATGCTCAAAATCAACACTCCTTAACCATGACATATCAAAGCGAGTCCCAGTCAATAAATGAATTGTTTTTTTCAAAACATGATCAAATGAATGAATTGGAATTTTTCATAGGTTTCGTCCATCACTTGATTGACTCTACTGAGGTTGGGAAGAAGAAGAGCGGTGTATATCCATCTGATCGGAGTGTACCCCGCGTTGCCCCAGGAATGTTCCACTTGCCATATCTACGAAATGGTGGGGTTGCACGATCATGTTTCTAGTCCGCCGGGAAAAGAGAGGGGTTTTTGTCTGGGGCCGGCTTCCCCAGCCCGGTGCAATTGTTTCCCCAGTCTCGTCGGGTCTTACGATTGGTCAGGGTGGAGGAGCGCAGAAGCCTTTCGGCAGTAGCCTCCCCAGTCCAGAGTCGTGGTTCGTGGAATAAATTGTTCCTTCATTTTCGTACAAGGTATTGAACTAATGCCAACATCCGACCGATAACTCGACAATTTTATTGCAAAGTAGCCATTAGATGAACAGTAACATGGGAATTACAGGTGGAATTTAACCGGAGAAATGATAATTATCTCGCTTGGGTTTTGCAGAGAGTATATAACTCCATCGTGGTGCATGTCTTTATCAAATGGTCCAGTCTTCATTTTCACGTCCAAAAGTGCCGTCTATTCCCCCACCCTCTAAGTGGTGACATATTTCAATATGTTATTCAGCCTAGCAGGTCTCTCTTTGCTTCTCCCAAGCCTGGCTTGGCCAGTATATGGTTACCCAACAAATGCTAAGTCACCTGCAAAGACATATGAGAAGTGTCAGAGGACAGGGAAGGCTCATCCTTTGAATGGGTGTCCGAAACACACAATTTATGTGAGCAAGGATGATGAGAGTGCAAATTTTAGTACCATTCAAGACGCTATTCTCTCACTGCCCAACAACACGGAATCCTACACCATTTTGATTGCACCAGGTGACTATGTTGAGCAGCTCAACGTCACTCGCCAGGGACCTCTCACTCTTTTAGGAGTCAGTGACCGCCCATGGAAAGGACAGAGCTACTCCAGCATCAGCAATGGCACTTCTCATGCAAATTTGGTCAATGTCTGGTGGGCTTCGGCCAATCATGACAACACAGGCAAGATTGTCGACAACGCAGTCACAAGCGTCTTGACAGTTGCGCCCACATGGGAATCATCCAAATCGGGCTACGGCCCTACTGGCTGGCCAGTTCCAGATGGAACCCCATATGGTTCCGAAGACTTTCGCGCCTACAACATTGACTTCCGCAATAATGCTGCTGATGAAGCAGACGGCCCAGCACATGCTGCAGGAATCAGTCGGGCTAATGCTGGCTTCTACTCATGTGGGTTGTACAGCTATCAAGACACTGTAAGTAATTAATCCGCTTCAATCGTCTGACGATTGCTGACAATTCTTGCAAAGCTGTATGTTGGAAAATTAGGAAATACCTACTTTTACGATAGCATCATCGCTGGCCAGGTTGACTTCTTGTACGGATATGGTACCATGTGGATTGAGAAGTCTACCTTGACACTTCGTAATTGTGGTGGTGGAATCACTGCTTGGAAAGGTATGGCGTGGTGTTCTTCCAATATTCCCTTGAAAATCACTGACAAGTTGAAAGGAACAAACACAACTTCTGAAAACAAATATGGCGTCTACATCTCAAAATCCCAAGTCCTTGCAGACAACAGCACTATCGCGGAAGAGATCAAGGGCACATGCCCTCTCGGTCGCCCGTGGAACGAGCTGCATCGGTCCATTTTTATGAATACATACTTGGACGCAAGCATCCTACCTGCTGGATACATTGATTGGAATGGCGAGAGGTTCAACAACCAGACTTTTATGGCAACGTATAACGACTTTGGTCCTGGATGGGATCCCGAGGCTGAGAAAGCAAGCAATCGAACGATTGTGCTTAATAAAAAGACCGTAAGCCCATACGACACTCCTGCGGATGTCTTTGCAAACGAGGACGGAGTATTTGGAAGTGTGGAGTGGATTGACCATAGTGTACTTTGACATGAGCATCATTTGATGCCTTGTAGCTGCATCAACCACTCCTATTTAGTGAGATTTGGTATGCCGAATTACGGTCATCAGACATTTGTTTGAACCTAAAATAAAATTCTCTTCAAAATTCATTGTGTTTTAATATTACTATTCGTCCACCGCCTTTTATCTTGTATCCAATCCCCTACTGATGTAACTTCTTACTATTTTTAATAGTTGTATGGTTGATGCATGTTTAATAATTTGGGGGTTTGGATGATCATGGTGTGGGCAGGCCATAAATTTGGAGAAATCTCTAACCAAATGCATCCCAAGTTTGGCATGCAATGCCTAGTTTTCGGCTTGTGAGCCGGGGCACTCTTCCTCGGGTACAGAGTCTTCATCGGCCTGGTCCACTAGTACACTGCCTTTGGGAGGAAAGTTGGAGAAGAGAAGGACTCCCATTGCCAATACCGCGATTGCCTAGTATAGTTGTTAGTTAAGAAAAACAACCCCGATTCAAATGGACTCACCGCGTTGCAAAAGAAAGTAGCGTAGGACTTCCCCACAGCAGCTAAGCTGGCAAACACGAAACCGAATAGACCTTGTGTTGAGAGCGTTGCAATGTTCTCAACAAGGGTAACAGCATTTAGTGCGTCTGCGCGCTGAGACTCGGGACACATTTGGGTAATGACGCCCTTGGCTGCTGGGGCTGACCCGGATCCGAATGGCAGGAGAAAGGCGGCTGTTGACCAAAATGTTAGCGACATAAAATAGTGGTGAAGAGAAAAAAGCCGCGCATACCAAAATAAATATGCCAGGGTCGAGTCGCAAACGCGGCAACAGTCGTAAGTGCTCCATCGACGACGAGGCTCCATCGCAAAAAGATGAGATCAAAATGACAGCCATCCACGTCTTCTGTGTTCTTTTTCGGAGGTTCGAATGGCTCCTCGGCTGTTTGCTCTCCCGCTGTGATTACGAATTCCCCTGGTGAGGTGGCCAAGAGGCCAGTCGTCTCTTCCGCATCGCTGACTGGAGGCTTAGGTGATGATCTCAATTGGCGACCCCAGGCGATAATCCGAGGGAACAGGAAAATGAGGAACAAGCTTCTCATAAATGCAAATTCCGACATTAACCAACCATTATTGTTCTGGTTAAACCCGAATGCAGCCGTGGCATACATCTGGATAAGAAGAGGCGCATAGCCCGTCGCTAGCTGGTTGCGCCGTTAGTTTGAGTGGTGGTAGATGATTCGATGCACTTACAACTCCTAGGAAAATTCCCATGCACAAGAAAATGACGCCGAAATGTTTAGTGACCTTGCCGTTCTGAAGTCGCAAGCGCTGCGGCACTAGAATCTTCAGCGGCGCCAAAAATCCAGAAGCGCCCTGAGGCCCAGGCTTTTGGCCCTTGAGCATCGACTCGGGCGAGATGTATGGCAAGGTCAATCTCGCATATACACACGAGATGAGGAAAAAGATGAAGGCAACATCAAATGGAGCCCGAATGTCGATGCTGTCTCCAATCATTCCACCAGCTACCGAAAGTGTTAGTTGTAGGACAATTGCACCATCGATTTCGCGACTTACTGAGATACCCAATGCCCTGACCTAGCATGATAGCTCCCTGAAGCTTCCCGAACAGGGCGGTGCGCCTGAGTGGTTCGGCGACCTCACCCGCTATAATATTTACGACAAGACTGCAGCACTAGTTAACGAGCCGTCTCTTTTCGCCCCATCTTAGTATACTCACATATACCCAGCAGGTCCTCCAAAAATGGTAATTAGCTGAGTGCACTGAATGATTAACATGCCGGTTCTCTTCCCAGCGACAACTCCAAGAATTTGGGCAACGACTCGAATTGCTGGGACAAAGGTTTGCATAATGAGGGCCAATCGAGGGCCAAATTTCTTGGACAACCAGCCCGTGAAAAACAGGTTCATGGTACCTAGGATCAATTAGAATAATTTGGTAATCTATCAGTTTGTTTTTTTCTTCGTACCGCATAATGTCGTGCTCATTCCCAGGATACTGAACTGCATTGCTGTCCCTGCTGCAATCTCATCGCGGCTGCATCGGTCACCGACGCCTTGATAGGGAGGGTGGGTATCATAGAAAGAGTCGCATTCCATAAGATGGAAAACGTAAAATAGGCTAATTGGGGTCAACGAGTGCGGGAGCTTGGCAATTGCGCGGACCTACGGCACTTGGGTGAAGCTGAATGACAAGGTGATGAGAAACCCCGCAAAGAGAACGCGGTTCTCCACGTCGAAAGCGCTATGGAGCCATGATTTCAGCCTGCTTTTTTCTCCCTCCCTTTTCGACAATAGGGGCGTTCTTTCGTCGGTCGTCATGGTCAAAAGAAAACATGGGAATCTAACGCCACAATAGACGGGAAAAAAGAAAATGGGGGGCGGATGAGAAATCCAAGTCTTCAGAGAGGCGACACTGGCCCACAAATTCACTGGCCGGCAACGGAGTTCCTATCACGGCATAGTGGCGTCCTATCACAGTATCATAGCCGAGCGCGGTGGATTGCAGATGAGTGGGTGCACAAAGCCTAGCGCCCGCTGGGGTCCTGTTGACCGGCTGATGAATGCATGTGAATTGGGGGAGATAACCAGTGGGCACGCAATCAGATCGGAGTATAGAAGAAGCAGCCGAATGAATTGGGCGAACGAATATCACTCATAGTAAGCAACACCCAATTGGAATGGGTTCAATCCTACGAAATGACAAAGTAAGACGCACATTGCCAGCAGCAGCAGCGATGCAGGAATTTTTGTTTCTAGGGGGCCTCAACTTTTATCACCGCTTTCGGCGGTGTGGACGTTGCACAGTCGCTAGCGCTGGATCATTAATTATTCAATTGTATGCTGCATAACTTCATCTCATGTAATGTTCTCTAACCACCGCCCGCCTATTTTTCAGCCTGGGCCCTCAAAAAGTCCGCTCTGCCAGTGCTGTTGGGGTCCAAGTATGGGTGCTCGCCAATGCCCACGACGCGGTTACCAAAGCGGTCTCCAAGACCGTCGTAGTCAAATGTCGCAGAGTGGAACGCGCTTCGGTTGTCCCAAATAGCTATTGCCAGATATTAGAAAGACGCGAAAAGAATTGATTAATTGGTGTGGAATGTAAATCACTTACCGATGTCACCAGAGTTTTGCCACTTGAATCGCACCTGGGTCGAGTGATCCTTGGCGATGAGGTCGTAGAACCAAGACAGCAGGTTCTTGCTCTCAGTTTCTGTTACACCATTGATGTGGCCGACGTGCGCTCCGATTGGGAACACACTCTTCCAGCCCGTCACGGGGTTTGTGCGAATCACAGGGTGGACTGCCTTGAGAATGCGGCCAACATTGTCAGGTGCACCACGAGGCTTTTCGTACAGCTCAAAGCCCTGATCCTCTGCGATTTTCCCAAAGTGAGGCTGGAAGAATGTGACTGTCAGTGACTCGAGGAACTTTTGGTAGGCGGGGCTGATGGTATCGTAAACATCGTATCCAGATGCCCATAGAGTATCTATAATATCTATTTGTTAGATACAATTGGTAAGTTGGCGCATACAGACAACTTACCTCCTCCAGTCTTTGGCAATTCAGTGAGGCGAAGTGAGCTGTAGTCGGCAGGCGTGGGCTCAAATGAGATATCGGCATGCCACAATTCATCTCTGCGCTTGGTGACAACCACACCATCATCGGTTGTCCTGCGGTAGAACTTGTCATACTGCCTAGAGCTAATGGTGCTAATCTCAAGGTCGGTACCACCAAACTCCTGGTTAGAGTTTAACATGGGGTGGATATGAAGGCCGGACGTGGATGGTCGCCCTGACAGCTCGCCAAGACGATGAATAAGCTTCTTTTGAAGATCGTTTGTAAGGTTGTCTTGCGCACGGAAAAACACAACACCACGTTGGGAGACTGTTGGAGATGTCAGTGACGACAAATAATCATCTGGAGCAGGAGCTGGGTCATACTGGTAATTGCAAGATCGCGAATCAACTCATCGGCATTGGGTGCGTTGAGCCACTCAACGATATTGGCCTTGGGGAATTCTGTTCCGATGGCTGGAGTGACGTCAATTGACTCATAGTCTTTCAACGCTCCAGAGAGCTGGAGAGGTTCTCTGATCCATCCTTGGGCTTTGGTTTGGACAGGAATGTCCACGGTTTCTGTTGCGGATGGAGCCATTTTTGCGAGGTTATGTAATGCGACCAGCAGAAAGCTTTAGTCAATGGTTTGATACAAATTCAAAACTTTCACACATGAGTGCTGCTTGATTTATATATACGAAAGCGTGGGCTCGGCCAAACGCGGGGAACGCGTCAATCCAGGACCAAGCAACTCGCAGAACGTCAATTTGCGTTATCTTGACACCATCGCCTTTGCGGAAGTCGGAGCTCCGGGCGGTCAGTCGCAGCGACGTGCCATCATCCCGGTGGCTCATTCTGATGACGGCAGCATCGCGCCGCATGTCGTGACGTGACGACCCAGCCAGTCTTAGGCGCCAAAATGGCGATTGCGCCATCGACACCAAATCTAAAACAACGGTTCGGCCACAACATTAGCCCCTCAAAATTGCTAAACGAGCCAGATCTCCCATATTAAATTTGAGATGGGCCAATTAGCACCGGTGCCGCAAAAGCCCGAGATGCGGGGAGGTTAAGACAGGAGTCATGTTAGTCTCATGACATGGATCTGGCGCAGACCGCGTAGGATTGATTATCAATTTAGGTTCGTCTATGATATTTAAGATGTTCGTCGCATTGTTTGCATCTCTAAATACCCAAGTTACCGCATCGGATACTCCTAGGATCACCAAAACCAATTCCTAAAGCACAACCTGAGACATCATCCATAAACTAATGATGGATCGTTGTCAATATTCCCACCTTATTCAGACCTATGAATGGACATCTCAGGCTGAATAACAGTGAGATCAATCAACATGGCTACTTCCTAACCATAGAAAGGCTTCTGCTCTGAGATCCCCCAACCCTGAACATCCTTTCCTTCCCACTGTCCCTCAACTGTAGCATAGGCTTCATAAAGAGCCACATTTCTATCCTCGGCGCCAAATTCTCCGTGCTGCCTTTCCTTTCCATATGGGACAGAAATAGTCAGGTTGCCTCTCTCGGGGAATGTAAGTGTAAAGGATTCGTAGTAAGTGATGTTTGTGTCCTTCGATACCCACGGGTTCTCGGGCTGAATATCTGGGAGGACCGTGACAATTTCGTGGCTTCCATCAAGCTTCAAAACTGTCCCAAATGACTTGTGGTAGTCACCAACGGGGTTGAGAGCCCAGACACAGATGCGTAGGCCGTTTTCCAATTGGATAGGGAACCAGTACCACCCTCCTGTAGCAATTCCAATACCCCACTGGCGATCATACCACGATGTAGAGCGCGTTGGGTCAATCTCGTGTACGGAGCCATTAATGGTGACGGTTCCAGTTGTGAGCGCATTTGGAGCGGCCCATTCACGGTTGTAATCGGTGCCCCAAAAGAATGCGGCGGAGCCTCCGTCGTACAGATTTGGCCCACGAGGCTCAAAAGTAACATTCCAACCATGGTTTTGCCACTTTCCTATCGTTGTAATGGATGAGAGGCTATCTGCTGAATTCGCGACCCAACGGTATTGGTCTGTAAATTGGATATCCAGAACATCTGGATTGAAGGACACAGTTTCCCCGACTGCGAAATAGTCTGCGTAAAAGCCAGACCCAAGCTCATAGACTGATCCACCATATAGATTGGACCCTTCTGGTTTGCCATCTTGAGCACGCAGACTTGCATGTGAGACTACAAGCAGGTCGAGATCCGTCTTGGTGGTGATCCAGTGCGCAACCCAGTGCGAGTTGACAAAGTCAGGATCAAACTCACGAACAAGTTGGGTCTTGCGGACATCGACAACAGGGCCTGAGTTCTATTTATTGATGAGAAAAGATACACAACTATTTATCTCGATGCCAAAGTTCTGCTCACAAAGTAATCATATTCAACGGGGGTCTTGTTGTGAGGAGGAGCAAGCCATGGCCTTCCACCTTGACGAGAGGTGGCAGAGGCTCGAACAGCCAAAGAGGCAAACAGAAGAGTAATATGATGCATTTTTGTCTGGAAATTTTGGAAGATAGAGTGTCGAGATTGTTAGATGGAATAAATTGGTGAGCATAATGTCAACAAAGGACCACGCCTTACATATTTATATCTATTGAGACTGGGGAATTCAGATTAGGCATTTTGAACTCGGCTCTTTCGGAAATGCTAAATATTCGGAACCAGCACCAGAAATAAGAATTAGGTCACCGAAATTACGTTGGAAACACCGACATCACTGCCCGAATTAAACACCTATTGGTCCTTTCGGGAGGGCAGAGATCCACGGAATCATGGTCCGTAATATGAATAAATTCCCGTTCCCGACGCTAGTTAATGCAAGTTGCTGAGAGTGGATCTCCCATTATGGCGAATGATTGGCTACCTGTGATCACATTCAAAGGTTAAAGTTCAACGACAAGGGGAAAAATCTCAGCAGGCTGCATATAATAAACTGGGTCTGTCCCTTAGGGCCCGGACTCCATTAACACTTTACTCCTTGGCACTGTTCGTACAATGAATCTTCCCGGTGAAAGCTCAGAATCTGGATCTGTCGTCCTGAAAGAGATGAGGCAACTGAGAGAAATGCGCACCCCAGATGAGGA
Source organism: Calonectria hongkongensis (assembly GCA_017140755.1). NCBI lineage: Eukaryota > Fungi > Ascomycota > Sordariomycetes > Hypocreales > Nectriaceae > Calonectria > Calonectria hongkongensis. Next base: position 426,795 of record JAACJA010000027.1, on the reverse strand, counting down.
TTGGACCGGTACTACAAGTCGTATAAAAAGGCGTAAATTACAGAATCGTCTCAACCAAAGAGCCCGCGGTGAGTCTTTCTTTATTTTCTACATAATGATTCATCAGTTTATGATAGCTTATATTGTGAATTCATTGATAGAACGAAGAAAGGTTTCCAGACGCACTGTTACAGGTGCATCTGGCGATGTCACCAGCGGTGTAGAAATCAACCTTTCCAATGTTTCGGATCCCCCGGAAGAGTTCAACATTCCTGAGAAATCACCTTCGATAACGCCAGCAACAACGGGCTGCACGCGGGGAGCAGGGTGCTTACTGCTTCGCCCTGGTGCAGAAGTCGTGCTCCGCCAATTCGCCGAAAAGGCGTACGAAGATTACATATTGGGCAGCCCACAACCCGGTCATTTGTCAACACTGATCCAAATAAACGTTTTCAATGCTCTCACAAGAAATGGAATTGTTGTTGGGTTCTCAGACAAATGGCAAAGGGATCGGGCCATTTCACCATTTCTCAAGAATGGCCCCGATCAACCGACAGTCCCATCATATCCACCAAGCCTGCAGCCCACAATCCTCCAGAGAACTATACTTCATCATCCGTGGATAGATCTCTTCCCTATCCCACAGATGAGGGACAACATCTTGGCCGCATTGGAGTATTTAGATATCAATGAGCTCTGTGGTGACTTGCTTGATGTCCACCCTGGGCGAGAGGACAAACCGAATCTCATAGTTTGGGGAGACCCTTGGGATCCTTGTAGCTGGGAGGCGAGCCCCGCGTTCTTGCGAAAGTGGGGTTGGATGTTGCGCGGGTGTTTCGAAGTACTGAAATCTACAAATCATTGGCGCCAACAACGTGGGGAGAAAGCATTCTCATTCCTAATGAATGGATAAGATGTAAAACATGGATTGAGTATAAAATTTGTAATTTAAGATAGTGCTACTGGGTCGCCTCTCCAGCTAATCTGGAGTAGATCAGAGCTATGAAGCCGTTAGTGTCTGTCTGGTACTGACGATTGCTGGCCTCTAGCGAGCTAATCGCCATTGCTTAAATTCATCTATCGTGGATCTGGTGCTTGCTCTTTTCGCAATCTATTTGCGATACCTCTGGCAGATGCATCAAGGTCTCTTTAAGAATAATCATTACTCGTGCGACTTCAAGAAGCTGAAGGGTGGAGCACTGCAGCAACCTGGGCGACATGAAAATAGACATCGCTAAGGATTGTAACAAGCTTTAGCTAATCTTATTGCTAATTGTAGCCCTACGGGGCTGGTGAACTAGAACTAGATCCGTCATGCAGCTATCAAAAGCTAGGAGAGTAACTGGTGCTAAGTTCTCCTTATTCTCGCATGGTTCAATTATCAACCAAAATTATTCATTTGATGGCTGTGATGTTCTCTGCATTGCCCACATGGCTCATCTCCATCATGAACCTCTTTGTTTTTCTTTTTTGCTTTTTGCGCCAGTCCACCGCGAAAGGGAAAAAAAACGTCTTTTCACCAAAAGACCTTTGCATAAAAGCCCGCTGGCGCATTAAGTACAGCGCGGAATTTGGTTCTTTTTAGACATATTTCGCGAGACTGACTAAGATTTTTAGCGAGTGCACCTAGATTCCGGGACAACGAACCAAGCTATGGGTGGCTGTCTCAGCTGACGGTCCGCTAGGGACTAGACCCAATTAGAGGCACGAGAGGGGTTAGAGGCATGAGCGAGAATTCAGCCTCAGTAAGACGGTGGGCTTGGCATTTTTTCATGGTCAGATTCAAATACCAGGCAAAAGCCAACGGGGTTCGCGCACTGGCATGTGCATCCCTTCCATCCCTCTCGTCAAATCCTGCCGATCAATCAATCCTCTCGAAAAGTGAACATGGACACCACGAAGGAGAATGACGACAAAAGAGACGCCGCTGAGACATCGGAAACCACACCCTTGGATTCTGCCCACTCATCACGTGAAATAAGCCACCATCGTGCTGCCGATGTCTTATCATCCCGCCCATTCGGACTCGCCCTTTCTTGTTTCGTGGGCGCTGCCATCACCGCCGGCACGACCTGTGCTTTAGTTCTTCACGTCCAGCACCTTGTCGCCAAGGCATCCGTATCTTCAGATCCAGCGGTATGGATCAGAACAGCGCGGACCGACGGATATGACCGCTGCTACCTCGGATGCACCAAGTGCAACGACCCGAGTTATGCCTACAACGCGTGTGCGAAAACTGCCAAAGTCAATGTCACAGGTGTTATCTGCGACGGCAATCGCATGTGGAATTGGAAGGACCGCTATCCGACTGTGTGTCTACAGGCGTTGGGTGAAATCTTTAAAAAGGAGGCATTGAGCGCCAAAAAGACTGCATACAAGGCGCAGTATGCCATCGTCATAGTGACTGTTCTGGGTGGCGTGTTAGGCGGGTTTCTGGTGTACAAATTATGGAAGTGGGCAGCGGCAAAGGCAGAGGCCCGAAAATGGCAATACCAGCGTCAAGAGGTCGGCTTTGATCAAGATTCATCGGGAGTGCAGGCCACGCCACACAAGGTGCGTTCATTTTGCTGTCTTCGCCGCTGGTACTGTTAGCTAACAACTTTTAGAATTCCTACAAGCTTCCCAAAGGACCAAAGTTTCTGCTTCTGAGCTTCCTAGCATTATTCGGCAAAGCACCCGGGGCAAAGGCATACTCTTGCACCGGATACGATGCCACACATCACCAGTACTTTACCAATGCCAACAAGACGATTTTTGGTATTGTGGAAGGCTGGTATAGTAACTGTTACGACGTCCAACACTGCAACCAGAAGTGCACATCAAAATGCAGTGATGGTAGCTGCAAAAAGAGCTGTAAAAAGGTCTGCCATACAGTTACATATTCTGATAAGTCTCCCAAGGACTACGTACAGGGAATTATGTCGAGCGTGACAGCTTGCGGCTTTGAGGCGACTGATGGAGTCAGTGGTGATCCAGGTAAGTAATGCAATACCACTCGGAATCCATCATCAGAACTTGTGCTAATCTCACCTAGAAATGCGAATAGCTAATGGAGGCATTGAGCGAAATTGGTGGGTACAGATGAGGGTAAACGGCTATAACATTACCAAGGAAAGCGACACCGATGAGTCCATTTGGTGTTTGTATGATATAGGCAACTAAAATTGGTTCGGCGCCGGTCGTTTCATCAATATTCTTTTTTTCCGGGTCATTTCGTTTCTGGGCCCATTCAATTTGGTAGCGAGTGTTATATGATACCATTTTCAATTTCCGGTTTTTTCGTGGCCGATTTCTTGTCCCTGACATGGCTAATCTGAAAAGAAAAGAAAAGTGAGGCGATGGTGATGAGGAAAACTGAAAGAAGTCAGTAATATCAAATATGTCAGAAATGGATAAAAAATGATGAGACGCTACTTGGAGACGCGGGCGATCTCCAGAACTCCGTCGGGTCAGCTGAGGCAGTGCGCATGTCTCTGCTCAGCCATGATGTGACGTGGGTCAATTGCGTCCAAAACCTAAGAAAACCAGACCATTGTGTTGGATGACACGAAAACATAAGCACTTTATTTCTCAATCATGGTCCTGGTGGGAAGCATCCTTGATGGTGACATTGCCAGTTCGTACAATATTTTTTATGTGGAATGCCAAATTTGTTCGTCACCAAAGTTAACCCTTTTGATTAGAAGCACGATATTCTACAGTTAAACAAAATCGTCCCTGCAGATAATCTTCAAATTCAATAGGTAGGCTCGGAAAACGACGTGCGCGTATCGGTTAAGTGGCTGTGAGGAAATAATCATTTTTCAAATTGGCGCCCTAGGAGGCCTATTTCAGCCAGAGTATTCTGGTCAAACGGAAAGATATCGATTTTAGAAAAGAAAGGAGCATTTGGAACGAATAGGCTGCGTATCATGTTCATTCTTTGTGATTTGCCAACTCGCACTTCCCAGTGTATCCCGAAATGGGAATCCCCGAAGTGAAGCGCCAGTGTTCATTGAAAGGATGACGTGTAGAGCTCGAGTGATACGTCAGTGTGAGATTAACAGCAGCCAGAATCCTATCTCAAATCTTATGCTTACAGACTAAAGAATTAACCATATGAAAATTTTTGCAAATCTCTCCGAGTCTGACGCAGACAGAGTCCATCAGAGCTGAACACCGCGCTCCCGTTGGCCACCCGATGTTCACTGTCACCTTCGGAGAGCCGGGAGGCCAAGCCACGCGCTAAAGATGATGAGAGGCGCATACACTTGGGACGCGTATAGCCGAATCGGCGTTTGATATTTACTAGTATCCGCGGAAGCTTCGTATCGGATCTTTCCGTATACGCCGGTGTGATGGGACAAGATGATGCGCGCGGATTGCGTTCTGATGTGTGCTGTTTAATAAAGTGATCATTCCCCCGCTGCTAAATTCTCACAGTAATTCTCAAATTTCCCAAATTCATAATCGAAACAGTTCGCGTATACCGGGAAAAGTAATGACGACAAATCCAGCCTTTCACATCAAGATGGCCGACCGTAATCTCACCCGGGACGATGCTTTCGACTCGGCGAACCTTTGCAACCTCGACCTCTGTCCTCTGGACTGGACTATGTACGGATACATTCCGTCACTAGCCGCAAATATTGTGTTTCTAGTACTCTTCGCCCTTGTCGGAATCATCCATGGCTACCTCGGTTACTGCTGGAAGACCTGGGGATTCATGGGAGGCATGCTTGCTGGTAGTGCCGCTGAAATACTCGGCTATATTGGCCGTATTATGCTCCATCATAATCCGTTCTCGTATGAAGGATTCATGATCCAGATCGGTGAGTTTTGCATCCTCAATTTTTGATTCGTCGTACATATCATTAACTGCTGTAGTCTGCTTAACCTTTGCCCCCGTCTTTTACACTGCATCGATTTACATCACGCTCTCCAAAACCATCCAATTCCTCGATCCAACCATTTCGCGTGTCAAACCTAAATACTTTTACTGGTTCTTTATACCCTTTGACCTCGTCTGTCTGGTTCTACAGGCCCTCGGTGGTGGATTGTCAGCCGGCACAGACGGTGTCGATGTCGGCGTGGATATTTCCATGGCAGGTCTTGTCCTCCAGGTCATCGTTTTGGTTCTATTTATCATCGTCTTTCTGGATTACTTGTTCCGATACTGGCGCCTCCACCGTTCTAACCGTTTCGACTGGCGTATGAAGACATTCTTTATCGGTCTTTCTGCTGCGGTTCTCTTGATTCTCATCCGTTGCGCTTACCGTGTCGCCGAGCTTCGTGATGGTTATGATGGAAAGCTTTTCAGGGAGGAAGTCCCTTTTATTATTCTTGAGGGAGTTGCTATTATTCTTGCGGCTTTTTGCCTCTGCTTTGGCCACCCAGGTCTCCTGATCAAGCCCCAGTCCACACAACCTACTTCACAAAGGGAGAAGGGGAATCCTGTCTCTGGAAGCTCGGACAGCAATTAATATTATCAGAATGTCTGATATTTTCCTTTTTATATCGTGATCGGCCTTGTTGGAACTCGAAATCTACCTTCAGTTGCAAACTGCAGGCAGCACTGAGTTCGCATGTCACCCCGGGTTTCATCACACGTTTTCAATGAGCGCAAGCTAGGACAATACGTGACGCTGTCGATTAGGGTAGGGAACTTTTTTTAATGTAATTTAGAAACAAATGTAGTTTTACCGTACAGATTCCAACGTAGCTCATCTCCAGAGTTACGAGTACCAGATCCAACGCCACTCAGTCATTGCGCGCACAAGGTTCAACAGTCAAGAGGCTTCACATTCATAATAAGAATATATGAATTTATCGCAATACAACTTGACTGAATTTTCAGGTTATATTTATTCCAATATATACTATAAAATATCGCTCATCGTTGCGATTGAAATAAGAACTATCGCTGACCCCCTGAGTCGGGTTGACACTGTGCTGCATTTCTTCAGCTATCATAGAATTCAGAGATTCCCATATTCTAATATCTCACAACGTGGCCATCTAGCAACCAGTCTCAATGGCATGAGCGAAAAGCTGATAGGTATCGGCATGGTTCAAATTCTGCTCGGCAGTCAAATTCTTGGTGACAAACTCATACCCGTAACCATCGTAATCATCAGTTCCTTTGATGACCGGGAGGTGGGTCATTTCGTGGATGTGAATGCCAACTTGGTCCCCATAGTGGCACTCTGCACTGGTGACAGGCTCGAGCCAGTACGGGTCACAATAGACAGTTGTGTTCAGAGGGATTTCAGCAAAAGCAAGGGATCCGGTATCCCTGCACCAATTGTCGATATCGGTGCACGAGTAGGTAGCGAAGCCGGCGTCGGTTTTGCCACACTCATCAGAAATCTTTTGGAAAACATCGGCGACAGCCTCGCGGGTGGCTGTCGTAGCTGACTTGAAGTACTCGAGCATCTTCGCTTCATTGCCATTTCGAGCGGCCTCCGCAGCCTTTCCAGCACGGATGGCACAGTGAGCTAAGATCTTTTGGGCTGTCGCTGTCCGCTCGGCGGAGCAGCCTGACACGACTGACCGTTCGCTGAAGGTGCCGCGGGAACTGAGGGAGCTGGACCTTCCCACAACGCCGTTGCCGAGGACGTCCTCATGTTGGATTCTGCACAGCCTCTGGGCGCGTGGTGTCAATTCCACACCGTTGTTGGATTCAACGGCGGGGGCAGCTGTGGCAAGAGTAGCCAAGGCGAGAACTGCAAACGACTTCATGATGAAATGCGTAAAAGGATTTGGTGAGAAAATGGTGTAAAAATGCGAATTTAGTGAGTGCTTTGTGAATCTGAGGGTATTTAGAGTATTAGTGGAAGGAAACTACGGCTGTTCTTCAATCTTATATTTTCGTGATCGCTATTTGCCAGAAGCCCCTTGCGTAGCTCATATCTCCATTTTTCGTATGAAGTTCTAGAATTGATCTGATCCTTGTCGACGCACAGAAGGTTTCTGGACTTAAAAGTTCCTCTTGGCATCTGCTTTTGCTTCAAAAAAGCTTTTTCTCAAACACTACCAGCTGCATATAGCCGGAATACGAAATTGTGTACGGAGTCGTACTATGTCTGCCAAGTAAATAAACCTGACTTGAAAGGCTGTATGACCCGACGTGGACTATGCGTGTATTGATAAGATGACTTGACCATCTACCTGATTTCATCAATGCCAATCATTTAAAGGGGAGTTTATAAGACCGAATATCGCCCAATTTGGGGCCCTGCCAGCCCTCTCGGAAGACCCTCACTCGAGGTATCTTAATACCTCTTGATCAGTGGCCATTACAAAGGTCATTCCACTCCATTTACTAGATGCTAGGTCTGGTTAGATCTTCGCGTCCTACGAGATTGAGTTTCTTGGCATCATCTCCTAAGAGGCTGTGCTCGTTCGGCCCCGTCACTCAATTCGAAACTTGGCTTGTTCTTTATTGTATATTTTACTTTGACAAATAACATCCGCGTGCACATTTTACGCGCTTAATAATGCAGAATGTCACTGAGAGGTCTGTGCCATCTTGTGTTGTCTAATACGGTGGTTTTGGATAAAATATCGTGGCGCTTAGTCCAACTTAATTTCGCTCTCATATGTGGAGCCTCGTATGGAGCGGAAACAGATGCCATTTAAGGAAATACTCGGAGCCAGTTCCTTTTGAGCCTCACGGAATCAGTCGGCCCAGAGTTAACAGTCCGATGCATCGCAGCTAACGTGATACAGACGTGGAAGTTGATGATACCAGCCCATATTGAACCCGGGTGACTCAACAAGACGAAAAATTGTCTCAGACTTCTTTCGCATATCCGAGTTTCTCCAATAGAATGCATTAAGTCGTCGCAAGGAACGCACATAGATCATTCCACCTCTGCCCACGCGGCTTTTAACTGGACAATTTTCATCGTGTCGTCCAGGTTGCTCGCATTTGCAAGCCCAGCGTGCATGTTATTCATCATCTGCGCCCCAGTAACGCCATCTGGCGTATCATACCAACCCATCGAGCTGTTCCCATACACATAGCCGTTTGTGTTACCCACCAGACCTGCCCGACCATCCATGGCTGAATACTGTAGGCCCAGGCGACCCTGCTGCAGGGCTTGCTTGTATTTGAGCAGCTTCATCCGCTCCATGTTGTTGATCTGCGGTATTGTCGCGTTATAGGTTTGCATTCGTTGAAGTCCAAATGCAAGGAACTTCTCCAGAGCTGCTTGCGACTCGGGTGACCCAGGTGACCCCGCCCTGCAAGTTTCTTGCCACAACTTGCGCATCCGGGGCGACCACATTTGGCAGCAAATCGCTCGCTCGTCATATTTACCCTTCCATGGCAGCGAACCAGCGAGCGATGTATCCGCAACGAAACTCACGTAGCATTCTTGACAAGCTAAACTTTCTTCATATCCCCACCACGTCCCTCCCCTTCGATGGTCTAGACGAGGGCATGGTATTACCCCAGCCCATTTCCGAACATAGTCGGAGAAGTAGGTAATAACACCCTTGTCGAGGGTTTCAGCAAATCTGTTCATGAATGGTAGAAATCGGAGATTTGCTGGAGAAAAGCTGCAGATAATGGCATTGTTCAAATCTCGCCGGGTCCGCTCGAAATATTGAGCCAAGTCAGTTGTCTTGAGGATCCCCGTGTAGCATGCCTCGCAAACACTCAAGGCATCGCAGCCTCCAGCCAATGTCCACCAATTACCGCCAACAATTCCATTAGCGGTACAGGGGGTAACAGAAGTAATACTTCCAGCAGCTGTCCAGAACACTGCAAAGTTTCGCTGGTTCAGAGCTGATTCAAGTGAAACAGCAAGCGGCAGGGACGCCATGCTGCAGGAGGACTCTACAATGAGTTCCTTCAGAAGTCCACCAAAACCAGATGAAGGTGCGTGGGGTTGAAATTCATTCTCAAACCGCGTCAAAGCCACCTTGTCAAGAAAACAAGTTTCGCAAACACGCATCCCCTTGATCTTCTGACGTGGAACGAACCAGTTCGCTGCGTTAGTGGGCATCACTTTGCCTTCACACTCTGGAAGCTTCAGTCGCCGCGTAGTGGTAGCCACGAATCCTTGCCAATCATTGTTCTTAGACAACTTTTCAGCAGCTCTCATAACGTGCGGCACACACAAATCGCATACCCATTTTTCTTGATCGCCTTGCTTTCTATACGGCGAAAACTTGGGTTCAAAGGCGGAACCAGCTATGTAGTCTTCGTAGCATGCCTCGCAGGCAAGGAAGTCGTCAATTATACCAGGCTGAACCAATCCGTACCACTTAACACCCTCAGCAGCAGTGCTAAAGACCCGTCCCCTGCAGCCTGGAATATTCTGTCGTTTCATCACATATGCACGCAGGGTGCTCAGATCATTTCTTTGAACTGCTTGGGGCCATATAATCTGCTTGACGTGCGGAAACCAAAAGTCGCAGGTTGATACCGAACCCTCGGGTTGGTAGATGCGCTCAAATTGGCCAGCGAGATGAGTGCTTTGGATATTATCAGCATAGCAGCGGCCACAGGCGAAGAAATTGGGTATGTCTGATAGGCGATACCAGTACAGCGAATAGTCTATTGCTCGTGTCTCAGGGCAGAAGGCAATGATCTCATTAGGTGGTCCGCTGGCTCGAACTGGAGGTGGATTTCGTGGGGGTTCAACCTGAGTCTGGCCATTGGATTGCATATTAAGGTTATGCATTTGCGTAGATAGAGATGCTAGTGGATCTTGCGCTCCGGTTGGTGTTGCAGGCGTTGGGGCAGGGTGATCCTGGGGCTGGGGAGGAGGATATTGTGGTTGGTAGCTTGGGGTTGCTGGAGTCTGCGTATTCTGCTTTGTCTCTCGTTGCGCCTGCGTGCCTTGGGGTGGGGGAGGAGAGCCATAGTAATTTTGTTGCTGTGGGGGATTTGTCGGAGGCTGAGAAGGAGGGTGAGGTGTCGCAGCAGTCGGGGCTGGTGAAGTTACGCCTGACTCTTGTGGTGCTGGAGCTGCTGCTGCTGCTGCTGGCGGAGGATAATATTGGTGGCCTTGTTGATATGGCTGTTGGTATTGTTGTTGATACGGTTGTTGATATTGAGCTGGTTGAGGTGGTGGTGGTTGGTGACGGGGATACTGCGGCTGATATGAAGCCGCTGGGGTAACTTGATGAGGTGAAGGGGCATGGTACTGCGCTGGGTTCGTCGGTGGACAAGTCCCAGGCTGAGGAGGATGGGCATTCGGTGGCTGTCCTGGGCCATATGCTGTAGGTTGCGCATAGTTCCAGCCCGGATTTTGAGCCTGCTGTTGAGGCGGAGGAGCCTGATATTGCTGGCCAACCGGATGAGGGGGATAATACTGCTGAGCTCCCGGAGCCTGTGCATTCTGTGGCAGATGAGCATACAGTGCACCTTGAACAACTGGTGCTCCTGGGTTCGCGCCGTATCCATACTGGGATGGCTGAGGCGGACACAGCTGCTGGGGCGCATTCCCGTAGCGGTTATTGTTCTGGCCTTGGGGGTTCGTCAGCGCGTTGGCCACGCCGTTAGCCACGCCGACGGCCTCATCAACGAGGTTTCGGACAAGCTTCTTCATGGCGGGCTGCGGCAGAGACAATGACGTGCAGTCTTGGCAGTGCGATGACTGATGGGGTTGCAAGGTCAAGATTGGCCCACCAAAAGCCAAGAGCCGAGCCAAGCCAAGCCAAGCCACTTTGGCGATGAAGAGCAGTATTTACGCTTAAATACGACATCCCCTCAATGTTTCACGTTTTCCGCGAGGAATTCAGCCCTGGCTGAGTGGCGGCCGGTCTAGACCAGTCTAGTTGGTCAGCTGAAGCAATAGCTTGCTTTTGCCGTTGCAGAGTGGCAGGCATGTTCCATGTCAACTCGGGCCATGATTCGCCAATCATGTCTGCTTATCACGCATTTCAGCTGGACTTGCCATTCTTCAGTGCTGGTGTACCTATTTGTGGCAGCTCAACCCCTCACAAAAGCAACGCATTATCCGAGAGTTCCGCAACAGCTCCTTGGGCATGTGCCTATTGCGCAGCGATACAACACTATTTAAATTATAAATATAGTTTATATATATTAGACCCATTATCTTCTTTTTTTTTTAATATTTTTTGTATTGAGATTCGGCATTGTGGACGGTGTCTCATAGCCCAGCTTAGCACCGATTGGCCAGTGCCATTGCATCATGACTACCCTGCATTCGATGCCAAGTCGAGAATCTTTTTATGTTTCTCAGCCACTAATTGATGAGCATTGTATATTTAAAGTTATAACCTTATTTATTTCATTTATTTTGTTTATTCTCCGCTTCGCTTCTATTTTTGCCCATGGATTTTATATTTGGGCGACGTTTAAATGCCTACGTGCACCAGCTATGTAGCCAGTTCGCACTTCACATCTGAAAGACAGGTCGAGCAATGGTGTCGCACCAGATCACACATTTAACCTTGAAAAATTCAACATGGCAAACAATTAGTGCTCTGTGGCTGATTCAACCTCTTTCCGCTAATCTTGAAAGTTCGATGTTGTGTCAATAAAAGATGATTGGGAATCAATCAAAGGTGCAAGGAGACCAGTATGATGTAAATTGTAAATGTCGAGATCCACCTCTATCGCAAGAGGTAGATTAGCTCATTTCAATTGGAAAATCTAATTCATTGTATGTTGAAGGGTATCTAATTTTGGGTTGATTATGCTGTCTATATGCCATCGTATGCCGTCGAAAATATCGTCAAAACTCCGTTGTTTATGGCCACGGAGGCATCAGCCACGATATGAGGCTGAGTCTACAAAGACATCCGTCTTGCGCATGATTCCTTTGCGACTTGAATCGTCGTCGTCTATTTCGTGATCTCTGGCACCCGAATGTGTGGGTCGAGCAGATGCATGGTACGCCCCGTTGTGGCCGTTCACGGAGCCAAGTCTGATACCTGGACCAGAATTTGCGAGGCCACCGTCGCTCTATGGAGGGGAAACATGTTAGCGAGTATTCAATCGGACAAGGCTGGGAACCGGCGCCAGTGCAGGCCTGCATAGACAAAATTTGCGGCATGATACCGGTATATCGGAGCAGTTGAGGGGCACTAACCTGTCCATTATACTTGTAACTTCGGTCGCGAGACGTGCCATAGTAGAATTGGAATAACTTGCGTAGGGGGGGCAAGGAGCATCCAATGATTCCCAAGCTACACTCGAGGTTCGACGTGATGCTGATGACACCAAGGTGATCTAAATAAAAAGCCCCCGAGTCAGCATCTTACAAATAACAATCGAGGTTCCAGGGGAAGCCATACATCCTATTTCGGTCGGGTATTTTGTGGTGTCGTAATACTTCAGGTAGGGCATTCGGATGCAAGTAGCAACACTTGCGAAAACACCGAGGCCGAGAATACAAATGACCGATACCTTTCTGCGTCTTGACATTTGCAGTCCTGCTACAATGAAGAAAGGAATCGTGGCGCATGCCCAATCTGTCACCATCTGAATAGCAGACACAATGTAGCTGACAGTCTGTAAGCTAATCTTCTTCTGGCAAGTTCCCCTGATTACGATGTTAGCAAGACAATAAATAGGGATCATGCGCGGTCACATGTCTGCGAATGACGTATGCGACAATTGACAGGAGAAGCTCACAAAGCTGGGTTCCATGTTGCTGCAAGTGGTTTACAGTTGGCGAAGACAAACACGAGCGCAAGAATGGCAACGGTGACCATGACGGCCATGTTGACGGCCATCAAGATGACGACGCGTTTTCGTCGGTCGACGCGGATGCAGGTAAAGCCGATGGCGCATTTTATTATTGTCGAAGAGATGAAGTAGAGCACCTCCCAGTACGTTTGATACTCGGAGGCACGTATCAAGTACATCTGGGAGGGAATGTTGACATCATGAGACCCGACTCCGAAACGGGATGCATAGACGGCGAAGACAACTGCTGGTATGAATGGGAGCTGAGAACCACATGATTAGCTTGTTATTGGGCGAGATAAGGTCCCCAAAAAGAAGGCTATGGGCGTCATTGGGTGCTGAAATGTGATAGACTTACTGTTCCGATTACCGCTAAGTAATCCTCGATTCCCCAAAGTTTTCCAGACGCTCCTGAAAATCCAGCACGCACGTAAATTCGAAGCGACACGACGACGACACAAATAATGCCAAAGGTGATTGCGACAATTTCGACAGCAGGCCCCAGGTTTTTGGGTGCTAGAGGTTTCAGCTCGTAAGCAAGAGCCTGAATCTGCTCCCCCGTGAGGGACGCGCTCATCTTAGCCGTCCGTCTCTCTCGCTATCGCTCGCTCGCAGGTAGTCGCAGCAGGTCTCCCGCGAGGGCCAGAACCAACACGCTCGCGCTTTGGTCGAATCTGATTTACGCTTTGGGCATTGAAGGGGATACGAAATTGATTAAAAGCTGCAGGAACGGATTCTAAGGACATTTTCAATACTTGATAGGTCCCTGCCCGGTCTGTCATCCTGATGCAGCGAGCGTCAATCATCTCCCGTTTGGTCAAATGCAGGTCTCAAGCCCATGTCTAGTGTATTACCATTTGTCTCTCTTCAGGAGCCGGGAAATCCCCACAAACAAAACGACTGCAAGTTCGTGTTGTCTCCTCTCTCTGGGCGAGTCGCGAAACGGGGCAGATTCCGTGTGCGTGTAAGCGAGCCTTTGGTGGATCGCAACCCTTGTGACGTGGGGCATTCCGCTGCTGGCACTAATCGGTTTCGCAAACAGCGTTTGGCTAACAGTCTTGGACCGAAATCCCGGGGCAATTTGTTAATAACCGCATAGCTATTTCAAGGGAGCCCCCGGCCAGGATTCGCCGTCTAGCTAGCGACCGTTGCGTCGGCCAACAATTGAGCAATCTCTCTTGACCCGACGACGTGGCGCTAACGCCGACGGTCCACAGGGCAAGGGCCGTTGGCCAGTAGGATGGATAGCCGCCCCAGAGCAGCGGGTTTTAGGAAAGCTTAAGTACGGCTTGGCCCTGTTCCTTTGGGCTGGCCAGGACTAGCACCAATAGTTCGGTCAGTCCGCCGTAAGTTGGTCGTGAAACGCGGCAATTCTGTTCTGCTTCTTTTTTCCAGAAACATTCTTGGAACAGTCTTCAGAACTGAGCATGTCAGAGATTTGTACTTTTTTCTGGTGTCACCTTCTCTTAGGAGAAGATTTTTTTCTCGTTGCAACTCTGTGTTGGCTGCCTGACTCGCAATGACCAGAAGGATTGGCCGGGAGCGGTCCGTCAAGATCCGCTGACGATTGATGCAGCGATGAGACCAGGCTCAGATCACCAGGGGCCAATATGGGGCAGGGCACTATGACCCACGCGACACGCCTAGGTTACGTACGTCTTGCTCCGAGAAAATGTTTCCTCGACAGGAGAAATCCCCGAAGATAGCATTGTATCAATGATCTCACTAAAGAGAAAGAAGTAAATATTTCGTCGAATGCCTCCCTCCGTTCATGCGGATGCAATATTGATAAAAAAGCTCTCTTAGTATCTCCTCTAGTGGCCTGCAAGCTCAGGGTTGGTTCCCACATACGACAACTTGCCCAGTGAAGCGCGAGGAAAAGCCCGAACTAGCTAAATCCCTGTCTGACGTGACATCGCCGGGCAGTCGAGACGGGACAGCGTCAGGGGCCCTAACAACGAGCCAGTCATGGGCTCGTTATATGTTTCGTCAATTTGAAATGTGAAGCAAGTCCGGTTCTCCGACCTGTCAGTGCTCCCCCATTCCACGTGTTTGGGTTCCTCTCTCCGCTTACTTGACACTTGCTTTTTCCAAGAGACGTATTGCATGCGTCACAGGACGTCTTGAGAACCTCGCGACCATGCTGGGCATTGTGGCAGCCTGTGTGGCCCTGCTGGGCGTCTATCTGGTCGGTAGCGCACTCTACAACATCACATTTCATGAGCTGGCCGATGTGCCTGGTCCTAAGCTCTGTGCCATCAGCCGCATCCCATACTGGCTTGTTGCACTCAAAGGCGACGATATTAGATGGATGAAGAGACTGCATGACGAATATGGACCTGTTGTTCGTTTTGGCCCAACAGACCTCAGCTACACAGCTGGTCAGGCCTGGACCGATATTCACGGGCCAAAGGTGACAGAGAAAGCACAGGAGTTTTCGGTTCAACCTGTAAATGGTGAGCGACGCCTAATTCAACTGGCACCCGTCCGGCAGTATCATTCATTGGGATTGGCTAACATCAATGGTTCTCTACAGGTGTTCCAAGTATGCTGACAACTAATACTGAAAACCACGCCCGAGTTCGTCGACTTTTTTCGCCTGCTTTCTCGGAGCGTGCCTTGAAGCAGCAGGAACCTCTGTTCCGTAAATACACGGACCTCCTCATGTACAAAATCTCAGAGGTTGGCGACGATGGACAAAAGCCTGTCGAGATGACGCAGCTTCTCAACTTTGCGACTTTCGATGTCATGGCCGAGCTCTGCTTTGGACAGCCTCTCGGACTATTGGCAAAGAATGAGTACAGCCCTTGGGTCAGATCAATTTTTGAGTCGCTCAAGATGTTGCCCATTGTCTCCATCATCAACTACTACCCCATCCTGAACTTCATCTTTACCCGCTTCGAGCCAAAGTCGGTCACTGAGCAGCGAATCACGCACTGCAGGCACTCGGAGGAGCGTGTGAATCGACGCTTGCAAAATGGCTCTGACCAGCCCGATGTCTGGAACCTAGTGTTGGCGGCCAAGGATGGCAAGGGACTCACGTTGGAGGAAATGCATTCTAATGCTGAGATTTTCATGCTTGCTGGATCTGAGACAACTGGTACGTTTTGTGGAAATACGTTCCCGGCGCCAAGATTTAAATGGAATGAAACTAACTAGTGGTAACTTCTAGCTACCCTTTTGAGTGGCTGCCTGTACAACTTGCTTACCAACCCCGACAAGATGGCTCCATTAATCAAGGAGATTCAAGGCAGCTTTACCAAACTGGAAGATCTTACGCTGGAGCGTCTTGCTGAGATGAAATACATGAACGCTTGCTTGAAAGAGGCCCTGCGCATCTATCCTCCGGTTCCCATTGGCAGCCCCAGGGTTGTCCTTCCAGGCGGGCAACAGATTCTTGGAAAGTGGATTCCACCGGACACACGTGTTTCAGTCCACCACTGGTCAACATACAAATCCGAGTCGAACTTTGCTAACCCCGACACCTTTGCACCTGAGAGATGGCTAAAGACTGATCCCACGTACGCCGGCGACGCCCTTGAGGCTCATCAGCCGTTTGGCTTTGGACCCCGAAACTGCCTTGGACAGAATATGGCTATGCATGAGATGAGACTTATCTTGGCGACTCTGCTCTTTAAATACGACCTGGAGCTGTGTGACGAAAGTCGCAACTGGTCAAATCAAAAGTCGTTTGCTCTATGGATGAAGAATCCGCTGATGATCTGTGCGAAACCGGTGGCCACACAAGTTAGACTGAACATTTGAGAGATAAATTTCGCTAAAAGATCTCGTACAACAATGCCAAGGTTATTTGGACATGATGGTCTATATTTTGTGTCTTAGCTATTCGCTCGCTGTTGACCTTGAAGCTTTGGTCAAGGAAACGGAGGTACTGTGGTACTGACGATGAAGTATGTAAGGGTTCAGTAGAATACAAAGTTTATGGCGATAAACAACAACCGGACGGACTTTCGGGATTTTAATAAAATTAGCGATACTTTATAGATTCCTGGACTCTTCCTTTGTCCTGACTTTTCAGC
Source organism: Calonectria hongkongensis (assembly GCA_017140755.1). Classification (NCBI taxonomy): domain Eukaryota; kingdom Fungi; phylum Ascomycota; class Sordariomycetes; order Hypocreales; family Nectriaceae; genus Calonectria; species Calonectria hongkongensis. The sequence goes on along the minus strand of JAACJA010000027.1, from coordinate 410,124 downwards.
TGATGCCTTTGTAAAGGTGAAGTCACGACTTGGTGGGAAGTAACTGAAACCAGACCAATAGGTGAAGTATTTTTAGTACTCAAACACAAGCACCTACCCAACAAACCATTCAACACTCTCCCTACAAGCCACTTTTCATACACTGTATGAAAGTAAGCGCTAGTGTAGGTCTTTTATGGACATGAATTCATCGTCATCGATACTCATTGCAAGGAAGTCGTTGAAACACGAATGAATGTATGCAACGATCATAACAATATGGTGGAGTATATTTCAAAATACGTAGAATGAATTTCTTATTAAAAACAATAAAGGACTTATATTTTGAAGTCGATGAGAAAATAACCGTTACCCGTATGGTCCGCAAGCTGTGGCTGGGCCAGCCCTCGATTGTGTACTTTTTATAATGCACTCGTGACGTCATTTTCAGCCTTCTACGCAAAGATAACTGACTTTACTTCTATTAATATCGAGATAGCGTTCCTTCTCTTTTCTTTTCTCTTCTTCTCATCCAAAAAAAATCGCACTTCTCTCAGTTCCAGAAACACATTGTCTGCTTGTTTCTTATCCTAATACTTGTCTAGTCATTTGCCAAGGCCGATATAATCCATTTCAAGTTGGTCGTTCCGCAGATCTTGAAGATGAATAACAGTCCAGATTCAGATCGGTGCCTTATTCCTAGCGAACGCAAGGCTCACCAGCCTGCCCATGACGAACTAGATCATGAATTTGCCGACAGCTCCCTTATTCACTCAGGCATAGATATTGGGGACTACATCCCTCTAATAGATATCCCTAACACCGACAACGAAGGACCTCATGGCACAAGGCTGCAAAAGCTACGGGGCACCGAATACCTTAGTAGTCCATCAGACTCTGCCAGTATGCCTGGCTCATCTATCCCCAAGAATAGATTGGGTCGACGCCAAGTGGATGAGGAAGGCTTTCTCAGTCTTAACATGAGTCAGTTTGCAACAACGGCTAATTCCAGGTTGGAGGGTCAAATTCACGCGGATAAATACACGATCAGAAAGTCTTGGTCGCTCGAGATGTTCGCACTACTACTCTCTGTTACCTCGTTTTCTATTCTAATTGTGCTTCTTTGCCAATTTAATAACAAATTGATATCAGAATGGAAAGAGTCCGTAATCTCGATCAACACTGCCATTTCAATGCTTTCAGGTATCTCAAGGGCGTCGCTTGGCTTGGCAGTGAGCGCGTGTCTTGCACAATTTAAGTGGAACTGGTTCAGCGGTTCTGAGAGACCTCTGATAGATTTTGATCGAATCGATGGCGCTAGCCGGGGTTTGTGGGGAAGTCTTTGTTTGATTAAAACAATGATAAATCGACCGTAAGTGGCCTTTTTAAACCCCGAGATCCATTAAATCTCATTGTTGATTATAATGGGACATCATTAAGAAGTCTGTAGACATTGGATTGCTCTTGGTGCTTTAACCATGATCGCACTTCTCGGTTATGAGCCGTTTCTTCAAGCCTTGCTTCATCTTGATGATCAAGTGTTTTTCAAAACTTCGAGCGGCGGCTGGATCAATTTGAAAATGATTGAGGGGAGGGAAGATATAGCTGACAAATATACCATCAGAGATGCCAGAATAGGAAAGACTACAAGATTAGATGTTGGTTCTTTTGGTGCCCCTCTGTTGGACTCTGGGGCTGGAGGCGGGACTGCAACAGGCATAAGTTTCAACCAGTCTGGTGAGCAAAAAATTGAGGAATTATCCCCATTCGATCTTCGAGTGGATTTCGGCATGACAGCAGCGATCTGGAACGGCCTCTCCGATTCAACCAACAAATCAACCTTGCTGCCGACATTTCTGTGTGCATCGGGAAACTGTACCTGGGATGAATTTTCTACTCTTGCTGTCTGCTCTCGATGTTCAGATATATCTAGGTACCTACATAAAACCTCTGGATTTACAAAGGTACCCAATCGTGTCTCAGGCAAAGGTTGGTATCCTGGCGATACCCCCCCTGACATAAGCAACCAAGGGGCCGGTCCAAGTATGGACTTAGTTGGAAAAACAATGAAAACCACAACATATACTATCGAACAAAGCGGTCTTAACCTAACAAATTATGATGGATACCACCGATGCACTTCAGGTAGTTCTGCTTGCCCGGACACCTATATGACGGTCAAAGTTATCACAAATCCTGGGCGAACAATATCATTCAAATACCTTCAAACCATGATACTCGATATTCAATTTATTCAACCAGATTACAGCTGGCAGAGCAACAAAACAGTATGGGAAAATACAACTGTGAGAGCTCATGAATGCAGTATGTATTTTTGTGTCAGTAACTACGAAACCAACGTCACCCAAGGAGTTCTCCATGAGAAATTCATTTCTTCATCACATAAAAGAGTTCCACACTCGTATTCATCGATAGAAAGCGACGATTCTGACTTTACACAATATCTAAACCATACTCTGGATACATTCTATGACGGCGGTTATGATCTGAACAGATCAGACTTACAATTATCTACAACCATGAGTAAGATGAAGGCTGAAAGTTTTAATATTAGTCAAAGCACAATAACCGGCATGATGGAAGTGTTGGCTATCGGTTTTGGAAATAAAACTCAGCCTTCAAATGACCCAATGTGGTCTGAATTCCCAAATTTCATATACCCATCTCAAGGTTGGCATGAACCTCCAAATTCATGGTTGGTTTATCCAAATTCAGCAATATTTCTATAGCACTTGATCACTTGGCGTCGAGTTTATCCAAGTGGATCCGCGATCAGGGTATGGAAGAATCGGCCTTAAATGGATATGTCATGCAGACCATGGTGGTTATTAAGGTTCGTTGGATATACTTGATTTTTCCTGCCGCGTCGTTATTGTTGGGTATCGTATTTGCCGGATTGGTAATTTCACAAACAAGTCGGATGGGATTGCCGGCGTGGAAAACGAATTCTATTGTTCCAATAGTGCATGGATCTGACGAACGACTCCAACTGGAGTTGGAGGATGCCGTGGCACAAGAAAGTCTTGACGATAGAGCCAAAACCTTAACGGTTACGATGAGTGGTGCCGCTCGGTTGAGAAAGCTGACTATTAAACAGAATGGTAAGCTGAATTGATCAAACCTAGGGTTATTTAGAAATGTGTAGGATTCGGCGGCCTATATTAATGACAGGTGGAGTAAAAGAGCCATCAATCGTTCCAAGTACAAACAACAAGGTACCGGAGTTTGCATTCATCAATGGGAAATGGGGAAGCTCAAGGCCGCGGTTCTTCTTTTTAAGAAAATTGGAATGCTATCATTACGGCCTAGCCAAATGGTGATATGCGTATAGGGTCATCATTTATAATAGCTATTTTCTGCTCGAGTAAATGCTACTAATGCGATTATTAACAATGTTTTCTCTGCCTGGTGCTAGGTGAACAGATACTGACAGCTACAATGATGTAAAAAAATGAAATAAGCCATGTACAACGGGTATCTGGCTTCCTCATGAATAAGAATTAACGCATTCCCGTGGATCCGCCTTCTGATAGATGCACATGTCGGCGTTTCATCATCGTTAGAAGAGCCGCTCTCGGGTTCGGGGAGAGGTGAGCTCGCAGCTATATCCAGTCAAATCAAAAGTCGTTTGCTCTATGGATGAAGAATCCGTTGATGATCTGCACGAAGTCAGTGGCCACACAAGTTAGACTGAATATTTGAGCGAAACTAGGAGGCACTGCCCATATTTCACCCGTATTTCACCCAGGCTCTACAAACGCAATTGCGCAGATTGTCCATAATAGGTCGCTCTTGAGCTTGAAACTGTGACCATGCAGGTTGTCATCGAGCACTAGAGGTGGAACATATATGGAACTTAGGAGTGCAGTAGTATATATTCAAGTATGAGATTCGTAGCGAAATAGTTTGAGCATTTTTCATCTTGGATATCTCAGTCGTACAGCTTTTGCGCCGCTGTTAATTTCCTCACTTGACGTCTTCTAACTGTTCTACCATTGTATAAGAGAAAATTTGAGCTGAGGGGAAATGAAGGCGCTGCAGAGTAAAACAAGTACGTTTAAGAGACGGACAATAAAGAACCAGCAAACGAGCAGACAAATCCTTTCAGACAAAACTATTAAAGAAAACGGGAATTTTATAATGATGTAATTGAATCAAAATAAAGTACATGTAGTAAATCCTGTCATATCTAGGTTCTGTATACAAAAGAAATCATTCATTCATTCGTTCATTCATTTCATTTCATTTCAGTGGAGCCGTCTTCGGCTAGATGCGCGTGTCGGCGTTTCATCATCGTTAGAAGAGTCGTTCTCAGGCTCGAGGAGAGGTGAACTCGCGGCTAGATCTAGTTAGTTCATGAAAAGTCGGATCAAAGGACGGTAAAACATACGAGAGCTAGATGGAGACTGATTCTCTGCAGGAGCGATCGACCTTTCGTAAATTCCTTGCAGAATCAGGGCAACCTTGTCATAGTCAAAGTCGCGGTATGAGAATTTCACCAGGTCTGAGTGAGTTCTGGGTATCGCGATCTGGTGGTCTTTGGAAACACCTGCAGGTAAGCAGCTATTTGCTGATTGTGCCTTTACAAGGTGGCGAAGGGGACCGATCATCTTGTATTCTCCGTTTGCATCCTAAAGAATAAGTCAGCCAGCGGCACCAGTAAATTTTTTAGTTTGGATTTCATACCATCCAAGCTGTGGGAGATTGTTCCGTTTCATAGAAGCAGAACATCTCCATGTTGTATTTGTTTGTAATTTGAGAAAACGGCCTTTGTTGGAGCGCGAGGATTTGTGACTTAATACCACCAAGAGATTCCACCAAGCTCCTGTTGGGTTGATCAGTCACCATAGGAATCAATGATTCGATTTCCATTCCATCGTTTGGCACGCCGAAAAACAGGCACGCCTTGACGCGATGAATGAGATGCGAGTCAGTATCGGACTCAGAGATGCGAATCAAGGCTTCCTTGATCAACAAGCCACCAAGACTATGGCCGATAAGAACGATAGGCTTCTGGTCAGAAGATTGCAATATCTTGCTCAAGGCAATCTGAAATGAACCAGCAAGGTCACCCAAGTTAGCAAAACCAGGGCCGCTCCGTAACCTGCTCTGATAGCCGTAGATCAATGTTCGAGCACCTGGCATATCGTTGGGGAGGCTGTTGTGTAGCCACATGTTTCCATCCTCTTCGTGCACAAAAGACTCAAATGGGTGACTTCCAAGTCCAGAAAGGGCGACGATATCCATCTTGTGGTTGTCAGCAGTGGGCACGTAAAGGGCTGTGATGCCGTTGAAGTGGCGGTCGATGACCAATTTCGTTGCCTGAGAGTGAACGTGATCGCGCTTTCGTTTGGCGATGCGCCCAGACGAGCGTGTTGGTGTTGATGTGTCCAATATGAATTGTCTGCGGTCCCCTAGACTTTGAAGGGATGAGGGGAGGGATCTGAAGGAAACCGTTGCAATTGCGAATGGCCGAAGGTCCTTTGCAAGAGTTTCAACGATAGCGCCGTTGTCCTCTTCGTCTGACTCATTGTTTAGTTCAGCATCTCCAGAAAGTTGTAGCTTTGGATGGCGGCGTAGAATGTTTGCTAATCTTTGCTCGTCGAAATGTTTTGGCACATCTTGGACTCTCCATACGTAGCTCTGGGGTTGGTTCTCAGAGCTGCATCCATCTTCGTCCTCTGCGAGCAGAGTGGATTGGTCATCAAAGCTGATGCTGAATCGATCGCTCTTCGAGAATTTGTTGTGGTGACCGGATGCTAGAGCATGTTCCACTAATTTCTTGATCCTCTCAAGAACCTTCTCGTACTCATTGTCATGAGGCGCAAACCTAACCAGGTCCGAGTGCGCTCGTTCAATTGCACACACGTGCTCGGGACCATTTTCCCAGGAACGACACTGAGTCGCAGATAGCTTGGTAACTACGACAGTGCTTGGACCCGTCATTTTCCATTTCCCGTTTTCATCCTATCGCAAGTTAGAAACTATCTATAAAAGCGCATCCATATGGTCATACCTGTTGTGGTGTGGGTGACCGATTTGTCTCGTAGAAGGTTACAATCTCTGATTGTCCTTGGGCGCCAAGAGCAACGTGGAAATCTCTATGGAGGTCCCCAAGAACTTCGGCGTTGCAGAAGTGAGAGAATTCGATCAAGGACTGGTTTGGGTTGGTCTGGTTTTGCCCTTGCCTTACCATGGGGATCAACGAGGTCGTGTCCATTCCGTAGTGCGGGACCCCGAAAAATACAATACCATAAACCATCCGGAACAGTTTGATGTCGGTTTCTCTTTGCGATTTTGATAAGAGTATCAAGACCTTTCAAATAAGTAATTGTCCAAAGTACGCGGATACGGAGGTACTCACCTTTTTGATAATCAACCCTCCTATACAATGGGCAAGAAGAATGATTGGCCTCATGGTTTTGGCATTAGCCAATTGCAGTAGTTCATTGTAAAATGATAATGCAATCTCGTCCAAGGATCTTATGCTGGTGCTTTCACTCATTTCTGAAGGGTAGCCATATGTCATGACACGAGCCATCGGGATATCGCAAGGAATGGCATCTCTTAACCACATATAGCTCTCGCTTCTTGACTTGAAGGCTCTGAAAGAATGCTCATTAAGTCCAGGGATGGCGATGATACTAGATTTATTAGTAAATATCTTTCAACTCTAGGCTCTCACATACTCGACTTTGTGGTCTTCTGGCTTTGGCATATAAAGGGTGGTGATACCAAAAAATTGTGTGTCGAGTACAACCGGGGGGCTGTGGGATTGATCTTTGAGTGGTAGAGAGATACGGGTGTTTAGGCTTCTATTCAGCATCGCAACCGTCGCTGTTCGGAACCGGCCGTGTATCTCGGTAGCCAGTGACTGGACGTTTGGTTCTCCCATATTTGAGTCATTTAGAAATGACTGAAAACGCTCCATGTCCCATTCTAAAGGGATTCCACGAGCCCGGAATGTGGTTACCAGTTGTTTCGCCGACATTGGCGACAACAATAGGTGTTCAGATGGCATGGTAGAGGTACGGCTTGCCATAATGACGACTGTTTGCTAATCTTTTGCACTGACTGGTACAGTGGTCAACCACAGCCGTTACGGTTAGTGCAGCTTCGCTTAGATAAATCCCAGCGGACCCAACGCAAAGTGTGCAACGGAAGATGAGCTCAGAATAAACCCAGTGTGTGGACTTTCTAATAAGCACGTGTTGATTGACTTCCTAACCCTAGCCTATGTACAGGGGGTTCGTAAGAGAACAAACTTCAACATCAATATCGAAAACATACAATAAATAGAGGCTGCTGATCTCTAGAAAATTTATGGCGCGTTAGACTTTGGCTCAACTGGGAGCTTTTTGTATCGATTGTAAAATGAAAAGAAAAAAGAACCAAAATCAAGCAAGGCAAACAAGGCTCTTTATTAATACCTCTGTACCTTTTTACACGTGGCGCTGATCATTCTACACGTGGCGATGAACTGTACCTTGGGCATCAAATTTGCATTCTGCGCCCAGAGGACAGCCAACCAGGTCCAGCGGGCGGGCCCGCTCAAGCGGCTACCGAAAAATCGGCTGCCATAGCAAAATGGCAACTGTGACTATAGTAGAGTAGCTTTAATTCTCATAATCCTGTCCACTATAAAGTGGTAGGGCACGCGAACAATTACGGAGCTAGATAATAGCCATTGTGATATATACGAGGACTCGCGTGATCCCTCTTCCACACAAAGCAAAAACTGAGTAAATTCAGATTTTACACGTGGGTCTTGGTACCCCTGTAAGGGCTGGTGAACTGTCCCCAATGAGTGATTCATCGTTGCGAAAGTGGCTTAATCAGGCCGCTAGCTGATTTTTGGCCCTGAAGAGAATATTTCACTAGCCTGATATGGGGAGGGTCAAAGCCCACAAGGCAATCCGGGATTTACTGAGTTTTTCGAGTGATTCAACACTGATATTTGGATTCAATAAGTAATATTTTTTTAACAATCTTTGAGTATGGACCGTTCAAACCTCAAATATCGAATTCAGGGACCGTTAAATAATTAACTAGCTGATGTACATGATCTCCCGTGGCTTGGTTGTTGCATGGCGCAAGTCAAGTTGCTTGCGTAAGTCATCTGCAGGGAATGGAAACCGGTCACCGTCGTGAATGAAAAGCACGATTTACTTTTTACTTTCTGAAGACATTTCGCTCCTTTCATTCCAAATATATTTTCCAAAGCTCTATATTACGCTGCACGGATTGATCACATCGATCTGTTGACTTAAGGGTCGAAAGAGCCTTCTTCTGTCTCTCTTGCACCAAGGAGCGGTCAACCTGCTGTTTGATCGCTAGCGGATCTACCTCCTATTGTGGGGTTGCGCTAAGTGCTGAAGAACTCACTAACCCCAACTTGGCTTGATGGATGTTCAAAAGAGTCTACTGATCAGAACTGACCCACTTCCCGAGAGCATCAGCTCCCGATAATAAACCAGTTTCGACTGACTGGAAAGAGAGCTTCAAAAATGCTTCCTCATTTGCAACCGATTCTGAAAATTCCCAATTATGAGTCGCGCCGTCTTTGGCTTCGAAAGAAACATCCGCGCCAGCGTCCCTCGCTGCGTTTACAAACCGAGAGATATTAACAAGGAACAGTTCGTCTTCGCCAGCAGTTACCCGTGTTTTGGCAGGCAATATTTCTCTTAGACTCGGTCGGTCACTGACTGGAAGAGAAAATTCCAGATATGTTTGAATATCAGTCTCCTTGGCATCGCCTATCAAGAGCTCTGCCCAATGGCGCAAAGCAGCCACGCCGAGCAAGTCACTCTCTCTTTGTGGCGCGTATGTGGAATCGTTGAGCAAACTAACCCAAGGACTCATTATGCACAGTTTCGCTGGCTTCTCTCGCAATGTTGGCTGCTCAGCGGATGGAAATGGGTGTGCCAGGTGGGTTAGGAAGGACAAACACAATGACCCTCCCGCAGAATCACCCATGAGTGTTATTTTGGACGGTGGAATTTTTGCCTCTTTTGTGAGGTACTCCCAACATGCAGAAGTCTGTGAAATCTGGGTCGGAAACCTGAACTCGGGTGCAAGTGAATAATCGAGAATGAAAATAGCAACGGATTTGCCTGTTTCCGACACAGACTCGGCGATCCTCATGAGTAGCGTAGAGAAAGTGTCAGGTTCAAACATGACGTATCCGCCGCCGTGCAGGTACAGTATGACAATATCAGCTTCGCTCGGCGAACTATTCCGTTCGAAATTTGGTTTGCAGATCCAATTGCCTGAAAAGTCGGGTCTCTCAATTCGCTCATTGAGGTTTGGCAAGATCTCGACGTAGCGCTTCGATTTCGCGTATCGATCAATCTGGGTGGGGCGACGAAGAGCAGATACGGGGAAATTGTCAAGCATACTTGCTCCGTGTCAGATTCTGGTAGATTTTATGGTTTGGAAGGAAAACTTTACATGCGAATCATGGCCCTCCTCATGTCCTCCTTCCATGATCTGGGACGCTTAGCGAAACTGATGCGTATCCCAAAAGTGGAAAGATAGGTGAATAATTTGCAGATACCCCAGATCATCCGAGGAACATCTTTCAGTGGAATCTTTCCATATCCAGGATTAGGATCCATCATGGAAAATAGGAGTGTTGGCTTTAGTTTTCACAAGTCGAGTCTGGTGGCTGTAGCAGGTTTTGAAGTCAGAGCTACTGTCACAAAAGCCTCCACCATTCAACCCAAGAAAAATGGAATATGTTGTGGTATTAAATAGCCCAAGGACACTCATTCAATTCCGGCTAAAAGGGCCACTAGTGCAAGCTCTTCCCAATTATGAAAACATCCTCTAGTTTCTTATCCTTGTTTTAACTAATACGTCGCTGATGTGCGCGCAAAAGTACACCTTCTAGTAAGCATCGCTAACCTATAGCCGTAACCATAGTCAGCGCGGGGTAATCAGCACTACGCAAAGTACGCTTTGGACGTCATCAGCGGATGAGTTGGCCATTCATTTATCTCGACGCAACGTGGGGTCGGATAAGTAAGCTTCATTAAAACACTGTCTGCCTGCATAAATCGCGGGATTTACAATAAGAATAATCGATTAGCAGGAATCAGCGATGTAGTTGTGACGAGCCTTCCTTTTCCCTTAGACTGAGACCTCTAGCTTTTGTGTCCAAGGTGGCACATAAAGTTCAATTGGGAGCAGCGAAATAAAGCAGTACCAATCTTAGTGATTTCACGTCAGAGATTAAGCATAACTCGCAACTCAGCTATTGCAACCTGCCAGGATGCCACAAAGCCCAGATATTTCCAAATGATCATCTTAATACCAATTAATTCAGGCCTTGTGGGGTGTAAGATTTTGCTTTCATCTCCCATAAGCAGTTCGGCGTATGCCTAACTTGGATGCGACGCCTTGCAACCAAACTCGCCATTCAACTGCTTCGCCGAATTATACCCATCACAGGCTGGGTTTAGAGTACTGAAAACGGGTGACACAGGACCATGCCCTCAGGCCCCTACCGATAGCATTCGGTACTCTACGATGGTGGAGTTGGTTGCCTTATCGTTCATTTTGGTCAGACATATTGTCATTGTAGAGTGATACCTTTTCTCTTTTTAAACTCACGTCAGCACGGTGAACTAGATAGTTATCTAGCTAGCCTAATAAGAGGTTTGCGGAGACTGTGCCTGCAATACGGAAATACCAGGCGGATCTTATCGCCAATCTTAACCGAGGTATGTGGGGACATAACCGAGGCATTTCTAGCAACATGATTGGTCTCCTCAGCCCGTTCCTTACCCCGCATTAATCAAGACCCGAGATCTGGGGTCCCGCTGTGGATGGGTTGTAATGGATGGTTTGGTCGAATGAAGTGGTGTGGGATGTTGGCTTCGTTGCATTAGTACGTAGTCTTGTGGCTAGAATGGTCCGATATTAGTTTTTTGCGATTTGGAACGCGTTCAACATCCTCAACATTGTTCATGGTTTTCCCTGTAGAGAACGATGATAAAGCTGTAGCCGAAGACAGGTGCCGAAAGAGTTGGATCTCAAATATACCTAGGTTAAGTAAACTTTGCTAGTACTATCATTTAATTCATTATTGGTTTCTACCAGGTGTTCTGCTGGGGGTTGGGGGTAATTCCCGTGTCTCGCTGGCTGGTGTCTTGGTTTTCCTAATCTGGCAAATAACCGACAAGCAACCTTCCTCGTGGTTGGGCGTCGGAACACGGATTAATTAGAGTCAGGGGCCCAACAAACCTCGGTGCGAATGGGCCCCTCCCTCACACTGCGCAAGCTTCCCAGCAACATCAACAACGCCCCGACTTAATTGAGCATCCTTGAAAAAGAGTTAAAGGGCGCAAAGAACAGATGGAGTCTCACAACGATTTGGAATACTTCTCCCGCGTTCCTTGGTGCCGCACGCACATCGAGGAACCCGGCATCACCACAATCTTATCTCCCAGCTGCAGCTCAAAACAGGATGGCGAAGATGAACTCATCGCCCGCACACTCCGCACCACAAATACAATCCGTGGCTTTTTGGCCATGTACAAATTGCCAAAGTCGCCCGAAACGGAAATCATCAGCGAAGTCAAGTACTTGATCAGCCTCCAGAATGGCTTGGCCGGCTGGCCGGGCGTTTGTCACGGCGGCATTGTCGCCACCGTTTTGGACGAGGTCCTGGGACTCATTTTCAACATCAACCTAAGACACAACAACCTCCTTGGTGGCAACAAAATGACGGGGAAGCTGACCACCACATACCTTCGGCCTGTGCCGCTTCGATGTGCTCTTTTGTGTCGAGCTAAAATCGAGAAAATTGATGGAAGAAAGTTTTTCGTTAATGGGCACATCGAAGATGAGAATGGCAATATCCTCGCAAAGGGAGAATCCGTTTTCATCAGCCTCAAGGTCAGCGGCAAGCCTAAACTATAGACTAGCCAGCCAAATTTAATTAGCATGTTTTGCAAGAGAGTTGAGAGAGTTGATCGGATGTCGACACTTTGGTTGGATTAGAGAATTAGAGAGAAGGTCTTTTTTTATCGTGCTGGATTGAAATAGATAATCTCGACAATGAAATAGAACCAGTTACCCATCATTCAAATACATTTAGTAGATCGGTTAGTGTTGCACTGGCTTAACCACTAGGACAGATATGGAACGTAGAGAATCAAGAACAAGTAGTTGAATTCGGGCTCAATTTCGTCGCGCTATAAAATTCAATCGGGCCTGGCTGGCCAATAGATACAGAATGTGGCGCAACATATTCCAGCTATAGTGGAACACTGTCGGAGACCTCACTGGCCCAAAATTTGCTTCAAGACATCCTTCAAAGCTGCCTCGTGACCACTCTCCTGCTTTTGGGCCTTCCATCCAATAAAACCGTCAGGACGAACAAGCAGTGCTTGGCCCTCCCCAAGCTTTCCGAAGGTCTTTAGCTTCTCCACCGGATCTTTGTATGGGATTGAGGATGCATTAAGGGTGAATGTATCAATCTTCAAATCCAAGCCGTTGGCAGCTTCGATCCACGGAGATGAGGCATCAGTGGCAACCAGTAAGAAGTTGGTGCCAATCAGTTCAAGAGAAGAGATACGTTTTCCTTCAGCATTGACAACATCTACATGGGGGAATCGTGAGCCCGCATCGACACGAGGAGCATACGGGTCTTCCCAAATGAGGTTCGGGTCCTGAGATTTCTCGCCTGGGACGCTGGCTCCGACAGGATAACGATAGCCAATTTCGCAAGTAATATCAGCGAGCTCAGGTTCATCTGGCTTCTCGCGTCTGACACGGGTTTGGAGTCGTGAATAGGCCTGTCGCACGGTTGCGGCAACAACAGGTTGTCTTTCGATGCTGTATGTGCTGAGCAAAGAGGGGGCAGCCTTCTCACTGAGAACAAAAGCGAGCTTCCATGCAAGGTTGTGCACGTCCTGGAATATTGTTTAGCAATCGATGTGGAAATAGTCCATATATCCGAGAACCTACCTGGATACCAAGGTTTCCGCCCATGCCTCCTGTGGGTGGCACAACGTGCGCAGCATCCCCAGCAATAAAGACACGGCCTCCCTTGCTTACGAAGCGATCCGAGTTGAATCCTGCGATGGACCAGTATGAAACTGAGTCAACAGTCAGATCAATATCGTCTTCAATGCCTGAGGCGTCGCGGAAATATTGGCGAGCGTCCTTCTCAGTGACCGAGTCTGGTTTAAAGACACGCTTGTCACCGGCTCGGGTAACGATCATGAATCCCGCCTTACCACTGTTCTCTAGTCGGAAACCGGCATCAATCTTAGAGTTGGCGATGTACGTGACTCCGTGCTTGGCGCGAGTACCGAGGTATGGCGTCAGATCTGCCTTGAAGTTGATAGAAATGCTCTCGCCTAGAAGGCCTGGGCCATCCCACTTGATTTCTTCCTTCTTCCTGGTCGCACTTCGGTTTCCATCGCAAGAAACGAGGTAGTTAGTTTTGAACTTCCTGTACTTCTTGGTCGCCACATTCTGGACCACAACAATGACGCCATCATCACCTTCCTCATAGTGTACCACAGTCTCACTGAATTCTTGGACCGAGCCGAATTTCTTCGCCTCCTCACGTAGAAGCGGCTCAAACATGTTCTGAGTGAGCCACAGGCGCTTACTGGGGGAGACTTTGGCAACCTCGTTGGGATCACTTTCCTGCATCCTGTGCAAGACTTTGCCGCCAACTAGCTGTTCTACAATGACCATTCCGGCATCGAGGTCAAAGTTAAGAGCGCTATTCTTGCGCAGGTGTTCTTCCAAGCCAAGCTGGCGGAAGATTTCAACCGAGCGAAGAATGAACAGAGCTGCTCTGGGATGGATAGCAGTGGATGGGTGACGATCCAATGATAAACTCTTGACACTATAGATAGCAATATTAGACACAATATATCATTATTTGAAGTTATTTCTTACCCGTAATAGCCCAGGAGTAGACCAAGAGACATGCCGACCATGCTAGATCCGATCACAATGACAGGATATGTCTCCTTCTCAAATGGAATGTCTTTGTGGTCAAATTCTCCAAACTCAAACAAGGTCCTCTTGGAACCTGCCAAGGGGATAGTGTCGTCAACTTGACGAACTGAAGATGTTTCTTGAGTCATTGTTGGATAATGTGATGATTTCCGTCAACAGATACTGTGAGGATGTGCGGAGTTGTGGTGATGGCCATCTTCATCAATTGAAGGCCACCGAATAGATATTATACTTAATCGTTTACACCTTAGAATCGAGTTTCGGAACATATCGCCAATTCTCCATCAATCTGCAAGTTTCCAAACATGGCAACTGGGCGATGTGCCTCCACCAGGCACCCTCCACATTCATTCCCCGCATCGCGCTCCACCCACCCGATCCCCGAGATCCCCAAACCCCCACCTCCACTTCTCATGCCGGTGGTGTCTTTAGCCATTAGACTTCAGGGCTTAGCTTCAGCCAGAAAACTCTAGATGATGCAGTGAGATAGTATTCACAGAGATTGAATTACTTAGTTACTATATCTTGACGGTTTTCCTCTTACCAGCTGCTTGCACTTACCAAATTCCTCTCAACATCAACATCAGTACATAAATACCATGGCCGTTACAGTATTTGGTTCTGCGCAATCTACTTGCACTCAAAGGGTGCTATTAGTGCTACAAGAACTAGGCCTGCAATATGAACTGAAGGAAATCAGCATGCAGAAGGGAGAGCACAAGGTACAGCTGCCCACCTTGGCAAATACCAATGACAAGACACTAACACTAAAATCTTACTCAAGAAACCAGATTTTGTAAAGAACAACCATCCCTTTGGTCTCCTTCCTGCCATCCATGACGGCGAGACCAAGCTGTTTGAATCCCGCGCAATTTGCCGATACCTTGTTGCCAAGTACGGCAAGGTCAGCAACCTACTGGTCGACAACCGCAGCTCCGCTGAGGTAATTGGCAAGTTCGAGCAAGCTGCCAGCGTCGAATATTCTTACTTTGATCCCTCATCCAAGACTCTAGCATTCGAGAACATTTTCAAAAAGTTAGTAAATTGGCAGAGGGAAATTAAATTTTTGAGGACAAGTCGTTGACAGAAACCGCAGGTTCATTGGTCTTGGAGACCCTGACCCCGCCGAGGTTGCTCGTGCCACAGCCGTTCAAAATTCGGTTCTCGACTACTACAATGAACTTCTCGCAACTACCCAGTATCTCGCTGGAAACGTAAGCCACACAATGATAATTATTTCATGGTTACATGCTAATACTTTCAGAACTTTACGCTTATTGACCTCTACCACATCCCTTGGTTCCGATTCTTCTTTGTCCTGCCTTTGGAGGAGCAGCTCACTTCGAGGCCACACCTTAATGCTTGGTGGAAGCGAGTTTCTGAGCGTCAATCTTGGAAGACAGTTTCTGGCTTGATTCCTCATTAGCATAGTAAGTATTCAATGCATTGGTTGACGAGGCGATCCGTGGTGGCAGTGCGCGGTTAGAATCGAAGGTAGAATTTAGAACAATACAATAAAACCTCGGTCTCATGTTACAGCTTTTGCCACGCGACCAACGGCACCTAAAAACGAAGTTGACCATAGCAATGCCGAATAAAAAATGGTGGGTTTGATTTAAAAATATAAAATGTTTTTTTTGGTACTCAAGAATGTGTATCTATTGATAACCTCAGAAGAGTGATGCTAAACCGAAATTGCACTCTGCTTCAGGGTAAATGACGTCACTGCAGACCCATTTGGGATTGCTGCCACTAGGCTTGCGGCTTCACTAACTTAGTGAAAATTATACACTACATAGTCAACAACCCCTCCGGGCGAATGGTTTAGTGGTATAATACTCCCTTAGCATGTTCTGTCCGAATAACTTGGGAGTGGTCCAGGGTTCGATTCCCTGTTCGTCCAGCTTCGGTGGTTTGATTCCACCTATACCTTCTCTTTTTGCGTGTCTTTATTTTGCAAATTACACATCCATGTTGGGTCTTGAATGCGCAGTCCTTGTGGTTCCGGTGTTTTTTTTTCTAAGGAAACCTTGGTGCTGGGTTTCAACCAAGAGGTATTTTCTTTAGGCGTCGGGACGCCAAAGTACACCTCCTTGGTCTCATGCACCCCCCAACTTGAAGCTCTTTCTCCAAAATTAGCTCAAAACCTAACCTTACTTTATTCTAAGTTGAATGATGTCAAAATGAGGGGAAATTCTTCAGAGGATGAAATTGCTTCGGCTCCACCTCGTTCTCAGCATCTCGCTTTGACCATGGCGGAATGTGGGGGAGGTCTACTTCCCACCTCCACCCTCCACATTGAGAAAACTAACCTTGCAACGCCCGTCCACATAGTCCTCCCTCCACATCTTCCTCCACTTCCATATCTGCCTCTCGGTTCCCCCACAAGCTGTCCTCCATAATGAATGAAACAAGTGCTGCAGTGCAGAGCGAATCGGGTTTGTTTCAGTGTGGTTCTTGTAAGCGGCGTTACAAGAGGCTTGATCACCTGGCCCGTCATGCGCGATCCCGTTAGTGGCTATTCCGCTCGTCTAGTAATTCAGCATTAATCAAGAATATAGACACGCAATCAAAACCATACAAATGCCAATATTGTCTAAAGACATTTGCAAGAGCGTAAGTCTGGATGCTTGCTGACAATGCTGTTCATAATGATCCTGACATATATATTCGTGTCCGCAGAGATGTGTTGAAGAGGCATCTTACCATTCATGCTCCGTCAACTACAAGTGACCAGTCTGGCTCGTCAATTTCCGGTTCCACTCCGACACCCCGTGGTCGAGTAGCGCGGGCATGCCAGACATGTGCAGCCAATCATTTGCGCTGTACAGACCCAAAGCCGTGTCATCGATGTCAGGAGGAAAATCTGGTTTGCGTCTGGGATCGTTCAACCGACCCGATTATTTCACCTACAACAGCAAATTGTGATCCTGAAAGTCAACAATTCGAGAATTTGGAAGAGAGTGGGCACCGAAAGCTATCTGATGTTAACCCTGCTTTTAATGAGCCGAATTTCGTTGGGCTTGGGCATGCTCCTGAGAATCCCCTTCCCGTGCGACCTGCTCCCGTCATAGGTGTGTCCATAGGTGCCTCCGGTTTTAAACACCTGAAACAAATGCTAACATTATCAGACCAAATTCAAAATGCTAACGTAAATATTCAATTTCCTGTAGAAGTTCCCGACTTCAACTTCCTATCTGGGCAATGGACGCCACGGGGAGGAGTCTCTGACCTGGACTTTTCAACCCATTTGGAGCTGAGTGACATTGATTTAAGATTTTTACACGCTTATAACACAAATATACCATTCGAATATGGTAGCTTCTCTCCGGATCGCAATGTGAGTGGGGCCGAACAAAAAGAATCTTTAGATCCGTCCAAGTCAGTGGGAATGTCTTCAGAGTCATTTGCGAGATCGTACTGGCGGTTTTGCCCCGCTACTCGCGACCTCTCTGATACCGAGGAGCCTACTGAATCCAAGGACCAAGACCAATCCTACCCGGAAACACCAATTCCCCTGAATCGACGCGTTACCTGCAAGCGTCTGAGTATGGCTGCTAGAGACAAAATTCTAATGACACTTGTGGGAACTTGCCGCCCAGAGAATATGCCAAAAGCCTTCATGTCATTTCCATCAGTAGAGTTACTGGATACTTTGCTACAATTTTATCTCACTTCGCCCGTCTCTCGAGCCGACTCTTTCATACATGCTGCAACATTTGACCCAAACGAGAAGAGCCCAGAGCTATTAGCTGCCATGGTCTCATCTGCATCAATCCTCACTATTGACCCGGCCTTGGCGAAACTTGGTTTTGCATTCTTAGAGCACGTACGTGTTGCAATAGTTGGCCAGGTTAGATACACTTTCCCAATAAGGTAAATGATTTGGACGCTGACTGAGCTTTGGTAGTGGGAAAAGGAAAGCCATTCAATCAGAGAATTGGAACTTGCACAGGCCTTTTTAATCGTTCTTGAAGTCGACCTTTGGAGTGGCCATCGCCGAAAAGTCGAAGTTACCGAGAGCTTCTTCCAGCCGTATTTGACTCTTCTTCGGCGGAGCGGAAAGCTCAGGCAGTCATATTATTCCCGTATTACTGTTACTGAAGCTGATGAGGGTGAAATTCTCGATGACTTGTGGCGAAAATGGACACAGATTGAATCGTTCAAAAGACTTATGTTTCGAGTCATAAGACATGATACGAATGCGTCAATGTCGCTACAGGTCAACCCCCTAGTCTCCCATATGGAAATGTTGATTCCTCTCCCCGAGTCACACTATGTATGGCAAGCAAAGAGCGCCTGTGAGTGGAAGGCAGAAATGCTTGCCCAAAGAACTCTCTACTCTGATCGAACTCTCACAGTGGCCGACTATGGGGATGACCTAGAAGGCGTTTGCTCCTCTGACAAGGTCGCGGATACCGAGGTGGTGAGCACCGCATTCATGTCGTGTGTGTGGGGCTTCGCATGGGAGTATATCCAACTGAAGCTTTTCCAGAGGGATCGACCACGGCGATGGAACGCATTAATAATGGCATCACGATATGAAGAGATTATGAAAATGTTGAATCAGTTTCAAGTCAGCTTTGACGTTCATCCATCCTATGCTCCCGAAGTCATAATGAAGCTGCAACTAATTTTTGTGCATATGCATATCCCTCTTCAAGATTGCCAAGTTTTTGCTGGTATGCAAGGTCCTGAAGCAGCTCGAAAAGTACATTCGACAATGCGAGAATGGTACAATAGTGAAGCGGCTCGGAGGGCAATTTGGCATGCTGGCCAAATCATCCGGATAGCGCGATCAATGCCAAAGGGAACCATCCGAGGCCCTTGCCCAATAATGGTCTATCATTCTAGTCTGGCCTTATGGGTCTATGGATTGCTGTCTGCATCAAAATCTGAACCAGGGCAATGTGGCGATATTTCGACTGGAGCTTCTGACTCCCAATGGCACCCGGTCTGGCTTGATGGCTGTGATAACCCAAGTATTCAGAGGTTTTTGCAACTGGGAAGTGGCCAGCCTTGTATTAAAAGCCTTTCAAAGACAGTCAATCCGGAGGTTGATGATGTTGAGAGGGTTTATCTATCATCTCCTGAAAAAACCATGGGTGCAGTCATCGGGATGCTCAATGCCAGTTTTGAGGGAACTGGGAGGCCGTTATTGATTGAACAAACGATGCAACTCATGACAGGACTCCAAAATATGTCCAAGACACACGAAATCATCAGATAGAGTTTATTTAGCATTTATTCTATTCAGCTGACCAAGTTTCTTTCCTCATTTTGCTAGAAATTCATGAAGTGCAAATTCTGCCATGCTAATCGTCCCACCAAAAGCATGAATATGCCTTATAGGACTGGAGTAAATGGAATGTGACGGTCGTCTTAAATACAATTTTCTGATTGCGACCGGCGACATGGCCCCAGGCCAAATCGACAAGTGCGTCGCACAGAAAGCTAGATCGGGCTAATGCTCTACCGGTCTGGGAAATGCTGACAATTGCCCCTCGTTTGATCTCCACAGCTCGGTACCAGAATAGTTTCTAGAGTGAATTCTGCCATCACAGCCCCCTCAGCTCGTCACATGTCGGGCGACCTATGTATGCCTTGCGCGGGGCTAGATTGAAATCTCCTTGCAGTAGGCAGCAATACCACCCAAAAAACTGCCCTAACAAATTAATTGTTAGTCTGATGCATTTATTTGAATAAGATGATATCCCCGTAGCCTCTTTGTAATTATTATCTTCACTAGAGTCTAGCAACAATCATGGCAGAAATCTTGGTTATTGCCGTACCGATTGCCATACGATGGATCCTGCACGTGCCTTCTGGAATTGTGCAGAGTGAAGGCGAATGGCATAATATTTTGAGAGATTTAGAAGGAGTCTATGGCGTTATTCCTCATGCGCAAAATTTGGCAAATGGTTTGCTGGCTGTCGGAACTGCAGTACGTATAGCCCTGGTACATTTGCCCAGAATCACTAAACATATTTTGCAAACAGGCAAGCATTCTGATTTGGTGGAATTTTGCCAATATAGCGCTCACTGGATTTGCTGGAGTCCTGGGCCCTTTTCAACTGCTTATCGCCCTCGTCGATTTGGGCTTGACACTGTCCTTCATTATAGGCCTCGCAATGCAGGGAACATTTCTCCCAGCAACATACGGAGGCTGCGACAAAATTGTCAAACAAAATGATTTCTTCAAAGTGGCAAACGAAACTATCGGCCAAGCGCTATCTGGAGTGTCGACTCCACAATCGATATGCAGAGATCTGGTGTGGAACAGGGCTTTTGCTATTGCAGTCATGTTCGTAACAGCCTGCCTGATTCTTAATGGAGATTTCCCGCTAATGCCTGGCTTGAAATAGATCTCTCTATTCAATAGTCACTGCTGTCAATTTGACATTTGGACTTATATCGCTACGAGATTTCATCGATGCTGCCTTCCCCAACGCCTTGGCGAAATTATACCCAAGCTCGATTATAAACACGATTTTGAACTATACACTCAATGGGAAACAATCGGTGGTTGATTTCTATCATTCTAGAAATCTCTATAGCCTTAAAATAAGAGAGAATGTGTTAATTTGTCTCTTGGCTATCAAAAAATGGCCATCAGCGTTTCTGTCTACAGTGCATGGGTGGATCAGTCGCAAGTCGACAGGCAATAGGGATCCGCTCGATCTAGTGGTTGACGAAGAGGAGGCAATGGGCCTGATGCCTCATGAAAAGGACGAAGAAACATCCAAGTCTAAGGATGAAGAAACAGCAGCCTTGATTGTCGACGATCAGAGGCTCAAAGAAGATCAAATAGAGGCCTCAAGAAGGTGGTCTGACGAGACCATCACTGGCAGCGCTCATGTGTGAGCAACTCACGATGAAGTTTACTTACAAGTTTACACAGTCATATCTCCTGTTCAATATTTGAGAAAATTGATCCTTGAGTATTAAATAATAGCTAAAAAAAGAAAACCTAGAAACGATTCCACAGAGTTGACTAATCACATGACGGGTGGATTTTGTTATCCAAAAGCGTATTTGATTGAGGCGGTGTGATGCATGTAAGACGAGGCTACCAATAAAACGTAGGCATGCTCGCTTGTTGCGCCACTCCAATAAACGCCCACCGAGGGATTTTTCAACCTAATTCAAGGCAGACTCGCAATCTGTGATCAAAAATCCCTTCAGGCTCCAACAGTTTTTTTTTTCTTTTGCTTCTCGCTGTTTTCCATCGGTCTGCCGGCACTGTCACAACTAAATGAACGTGCCAACGTATGGCGATTTTGTCGCTTTTCGACAGAAAACTAATCCGTGCATCTCCCTTCTACGCAATCATTTGGACCATGGAGCTTTCGGCGCAAGTCAGATTATATCCATGGACTATCCTGGTAATACCCGCTTGCCAGTAATGCAAAATGATCTGAAGCAGCATATCGGCACCACACCTTCCGGTGCCACGCGGCTTCTATTCGTCGAGAATATCAACACGAATCTCATCAGTATTTTGGGAGAAGCCCTTGATATAGATCCCATCTTTTTTGCTGAACACATAAATACAAACTTTGGGGACATCGAAAAAGCCCCACCACCACCATCGCTTGCAATCCTACCAACCACCATTTATCAAAGAGGTTACCTCCACCTCCATTACCAGCAAGTTGTGGATCTAGGCAACGCAAATGCCTTCGCCAAGGTCGCTTATTCGCTAAAATCTGATTCAAACGCTGCTCGTAATGTCCGACGTCTAGCACCCCTATCTGGGAGGCAGCTAGCGCTTGCTCGGGGATGCTGCTCTCTGCTGATCAAAAAGATCAATGATTTTCATATTTGTATGAGCTTAAATGGAAGCCATTTTGATCAGAATCTTACTTCTATAGGTTTAATTCTAATTGATCCTCCGATTCGCATAGCGAGTGGGAAAATACCAGGTTATGAAACCGAACCATTCCACCCAAAGGTTTTGCATGGTGGATTCGAAGGTTTCAGTCCTCCAGAATCATTTTCATCTTTTGTTTCCAATCCAGATACCAAAGGCTGGAACAAGGCATCCATGCTTGACAGCTTGTTGCACTATTTTGAAGTGCAGCCACCTGGATTCCAGAAAGATTCTCCCACCATCTTGAGCCTAGGCTTTTATCCAGTGAGAATTATTCTTTCGGAATGGAATCTTTATATACAATTAACAAGTCGCTATTACAAACACTACGAATACTCGCGCCGAGAAATGGAAAATAGGCCCCACGATGAAGAAATTGTGGACCTTCAGCGCTGGAGGCGTCGCAGTACGCAGAGTGAGCATAAACTCACACTTCTCGCTGAATTCATCGACTATTGGATGCAGGATGAAGAGGATAAGGAAGCCTGGAAGTTGGTTTTGAAAGACATCAGTTACATAAGAAAAAGACTGCAGCAGTATGCCGAATCGATCCAGCAAACGGTTACCATGGCGACATCAATGGTGCAGCTACTCGACTCGCAGCGTTCCATTGTTGAGGCAGTGAGCGTTAGAAGGTTGACTTTTATCGCCATGATATTCATTCCTCTGTCCTGGGTTGCAAGCATTTTTAGTATGTCCGATGAATATTCTCCAGGCAACAAGAACTTTTGGGTTTATTTTGCGACCGCAATACCACTGTCCGCTCTGGTCTTGGGGCTTTCGGTTTTACCTTATGATAAAATGAAGCCGTTTATCAAACCTCGTTATGACAAAATTAGGGAAAGCATCACTGGGTTTATTATTTCGAAATCACTAAATTAGGGGGTTGCTTTATTCGACATTGGTATAACTTGTTTTTAGTTAATCGATGTTACAATTCCTAGCCTGGGCTTAGAGTTGAATTAATGATGTCTCGTGCCACTAAACCATGCTTTCAATCCGTGTCAGGTAGAGGTCAGTTGCGATTGCTGACGAAGGACGATGAAATGATCGAGCTTAAAAACCTCACCTCCGATGGCGAAAACTGATGCCTCTTCTTATATGCCCAAGTGCCTATTTTTAGCATGAGTTTATTGTAGATGGAATAGATAAAGATGTTTAATTATTTATGACTAATATTATCCTTGTTTTGCGAGGCTTATTGCATGTGCCCCCACGAGAGGTGACAGGCACAATGGTCCCTCTCTGCAAATGGTACGTGGACAACCGTTGGTGGGTCGCCCTCGCTGCAGCCGCTGGGGAATTGAACGAAAGCGATCATTGGACCCTGTGCTACTGTTTAGTTTAGCTTTTCAAGGGCTTGAGCAGTCTCGTGAGCACCGACGACCCATTTCACAAAAATGGAACCGCTCCATTTTGGGCCGAATTGCCGACGGTCCGAAGAACCAACTATGATGGACACATCCGAAGATCTGGGAGCTATGATTGGAATGTCAAATTCGCTTCGACTAGAAAATCCAATAAGCAGGCCTTTGATGTATTTCTGAGAGTTACCGCCAGCAGTTTGTCCACTTTTGAAGATCTTATCCATGTTCAGTTTCTGACCCATTTAGAAGCCTCGCTAATGTAAATCCGAAATGATCTGCCAAAGAATCAGTGGAGAACAATACTCTGTATTTGGTATGCGCCGCACATCAATGTAACACGGCCTGGTACGATTAGATGGCTGCACCGGAGGATTGGATTCCTTTGAATGGAAGGCTGGTGTCTGATTACCAATGCGAAGCTCATCCATTGGGCAATACAACTTGGCCCGACGATGGGACAGCAAGTTCACTTTCTTGCTCAGCAAAAAACACCATTTTCATTCAAATTCCGTGGAATCCATTTTGGAAAAAGAAATCTTAATAAGCTCCAAATACTCCAATTGACGGAACAATCAGACGATTTGAACCCCCAAACAACTTGCAGAAGTAAAGTGACAATTAAGGCAGAGCTGAAAGTTATCAGATGCGGTATTTGCCAGGGCATTGTGGAGTTTGGCCGCTTAGATGTGACGGGCCGCAGTGTAGTAAGCTGCAGTGGGTGGGGAGTGGTTCACACAAAAGAAGAAGTGACCGAGCCGCCTTACCCAAGCTACCCCTGCAGTCTGCCGATTCTCGGCGATCGCAAAATGCGGAAGGATGTACAGGCGATGCCTAATGTAGAAACATTGCTTTCATAGGGACCTCTTACCACGAGAATACATCGAAGAATCGGGCCAAATAGAGGCCTGGGGAAAATATATATAATGGCACAAGTGCCCGCCTATCCTTCGAGCTGATCGACATCACAATCACTCTAATCAAGCAATTTTACATTACACCAAACCCTTCAATCACCTTCCACTACTTCAATCCACCATGCAGTTCCTCACTGTGAGTACAACAGCATACAACAATGCATCCAAAGTCCTTTGAGTTTTATCCTAACGATACGTAGAAGGTCGCCGTCACCATTGCTGCCTTCTCCATGCTCGGAGCCTGCGCCCCCTCTGAGCAACCTGCGAGTGCCAAGCTTGTCGCTCGCGACTGCCCTGGTGGCAGCTACAGCTCATGCGTTTCAGCACGTAACCTCAGCTGCAGCCTGTCTTGCTCCGGCAACAGCGCTTGCGTCAGCCAGTGCAGCAACATTGCCAACACCTACTGCTCTGCCAACTGCTAGATGTTGTTTCGACACAATCACGTGGGGAAGTGGGTTGTCACGAATTCACTGGCTCAGCTGTCTAAACAAGGATTACATTTCAGGGTTCCAATAGTTCAATCATGTTAAATATAGTTGCCTATTCTGGCCTCAAGATGCGTTGTGCTCTGTCCAACTGAAATTTATCATTCGTGAATTGTCTAAAGAGTTCATAATCGTTGGAGGCAACGAACCAAAAGAATCCTTTACCTTTAGAAACTCATTGACTACCCATTTCGAGTTAAATATGAATTAATTTTACTAGGATAAATGAAAAGTTCATATCTATGTCAAACTAGCTATCCTCTGTCATATTTTAACCCTTATCTGTGTCTCATTGGTATTGCTCGATGTTGTCCCAGGACCATGTCTCTAGATGGCCAGGGTAGCATTTCCACGCAAGTCGCGTGAGCTAGACCCCACCGAAAAAGTGTACTTACCCGACGCGATGGCCCAAGACTGAGCAGAGACATCCCAGAAACTAACATCGCGGCGGCGGATGCTGAACTTGATATCAGCGCTCTGGCTTGTGGAGATAGTAACCTTCTCAAACCCTCGCAGAATCCGAACGGGTTGCTCCGCCTCATCAGGGAAGCTTAGGTACAGCTGAGCCACTTCGGCGCCATCAACGGAGCCGCTGTTGGTCACAGTGGTGGTAACGGTAATGACCTCGTCGTATAGGTCGGTTTGGCCGCCCAGACCGAGAGGCCCAGAGGGGTTCCTCTGTGCTAACGCAGTACTGTTTGTGGGGTGGACTTGAACATCGCCGTATGTAAACTTCTTGTAGCTGAGCCCGTGGCCGAAGGGGTAGCGAGGCTCGATATCATTCTTGTCAAACCAACGGTAATCAATATATACGCCCTCACCATATGAGCACTCTTCGGTCAGACAGTGGTAGGATAATCGGATGAGTTCTTGGCGATCGTGTGGATTAACTTGCCACTGGGGTTTACGTCGCCATAGATGACATCGGCGAGAGCGTTTCCGGATTCCTGACCGAGGAGACTAGCATACAGTACGGCCGTGATGTTCTCATGGTCGATCCAGGCTTCGAGCAGACGTGGGCCCGATGTAGTGACCACCACGATTGTGTTGTTGCAGTTCTCAGCGACGGTCAGGACCAGGTTATCCTGCTCCTCGTTGAAAAGCTCGCTGCGGTCAAGGCCCTCTCCTTACCATGAATTTATGAAGACCAGACAAACCTCGGCGTGAGAAGCGTAGTTGGCGTACGTGGGAGTGATACCAGTGCCAGCGTCATAACCATAACTAGCCTCGCGACTTGGTGTAAAGCTAGGCAGATTAGTGTTTTTGTTTCTTTAATTGGGTAGGTAAGACAAGGCCGGCAGACTTACTGTTGTTCATGATGTAGAAGAGCATGGTGTTGTCGTCGGCCGCACGCTGCGTAAAGGACATGTAAGGAGTGACGAGGTATCCCATGGATAACTGGCCGGAGCCAACAGGAGTTGCCAAATGTCCTTGATAAATCTCTGCCTCTGGTCCTTCAACGCTCCAAGCGAGGTTAGGGCCTATTAGTCGATTAGTTTAAAGCCAATTACTTCGTGGTGGCCTGGCATACCATTTTGGGCAGGACCAGCGTGTGATCCAAACAGTGACACTGTCTTTGGCTTGTTAAGCGGCAGTCCACCTCCATTAGCGACATTGTTCTTCAGTAAGGCGATTGACTCGGCACCGCTCTTGCGGATAAGAGCACTGTGGTTGGCCCGGACGTTGTGGAAAGTAGTAAAGTCGCCGGGTTCAGGGAGATCAACACCTTCGAGGCCTACAAAGTAGTATGGCAACACGGTGCGGATATCCATGTCGTCGAGCCGCTCCTCTGTCATGCTGCCATTAGAAATGCCGGCTGTGAGTGTTTCCAATGTCCAAAGCCCCCCGGATGAGGCAGAGTAGTCCATGCCTAGTTTGATATTAGCAGTTGGTTCTTACTATTTGGGGCTGCAACATGGGAATCATATGCATATTTCGGCATTCTCGAGATGCCGATGCGGCACGAAAAGCTAGTGACTTACCAGCGTTGGCCGCGCGATAGGCAGTCTGATGTGCACCATAATCAGGGAAAACCAAACCAGGGAAACCTAGCTCCTCCTTGAGCTTGCCATTAAGAAGCTCATCATTCTCACAAGCATAAGTGCCATTGACAGCCGGCATAGCACACATGACAGCAACAGCGCCCCCTTCAATAGCATCTCCTCAAGGCCACATGTATACCTCGTGTAAAGTCTTGTCATCCACAAGGGATGAATACACTCCAATGCTAGATTGGCTAGTAAGACCCGAATTTGCAATCGAACGATTCGTCTCCTGCTCATAAAGCAAGAAGTGGCGGACTGCAGAGACAACTCCAACCGACTGCTGTGCCTGAACACCGATGGCCACCGAAATACCAGATAAGTAAGGGTCAGGTGAGAATGCCTCACCTTGTCGCCCACCTAAACACAAGTCAGTTACGTATGTTTTGGGAGAGACTCCAGTAAGCTTCGCTTACTTTTGGGCACACGGCCGAGAGGGCCAAAACAGGCACCATCCACCATATTGTAACCAACGCTGATGTACTCCTCACCGACAGCTTTAAAATGGGCGGCAATCAAATCACGGTCCCATGTCTGGACAAGAGCACTAGCCAAGATAAATCCTGAGACATGGTAGTGGAAGTTGATGCCACTGACGCCATCATTGAGGCTGTACGCATCCCATGATCCGTTGTTGGCTGCAAAGCTAGAGCCGTTGACAATTGAAACCTTCTGCAGAATGTCTAGGCCGGCCACGAAAGCCTTGGCTTTTTCATAAGCAGCACTTGCAATACCAAAATCGACTGTATTCGGAAGTTAGCTGGAAACCCTGTGTGGGAAGGAGATAAGTTGACTTGCGATAGCCGCTGGAAAGCAGGGTCTCGTTTGAACCGGTTGCCGCTAATGCTCCATGAAAAAGACAGAGCGCCGACACAACGCTGACAGCTACTGGGTTCCTCATCTTCAATTTAGTGAGTGAAGAGGGCTCGAAATGCGGATGATGACAGACAATGCCATGGAGCTGGCATACATTTTGATAGCTTATATTCATCCTGTGGACCACCCTTTTTTTCCCCTCATCAAATCTTTTTCAAAGGACCAAAAAATGGATGTCAAGTCAACCAAAGTGGAATGGTGTGATCTAATCCATACTAAACCAGCATTATGGTGGGTACAACCAAACCGCCGACCTTTCACTAGCACTTTACTTGGGTGTGTACATGGTTAGGGGCTTTCACATACACATACCTAGTTGTGTGCTTTTGCATGCCTAAAAGGCTTGTTTCCGCCTCCAGACCAGGGGGCTCAGTAAGTGGGCGATGAGATACCTTGACCCATGCTCTATGGAGGGAGTACGTACTATTGTGTTGAAGTAGGCAAGTAATCGTGGTAGTACCATGACAAGACACGCTTGACTGGAATCCAGTCAAAAAGCAATACTACGAGGAATTCTAGGAGATGGGAGATGATGGCACTATACTGGCGATTAACTTGTTATTCTTGTTGTAGCTGTACTCATGCTGAGCCATTGCCTGCTGCTATTGTACTCTCGATGATAACGAATGAAGAGACCCCCACGACGCACCCGTGGCAAGTTTAACCACCCCTAGTAAACACGACGTAAGTTAGATTGAACTACTCGGATACATGTGGGTCCTAGCCGGGACGCGCCCTCGGTTTACTGACTACCATCAGCAGCGCGAGATCCCGTTCCCAATATCTCGCGATCGGACCAGCAAGTAGACCCGAGCATGGGCCACTTTGTCAGCGTTAATCTTCCATATACATCTAGCGCTGGTGACGATCGCTACCTATCAACCGACAAGATCAAATAAATGGGCAATGGAACTACTCTGACACGTAAAAGGCAGAGGCTCGGTGGCTTCTATTTCGTAAAGACGGTGTCCTCTGAAGTCGGCTGAGCTTGGCCACGATTACAAGACTTGCTGGGATTCACGTCGTGGTCTTATTCCGCCCAACGCATCAACTGCAAGTACCGAGTTGCCATATATTACGTAGCAACAGCCCGGCACGCGCGGGCGCCGATAAGCGAACTTGGCTCGTCCAGGACCATGCACAGCAGTTGTGGAGTCATACGCGTTTGATTATCGCGATGATCGGGGCGTGGGTGTGTGGCCCTATCACTAAACTTTCTGCCTAGTCGTATGATTCAAAGATTTGGTCCAAAAGACAGATGCTACCACTTACAAGGTTCCTCCTACTTATCTGCAACCCTACTCATCCGTGTAAGTAGGCCAGCCAGTGCTTTTGAGAAGAGTTCGGCTGCTTCTAGATGCCCGAAAGCCTTGCATACACGTGGATCATCCCTATGATCTTGGAGACTACAGCAGACTGACGCTGCAGCTTACCGCTCAACAAGACGAGTACGCGTTTACACCATAAACGGGCCGACCCCCACTTGGCGTTACTGCTTGTGCGCCGTGCCTTGCACCAGCCAAGTAGATAGACTGGGTCTTTTACACAATCATCGTTGCGGCAAGGGAGGGTTTTTTTTTTTTTTACAGACGCGAGCAACGTTCGAGTTGCGCACAGCGCACCGGAAAAACCCATCGCATCCCTGTGAGTTGACCCTCATATTCCCGCGAGACTTGAAGTCACTAGCCGGTATCGGATAGTTTTGTTCGCCAGGAATTGAGTTAATTTTTTGCATAAATCGATAATGGGGTCCAACCCTTCCATCCGCAATGATGACAGAGCTGGTTAATGCGTATATTGCTGCATTATGTTTCATTTATCCAGATCTGATGATACATATATGCCCGGAAGCGCTACCAATTGCTACGGTTGAGCCCGTGACTGCTGTTGTCACTGCTCGATGCTCAGAGGAAAACCACAGTGCTCTTTCGCTATCCTTGAGTATCCATACATTATTGCTGCTTATACCATAACCCCAATATTTAGCTGAGATGATCGTATGTTGTTGATGCATACTGGTTGTGAGAGCGTCATCCAATCAAAGGACTCCCATATTTGTATGAAGACGGGACCCGTCACTCGGAGCAAAGTGAAAGTTCGGATACCCTTGGCAAACTTTACTGCCAAAATGCAGGTTCCGGTGCCCACGTCCCATATTGATATTATTTGGTTTGAATGCGTTGAAAGCCATCTTTTGTCAAAAGGAAAGTCAGCACAGTGACGAATTCTCTCACTCCAAACTTATGATAGCGATATCCTCTTTCCAAATCCCATATAATGATCAACTCGAGGTAGACATAATGTTGGGAGAAAACGTGTGCATGTAACACAGGAAGAGGACCTTTTTCCTGGGTACGAAGATTAGTTACCGCTGAGGCAAAAGATCAAGCAATGAATGAAGCTATCGCATTCATTGGGTCCAGTACATTTGATGATAACAGCACTTGTTACAGTGCACCAACACTTCTCGTTATAGGCATATACAGAGAGAGAATTCATATAGCACTTTTATGTTATGAGTAAGTATACTTAAACAGTTGTGCTTTTCCAACCCTGTCAGCAAGGCCACATATTCGTCAGCTTTGCGCTAAAGGAAGCAACTCCCCAATATCCTCGCCTATGAGAGGGAACTTGGCAAAAAGCTAAAATGCGGCGCAACTAGTGCATAGCTTGGCTTCAATAAATTTTAGTTCTGCCAAGAGATTTAAATCTCCGTCAGTGCACCATTCGTCGCCGTTGTCGTTCGCGGCGGTCTTTCACCTTGGCATCATGCCAAGCCGCGGGGTAAAGTTTAGAACATGCAAACCAAGCCAGTTAAAGCACATGAACAGATATTCTAGGTGATAAAATCCGAGCATGTTCTTGTAGAAATTCCCGTAATTGTCAAAAAAACAGAGGAGATTATTGCGGCATGCGAGACGCCATGGCAACGAATCAACTGAGCTACTCAGAACGATACGAACTTCTCGTGAAACGAAAAGTCAAATCCACAACCAGGAGCATGTATGCGAATATGGCAACCTAAAAATTAAGGTACCAGTAACATGGTAGTGGTACGAATTATACATACACAATGGGCATGCAAGCTGCAAGGTTAAAAATCGAGGGCACAGCGACGGGGAAACATGTGAAAACAACCAAATCCCAGGGTTGAGCGGGCTAGACCAAGTCAAAAAAACATAAGCCAAAGCCATCATAAAAGGCCCGGCTTCAGTCAAGTCATGCAGATATCCCCCACGCACGCCTTGAGATAATGCAGACATGCAACATGCGCTCCAATGATTCACCGACCAGACACAATGGGATCAGAGACACCTCCCTCAGCCCTCTTCATCGATCCACGCCCTAAACGCTGCCGTGTCGCAACACCCAAGTCTTGCCTGTCAATGAAGCCATCCAAGGCTACAAGCACGTGCTGCGGCGATCCCGGGTCTGAGACACACAGAAAAAAAACCACACGCCCCCCCTTCTTCCGGCCCAAGATCCTTCAGCGAGCGAGATGAGATAACTCCAATTTCCACCAATAACTCCACCGGTGAAACCGTATTCTACCTAATTTACGCCAAATCCGAGCCCAACGCAGCGCCGGTATGCCCGATCCAGAGCGATGCAGGCGTCGGCGGGACGCACCGCGTGCATTGGTGATGTCGGTCCGGGCACCATGCATGTCGTTTCGCCATGAAGCGCGTGGTTGACGAAACCCAAGACAGACAGCTCTCATCAGAAGTAGAAGCAAGACCCGTCGATCATCAGGAAATGAAACCAAGGGGACCAACGAAGAAGAAAAAAAGACGGGCTAATTTAGGTCCGCAATTCCGTGCGACAACTAGGAAAAAGCATGCGACCCAAATAGGCAATCTTTTGAGTTTGCTCATAGACAGGGATAGTGGCATCACCCTGCGCTCGTGTCATGGGCTGCGCCGTCCAGCAAATTAGTGAGGGAAATAAAAAGAAAGGTTTTAAGCTAGCCCTGGTAGAATCTTGGTCCGTACATATGCACGATGTCCAGAGATGAGAGTGGATGAACTAGATCTGCTGATCGTCGTGTGGCTTGCATGAGCTGCGTCTTTGCTGAAAGGATGCGGTGCAGATGGTAGAAATACCATTGCTGTAGATCCCAAATAATTGATAGATCGGCACGGATGATCACATATCTGGAGGGTTGTCGTAATAGTAAACGAAAATGACGACTCTGTGAGAAATCACCGGTCTGTGTGTCCAAGGAAGTTTGACTCCTCACTGCCCTACTACTCCATACTCCCCCAGGTTTCCAGCCCAGTGGCTTCGGGAACCCACAAACTTAGCTCCCGTCCCTACGGCATTTACACTACTAACGACATGGCAAGCTCTAACGGACTTCATTTCACGTTGCAACTCTAAAGCGGACCTTATTGTAGTAGATGGCAATTCATGTCATGATTCATTATGCTGTAAATACTATGCTCCCTAGCCGTAGCCAGAGCCGTCATGTGGCACCAGACAACAACACACAAGACATCCAATCTTTTTTTCTCCCATCAACAGGCAATGAATTAAAAAAGGTGTGCGGGGGGTATCAACATCTGGTCCGCCTTTATCCACAACTCGGCGAATCCCTAATCCCAAACAAACTCGCCATTTCTCAGAAAAGCTTATCACAAAAAGAAAAATCCAAGAAAAAATCAACAACCCCACAATGGTCCAGCACCTCTAGTAATAAAAAAGACGATTAATCAAAAAAAAGTAATATGTCTAGGTCCCACAATTATTGACGGCTGGCGTTTGCCACAGCAGCGTCGACAGCCTCCTGGAGATCGAGATGGAAGAATGGGCGGTTGAGACCCTTGACAGCCACGAGGCGAGCGTTGCCCGAGTTTGTCTTGGCGAGGTCCTTCTCAGAGCCACCCTGGCTGTTGCTGTCGATAGCCTCAATGTCGTTCTTGACGGAGATGCGGTTAGCCTTCTCCTCAAGGGCAAGAGCGTTGGTGGGGCTGTCGGCACCACCGAGGTCAGCGATACTGAAGATGGATTGCCAGTGGCCACCCTCGTTGTCCTTGGGGGAGCGGAAGCCAAAACCGGCGGCGGCGAGAGCACGCTTGGTCCAGCGGTTCTCAATGTTGGCAAAGTGCCAGTCGACAGTTCCGGGGGCAGCGTAGCGGTCAAGCTGGTTGCGAACATCAATCAAGTTCTGGACAGCGGTAACATCGACGTTGTTGACAGAAGAGAAGTCGAGAACAACGGCCTTGAGGAGCGGGCGGTTATCACCCTCAATGACCTTGATGTGGCGGGGCTCACCATCGTTCCAGGGTCGGTCCTAGTCAGAATTGTTAGCAACTTGAAAATCGACTAGGCCATCAGTAGTTTACTTACGCCAAGCTTGCCAATAAGTTCGGGGTTGGTTCGTCGGCACTCCTTGAAAATGGCCTCAGTCATGTGGTTGAGGTATTGAGTAGCGTTGGGGTAGTTGAAGCCCTCAGCGAAGCGGTAGATGAAGACACCGGGGTAGGGAGACTGGATAATGACCTTGGGGTTGGAGCCATCGCTGTGGTCAAGGGGAAGGAAGCCAGCACGGAGAGAGCTCTCAGACTCCTCGGTGGAAATGGAGCCAGGGCTGGCAGTGCCATCCTTGACGTTAACCTTGACAGTGCGGACGCGGACGACACCAAGGAAGCGACCCTGGGTCTTGAAGAGACGGAAGACAACAACAGCAAAGGACATGCTAATGGTGGTGTAGATACCATTCTCAATGCTGGAGAAGACAGTGACGATGACACCGGCAAAGAAGATGATCACCTCAATGGGAGAGACGCGCCAGAACTGGTAAACGACCTTGGGGGGAGTAATGACATCTCCGACGGCGTGGATAATGACGGCAGCGAGAGCAGCGTTGGGGATGTAAAAGAAGACGGCGGTCAAGGCGTAAAGAGCGAGAAGGACAACAATGGCAGTGATGACACCGGCAAAGGGAGTGCGGACACCAGCCTTGGCCTTGATGGCAGTTCGGGAGAAGGATCCAGTGGCGGGGTAGGCACCGAGGAAAGGTCCGAGAAGGTTGCTGACACCAATGGCGACGAGCTCCTGGGAGGGGTCAATGACGTAGTTGTTGACACGGCCGAAAGACTTTGAGATGGAGATGTGCTCAATCAGGACGACAATGACGGCGGCGGGAAGCTCAGAGATGAAAGACTTGATGATGCGGGTGTTGACAACGGGGACGGCAGCGTGGGTGAAACCGCTGGGCACCTTTCCGATCAAGCTGACCATGGGGTCGTCTTTGCGGTGGATGTTGATACCAGCGCTAATACCGACGTAGAGGAGGATGACAAAGGCGGTTCGCAGGGTGGAGATGAAGAAGAAGAGCTTGGCGCGGTGAGGCTGGCGCTGGGCAAGGGTGCTGCAGGTGAAGCGGATGATGTAGAGCATGAGCAGCGCGGTGAGACCGAGGGCAGCGTCGATCTTGGTGGTGCCCAGGTGCTTAAGCGTCTGGATAATAACCTCGTAGGTGGCAGCGCGGGTGTTGACGCCCTTGATGCCCATGAGCTTGGGCACCTGGCCGGCAATGATGTTGACACCGGAGCCAGTCATGAAGGCGCAAATAGCGGGCAGCGGGATGAACTCGACTAGCCAGCCAAGGCGGGCCAGGCCGAGGAAGACGACAATGGATCCGACCAAGATGGCAAGGCACGATGCAACGGTGTGGCCGGGTACATCAGGAATCTTGTCAGCGGCGGCCAGCACAATGTTACCTGTGACCTGGGACATGACGGCGACGGGCTGTGAGACAAGTGGTCAGCTGGGCGCGTTCGAGTGCGGGGGAGGCTAAAGGCTAAGACTTACGCCAATGGTGATGTCCTTGGAGGTAGCAAAGAACCAATAGATGAGCACGCCCATGAAGGACGAGTACAGACCATATTCGACGGGGAGTTGGGCCAGCTGGGCGTAAGCCATAGACTGGGGAACCACGACGGCGCCGACCGTGATGCCTGCGACGGGGAGTTTTTTTTAGTGACCGTTTTTGGAAAGATTTTTTTAAAACAAGCTTAAAAAGCACATTGCAGATGACAACAAAACAAAACAGCAATGGTTTTTTTTTTTTTAGTTCACTTACCAGCAATCAAGTCACCAATGAACCAAATCCAGTTGTACTTGCCAATCCATGACAGGAAAGGGAACAGCCTGTAAAAGTAGTGGCCGATTTCCTGAGGAGTGGGCAGGACGTCCTCAAGGTACTCGCGCACCGTGGGCTCCAGCTCAATGTAAGCATCGGCATTGGTGATGGAGGGAGCGCGCTCCTCAGGCTCGACGTGGTCTGCGCCGACGACCTTTTCCAGGATAGACCTGGCCTTGCTAGGCTGGGAAGCCATTGAATTGACTTTGGGTGCAGGCAATTGGAGGTGGAAGAGGAATTGAGAGGAGGAGAGGAGGAGGAAGCTTTCTCTGCCTTGTCTGTCTCAAGACCAGATGCAGAGATGAGGGGAGCTCTGGGCCCTTTTTAAACTGCAGGAGTTATACTATATCTCGCAGACGAAAAAGACCTCTGCGTCGGACTGTCGCTCGGTCGGTCGGGGATGGCACAGGCCTGAAAACGGTGCCAAGTTGCCAAGTTGCCAAGATGCGTGAGAGGGGGGATGATGCGCGGTGGTGGAGGGCGTGCAGCTGGGCGCTCTAGCGGTTAGTGTGGTCTCTGCCGTGTGTCGGGTGACTTGGCGGCCCAGTTGGATGGGGAATTGAAGGGTGGTGAGAGAGAGGTTGAAGGTGAGAGAGAATCGGGGGAGGGAACGGGGTATTAATTAAGTTTCTGCCGAGTCGGGCGGGAGCATGGGAGAGCGGCGATCCAGATGGAGTCTGAGTCTGATTGAGTGACTGATGGATGTTTCTGTTCTGGGCTGGTGGTTCTGGACCCTTTTTTGGGTGGAGTAAAAAGGCGACGGGCGTGGGCGTGCGAGCGAGCGAGCGAGAGAGAGACGAGACAGAGAGAGACGGACTGAAGAGATAGACACCATGAGAGAGAGAGAAAGACAGGGCTAGTCTCAAGATGCACACCCCCCTTCTCCCCGTCTGATTGTCAAATACATCCACCCAAAAACCAAGGGTGCACACCCGGTGCGTCGGGAGTACGCCAGCGGGGAGTACCAGTACCTAGCTCTCTCTCGTCTCCAACCGCGCGTACCCGCCATGTATAGTGTCTCCTCGGAGCATCGCTCTCTCTGCGCATGCAATGTGTATGAGCATGCGCATGCGGACAGGGCACGGGGACCTGCCCACCCCGGTTGCCTGGCGCATCGAAACGGCCCAGGGTGCGCACACATGACGAACGTGCCAACGGGGAGTTTGCGCTGACGGCCACTCTTGCAGCAGCAGTGCGTGGGGTGCGTGGCCCGCCGCCGCCAGGTCCCCAATTTTCGGCTGGATTGCGTGCTGGCTGGGATCCAAGCATGCCATCGTCGTCATGCCGGAGACGCCCCGGCCTTGATTTGTCCGCCAGAGGGATACCTGCTGGCGGGGCCCCAACAGCGCGGCCCGCAGGCGTCGACGGTTCAGGCGAAGCGAAAGAAGGAAAAAAAAAAATAAGAGCTAAACCTAAGAGCGAATGGGGGAGGAGAGAGGCAGGCGGCGAGCGGGGAGTCTCAGATGAGCAACCAGCGCTCACATGCGCCATCCGCGGTTGAACGGTGAGTCCTGGTTGGCTCGTTGGTACGCAGAAGCAAAACCAGCGCGCAATACAGAAAAGAAACCGGTTCAGCTCTCTCTCTGTCTGCCTCTGCCTGGATCCCCTCGCTAAACTCCCAGCGTTCGCGCAAAATCAATGGCCGCTGGTTGGAACGCGACGGCCCTCACGACGTTGTCGCCCGCGATGGCGCAATCGCATCCGAGGCCAATGGCGGGGAGTTGAACTGCTCAAAAGCGGGTTCTCCAGCGCGCCGGGGCTGCTGTGGTGGAGGCTTTTTTTTTTTTTAGCGGGGAGCCCAAGGAGACGAGCGGACCAGGATCCCGCCAGGACAGTTTGCTTGCTGGGGGGCTTCCTCTGCTGCTGCTACTGTTCCCTTTCCCGCTCTGTCGTCACCTATTCATTCACTCACTCATTCATCCACCCGTTCTTGGCAGACACCTAACAGAAAACACATATGTGCGTTGCTTATGTTGCCTATCCAATCTGTCACAATCATGCATCTTATTCCCTGCTCTCCCGTGTCTCCAAATAGAAGGTGCCATTGTTGTTCCAGACGCATTCTTCCATTTGGCTTCCAAAACAGTAGAAGACCAGACAGGATGACTCAGCCCCATCTACACCCTCCAGCTACACCCTACTTTTCCCATCTCTCACTTCACCATCCCCATGAAAATGGCATCATCGCTCTAAAAGCTCCATCCTGTGCTATCCAAAACCATGGCGCCCCCTCCAGCGCCATCAATGCCGCCACCTGCAATGCCCTCCCTTTCTGCTGCTAGTACGGTCTGCTTCTTCTCGCTATCGAAAGCAATATTCCTTTTTCCTGCCTTGCCTCTCGACGCCTCTCTCTTCAGCGCACACGCACTATCATGTATCACATTCACATTCACCACTCACACTCGCACTCATCCCACGTCCTCTCCGCTCTCGCTAATTCGTCAAACCTTATCCTGGCCCCCTCCAACGATGCCATTTCGGACCATGGATCGAAGCCCTCGAGCTCGGCCCCACAGAGCTACTCATCTCAGCCGCTCTCACCACCACTCACAACGCCGCCGATAGTGGCCCACCCCTGCGCCCAAGGCCGACGTGCAACCGCCTCTTTCTCCCCTTCCCATGTTCCCATGTCATTCTCCGTCGCCTTGCATTTCGCGTACCGCCCAGGTACTCTCGTCGGGTCGTCGCCGTCGCCCCCCAGACGACGCGGCAAGTGGGCAGCCAGGCGTCGTTGGCGTGGAGTAATCTGACCATTGCCAAGATGCCATGACCACGTTGCAGCGTGATTCTCATGCAGCAATCATCAATAACGTGCCCGCGGATACGTCCGTTCCTGTCCCAATTATGCGGCCTCCCAAGATGCCATGCCGTATCCCCCTAAGATTGCTTTCTAACCAAAGCCCAACTCTACCCAAATTGCTCTCTGCTAGTGACGCCTCGTGATGGGGTCTCCAACCCATGTCTCACTTTTTTTTTTTCAACTCTCTCTCTCTGCGGCTTATTTTGCCGTCGAGGGCTATGGTCAAACCTTAGATTCTAGACCCCCATCCATCCGCATTGTGTGATTACTATAGCTGTTCGGTAACTTGTTCTCATGACGCCGCTCTACGCTATTTGAAAAGAAAAGAAAAGACGACAGGACTAACTAGGCTGTCCTACCGGGATCTAGTAAATACACTTCTTCCATATCCGGATGGGCTACCGAGTTACGGTGAGCGAGATGTCGGAAAGCAGTACGCTTCCGACTTCAGCATCGGTTCATCTCCCGCGGCCTCGACCGCCCTCGCGTCCATGGTGCAAGCCCAGCTGCTCAAGTCCGTTCTGACGCAATAGACCCTGAGATATTGCTCTATTCCTAGCGCGCTCTCTGTTGGCTCTGGGCCCTAGAATCGTGTCCCAATCACGAAAAACTCTTTGCAATCATTCCATAACCGAAATAGCTTGCCAAGGGCCGTCCCATACGAGGATGTTA
This sequence comes from Calonectria hongkongensis, assembly GCA_017140755.1. Lineage (NCBI taxonomy): Eukaryota > Fungi > Ascomycota > Sordariomycetes > Hypocreales > Nectriaceae > Calonectria > Calonectria hongkongensis. The sequence continues at coordinate 371,962 of JAACJA010000027.1, read as the reverse complement.
ATGACCCAGCCTCACGGGCCATCGCCCTGCGCCGTTGGAACATCGGTGGTTTCCCGTCTTGAATTTTACGAAATAGAAACCCCAAGCAGCTCATTTCTTGTTTCACAGCAGCCGTCAGCTCCGGAGCACGTCATGAATGCTATTCGTACTATCCTTGTCGGCTGAGTTGCCGCCAGCCAATCGTAGCCGGGTCCTGCCACTCCAGCTCCCCATGAATACAAGTCTTGCATGGCATATATGGGGCTCTCCTTGCTTCTTCGGACCGTCGGGGCTCGTCCGATGATCCTGAGAGATTAATTGATCGGAACCTCTTGCCCGGGTGTCATCGAACCCCCACATGTTGCAAGATCTTTGTGGCGACCTTGGATTGCAGTCTGGGCCCCCCCGTTGCGCTTGAGGCCATTCGCAATTTGGCCCCACCAGTTCTAGAAGTTGACGAAACATTGCGGCGGTGACTCGTTCCTCATTCGAGCAAAATATTGGCTTGTTCGAATTTTCTGACAGTAATGAAAAAAAAAACATGCAGACTCATGATTATTGGTCCGGATGAATCTGCGCCGCAGATCCTGTCATGACGGGACATGGCGATATATTGACGAAATCTTGGGCAAGGTTCCCCCGTCCACACACAGCTTCCGATGTTGGAAATAGCAACAGGGTTTGTGACACAACGGCACAGCTCGCCTCGGTGAAGGGCCCTGGGCTAGCGTAGTTGGGTGGAGGGTGCGGAAGTGCTGCCAAGATGCATGCAGATCTGCCCAGGCTGAGGCACCCTTTTACCAAGAGATTTAGTCACCGTGTGGGTGTGTGTGGTTCTGGGGGAGGCTGCATCTGGTGTGCCCGGCCCACTCATGCAGACACATACAGGACATGGCTCGTCGTGTCTTGGGGTCTTGGGCTCCTCTCGAGGCGTATGTACCGGTACATACACAGCAAATGGAACATGATGTGGGCGTGGGCGTGGGATTCCCTCTCCGCTCCCCCCCCCCCCCTCCACCCTCACCCTCCCTCGTCCCAGCGGTGCGACCACCCGCGCGCTGGTCTGGTTCCAGGGCGACGGTAATGGCCGGGCCACGACCTGCAGCTCGCACGCTTGTTTCGTGATTGTCCGTCTTGGCCGCGATGGTGATTTGACGCCGGATATGCCACCACGTTTGCCCATCGCTTGGCAGCACACCTCTCTCGGATACCGGCACAGACGTGCCCTCGAGCTGGCTTCGTGATGGCTTCGTCCTTTGCTTTTTCGCCCACGTCTGCATGGCTAGCTCGGCAGCTTTATCGAGGTCCAGGCCAGCGGAGGCGGCGAGCACATGATTCCTGCGCATCGCAATTGGCTCGATGGCGGATGCAGGCCGGCGTCGATCGGGCGAGGGCGAGCCTTGTAGACGACCCAGGTGGGCGGCGTCGGGATAGCTTGCTTTCCTGGAACCGCCGCAGGTTGAAATTGGAATTGCTCAATCGATTGCGTCGACAGCCGTGGCGATGATGCCAGCCTTGCGAGCACCGCAGAGCATCAGCAATTTACCAAATCACGGCCTCTCCTGGCAGTCTAGATTGCCCGCCTCGCGCGGTGGCTGCCTCCCTCCTGTGCCGACATTCCGAGCTTTGTCTGGGCACTGCAGCACGCCATCGAGGACGCTTCTGGGGCCAAGGGGCCCCCGATCTGGACGGCATCCCCATCTCCCAAGTGACCCCAACTCGGCATGCCATCGCGTGCCGGACACGTGATGCTCTGCACCTCCCCTCAGCGCTTTTGAGTTTCAATTAAGCTTACCAAGCGACCCACACGGCTAATAGCCAGATTGATGCAGTTTTCCACATTACCGCTTTTGGCGCATCGTGATAAATTCGTGGTGTTGTTCAACAGCCTACTCTCCCAAACCCAATATGGTTGTGTGAATTAGACGTTGAATGTCGGTGCATCTAGTTTTTCCGGGCCCAGAAATCGGATCGGGCCGGCATTTGCTGTTCGCATTTGTTTTTTGGAAATTCTCGGGGAGTTTGTGGGCAGAGGAGCATCTGTTTGGTCGGGGAGTTGTGATTGCGAAATGGGGCTTCGGGGAGTTGGCCACGGTCGCGGGGAGAGAGACACACACAGAGAGGGGAAAAGCCCGACCGGGCGGTCAGCGCGCATATCAGGAAAATAAAAATGCAAGTCGCATAGAAATGAGCAAAATCAATTGGCTCGATGATAAGCTGCCATCTTGATTGAATTACTGCGCGTGCATCCTCACCCAGACCCGGCAAAGACGAATGTTTCTCACACTACAGTGGCGATAGCCTGCCGGCGAGCACACCGCACAATCAATCAACCTAGCCCAACCCTACAGGAAACTTCACCCAGTATTGCGCCATGTTTTATTTTGGCTGAATCGCTTAAGGAAAAAAATAAAATCAACCGCGAACATCGAGTTCGCCGTCAATCCCAAACTCCCCATCCCGACCTCTTGGCAACCCCCCGGGCGTCAACCTCGGACACCTGGTCTCGGCTTACGCGTAAACGGGGAGTCGAGACAAGCTTGCAGCGGGGCTCCCCCAAAAAAAAGATTGGAGAGGGAAAAAAATTGGGCGGGCAGGGGAGCACAGACACGCCACGCGTTCTCGTTAGATGCCTCCAAGCCCGCAAACCGGAGAGTTCGTCACCGGCAGACGTGGACGTGGTATGAGGCATAGTAAGAGAAATGGGAACAAAAAAGTGGACAGACGAACTTGACAAGGGGGAGTGACGAAACATAGTTAATTTATTTCTGGAAAGGGGGCATCAGATTAGGATCAAGATTGAGCGCGGCTCTGCATGTAGGGTAGGCGTGGTGATGGAGAACATCGCCGTCCAGAGTCTATATTTTGAACAGCATGCGTTGGTTTACAAGTGATTTGGATATTGGTATGAATAAAGAAAAATAAATCTTCTTTGATCTATAGGTCTCGTGGAATTTCCCCCTCCAATCTTTGGCGACAGGGCATGTTGAAAAACACCCAGTGTTCATTTGTTCCCCCATTACTTTGAGTGCGGTTTAACCAAATCTTTGCAAAATGCAATCTTCAGTCTCAATGTCACCCTTAAGTTCAGAATGAGAACAGGAAAGGAAACCCTAAACTACAGAGCTACATATTAGAAACCGGGATACGTTTACATCACTTCCAGTTACTCGTTGATTGTGCATGTATTACATAATCATTCACAAAAGCACAACGACACACACATGCATAAATGAGACACGACCCACTTGCATAAGTGGGATCCCGATTTGCGGCTCAGTTGAAGCACCGAGAGACTCAATAAATTGTTACAACACGATAGCGCAGCTGCAGCGGATGGGAATTAATATAATAAAAAAAAGGAGTTTATTGGTGATTTATTGTAATCTATTATTGCTGAGTATTCTAGAGAAAATTACACCTGGGTGATGAGTTTATTTATGCAGAACAGATTTCAGGATGTCGACGAGATCCTCCTCCGTCTTTCCTTTTACTCCAAGAAGTTCATTATCGGTCTTCTCAAATTTGGGACCGCTCCTGGGATTAAAAACTGCTCGAAACAGGTAGGGATAAAATGTTTCTAGGTCATACAACCCTTTGGCCAAACGCTCATCGGCAACAGCAGTCAGGTTATCCAGAGAGACGGCGACGGGAGCCCATGGACGTTCAGGAGCGACCTTCTTGGCAAGTTCAAGGATCTTGTTCTGGGTAGTGACGAGATCGTGAATATAAACGACGCGGTTCTTTGTTTCCTCAGGATGGCTGGCCACGCCGACCAGCGCATCGGCGACACTCGACAGAGTCGTGGCGCTAAACTCGACGTCACCTCCATTAATGATATTTGGCTTGGATTGAGAGAGATCTAAGAGGAAGTTGTACTCCGGACCCCAGTCAAGGAATGCAGAGTTGTAGACAAACGTGTATGTCAGGTCAGGGGGCTCGACTTGGACTTCTCATGAGGGTATCCTGGATCTTAACTTTTTGGGTATAGACAGGAAGCTGGCGAACGCTGGGCATGTGCAAATCGGAGCCAAACTCGGATGGAATGTAACGAGAAACACCAGTAGCAATGGCGGCGTCAATGAAGATGAGCTGAGATTCAATTGCGATGGTGGTGAGCGTCGAGATGACAACGTCTTGACCTCTCAAGGCATTGGTGAGAGATTCGAGAGAAGAGTAGTCGACTTCGACAACATTAGTTCCTTCAGGAAAAGTGGAAGATGAACCGGCGCGTTTGAGCACCCGAACATTAAAGTTTCCCGATTCGGTAAACTTCTTGAAGACCTAGGAGCCAAGGGATCCAGAGGCACCAGCGATGGCGATGTTCTTGAATGCAGGCATTTTGGAGTTGGAGAAAAGGTGGTTAGGCTGTTGTAGTAATGCTTGATTGTTGAAGGTGTTTGTGAGTTTTTGAATGATGTTTCTGAACGGGTTTGATCTGGTTTATATCGACCTTCTGTTCGTCTTACACGATCTTGCCGCGGCGTTGGGATAAGACCGTATAACACCGTGATGCCGAGTGGGATAGTAAGTGGGGCAAGCGTGTTTTGCTAGTCGTGGAGATGGTAATCATGCCAAAACACACGAAGCGCTAAGCAATAGCGTTGAAAGCTTAGTGATCGGTAGATGAACGACCCGAGAATTAGCTTATTCATTGAGTTCTGGAATAAATTGGAAGGATGTATAAGAAATAAGCACGTAAGCTACAGGCACGGTCCTTGGAAAAAAGAAAAAGGTCATCAAGGCCGTCTGGTGAATTGCATGTTGCAATGGAGTCACGACTTCTGCCAACTCCGACCAGCAAATACCGCCCTATCAAGTCGGCCCTCAATTTAGCCCACTTTAGTCATTAGTGTCTGCAACGATGTCTATATCGTTTAAATGTCCCAATACGGAAATGGACGGTAAAAATTGGGAGAAAGGGTGATTGTGGTAAGATGCACTACCCATAGTTCCAGATGGTCCATGGTCAGTGTGCCTAAAGATATTCAACTCGTGTAAATATCCCAAATGGGTATAGCCTTGCACCCGTGAAGCAAAAAGGTCTACAACTGTAAGACGCTTGCTTGACTTGGACTCAGGAACTAATACAAGTGATTCAATATTGCGGGCGCCCTCTACATTCCCTGCTCATCAAGTCACCGACTTTCTGAAAATTTGTACTCTGCAAGGCTCCACTCATTGAATGTTGATACAATCTTACACCAGGCAGACTGACTGACGCAATGAAGGTTTTTGGCGCTTTATGCAACTTCGGAGGTGGCATGGGACAAAGGAGTTGATTCACTCAAAGATTTTGATTTTACAAGTCGAAAGTTCATGACTTTTAATCACGTCCAATGCATGTAGCTTAAGGCGCATGGAAGGCACATAAAATCACTAAACCCAGTATAGTCTGTGATTAAAATGATATAACTTGTGAAATACACGACACACCGCGTTGCGGCATCGAACACAGCCGAGACTAAGAATTGGGCGTTTTATGCAACGGGTCCGTGATATTGTGAGCATTGTACTACAACTCACTGCTCGCTCCTTGTCACGTGTATGTGTTCGTGTGTTGAAATATTTTCACAGTGAATCAGCGGAAGTGAATCGTACAAGATGTCACGTGCTACCTCTTTGTCCAACCTATTTGACTGGGCGGTGCTCTGAATATTTAACCCACCATCCCCACTCGTTTTTGATCTGCCACAAACATCTCCCAGAACCCACCGACCAGAGTTCACATGATCGCCATGACTGCGCGACAGCAGTCAGAAAGTAAGTTCGTTCCGACAGTATGCAACAAGTTTTTGATACCATTACTAACCAACCAGGAGTTCCAGAGCAACGAAGATGACAAATACAACCTTCATGATCTTCGACCTTGATGGACCTGTACTGTGAACCTTATCGAGACCCGAGTATAAGGATGGACTCACCGACAAAGCACAGTCCAAATCTTCACCCACTTCATCCACCATTGGTCGTGTCTCACTGTTCTCGTGGGGTGTATTCTGATAAATCAGCAACAGGATCAATGGGAGGTGTTTGGCGAAGACACCCTTCTAGACCTGGAAGCACTGTACAAGGAAAACCATGTGGGACCTCTCTTGGTAAGTGTTGTCTTTGCCTTTGCTTTTACTTCTGCTTGTGTTGGCTGTAGTGTGTGGTGTACCAGTGGCTAATTTCCGCTAGTCAGGCGAGACCCTCCGCGACCTTTGTTTCTTGCTGCGGTATAGCAAGTATGACGACACATATGGACGATAGTGGTCACCGAGAGCCACGCATCCACGGCTTGAGAGACAGCATCATTCTCCCAGAGCAACACTTTCACAACAAAAGGGCCGATGGCCTCACGAGCCTCGCGGGGTTCCCAGCGCTGTCAAGGCCGGATATTCAGATGTCTTCTTGTCGGTTGCACCATCAACCACTTGCAAGACCGCGTTCAGACGCGAAAAGAGCTGCAGGATCACACCAAAAGCGTTCATCCCATACTGAGCTAGACTGACTGGTATTACCATGTCGATGACTGCTCTGTGGTATGCAAATACAGATCGGCGATGGAACACCGTGAGGCCAACACACAGCACTGCATTGCCGAAGATCAGAACATCCTGTTTAGATGTCATGTTGATGGCTGCGGGAAAGAATTCCCAACTACCCATCACAGAAGACAACACATGTTGGATGAACACTCAAACGACGGCGAAAGCTTTAAAATAGGAAAGGTCATGAACGTGTATTTTCGGGTAGACCAGAGGCTTCTTACACTTTTTCAGCGTCGGGAAATGCAACAAAGACTTTGCAAACACTATGGGCTACCCGACAATTTGTGGTGTTATCCCATCCAGGGGCATCTGTTGATCGCAGCTGGGACGGATGCAAGATGAAGTTCACACCGCAGCACGTTACTGACTTACGACACTGCCACTTTGAAACCAGTCCATGACTGCACAAGAATGTGTAGGAGGTGCGTCAGATGTGATGCAGAACTTGAGTTCCGTGTAAAACTCAGAAATTGTGGGCTCTTGGCTGAAGACGGTCTTCGGAGCTGTTCTCACAAGAGTTGTGCCGGGCCTCTGTTCCGCAGTTCACGGTTTTGTGAAATGCACTTCTACAAGTTTGGACCGGAGCAAGAATACAGCAATGCGAACAGAAGAGAAGAGCTGGAGCTCAGACTGCGACCTTTAATGAGGTCAACATGGAAGGCTCAGCCAGAGATGGAGAATGTTCTGCAACTGTTCGAATTGGTTCGGGATGGCCGGATGGGCCCGTCGAGATTGAGATTTTTGGACCTTAAGTTCAATACAATCACTAAGAAGCTTTTTGAAATCGGCATGTGTGACACTAAAGGAGTGGTCACGATGGACTGCTTGACCACGTTGGATTTGACGGTGTTGCGGGAGTGGCTGGAGGCGGAGGGAGAGCATGGCGTCCTGCCTCCGGATGACCGCTGTGTCCCAGTTATTCGCCACTTCCGATCAAATCTTGAGGCCGCGAGATTGCCCAATGGTCGAGCCTTCCCCCTTAGGCTTGAGGTAATCTTCCCGGTGGTAGTGGGTGCACAGAACCATCTTTACGGAAGGAACCACCATACTGCAGTTGATGCTCAGCAGCTATGCTACATGATTGAAGTCTTCAATATACTGTGCAAACCTAGCCAAGACCGCCCCGAGGGTTGGTTAAGACAGCTGCAGCAAGCCCCAGACGAGATGGGAACTGTTTTTCTTGTAGTTAGTCAGGGATTTATTCGCGTAACATCTTCTAGTTACTTCTCTAATTGAATTCCATCTCTGCATCTCAATGCATGGTATTCCGCATGGTTAGTCCTATTGGAATCACTCCGTATACATTGGTCGTGCGCCGTGACATGAATTATCGCATTATCAGCTGGGGCAAAAGTGAAGTGAACACTCCGCTAATGCGTAGTAATGGTGCCCCCGTGTTGGGTAGTTGAGCACATGATGCCCGTCAGCGTTGGCCACCACGCAAAACTAATGTACTCAAATCCGAATTGTGAAGTTATCATGAGATGGCCATTAATCGACCTGTATTCATGAATTGGCCTTCAATATTACCGCTTGAGAGAGGAACACTGTATCAAGCCACAACCAGCTGGTGTGGCGGGCTTGTCGACTGCGGCTGAGAGCCTCAAACGGGTGCAAATATAGTTATTTGATTAGGAAAATTTAGAAAAGTCCTAAAGCTTTAGAGAAATAATTTTATTTATAGTAAACAAGCTTATGTATAAAACATCTTAGAGTGAGATTCTCGTCTGAGCTCCTAGCAAAATGCATGCGTGCGCGTAGTCACACGCCAATTAAAACAATGAATTAACCTATTTATTTTAGAACCAAATGACTTTTTATTTCCCTTCGTTCCTATTTTTGGTGCTGCCCAATTGATGGTTTGGAGCAATTGAGGTCTATGGTAACAATGTTTATCCGATGTCGGCAGTTTCGGCTTAACAGCCACACCTCGGTTTCGGTTAACAGTCGGTGGGTGCTGGAAAGTTGAGGGAAGATTTAGATGGAGTCACACAGTCCATGGGTCACAGAATAAGGCGTGGCCAATTAGATTGGAATTTGTTTTTTCGAGGGCATCCAATGTCGCCAGTCTGTTGTGTGTGTTTTGTGGGGGAAGGACGCCCTTGCGGTGCTGAGCAAATCACGACCCCGCCATCAGTCAGTGGTTATGAGGGGTCAAGTGGGTACGCGACTACCCACAGTGTACAGCTAAGGGCGTAGTTACGTCACGTACCTTGTTATCGATAATACATGGACAAGTAGAATCGGAGCCGGCAGCGGCGGCAATCGACGGCCCCGCATTCGGAGCTGGAAAATTGTGACTCTCGCATGCGGCCATCGGCGGCTCTCAAACTTTGACTCAAGTGGGGGTGACTCATGTACAACAAGCCCTTGGGCCACAATCCCTTCTCCAGCAACTCGGCCTTCTTTTTTTACCAGCCGTAAGCCCACCAATCCTTCAGTCCAATTCGGTTTGGATTGATTCTTTCTATTGGCACTTCTTTTTTTTGCTTAGCCTGGACGCGCCCTCACGTCAACTCGTCCACCACACACACATCTTGTCCCTCGCCTCGCCACTCCCATCGTCGGCCTCACGCGACCCCGCATTCGAATCGAAGCCCAACACAACAACCACACATATCATTCATCGCGCAACTTGCGCTCTCCTTTTTATTCAAGATGCCTATGTGCGTTATTCCACTTGTTTACACTGATCTGCGGTATATCCGAAGCCAAGCTGACCCTGTCTCCACCAACTTCCAGGCTCAAGGAACCATGGACGAAATACAAGCCCTTCACTCCCCTCAACCTCCCCGACCGTCAATGGCCATCAAAAACTCTTGATAAGCCGCCCCGTTGGCTGGAGACAAGCCTTCGGGACGGTAACCAGAGTAATCCATCGCCAATGGTGCGTATTTGACGTTGAAAATAGCCCTGGCGGGCATTTTTTGGTGTTGTGTTGTGCCTGGGTGGCGGGCTAACAATTGTGGGCGGGTAACAGAACGGAGACGAGAAGATGCGCTTCTTCAAAATGCTCTGCGAATTGGGCTTCAAGGAAATCGAAATTGCCTTCCCTTCCGCTTCCCAGACCGACTTCGACTTCACAAGACGTCTAATTGAGACTCCAGGAGCGCTACCGGACGACGTTGCCATTCAGGTGTGTTTATCATGTACAGATTTCCTATGAGAGACAGCTCTGACTTTTCTTTTTGCAGGTTTTGTCCCCTTGCCGCCCTGAGTTGATCAAGCGCACCATTGAGGCCGTCAAGGGTGCTAAGAACGTAATTATTCACATCTACCTTGCTACCAGCGAGTGTTTCCGAAGAGTAGTCTTCAACTACTCCGAAGAAGACACCCTCGACCTCGCCGTGCGTTGCGCCACGCTCGTCAGGTCCCTGACCAAAGATGACCCTACCCAATCAGGCACAAATTGGCAGTTTGAGTTCAGCCCCGAGTGCTTTTCCGATACCTCCCCTGAGTACGTTGTTAAGGTCTGTAACGCTGTTCGGGAGGCTTGGGAGCCCTCAGTAGAGAAGCCAATCATCTTCAACCTCCCCGCTACCGTTGAGATGTCCACACCCAACGTATACGCCGACCAGATCGAGTACTTCTGCCGCAATGTCAACGAGCGCGAAAAGATCTGCGTATCTCTGCACCCTCACAACGACCGAGGTTGTGCTGTTGCCGCTGCTGAGCTGGCTCAGATGGCTGGTGCCGACAGAGTTGAGGGCTGCCTGTTCGGAAACGGCGAACGTACTGGCAATGTCGATATCGTGACTTTGGGTAAGTTTGAACGATTCAAAACCTGGATAGAATACATATTGACCACTGATTACAGCGCTGAACCTGTACACCCAGGGAGTTTCTCCCAACCTCGACTTCTCAAACCTGACTGATGTCATTGATGTTGTCGAGGAATGCAACAAGATCCCCGTACACCCCCGTGCTCCCTATGGTGGCTCTCTGGTCGTGTGCGCCTTCTCTGGAAGCCATCAAGATGCTATCAAAAAGGTTTGTACTTTTGATCCATTTCTGATTGTTCGTGCCATTCTGACTGTAATAAAAGGGTTTCCAACTCCGAGAGACAGAAAACCTCAAGTACGAGGACAGGTGGCAGGTCCCCTACCTTCCCCTGGACCCCGCAGATATTGGCCGTACTTACGAGGCTGTTATCCGCGTCAACTCACAAAGTGGCAAGGGTGGTGCCGCCTGGATTATCCTGCGCAAGCTGGAACTCGACATTCCTCGCGGTCTGCAGGTTGCCTTTTCCAAGATTGTCCAAAAGCACACCGACGATCTTGGCCGCGAGCTTCAGCCCGAGGAAATCACCGACCTTTTCGAGACGACATACTTCCTTCGCGACAACCCTCGATTCAGTCTGGTCGATTACTCTATCACTCCTGACCGCTCACAATCTCCTCAACCGCCTGTTCCTGGCAGGACGCAGGATACTAAGAACCTCATGCGTGTCTTTGAGGGTGTCGTTGCTGTCGACAACAAGGAGATTAAGCTCCGCGGACGGGGCAATGGTCCCATTTCTAGCATGGCGAATGCTCTGAAGGACGTTGGTGTGGACTTGGACGTTATTAACTACAAGGAACACGCCATTGGCGAGGGTCGTAATGTCAAGGCTGCGTCATACATTGAGTGTAGGATCGGAGACACCAAGCAGACCGTCTGGGGAATTGGCATCGACTCAGATGTGGTGTCTTCGTCCCTTCTAGCCCTGTTATCGGCAGCTAGCGGTGTAAGTAGTGGCCTGATATCATCAGGAGTGACTTTTGAGTCAATTCGCTGCTTTTTTTTGTCCAAGTTTTGCTAACATGCCTCTGCAGTTCATCACAAGCAGACCCCCGAGCCCTGTTTTAAAGCCGATTGCGACGCGTCCCAATTCGCTGGACCCTAATTCTGCCAATGGTACAGCCAAGGAGTCCAATGGTACTCCTAAGGAAGCCCCTAGCGTGGTTGCCATCCTGGAGGAAAAGGTGAACCAAAGTAGCTAGAGGGGATCACGAGGTGGCATATGCGTTGCCATTCTTCTTATCAGCTACTTCTTTGTTATCTGCGGACATAAAAGCTCTTTAGTGATTTTATGTCAAAGAAAAAAAAAGCATTAAAAGGGTGAAATGTCAAAAGGGAAAAGTTAGAGCAGTAAGGGGGAGTGAAATATATTAGGGTCTTAGGCGTTAATTCACATCATACTCGATTGGAGAACTTGTCATTTGCAATTGACCACTTAAACATACGTGTGATTACTAATAAAAAGGTGGCACTGATAAAAAATGTGAAATAAAGGAGCTGCTATAATTATCTTGGGGGTAGAAATGAATTGTATAAAACGCTATTTCGTGATATGCTCTCTCAGTCCAAGAAAATAGTTGTTTAGAACAACGCCCATAACAAGTCTATTACGAACTTTGTACAAGAACTTGCGGAGAAATGTCGGATCTCTTATCCATCTCCATATCATCTTGCGATTTTACACTGCGCATTTGCGGAAAGAATATGCCTGGATGGACAACAGTCAAGATAATGCTAGAGATCAAGACTAGAGCTCCGTCGAGAACAAGGAAACTTGGTTCATCCTGCATAATATGATTGCCCCAGCCGCCTTCCATTTCGATAATTCTGAAAAAAAAAGTATTAGTTTCAAGTCGAGGAAAAAAACTGAAAGTAACTCACCGGTAGATGCATCGTATGAGGATCAAGGTATACGCTACTATCAAAGCACGTCCAAAACGAATAAATCCGGTGTCTTTCCAGACTTGGGCTCCTGAGTCGCTGCTGGGTGCATTCTGCATATGTTTCCAAACTCTAACGAGATAATCGGCGGCTACTAGACCAAAGGCTACTAGTACAACAACTTGGAGGACCACACCAGCCATGATGATTTGGTTGCCAGTGTCAGCCTTGGACTTGTCCGATCCAGCGCTTGCCGCGACTCCGCCACCAATTGCCTGGACAACCAAGCATGATATATCAGCGGGAAGAAATACGATCGGGTACAGGTTCGGTCGTATACGCGAAAGACTAGGGCTAAGGGCCAGAGATATGTGCTTGAGCGTCAAGTAAATTGCAGCGCAAAGAAATGTTGGGCCGAGAATGATGCAGCAAATTTGGATTTTGAAGCCGGTTTTATCCCAGACGTTGGGGTGATCATGATACGACCGATATAGCCTTTGATAGATGATAATCAGTGCCGGTTCATGTTTCGTATGGTAATCATTCCACAGAGGACATAGAGAAGGTGGGCTGTAGAAGGCACGCCGTAAATCTTACCAATGCACTCGAGTATTGTTCCCAACGAGATGGCGGCGCAATACGACCATGTTCGCTTCCAGATTCCCAAACCTAAAGCTGAGACAAAGCATAATGCAAAATTCAGAGTAAAGAATATGTTGGATCCTAAATTTGGGACATAGCCAAGTGTAGTGGCTTCGACGGGACAGGCTGGCGAGACATCAGTGCAGTTGGTAAAGTCGCGAACCGCGCGAGCATTTAGCCAGTACGACATCGTTCAAAATTATCGAAGATGTCTTGTTTTGGATGGAAGTCTGAGGGTTGCTGGGTAAGGTGAAGAAATATGATGGATGTTTTTGGAGTAATAAGGGGGCTGTGGAAAATGTAAGTAAGAGGCGACTGCCCACAGCGAGTTGGGCACTCTCGAGGATCTGCTGGGGTGATGTGGCTTAATATCTGCACAGCAACACAAGTAGACGGTCGCAAGAGGGGAAGCCAATCCTGTATGGGGCATGGCTTGGCCCCAGCAGTGGGTAGGCAATTTCATGATGACCCTTCCGGACTCGGGCTACTGTTTCAATCCGATGAGATAGACCTCAATGGCTACTCGTATTCGATCATGTTTCCAATAAAATGATGATTGAACACAGAGCCAGGTTTTTAGAAATGCTCTCAATTTACTAGATGGGATAAATCTCCGTTGAATCGGGCGGGGGATCGTGATCACCCTGGTATCGAAGCACCGCGGCAAGAGTAAGTTAGATCAGAAGCGCCCAGCTTCCGTGGACTTTGGTGTGGTATGGCTTCTTGATACGCTACACTTGCCATAATTAGCGGCCCACGGATGGATCCACAGATGGCTAGTCTTGAGACTAGTTGCCCACGTTACTGGAGGGGGCTGAGATTTTCGTCTGACACACTTTGACCCCAATTGGTGTCGGACTTCGCTCCAGGGTGTTGGTCAAAAGTGGATCAGTATCCGAACCTTGTAACTCGCATTCATGTTTCGCATTTCGCATAGCTTAACCTTGGAAGCGTATCCGCCAAGTCTTTATCAAGTCAGCTCCGGCCTCTCCCTCACTGCATGTCTTTTCTGCAAATAGTCACCTACTTACGGCGCGGAAAAAGAAACATGCAGAAGCGGATTCATAAAAAATCGAGAACGGGTTGTACAAATTGTAAACGCCGTAAGGTCAAGGTATGTCTAAGATTTTCCCATTGCTTATTTCCATCCCTAGCAGGCTTTTGAAACAGCGATAGTTAATTCTAGGAGTGAGTTGAGCTGACAACTCTCCAGTGCGACGAAGCGTATCCCGTGTGTTTTAATTGTTGAGTTGGTTGAAGCAGAGCGACATTCCATCATTCGACGATAGTGGCTCACAAAAATCTTTGTGGTCGGCGATATTCTTTCTTTACTCTTCCAAGCTGCTGGTAATTCCTCCCGATTGCTTCTAACTGGCGATTTCTAACTCTTTTTTAAGGAAGTGGCATGATGGCATCGGCAGACATGATGCATACAGGTGAAAATATCGTTGTTGTGGGACTATTCGTACAGCTTGCCTTTTTCAGCTTCTTCATTCTGGTTGGTGGCGTGTTCCACTATCGCATGTTGCAATCTCCGACTACAAGATCTTGGGATCCGAAGATTCGATGGCAGTCATATCTTATCACCCTGTACATCGTCAGTGTCCTCATCCTTATTCGGAGTCTCTTCCGCCTTATTGAATACATCGATGGAAACGATGGACCGCTTATGTCATCCGAGATTTATGTCTATATATTTGATGGCACACTCATGCTTATGGCAATGGTCTGGCTGAACTGGTTTCATGTGGGCGAGGTGGGATTGCTGCTGTGTGGACAAGGGCCCATCAAGAATGGCCTTGAACTGATGAAACGTGAAGGTGTTAAAAAATTTAGAACTCAGGAAGATGGAGTGTAACTTGCTCATTGAGGAAAGTAAATTTACTCATATCTTCCAGCCTAGGACGCGATTGTCTTGTACGCTGGCTTTTTAGCCACTTATTATAGGATATCTAGAGATCAGTGGCTATATACAGGTATGTGTCTCGTTCAAACGAGAAATTCTGTCAAATTTGCATAGTGCTATTGAAGATTGTTGCGGCTTAGAGCTATTCGAAAATACAAGACCATGGTTTTTTTTTTGTTGGGATCCCTTCGCTCCCTATTTCATATCAGCTATTGAAAGATGTCAATTACTAGTTCTTTGGATATGACCATATTGTCTAACATATTTCACTAGTCGCAGATGAATGTTTTCAACTTTCAAAGAAAACAAGCGTTTAGGGCACGCTGCTTTGATTGAGGAGGCGGAAACGGACAATGGCTTAGTGAGAAGTGCAATATTTGAAATTGTATATATTGAAGAATCTTGACCACAATGGAAGATAGCAACGGCACTACCCTGATAGAATTGGCTGTGGTCATTGTTCTAAAATATGAAGACACGAGATGAATCCAGTTTAATCCTTGCTGTCCACTGGTTTAACAGTACAGATCAGACTTGTCATCAAAGCGACAAGCCCCGGCCTGCCAGCGAGTGTAAAGCTAGGTTTGTCAGTGCTGGAAGGGTGCAGATCGATATAGATAGACTTACGTTGATAGTGCCACCATCGCCTTGAGACCAGAAGGCGTTGTTTCTGCCCATGTAAAAACAGTCATAGCTTGAAAGAGTCAGTATTAGGTATGAAGTACATACAGGCCTAAACGTACTCTGTCTTTGCTGGCCAAACGGAAAGCTTTTCGCTTCGTAGTCCATAGATGCCCTTTGGATCTTTGAGAGCATAGCCCTTGTTGTAGCAAATTGCAGCCACAGCGAGATTGCGATTAGGATTGTGGTCCATCATGATTTGAGTCGCTGCAATTTATTAGTCATTGCCACTCTGTGACGTACTTGGGCTTTTCCTACTCAGCTGTGTAAACTGCTCTCTGGCCTGGACGATGGCGTTAGCTTACTGTCTAGAGAAGGAAAATACACAAAGTAATGACATCCAATATAATATGTGACTTACCTTGTTCCAGTTCTTTAGACCCTTAATTTGCTTGATAGCGGCCTCACCGGCAGCGTAGACTGCCTGTCCGAACGCCACATTGCTAGAGCTCTGGGTGTTGAGGCGCTTAGCCAAGTTCGGATTCTTCTTAACCTCCTCCAGCGCTGTGGTGTAGTCTGCGTTGACGGCAGCCCAATCAGGCTTGAAGCCGTCAGCTACGACGCCAGGTGCGCTGTCAATCTTCTCTGGAACAGGAGAGGCCATAGACAGGCCGAGAAGAGAGGCGATGAGAACTGTGTTCAAACGCATCTTGAAAATTCAAATGTGAGAGGCTTGTTGGTTTGTGTGATGAAAAATGAGAGTTACGTTGTAAATGAAGTAAAGGAATGTGAGAGTGATGTAGCTTGGGTATGAAGAAGAAAGAGACGAGGGAGGAGATGAGCATTTATATCGCATTTTTCTGGTATTGGAGGGCTTCCAACTCTGAGAATTTGGCAGTTTGATGAACAAAGTAGAATATTGTTGGCGCATCGCGAGCCAAAATCGGAACCCGCGGAATGCTTGCATAGAAGTCTTCATTAACTTGAAGGGATTCAGATAGTCTTCTGATAGTCAAGGCGGAATTGGAGAGTAAACGTGTTAATTAAGGCTAAAAAGAAATAAGGTTACGAAGCATTGAGATCTCGGAAAATATGCCCTTTGATTGCCGAATTAGCCCTATCTGAGGCAAGAACAGTGTCAAAGATTGTATTCATCATGTTAATTCCGCGAAAGTTAGAGCACGACCCTTTTTCTGGAACTTCACAAAAGCACCCAAAGATCCGATTAGCCGGTTTATGCAACACCAAGGCACTCTCCGTATTGTGTATGATGTGAAAAATGTTGAAGACTTTGTTGGAAACATGGCGCAGCGATGGCACGCGATGGCGACTCCATTAAGAAGATAGTGCAAGTCAGTCAAAAGACCAATAATATGAAAAGAAATTCCGCTTACTCACAATGCTCTACCAACACAATCCCAATCAATGCTGGGCTAATGTTCGTCGGAAGTAGCCGTTTGAAACAGGTTGCGATTCACGAATCCGGATATAGATTGCAATGCAATGCTGTTTTTGATCATGGATGTAATTACCTCAACCTAAATCATTGGATGGGTCCGTGTACATATGATTTGAGTTCACAAGCCGCTATGGTCGTAGCGGCGGCAATTCGGACCGTTACAAACCTTGTGCTACTACCACTCGATCTTTGAGCACTGACCCTGCCATTAAACAGCTTTACTTCAGGATCAAAATCAATTAGTTGGGTCAGGATGATTGAAGGTTGACAATGCCTTGTGTTGATTATGTTCAAGTCATTAATGATTGTTTTTTCTCGGAGCCATTGCATAAATACAATCCAGCTGCCCCGAGTTTTTCAGTATCATTATCGTCGCACCTGGTCAAGACAAGCCCAATTGATATTGCTGGTTAACCTCGGACTAAATAATCTCACATCTCTGACTATTACATCCTCTTCAATTTTCAAGCACACAACATGAAGCTCTCGCATATTATCCCCGCCGTGGTTTTGTAAGTCAATCTGGCATTCAAAAATGACATTGATTTTGACAAAATACTTAGCTTTGGCACCGCTCTTGCTGACCTGCATAACTTTTGCGCTTGTGGCAAGCGACACGGTCGCAACGCAGTTCAGGACGCCTACGTGAGTAGATGCACGGCTTCATGGAGAAACTTATGCTGATGTAACGTAGTGGGAATTCAACACTGCCGCCACCACGTACGCGTGCACCCGGTACGAACACCGGAACACAGGGAACAAGAAATGGGACAAATGCCCAGACTGTGAGTGATTAAACCCAAATGGATGGCCTGTACTCTCTTTAACTTGTGGAATTATCGTAGGCAAAATGGACGTAGCAAATTTGGATACGAAGACTACACCTGCTTGTTTCTCCTGGGGTTTTCATATGGGTGGTGATGAATTTGATTACTATTGCGGCTTGAAGGGGCTCCAAGGGTACTGCAAAGACGAGCGTTAGTATGGGAATGTATCATCTATCCTTGGATCTCATTGATTCATGGCCCAAGTAGAAGATATAAGCTTGGGTAGTAGTAGTAGTAGTAGTGTGCCGACTCTTGGCCGGTATCACTTCAACAATCTTTTTATTGAATGCCTCAAACAATGTATCATGGGCGAATGGCCTCATTGGAAGAAGCCTAATTTTGGTAAATCAAGCGGTGTAAAGTCAATAAATATTCACGTAATGGTTATTAAACTCCTAGCCGTGCTACCAATTGAAGTTTCCACATCGGCCATTGAAATGGCCGAGGCGAATTGCTATTCATTGCCTCAGCACACTTACTGGGATATTAATCAGGGTGTGCATGTTGCGAACTCTGAGATGAGAAACCTCGGCATTTTGTTGGACCTGAGCCTAGCCCAAAGTGGTTGGGCCAAGAGTGCTAGGGATGAGTGTGGATAACGCCCTCCAACTACGCACTCTAATGATTGAGCAGGTTTGCCACAAGGGTATGCCAGTGGCAGGTAAATATACGCGAATTAAGAAATGGTGGGCTGGAAAAGAGCGGTCACTGGCTTAAAAATTAGTCGTGCCGCTGGTCCTTGAAGCCCTTCGGCAGATTAACATGGCAGATTATGTGCCATTTAATCCTTGTTCTACTTCTTTTCCGAGCTTGTCCTGCAATACGGCACATTCTTCCTTCAGAAGATCTTTACGAAATGTCACTCACAAAAAGTCGGAACCTGCCACGACCAGTGCAAGCCGATTCCTATCCTAATGTCGAAGCCAGCGTGCTTTTGTCAAGGCTGGAAACTTTGGCACCATATGTGAGCGTAACTGCCGATGATATCGCCATCTCGCGTTTTAAAAGAATTCAACATGTTTTGGTCATGGTGCAGTTGTGCAGTGTAACATTTGCCGCGAGCGTTATCAATGGCTTGGTCATTGTTGGTCTGCCAGCTATCACTAATGATCTGCAACTTCCATCATCTTTGGCATTTTGGCCCGCCTCGGTGTCTGGATTGGCGACAGCCTCAACTATCCTGCTGGGCGGCTCAATTGCCGACGCTGTAGGACCACGATGGGTCGAACTCGTGGGATGCCTTGTCAGTGGAGTGTTCATGGTGGGATCTGGGATCTCAAAAATAGGACAACAGCTGGTTGCGATGCGAGCTATCCAAGGTGTTGGTCTCTCTCTTCATCTCGCATTTTCTGTCGCTATTATTACCAGCATTTTACCCCACGGTAGATCTCGGAATCTGGCATTCTCGCTGTTTGGGTTGAGCCAGCCACTGGGATTCTCAGTCGGACTTATCCTTGGAGGTGTTTTCGTGGATACAATTGGTTGGCGAGCCGGTTGGTACCTCTCCGGAGTTGGGCCTGAATAACTAAAAGAAGAAAGAAAGAATGACTGTTGAAATGGGCTGGCCTTGGTGGAGGAAGTGAAATTATCTTCGAGTACATGTGAGCCCACTAATGAACAGAATTCCTAATATAATACAAGAAATAGTATGAAGAATTATACGGAATATGAAAGACGTGGATGGCATCTAATCCGCCCCCATTATGCACTTGACTTTTATCTCTTTTGTAGAAATCCCTTAAGAATAAGCGGGTGGATCAATTTGAGCAACCGTGTAAGCGGGAGGTATCTCTTCCACTCCTTCGCGGCGTCCTGTGAGCACAACGGGTCGGCGTATTCTGATGATTCTTGAGCTGTTAGATAATGAATCAACAGGTTCATCGATCATTATGGTCACCGTTAGAAGTGAGATCTCAAGAACAAGGGCGTGTGAAACCTTCAGGACGTTGTTGACCGTTTCATCGCACGCAAAAGTTCTTCTGCGCTTCGATGCCATCGTCGAGATGGGTCCATACTCGAACTCCAAATCCGTAAAGGCCCCCAGTACACTATGACCCGGCTTCCAACCTGTGCGTATTCTCCCTTTTGCCAAAGTATGAGTGTTTGTTTGTGTGGAATTGTTGAGTGAGTTGCCTCCACTTCCCCCATGTTCATGGCAGTGGGCCAGTGTGAGCTCCACCGTTTCTTCAAACTTCCATTTAACGCCCGTGAGCTCCCATGCGCAAGTTTCCCCTCCAGGCTGAGATTTCAGCACGCAAAGCAGCAAATGCACTTTGTTCAGGTCATCAGGGTGAATGGCTTGTTTTATAGAAAGACAGCCATCAATCCTGGGGTCGTGAAACCTCAGTTGTATGTCTTGAACAAGCCCAGGCCCACAGAGTGAACGGCCTACAATAAAGGCTTTTTCCCACTTCATATGTTTTCCAGTGACCAAGACTAACTCGGCACGTAATTCATATGTGATAGAGATGAGAGGCGTATCTAATGATGACGGAACATCGTTGTTCAAGCGTAGAGAGAATGCAAACGAACTTTTCCTGTCAGTTAGAGTTGTGTGACTGCTAATTAATATCCACCGCTTTAGTTCAATATATTTGTGAGTACAATCGGAACAGCCTGGGGTTGAGGACTTTTTGAAGTGACGGTGGAGGTCCACAACCAGTGAGAAACTCCCCACGTCAACAGTTTCGTTGGCATTCAGAACTATCTCTCCAATGAAAGGGGCTCCGGTGAATGTTTCAACGTCTTCAAGAAGCATAATGTGAGGAGTTTGTAAGGCCCATTCCAGTCTCACGGGAGGCTGATTGGGATTGTGTTTGCGTAATCGTGTCGGTGGCAGAAATTTAGCCACCTTTCCCTGAATGAGATTCGAGATATTCATTTTCGGGAGTTTACTGGGCAACGATGAGTCTCAAAAAAATGGAATGAAATAACGCAGCGGCGAATTCAGGATAGATTTTGTTCGAAAGTCGGTTCCTGGTCAATATTGGAAGTAGTAGGATATATGCTGTGCTGGAGCCGTAAAACCCTTTGACGAAACTAGCTTCATTCATATATACATGAAGACAAATAAAACAGGGGAAGCTTGACTCTTTTCGATCGCCGAACTCGAAGAGATCCCACGGTCGGAAATTGTCTTGGCAGTGGCATGGGACCTCGGGAGATAAAACAACGACACAGGCCCTTGTAGCCATGGCAGTACACCGAGGCCCCAAAAAACGATGCTAATATGCAACATGCTAAGAAAACGGTTAGTAACGGGTGGGGCTGATCGTAAACGGCTTCCTTGAACGGGCTGTGTACAATGGCACTACTTGGGTTGGTGGGGGTGGTTTTTAGCGTCACGCGGTGGTGGCTGGGTTTGATCGCAAAGCGTTTCCTCAACCATGGAGGCTCCATTAAAGCACATCCGAGCTGTAAACCATGTGGACCAGGAGCTGCCGATGTCGCGATAGTCGAGCAAAGCCTCTCCAAATTTTCTCTCGTGACTAAGAAAAGCCCTCACTGTCCACATAAAAACCAGATAATTCACATGCCATCGTATTGCCAACCAACCCTGACTTTTTCTCTCGCTTGTTTGGTGATTTAGACTCGCCTCTCAACTTACCAGACTCCAGCCGCAATGTCGTCAATTGCTCCGAAACCTGTCGCTTCCATTCTTGACACTATAGGGAAGACCCCTGTCGTGCAGCTTCGACGCGTCGTTCCACCAGACTGTGCAGATGTCTTCGTCAAAATCGAATATATGAATCCGACAGGCTCTTATAAGGACCGAATGGCAAAATCCATGATCGAACAGGCTGAATTACGCAGAGATCTCAAGCCCGGGATGACGGTTGTCGAAGCCACCGCGGGTAGCACCGGCTCATCCTTGGCTTTTGTTTGTGCTGTCAAGGGATACAAATTTCTGGCACTTACATCGGATGCCTACGCCGAGGAAAAGTTGCGAACCATGAGTGCATTTGGGTCTAGGTTCGATATCACGCATAGCCCTTCGAAGAAAGTGACGGCGGATCTCATGGCGTCAATGAAGAATCGCGCAGCGCAAATTAGTCTCCAAGAGAATTATTTCTATACAGAACAGTTCGAAAACAGGGACGCTCTTTTAGGTTACTCAGAAATCGGTCATGAGCTGGTGGACCAGTTTCCAGATGGAGTCGACGCTTTTTGTGGTGCCTTTGGAACCGCTGGAATGGTCATGGGTGTGTCTGAAGTAGTTAAACGCAAGATGCCAGGAACTCGCGTCGTTCTACTAGAACCAGATTCTGCAGCACTTCTAGCCAAAGGAATGAGTGGATCACACAGCGTCGATGGAATTGCGCCTGGTTTCATATCCGCACATGTCAACAGGGACCTGTATGATGAAGCGCGTACAGTTAGTGAGCAGGAAGCGCGCAACATGTGCCGTCGGCTCGCTATGGAAGAGGGTTTGTTGGTTGGGACATCCTCGGGCCTCAATGTTGCTGCTGCTCTGCAACTTGCTAAGGAATTGGGTCCTGGGAAAAAGGTCGTGACGGTTGCTTGCGACACCGGATTGAAATACTTGACAGGGTCACTGTTCTCGGAAGAAACAAAATGAGATGAACTTGGCTGATTTTGCACCACACGTCTTGGACCCAAGTTTGCGGCCTGGAAAGTAAAAAGAAATGGCCCGGATTCACCACGACTAATTTGGCGGGTGCAATTGTTGGATCCAGAATTCTAGATACCTAGACATGAACTTTTCGGAGTAAAGTGATTTCGCCCTAGCTATTGCAATATGTTCAATCATGTGGAGAGAAAAGTGACGCTGCGGTTATGATCGCATATTGTTTCCCTCTAGTGTGTGGATCCATAAACGAGAATGGCTCATTTCTAGTAATTTCAGTCTAAATATGTCGCATGGATTGCTAAAATGCGAACCCCTAGGCCCAATCTCGGTTTTGGACTTCAATTTCCTGTAGCGACTTCCACAGCCGATCCAAGCCCTCTTTTAGAGCATCCTTGCGGACTGTAAAAGTCAATCGAAACCAACCGTACTCCTCTGACATGTAAACATGGCCTGGTGTAATTATCACGCCACTTTTTATGCAGCCGTCTGCGATTTTTGTTTCGCGATCTTCGTAAACCTTTGCATGAGGAGACGTGACACTCAGTTCGTCGGCGTTTGCGTCCCGCAGCGAATTTTCCGGCAGAAGCAAATGACGAAGATCAAACCATATGAAAAGACCGGCGTTTCTGGTATTGTTAGCGTGTATATCCCAGTGGAATCATTTACTCACGAGTCATAGAAGCGAATGCCATGTTCATGAAAAAAAGATGTTGCAATATTGTAATTCTCTCTCATCAGGTCCACTTTTTGGTTCATGAAGCTATTGAGCCAGCTTCGGTCCTCAAGCATAGCAGCCCAGGCGTCTTGTATGAGATGAGGTGACCACGAGAACATACTAATAGGAGGATATGTTAAAACGAGATTATGATGCTGTCTTGGATTGCACGAACCTAATACTTGACATTGCGCCCATGATTCCTTCGTTTTGAGTACACACAAGTCCCAGACGCAGGCCATTGGCACAAAAGTCCTTGCTCGCGCCATATAGTACATGATGGTGAGTTTTGTCTATTAAGCCTTGGAGATCAAGCGACAGTGTGGACACGAAGGGTATACTGTTTGAAGTAGCAGCATTTCGAAATATTGATTTTGCATAAATCTCGTCGCTGATGAAATGCAAACCATTTTGTCCGCAAATTGAGGCAAAGACACGTAAAGTTTCCGAGGGCTAGCCATGAATACCGTTAGTGCTCGAAAAAATTGAAGAAGAGGCAGGAAACAAACATAGCATCTTCCCAAAGGGTTGTGGGGACTATCCAGAATTAATTATGCGATATTCATCCTAAGTTAATTGCTGCTTACTTAGAAATTAAAAGAGCTCGGACGCGAACGCCATCATGCTTTGCTTGTCGGAGTGCAGCCTCCACGGCTTTCCTGTTCACTTCAGGATCAAATAAGTCATCCATAGATGTATAACCTGGGACGTTCTTGTATGAAACCCCAATAACCTGAACATTGCTTCGATTCAGTAGATCAAATGTAAATCCGTTGTAGAGTGGGAGTGGAATTAATATGGCATCTCCTTCGTCACAAATAGCCCAAGCTAACGAATCTATCGCACTGCCAAGGCCTGGTGTGATTATGATATTATCGACTCCAATTTGGTGGCGAGGTTTGAACTCTTCTGTCCAATAAGCTGCTACTGCACGACGAAGACGATGGGATCCTCGGGGGCCGGTGCTATAGGTTAAGTGGTTGATGGGCAGAACATTGACCTGCGCAGGTTATTATCTAAGCTTTGGCCTCTTATTTTTAGAGAGGGTAACCTGTTGTTTGAGGAATCTTCCAATTTCGTCGTGCATGAGGCTATTTTCAGCCAAGCGAAGAATAATGCTGCAAGTGTGAACTACGAGCATAAATTGAATAAGTGATTTACTTACGTGCCATCTGGGTTGGTTGGTGACCACGGATCTCCCATAGCCTTTTCCCGAGGGCCCCAAAAATCGCGAGACAGCAGGCCCTCTGCACCTCTTGTTGAAAGTTTGTAGTTTGCTGTTGTGGCTTCCATCGGAGCAGCATGATTAGTTGAATTCATCATGAATAAGCGTTATACCACAACTTCTAGTGTAATTGAAACGACTATTGTCGGTAACCAGTGTTAAGTCTGATCTCGTGATATGGTCACAGGTTTATGAGGTTGAGCTACTCGACGCTAGTGATTATTCAAGAAGCCGAGGTCTATTGGCTCGGGATTGTGCCGGCTGAATGTCCCGCTATTACTCATCCCAGCACGGGCCACTGACAAAAACCTCGGTGTCTTAGAAGTCAATTGCAGTAGACTTTACGTCGTGATGATGCCGACATCGAGAAGCAGTGATATTGTCAGACATGGCTGAACTTGGCGATTCTCCACCAGTCATTCGCCGAACCCGAGTCGCATGTAAGGCTTGCAACATTAGACGGGTCAAATGTGATGCAGCCGATGGCTTGCCGTGCATGCATTGCCGCACAAGGCAGATGGCCTGTGAACTAATTGAATCGAAAAGAGGGAGGTATGATAGCACTGATCGGATGAACCGATTCACGGTTATTTCTTTACTGTGAGTGTAGTTGCTAAGGTGTAAAATAGATACACTAGAAGGCAGTCTAGCAAACCGTGCCGTAGACTTGGACGTGGCTCTTCTGGCCCAGCGCTCGATCCCCCAAATCCCCCAGATCCATCCTCGAACGCTATCCATGTCTCTACTGGTGAAGAGGATTCACAAACACAAGAAAACACCATCGCTGTAATTGAATCACTCCCCGCAACGAGTGACCAGGCGAGGCAGCCATCCCAATTAGGGAATTCGCTCACGCTATCTACTATTGTTCAAATAGTTCAGCACGTTAAACAAGGCGATTTTGCGCCAATCCAAGAAGCAAATTATGGATCAGCTTTCCCAACCGACAAAGTGAGCCTGCAATCCAGCACCGAATTAGGCCACCCTGTGTCACTTCAGGATTCTCTCCTTATGCCTGATCCGCAAGTAAGCGACCAATTGATACGGTCATTTTTCCAAAATTTCCATCCTGCCTATCCGGTAATAGATAGGGTTTATTTTCTAAATTCATATAAACAAGGTCGGGCTTCCCCTCTCCTTCTTCATACCATCTATATGGTTGCTCTTACTTGTGGCCCCGAGCATCTTGTTCAAGTAGCTGGGTACAGCGACCGTACAGCTGCAAGGAAGGCACACTACCTTCGTGCCAAGGCCTTGTATGATGCCGACCATGAGACAGACGCGACGAACCTTGCTGCTGCTCTCCATCTACTGAGCTTTTGGTGGTTTGGGCCTAGTGATCAGAAAGACTTCTGGTACTGGCACGGATGTGCCGTAACTTTGGCGCAATCTTTAGGGATGCATCGCTCGTACGTGCTACCATTATTTGCTGTTACTTTGGAAAGTTTGATCACTAAGACTTTTACCATTATAGCTTAGCGCGACGTGGAATGAGCCAAAGATTAACATCTATTTGGAAGAGAATTTGGTGGTCGATATATGTAAACTCCTCCGCACGCATTATTCCTGCTTCCCTAAAAGTTGACTGACTCAATAGGATCGTGATCGGCATGTAGCTGCAGCATTGGGTCGACCTTGTCGTATTCGAGATGAGGATTGTGATGTCGAACCCCTGGATGCAAATGACCTACTTGTTGACTTGGTCGTTGATGAGGAACTGGCCCCAAAACAGGAGCCTCACCACATATCATATTTTCTTGAGATAACGAAGTTATCTGGTATACGTGAGTTTGAAACGATAGAAGCTGCTGACTTTTGCTTACACCTATTGTGTATAGTTGGAAATATAGTAATTGGGGAATTCAGCCCTCATCGACCAGCGTTAGAGACATTCGACACCGTTGATAACTTGAAGCGCCTTAAAAATTGGCATTCTAAAATTCCACACATACTGAGTCAGAACTCATCCGATAAATCAAGAGCCGCATTGTTTTGGGCACAGATGCTAGATGTGTCTTACCAGTAAATTCTCTAACCACAATTCACAATATGGCGATATTAATAAGGATACAGGAGTGCTTGCATTCTCCTATTTCGACCGAAAATCACAGAATGCCAGACATTTTCGGAATCTGAGCGAGAGGTTCGAGCACGAATGGCGGCAGACTCAATTACGCGTATCGCAGAAGATTTGCTAGCAGCAGAAGTAATTCATTCTGCGCAGCTTCACCTGTACGTCTAGCCTAATGGATCATATTTAAAGTGCGCTGCTAATAGAGGACTTCTCAGAGTCCCTGCGTTGTTTAGCGCTTTATCCATACACACCTTAGCTATGGGCCAAAAAAGCACAATTCATCGGCAGTTGGCAGAGAACAAATCACGGCAGTGCATCTTGGCTTTGGGGGAATTGGCCAAGATTTGGCCTGTGGGCATGTGGGTGGTGAAATCATTTGCAAACCTGCTGCGGAGGCTCATGAGGCGAGAGTACACGCCAGACCAGAGATCTCAGCCAAATACTGCAAGTGGAGAAGGCATCAACAACAGTAATGGGGGAGAGGTAGGTACTGGTGCTCATGCGGATTCCAGAGTCCAGCAGTCCACGCCTCTATCCGAGCCTCAAGGAGCACCTGTCTCCAACTACGACGTCGTGAATGCGACAAACGAATCTTTCATCAGCAGCCGGTCTGATAGGACCCAAAATGTCAATCTTTTCCAAACCCATGCTTACCCTGATCTTTTTAGAGGGATTAATGACCAGGTTGCTTGCGACTCGGCTTGGTTTGGATGTCTTGAAAATATGCTTGATGTTGAACTGTTGCAGAGGGAACTCGGCATATGTCCTGAAAATCTTAGTGGTTTGCCTTTACCAGAGAGTTGAGAAATGGGAATATCGGAATAATAACACGCGATTCCCAATAAAGGAGCACGTGTTTGAGAACCAACCTGCGGCGCGTTAATTAATAAATGACCTCACAGATCATGTGGACGCGTTAAATTGGGGTTGTTTTAGTGAGGGGCTAATGGGCGGGGACTGCTGCGCAGGGGAAAGATCTTCCTTCACCTCGGCGTCTTGATAAATAAGTCGCCACCAAAGCCAAAAACGGGATGTGAGATGAGATCTGACCGATTGCCATCTTTTAATCATTCCCGAAGCCAGAAATTGAATTGTCTCGGGACCTTGCGCCAAATCGAAGCCAAACCAGCCGAGACCGCCAAAGCCGGTTGCCCCGGTAAGGCAGTACGAAATATTGCATCGTTTTCAAGCCAAATCATTTCCTGCAAGAAGATTCTGTTTTTTTTGTCCCCATGGGTGTAAATGAACATCCGCGAATATGATACCCAGCTTTAGCGACACGTCTAATACAAACGACCGGGATTGTCGCGATGCTGGTCGAGCATCAAAGGAGAATACACCGCAACATCAACATATTGGCGGCCGAAACCGAGACGGGAGCTCACGCACTTATGATGATGCTTTTAGAATTACTTTGGATGATGACAGTGACCCTTTCTCCCCGAGGAGCATGCCCATCTATAGAAAATGGTTCATAGTAATGGTTGTATGTGCAGCAACTATATGTGTGTGAGTAGCACAGAATTCACCTGCTTCTAATGTTACTTTTCCAAGACCACCATCTCAGTATTCTTTTGTGGCAACTACTAAACATACCCTGCAGAACTTGCGCCAGCTCAATTTACACAGCTACATACACCCAACTTACCGAGGACTTTGCGGCAACGAGGTTAACTTGTGCTGTGGGGCTGTCCACTTTTGTCTTGGGCATAGCATCTGGCCCTCTAATTACTGGTCCATTGAGCGAGAATTTCGGGCGGAGGCCCATCTACCTTGTTTCGTGGTCCCTGTTTATCATATGGACTATTCCATCTGCTGTTGCGCATAATATGATCACTCTTATTATTACTCGCTTCTTTTGCGGGTGCTCTGGAAGCACATTTCTTTCTGTTTCTGGAGGTACTGCCAGAGACATCTTCTCTCAAGATGAGTTGCAAAAGCCCATGATTTTCATATCTTTGGCGCCCTTCGTCGGCCCCTCAATTGGCCCTCTCCTCGGGGGCGTTATTAACTATTATCTGCACTGGAGATGGACTTACTATATCATCCTTATATGGTCGAGCACCTTACTTCTCATGATCGCTTTTGTTCCAGAAACATTCCATCCTGTTGTTTGTATTTCCAAGGCTGGAAGCCTTAGGATCGAAACGGGAAATGATCGTTATTGGGCACTAGCGGAGAGGAGGAGTAAATCACACCACAAAACCGTCGCACTTTCCTTGTTACGCCCCTTCCAACTTCTTTTCCTCGAGCCTATGTGCTTTTGTTTGAACATCTACTCGGCTCTCTTATTGGGAATCTTATACTTATTCTTCGGGACACTACCTCAAATCTTCCGCACGAATCATGAAATGAATCTCTGGCAAGGCGGTCTTACATTTCTCGGAATTATCCTTGGTATGATGTTTGCAGTTACAACAAACCCAATCTGGATCCGAATTCGCCAATGGCTGTTGGCCCGACGTCAGAAGGAAACCGGTGAACCCGAAGGTAGTGAGCCCGAGTATCAACTTCCCTCCGCTATTGCGGGCGGCATTTTGATTCCTATTGGCCTGTTTTGGTTTGCGTGGACGATTCAAAGAAGCATCCATTGGATCATACCAATTATGGGAAGCTTCCTCTTTGGTTGTGGGTTAGTAGCTACTATTTTCATCTTTGTTCCGCCCGTGTTCGGCTGTGGCCAGTTCCTATCCCCAACCACATACTGACTATTGATTTTGAAGAGTAATACTGGTATATAACGGAATTTTCACTTTTCTTGTGAGTCAAAATGCCACCCCATCACAAAACTGCGACGAAGAAGCATTAATGGATGGCAATGTTAGGTCGAAGCATACAGTCAATATGCCGCTTCTGCGCTAGCCGCAAATGGCTTTGCAAGAGCCATCATTGCAGGTTAGTCCTTTTATTCGTTTGCGCTGTTTTGCTTTTTTCTTTCCCTTTTTTCCATAAACGAGTTACAGGTTGGAGGGCTTAGATGGCTTTTGTGGGGTCTCCAACTTTACGAGCCACCTGCATCTGCAGCTCACTTATAACAAGTTTTTCCGTGTCCTTGCATACCTGCGGCTAATACAGTTCAAAATAGCTGCGTTTCCACTAATACAGATCCCCATGTATGACAGACTTGGGTACCACTGGGGCACAAGTGTATTGGCATTCTTGACAGTTGCAATGATGCCGATGCCATGGCTTTTCTTTAAATATGGCAAAACACTTCGAGGCAAAAGTCGATTCGCCATATCCGCATAGTCTAAGAAACAAAATTTTCGCTAGAGCTGGATGAAATGTTAGTATTGGTGATTTGAACCACCACGGCTCAGTCAGACACAGCCAACTTGGGCACGATCGGTAAATGAGTAGAAGAATCATTCATCGCCGTGGAGTATAGTCGTATATTTCGCCAAAACGAACATGGAAATAACACATGCCTCCGTGTGGT
Source organism: Calonectria hongkongensis (assembly GCA_017140755.1). Classification (NCBI taxonomy): domain Eukaryota; kingdom Fungi; phylum Ascomycota; class Sordariomycetes; order Hypocreales; family Nectriaceae; genus Calonectria; species Calonectria hongkongensis. The sequence goes on along the minus strand of JAACJA010000027.1, from coordinate 342,290 downwards.
CGTCGATCCGCGACATACATAAAATGAGATTATTAAAAATGGACGTTCAAATTGAAACGGTGCTGCTGGTTAATCTTAGTGCTGACAATACGGGCCTGGGATCCTGGCCTTAATCTTGGCCCTAGTTCACTTGCTAGTGGCTGAGTCCATAGTTGTCTGCGTACTTGGAGGCATAACTGAAGCTTGATATCCCAAGTAATAGTCGGCGAATAATCATGTTGTTCATAGATTTGAGGCAATCCCATGCACGCTTCATCTTTTCTTCAATGGCTCATCCGCCTCCTTTTCAGACTGTCCAACTTCGCTCCATGATTCCTTCAGTGGGCCCTCGGCTAGTGGTTCCGGGAGCCACTTTTGCAATGCTCGCGGCGCCTTTCTAGTCTGTTCTGCAAATGCAAATGCAATGTGCCTTCAAGGTATTCATCGTTTCTACGGCACTTGAAATCGATCTGTTCACGCAAGTTATTTCTTATTCTAAACATAGCCCCCCGTATCTGCAGCTGTGACTCCTCGTTGCCGCAAAAAATGGGTCCGCCGACAAGGGAACGAGGCTGCCTAGATGAATCTGGAAATCTCCGACCGTGACGATACCCTGTTGAAAATCCTTCGGCCCCGTGCTATTCCAGAAGTGATGAAGATTGGACGGCTAGTGGATCTGTCCAATTTCGAGGCATCAGCCTTAAAGTAGGCAGGGCCGCTACCTCCCAAACGGTTTTGTTCGAGATTCGATCATTTCTGCCAAGACACAATGGATCGCACCACCTGGCTCGATGGCCTTCGTGGCATCGCAGCGGCCATTGTCGCAACAGACCACTATTTCATGGGCGGCGTCTTGGACGCTGCCTTTAGATCGTACTGGGCTGACCCGCCTGAGGAAAACCGGATGCTCCTTCAGCTGCCTCCCATCCGCCTACTCTTCGCCGCTCATGCTATGGTACCGCTGTTTCTAGTCATTTCGGGTTTCGCCATCTCCATCAATCTTCTTCGGTTACGGGACACCAACAGCGCCGAATTCCTGCGACGCCTCTCATCAGCCGTCACCCGCCGCGTCCTGCGCATTTACTTGCCCGTGTTCTGCATCGCCGCCATCTCCCAGTTTCTGTTCTTCTGTAACCTGTACCAGTGGGACTTTGGAGATGAGGTTGTCTGGGGCCGGAAACCTTGGACTGCCCCTTGGTTGCATGTCACATATGTCTTCCGCTATATGCTGGACAATATGAACATTCTTTCCTTTCAAGGCAACGGCGGTCTCAACGGTCAGTTGTGGACCATGGCGCTTGAGTTCCGTGGCTCGTGCATCGTCTACCTGGTTATCTTGGGTCTGGCTTTCTGGCGACCGCAGATGCGCCGCTTGGCACTAGCAGTCTTGACAGCGTACTGGTTCTATTTTGGAACTTGGGATATTTTTGCTTTCATGGCAGGACTCTATCTCGCCGAGATGCACATCCTGTCCGCCTCAAGCACATTTGATCAAGAGCTGAAGCTGCCTTATCAATTCCAGCAGTGTCTGGGGCCGAAAACACGCTCGATCAACTTTGCCGCCATCTGGACCTATTTTTGCTTCATTTTCGGTATTTGGCTAGTGTGTCTTAGCGACGATGGTTTTCTACCACCTGGATACCAATTTTTAACCCTCGTTGAATCCTCGCGCTGGGAGAATGACTGGCCAATCGTAAGCAAATGCTGGAAGACAGCTGGCTCTGTCCTAGTTGTTTATGCGATCGGAAAGTCGCCCCTTCTCCAACGACCACTGGATTCTGCACCAATACAATACCTGGGCAAGATCTCATTTTCGCTGTACTTGGTGCATCAATCGATCTACCACCTTGTGCGCGACCCTGTGAGAAACTTTCTGTGGTATATCGCTACCCGAGAATCATACCCTGGGACAGAAGCGGCCAGCGAACGCACAGCACCATTCGCGTTCGCCTGGCTTGTGGGTTTTGTCATCATGTCAACTATCAATCTGTATACAGCGCATCTGTATACCAAGTTCATTGATGAGCGCTGTGTGGAATTGGCAAAGAAGTTTGACAAATGGATTACTCGAATGTCGTGAGGAGAAGGTAATAAAAGCAAGGACGTTATATCTTCCGTCGATTCACAAACATTCACGAATACATGAATTACCCCAAGCAAAGGTTATTTTTCCAAATCAAGCACTGGGAGTTCAAGTTGGCACTCAACAGTGTTGGCGCCTTGAAATGCGAGGCTGCCATGAATACTGCAAATCATGCTTGAATGATTGAAAACTATCCTCCAGTCAGCTGGCAAAAGGTTCAGTTTCACATTTGGAAACGCCAAAAAAAAAAGGATTTAATTTACAGTAACTGCACTGGGGACAAAAATACATCGTGCAACACTAGAGTGAGTCGCTGAATGCGGTGGGCCTAATAATTATGATTTACTAGCCAATTTACGTTTTGGTACAACAATTTTAGACATAGATATCTAGATAAAAGCCAAAAGGTTTAGTCCAAATGGCTACGAGCATACGTCACTCAGTTTAAATGGAACAGATCATCAAATCACGATGCAGCCTCCCCTGTGCCACAATAGCTGAATGAGAGTGAGCCGCGCTGTCGTCAGCTACGTCATATGGTGGAGGCCAGCCAAAATAAGTCAGCCTTGCTCTACCATAAGATGTGTGACCACTTTGCCACTTGCGTACTCACGCAAAATCATCACGGTCGCTATTAAACCTGTGCCTTACAACTTTTGCCTAATTTTGCACAGAAATAATAACGGTCACATTAACCTACGAAGGCATCCCTCACGATGGAGCCAATCAACTCCGTGAGCCTTGCTCCTCCATCGTCGCTTTTCTCGATTTTGCTTGCAACCTGGTAAAAGGCTCTTATGAGATATATAGGTCAGAATCGGGTACCTCGGCTGGCCACACACAGATAGGCACAGTCCTGCATGACTTGGAAGATGTCACCAGGACCCTACAAGGAGAAGTGAAAGCAGACAGTCCTCATCATGACTTTCTGAAAAAGCTTACCAGCGACTGCACCGCTGCATCCGCAGAGCTATCTGAAATCCTGAAAGAGCTAAAACGTAAGGAAGGGGATAAGATTTGGCGGAGCATCGAGGCGAAATGGAATATTATGCGAAAGGAGAAAGAGGTGGCGTCCATCGAGCAGAGACTCAACTCTCTCCGGTTGCAGCTGCTGTTGAGATTAAATATCATCATCAGGTGAGCAGAATGCATTTTCGCTCCACTAGATAAAAACGACACTAAGCAGTTTATAGCGAGGAACAATCACTTGTTAAGTTAAAACTTACCGAGATGGAGGAAACACGCCACCAGGTTTCCTCCGAGAGAGCACACAAACTTGGTGATATTCAACGGCCATTGAGCGATTAGAGAAAGGGCTGGTTGAAGAGATTTCCGAGACTATTCGACAGACCGATGCCGAACAGGTCAATTCCCTAGCACAGATACACGAAGCATTAGTAGTCTTGCACTCCAAACTTGACACGCTTCCGAAAATGACGTCTGCGGAAGAAAGTATCCTCAAGAGACTATACTTTACTGGAATCCACAGCCGCGTGGATAGCATTGTCGATGCTGAATTTGGCACATATGAGTGGCTCCTTAAAGCCGAAGACGATACTGAGTTCAAGAAGTTAATCGGTAATGAACTTGAGGACGTCGATGCTACTCATGAGCCAACAGATATTAGCCCTACGGGTAAGGTTCAACCAAAAGAGGAAGATCAAAGTCAGAAACTAGTAGGAGCACCAGAAGAATACCTGACAGCGTCAGAGGTGGGGAAAGAGCATGGAATTGATTCGACGTTGGAATATGATAAATTTGGAGCGACTCTGATACTAACTACGAACCTGGTTTTGAAGATCAGCCTAGGGTTCCTGCTTCTCGTAGCGAGAAGCATGAAGCAGAGCTCCGACGAATATCACGGGAGCAATTTTTGACATGGCCTGCGACAGGAAACCAGGTCTACCACGTTTCTGGAAAGGCCGGTTCCGGTAAATCAACTCTTATGAAATTCCTCTGTCAGCATTCTCGTCTAGAGGATGAGTTGACAAAGTAGTCTAGGGACAGGAAGCTAGTGTTTGCAAGCTTCTTCTTCTGGAACTCAGGAGAACAAAACCAGAAAATTCTCGAAGGGCTCTACAGGTCCCTTCTTTTCGAAATTTTGGGACAATGTCCAGCGCTCATCAAAGAAGCATTTCCTGAGTACTTTGGTGGGGCTTGTAGAGATATGTTGAACTTCGAGGGCATGGCTTTCCGCTTTTCTGAACTAAAAAGAGCCATGAGTGTGGTCTTAAGATGCGAAAGCTTCCGTGATCACCGTTTTTGTTTCTTCATTGATGGACTTGACGAATTCGAGGCAACGTTGCAAACTGATCACTGGGAATTAGCACAAGATCTTCGAATCTGGGCTACATCACCCGATGTCAAGGTCTGCGTCAGCAGCCGACCACGCGAAGAATTTCTGCAAAGTTTTGATTCCGATTTACGCATACATCTTCACCAAATCACAAGGCTTGACATTCAACGCTACGTCCATGGAGTACTACAGAGAGATCCAAATTATGCCAACCAAACTAACGACTTCGATAACATTTCCCAGAGCATAGTCGACCGTGCAGATGGCGTTTTCCTCTGGGTACGACTCGTGTCTCAATCCCTCATTGATGGGATCCGACATAGATATCCTTCAAAAGTGCTCAGGGAGAAGGTTGAAAAGTTACCAAGAGGCCTCAGCCCAATGTTCGACCAACTGTTTAACGCTATCGACCACGGCGACCAAGAGAGATCCTACAAGATGCTCCTGCTAGCCATTTCAGGAGGGGTGCGTAACGCACTTGCATACTCCTGGATCGATGATCTCGCGGATCCTGAATTTCCGTACAACGCACCCATTGTTCCGTACTCGAATAACGAGATACGGTCTCGACATGAGATTGTACGATGCCAAATTGACGGAATGAGCAGAGGACTGTTTGAGATGCGGCCTCGGTTTGGCCAGGATAATGAAGCGAGCCGGTTAGATCCGATGGTGACAAGAGACATTTATTTTCAAGAGACAATCGACTTCTTTCACCGAACAGTGAGAGATTATCTGATTGATTCAGAGCGATACGTTATCATGGAAGAACGACTAGGAGAAACTTTTGACATTGTTGATGCGACACATCGACTTCATCTTGCGGAATTTAAATTCGCGCGAACCATGGCACCATACTTCGAGACCCAAGGCCTTGGACATACTCCTCTAGTCGAATGCTTTTGCTCCATATTCCATGATTATGACGTTGATTATCCCACAAGGTTCCTTGAGGAATGTGGGAGGGTCTTAGACCATCATAGGCACGCGCCCTTCACGTATCCTGAAGAATCAGAGGAGAATTCAGGCATCGTTGCATGGGGCCAGTGCTTTGATTCATCAGATCTAGAAGGCCATCAATTAACTGGTGAAGATTTCTCGTACATACAATGGCTGGCTGCTTATAGTTATTGTGACGAGTATATCATGGGCCAGTTGCTGGAGAATCCCAACTTGACCCTTGCAGATGATGGAGCAAAGGTCCTTTTCTCGGCGTCCTTTGGTTTAACAGTGCCACTTGTGTACGAATTATTAAAGACAGGGGTATCTCCAAATGGAAAGATTACAGCGAAGTACATGGACACGAGTCGTCATCCTGGCCCAGATGAGAGTCGTCATGTACGTTACCACCAGGATACGACTGTGTGGATGTCACTTATTTTCATCATAGCTCTGCGTCTTATCGAGAAACATCATATGTAGGTGGACTTCAGGTCCATCCCAAACATATTTCTCATCATAGAGCAGTTTTTAAACTTCGGTGCCGACTGCAGTGTATCTTTTGTACTTAAGGACACAAAGAAAGATAAACTACAATCGAACACCAACAGAATGAGTGGTGACGATACAAAACAGTTCAGAGAAGATATTGACGTTGATGAGAGTCTGATATCGATCGATCTTGAGGATTTCATTTTGTATTGTCGCCCTCCAAACTTAGATGCGCTCATGGAACATGTACTAAGGCGAAAGGGCTCCTGGCTATGGCAAGGCACGAAGCAGATTGCGGCAATGGCTTTCTCTCCCTGGACATCAAAGATGAAAATGATGCCGATAAAGCAACAGAGGCCAAACATTATTAACTTGGATTTATTGGTGGGCAGATATGTTCTCGAATCTATAAGCGTAGGTGATTGCCAACTTGACAGGGGCTTTAGCGTGAATGTGTTTTAGATTTGCTGCTTGTTAATGATTCTGAGAATGGTGCATTTTTAAGAAGTATATGCATTATCCTATTAAGAAGATAGAATAAACGAATTCTGTTGCGATTGGTGTGGCTCCTTGATTTGCAGGAGTGCCGTAATGCCCAGACGGTGAGCCCTTCTATGTCTCGTGAAGGAGATTGCAAAGTGACACCCAGAGGATACGCGACCATGATGTTTGAGCATGATATTAGTTCATCAGAAATTACAATACATTAGAGTTGTAGTCAATTTCATATTTCCATCTTGTGCATTCCATTTAATCGGTCCGCCTCTTAATCAATGAAAGGGGGGAATGAGGTATAACCCGCATTATTCATACTACTGGGTAAAATGTGGACTTTACGTTCTGATGCTGCCTCACTCAGATTATCCTTTCCCTCTTGAAGTATTAAATTTGCGCGTGATGCGAGTTTAAGACAAATCCATGAAGGCAAGCTGATTTAGTGGCTGCTTGAACGAGGGGGACAGTTTGTCTAAGACCACAGACCACCACTCCAAAATGCCGAGAAGCCGAAGGCCGCAGCGGTTGGAATGGGTTGAGTAACAGATCTCGCTATATCCGACTGTGATATCAAGCCATATATATCCAGAAATCAAGTCCGATGACGAGATTGGAGCTCACATCAATTTGACGGACCAGTTAACCCTGATATCTATTCAACGATGAAGTCTTTTACCCTTGCATTATTTGCTACTACGTCAACAGCTATAGCCATAAAGGCACCTAATTCTAATGAATTGTCGCCTAGGCAAGGCTACACCTGTCCGATCTTGGGTTGCATTACGAAGACGACCACCCCTGTTTGTTCCCCTGGAGTTGCTTGTCCCAACTTCATCGCCCGACAATATGTTTGCCCGTGGAAATGTGGTGATGCCATTCCCACGGGGTGTACTCAAAGCTGTCTTCTTTGCGACCCCCAATCATGCTCGCCCACTTGCATATGTCAAATCACGTGTGGTCTAAATCCGTGTTCTGGGCCGATCAGCTAATCGCTACGTACCACTGGTATGTTCTACTTTCGTTGTCCATGAAAAGAACCTGATCTTAGTGTACTATCAGATGGTAGTTGAGAAAGTGGGGAAAAATGGCATTCGTGTAGGATCATTTTTAACAGAAGTTTTATTCTATCAATAGATGGCTATGATTCCAGATGCATGTAGAAGCTCCTGTCCTCTCAATTAAAGGGTCTATCTAGGTCTCTTATAGCTGCTTGTTGCTAGCCTAGCTGTTGTGCGGTCCGTTGACTCTATTTCGGTCCGATGAACCTTATTTCAGTCTGATGCCTTTGAGGTCGGCCGTGGCAAACCCAATAGCGGTTAGATTGTCTCATCACCGCGTTGGTCAGGCTAGGCTATTGAAGCTATCTACGTTGTGTGACATATTCTATCTGAATAGAACCAATAAGAAATTCAACAAATGCTGATCAACAATTCAATGATTTCCATTTGCTGTACATGTGAATCTTTCAACCATTGCACATCTTATCATTGGTTTCAAGTACACAAAATCCAGTCCTTCTGATCTAGTGCTGGCCCTTTATCCAGTCTTCCAACTGAGCCTTCACATGAGTATATGCTAGTACAACTTCAACCTTCTAGTACGTGTGAATTTACGTGTCAATCCCCTCTTTCAGTCTCAGCTCTTAGTTGATCGCCTAATAAACACGTAGGTAGCTAGTGCTGGTGTAAGTACAATGGTGACGCGCTAACTTGTACCTTACGCCCTGCGATACTAGATGTACATATACCATTCATACTATTAGATAAAGGTCTCTTCTGCTGCAATGAAACCATCTATTGGGAAGGCTTGGCTGGTTCATCACATGGTATCTCATGAAACGGAACACCCGTGAAATATGGAACCTCGTATACGGGTGTGATATCTGTTCATCCACATCAATACAAGTTAGCAGGTCTCGGAACATCAAAACACCAATTATGTTGGTATTTTCGTCTGGTCACATCCCTAGATTCGGCCCAATGTTTGAGAAGACAAGGTATCAATCACAATCCGGTGTGGTTGTTTGATTGGACTGATGAGGGGGACTTCGTTGACCGAGTAGCGTCACTGAGGCGGCTCTTTACCATTCTTTTTGAAATACTGTAGGTGTGATATGCATTTAAGACAAATGTATGAATGAAGGGCGATCTACTAGCACCTTGAATCGCGACGGGCCGTGTCTCGGGCATCATTCATCACTGCACAGTGGCAACAAGTTGAAAGTTATTGAAGGATGGAATAGGTTGGGAAGCCAGTCTTGTGATATCAGATCCTCAGCATTGAGGTATAAATATTGAATGGCTTCTACAAGTTCAAGCCAAAACAAAACAACTTTCAAACTATATCTTTTAGAACTACTTCGATCATGAAGCTTTTTGCAGTTATCCTAGTTACTGCCGCGGCTGCCGTTGCAGCCGAGGACGCGACCGCGAAGGATTACTGCCCTGTTCGTGATTGTCGTACGGACTATCTCCGTATGAATTGCCCAGTGGGCCAGCCATGTCCGATGATTATCAGACAGCAAGTTGTCTGCCCGTGGGAGTGTGGCAAAACAGCTCCTCCTGGGTGCACTCAAAAGTGTCAGGGCTGCGACCCACAGTCATGCACCGATTCTTGCAAATGCGATATTACCTGCTCTGCAAATCCATGTCATTAACTGATGGGCTCTCAATTGCGTGGTTCTGGTAAGTTAAATGACCTTCTTGCACATATTTGCCCTATACTAACAATGTGGGTAGAAACTAGATGCAGAAGAATGAAGACCGCTTTTGGATGAGAATGAGGTGCTACTCTAGTAGATGGAAAATTGTCTTTATTACACTGGTGTTTCAATTCGATATTGGCAAGCTCTCAGGAAATGCTTTCCAGAAAGTCCAGTCATGCGTTTTTACATAAAATAAAGATTCCATCTACACCAATACATGTTCCTAGAAAATTAGTGGTAATTAAGCCTACAAAATGCGCGCAATAATTACTGCAAAGATAAGAGTTGCTTGGCAACTGGTGAAATTTGAAATTTGCGACTAATCTCTACTATATATTTTGACATGAAGGGTTTATCATACCTATAACTCAGTAAACATACCTAAAATTAAGGTTTTCACGATCCGTCATGTCTTCAAACGCAGTCTCATTAGCATCTCCCAGTCCCTGCAGTTGGTCTCGCCGTTTGTTCTCTCGCGCCAAAGCAAATCTCATCAACAAAACAGAGAGTACCTCAATCAATAACACAACAATCATACTCCATATTCCCAAAGAATATCCTGGTGCTTGGTTTTCTTTGTAGAAGAACGGGCCAGCTATATTGCCCACGCAATATCCTTCATCATTGTCAATTTTTAGTTGCCGCAAGGATCCAAATTACTTACCGAGGAATAAACATGCAGAGGTGATGACCTTTTTTGTGTGGCCAGCAGTATTTCCTGTTTGTAGCGAGAGAAGAAGCACAAAAGATGCATTTAGTGAACCAGTGAGCTACTATGGTTAGAGAATATGATCAAGTCAGTGCCAAATATTTACTTACATAATAGCATATCAATCTTCCAATCTTTTCTTCGTGTGGTACGAACCGCAAACCAAAAGCTCCAGCAATAGTGGGGATGAGGAATATGACGAGCAACAGGCAGCGGTTATTCGAAGGAAAGCGATCATTGATGAATACGGAAAGAAGAATGATTATGATGATGAATACGCCATAAGGTGCCTGGAGAACTGTAGTTTCAACTGCATCTAGTATTAATCGTAGTATTCATTGTCGGGTAAAAGAATGGTACTCACGAGTTCCAAATCCAAAACCCTTGGTAATTAGAGTGCCAAAATTCGTTGTGCCGCCGTTCACAATAGCTTGCAGAAAGGCAACCCAGAAATAGAAGTAAGTTTTGAAATCTGTAAAAGCTTCAAGCATTTGGTACCCCTTAAAGGTTTTGTTTTCCACTCCAGTCTGGTTATCGCGTAGTCGGCGGATAATGATTCGCTTTTCGCGGTCGTTGAAGTAACGTGTCGAGACAGGGTTGTTTGGCAGAAAGAGAGCAATGAAAACTCCCCAGGCTGAGCAGCACGCACCAATGATAAGGAATTCGTATTTCCAAGAGGCAAGGGAGCCTTTAATATGGCCAATGCCATAACCCAGAAGGCCACCACAAGAGATGCCTATTCCTACTGCAGTATACCACAAACCAATCTTAAGTGGCTGTTCCTTCCGTGTATACCACATACTGCAGCACAATATTAGCGTCATATAGTCCTTGTGTCTTACAGAGCACCTTACCTTGTAATGAGCATAAAGGCGGGATCGGCACCCGCCTCGGCCGCGCCACTAAGAATGCGCAGGGCCGCCATGGTTGCAAAGTTCTTAGAACCAGCTTGGGCCATGAGGAGGATTCCCCAAAGAAAAATATTTGTTCCGAGATATGTGCTCGCTGGCAAGCGCTGTAATAATAGGTTTGTCGGAATAGCCCAGGCAAGAAATCCAAAGTAGAATAAAGACGACAGCCAACTATAATCAGTGCCCGTTAGATGGAGATCCTCTTTGATCCCAAAAACCGCAGCGTATGACAGAGTTGTTTTATCTACCTGTTGTGTTTGTTAGTAAAGATCAATGAAATTGTGGAGAACTTACAAAGAAAAACATGTAAGAAACAGCAAAAGATGGAATGATGATCCAATCAATCTTTTTCACAACTCTTCTTTCCTCTTCGGGGTCTATGGCTTCATCATCCACGCCGTCTGCGAATAATCCTAGAGCAACGTCACCATCTCCGATGACTTTCTGCTTCAGCTCTGGATTTTCGAGGTCTTCGATCTGTGTGGCTGTAGGCTTCGCATCTTCAGAGCTTTCCACGGTTTGCGAATGCATGATTTGAGCAAGACTTTTGGTTGAAAAACGCAGCGATCAAAGAACATGAATATACTGTGGCAGAGGCAGTGTCGCTTTTGTACACCATCCGGGGGCTACTTCTTTAGCCCAATATGTTCCCCGCAGAATCACGGCAAGATCTTGCCGATTCAACATTTCCGGCCGGGGAAGAGAGTAAGGCTGGTGATTGGTGTTTATGACTAGCCAAATCGTGGGGTATTTTCCGGGGCTGCATAACCGATCTTGGGCCAAATCTGAGCTGATGTCGCTGATAACAAATCGCGCCAAAATCGGATAAAATAGGAAACTTCACTTTAAATTTTTAATGGAAGGTTTTCGACTTCATACATCTTTTCTATAGAGAGTTGATGTGTCAAAAATAAAACTGGTTTAGTCGGACAAGGCACTTTCAAACCGACACTCTTGTCTTCCGCCGGCCATTCAAGTCGGTACATGGGGCTATAACTATGGTTTTAGATAGTGGTGGAATCGGAAAAGTAAGTTGGTCAGTGCTGGGTTTTCCGATGACTGGATGGACGGGTGCGTGCGGTGCGGTGCGGGGGACAAATCTCGGGGAACCGAACGGGGAACATCTGCCGCGTAATCAATGGTCGATCCTACTTTGGGTTAACCTTCCAGGATCCCGGCTTCAATTATGAGCATCATCCAATACTTCGAAGGTGACCGTGATGCAACAAATCGTGTTGGACATTCTGTCATTATCCACACCTAATTGTCACAATTGACCTCTCGTGGCGTTCCACTGGTTAGCAATTAGACAGCGTACTTTATTCACTGATTTCTCAGCTAATTTAAAATCACTTGGGCTCCGACGGAAACGAGAACTATTCAGAATATTCCGCGGGCTGATGCCAAAACGGCATCTCAAAGCTTTCCGCATGGAAAATAGATAAGCTGCATAAAAAGCCGGGATCCAACTAACACTTTTTTTGTAGGGTAGTGCGCCACCAATTACCAAATCTTATGTTCATTGATAGCTGTTATCTATCAGGTCGACTGCCTCTTGCATAACATGTAGTAGAAATAAATATATGTAGGGTAGGTGTTAGGTTGGTGTGTTCAAGGGCTAATTTTTTGGACCCCCGAAGTGTGCGACATGTTTGAACCAGCTGAAGATAATTCAGGTAACTGAGGATCTATGCGAGGCTATATCTTTAGGTTAATTGAAGTAGTTTAGCTGGCAAAGAAATAAATGTTACGTTTAAAATAAACCCTAGCGCAATTAGGTCTCCTAAAGCTACCAAGCAAACATCTCGTGTCCCAATACTGACGACGAACTGGTCACTGACCTAATGTTTATTTGCCATAGCCGGACACAATTGCCTATGTACTCTAATGGCGTGGGTTTAATCAGTAGTCACCTTGCTATATTTTTGCCTCGCTCATCTCGATTTTCGCATCGTTGCGCGATTGTCTGGACCTCGATCTCTCGTCACCGCCAACTCAATAGCTTCATGCTAATTCACGTGATCAGTCCCCGCTCTCAAGCCGGTTTAGTTCCGCGACCGCATCCAATTTCCCTTATCAGTTACCATGGATATCATCCCCCAGATTCCTATTGTCTTCATCATCCGACATCTGAAAGAAGCGTTTTGATTGAGTAGAGCTTCTAAACAATGCCTCGCGGCGGTGACTCTCCATCCCGCACCCTCGTGTACACCAACACTGAGCCAAGGATGTTCAAGGCTTGTCGCACCTGTCGGCTTCAAAAAGCCCGATGTATAGGCGCAGACAACCCTCCCTGTAGACGGTGCCAGGCTACCAGTAGGGATTGCGTTTTTGAACAGATTCAGACCAGGAATATGCGGAAGAGAGGCAACCCATCACTGCTTGACAACGCAGCCAGCACTAAGCGCACCAGGTAGTGATCAACTCGGTCCAGAAATGCTTTTTAGAAACACGCCACTAATACGTATGCTTCTGATTCGTGTAGGATTAAGGAAATAGAAACAGAACAAGATCAAGAAAGCCATACAGTTGACGATATATCAGCGGCGTCTTGCCAAATTGAAACGCACCGACAAACTCAAACTCAAACTTCTCCGTCTCCATCCGCTTCCACCTTGACTGCGCAACATGAAAATATTGCTTCAAATATGATGAATTCAAGAGAAATAACCTTGATGCACCTCGGTGCGCCAATAGAGGTGGTACATTCTATGGCAGATACAGGTGCACCGCCGTCCCCGTCGTCAATGCGTAGTCAAGAAGATGGCGTGCCACTAAGTTTATCGCCGGAACATGGCAAAATGAAGACAAAAAGCCTGGCAGGCAATACAGATTGCAGCGATATCGTCTCTACTGGCCTGGTTTCCGAAGCGGAAGGTCGCAAACTTTTTCAGCTGTAGGAAATCCACCTCCACCAAACTCCCTTGATATCTAACCCGAGATCTCAAAGTTACATGGCGAATTCCAATATCTTCCTGCCCATGTTTGACCCAATATCGGATACTTTCGATTCAATGAGACGGCGATGCAAATTCTGTTTCACAGCTATTCTCGCAATTGCTCTAAGGGTAGAAACAGCTAGCCCGGGTTCTAACAAAAGGGCAAATAGAGCTTTCAAGGAAGCCCAAAGCATGGCAGCAACCAGCTTGTTCGCTAACTCAGTTTCACTGGAAACAGTTCAGGCTATGATCTTGCTTGCCGCACATTCGGTAAAAAATTGGTTCGCAGTAAACCATGCTTTCCAAATGGGACACGACATGGGCCTAATCAGCCTCCTTCCCAGGAGTCTGAGAACCACAGAACCATATGCTGATGCGATACGTCAATGTGATCGACGCCAAATTCGACAAATGAGAGCTGCTTTAGTTCTTCACCAAATTGATCAAGAAGTTACAAGCGGATCTGATAGAAAGCCTCGAGAACGTCCGGTAGAGGGTTCTTTTCTGAGGGCTTTCTTACAAAATTCATCCTCAAATTTATTTGATATGCGAATCGTTGCCAATGTCGAGGTCATTCAATTACGAGGTGGGGATATTTTGAGGTCATTAATTTTCGAGAGACTGAGCTGACTGGTGTTAGAGAGACTGCTGAACGACATTAAATGCCAAAAGACCCTTGCAGGTTCGATCAAAGAAAGACTTGCGAAACTAGAGGATGAGGTCAACCAATGGTTCAATCACTGGGATGTAGTCTTTCAAGGTATGTCTGGTCTGGATTTTTCATGGTTCCTAAAAGCGTATAAGCTGATTGGTTGAGTTAAATCTTGTAAAGACCAAGATTTCAGTGTTAGATGTTTCCAGCGAAGTAGCATTCGCCTACAACGAGACTATGCATTCATCATCGTCTGCAGCACAATCATAAGTAAAATTTATCAGGAGCTAACAACAGAACGAGATTCTAACACAACTACGCATGAAATGCGGCATATTGTCGTGGTCACATTACAACGAAGTATTGGGATCCTTCGTTGCATCGCAGGTGACAACGATTATAAATGGCATCTACAATGGGCACCAACATATTCTGCCCTGTTTCCAGCCTTTACCGGTAAGTTAACTTCATCCGCAGACTGTCTTTACTCCGTTATCTAATCTATCCCATTAGCTGCTTTAGCCTTTAAACTCGCCAAATTGAGTAGCTCTGGAGTAGATTGGAACTCGCTACAGTTATTATTTTCTCAGGTCGCCGACATTTTGGAGAATTATCCCCACCCCAAATTCTGTTTAATAATTCGTAATCTTGCATGCCTTGCGCTTACACACTCAAGCGCTCCCATGTCAACTCAAAGTCAGGAAGGTGGACGACCGCAAGGCGATACTAGTGAGATCTTCATTGATGCTGATGATGTCGTCGAAGACCCCAATCCCACCCGTGCGAATAGTCTTCAACTCGGAACGGCTAACAATGAAATTATACGTGAGAATGAGATATTGAGCTCATGCGGTTCAGCATACACGAGCAGTCTAGGCTTTGAGGGTTGCGTTGACATGGAACACGATGAGAATTGGAGCTCAATCCCACTACAAAGCCCTTCTCTTCAGGGTCATATCTTTGGGACCGATCAGTTGGATCCAAGCTCTTCGCTCATAGTGCCTGATTACCTATTTGACTTTGATGCTTTCGCGGCATGCGTGCAAACAGCTGAAGACCTCTCGGATGTTTGAGATGAATGATAGGCTAGTACAATAAGATATTATCTTACTGGAATGAAGCTATAGCGCCTAAAAATAGAAAAAGAGCGCTGAAATACGTTTTCAAGTCGAAAGCAGTGATCGTTTTGAGTGACCCAGTACAAACTAAGGGACGGTCCCTGACAGTGACAACAAACTCGTGATGTGAGATCACCTGCATGCGATCCGCGACACGAAAAAAGAAAAGAAAAGAAGAAACTGAACCTAAATTTTCCAAGTTCGCATACAGAAGCTTGGAATAGTGACATATCGATATTTTTCGGTGCACTGCGTCTTATGAAAATACAGATAAGCGTCGGGTCGGAACCGGCTCCGAGACGGCCCTGGAACGGCCGGTCATGATTTTTTTGTGGCACATGACGACTTCCCGACATTTGGTTGGTGTTAGGCCCACTGCAATCGTTACGATCTACTGCTGCATTGGGCCATTGTGCGGGCGGGTACCAAACTATGCTGCTTTGGTGGCCAAAAAAGCAAGTTGTGGAGCGCAATTGAATAGACAGCAGAGCTCCTAGCCGGATACCCTTTCCCAATAGAGAAGGATAAATGAGTGCTTCGTGTTGTGCGCTAAGGTGCCTACAATACATAAACAGGCGACCACCATCTACCATCTTGCCTCCGCAGCATCCAACACAGCATTTCATCCAGGCTCAATCAGCAAAATGTCTAATTCACCAGAAGGAATTTACGAAAAGGGGATTGTCGACCCTGGCTTCCCTGTTAAAAACTCGACAAAGCCATTTTGGCTAACCGAACCATCCAAAATCAGCAAGCTTCAATCCCCATGGGCAAAAGAAGCGGACATTGTCATTATTGGCTCGGGTATGACAGCCACAAGCCTCTGTCGCACTCTTTACTCCAAGCGGCCTGGCCTAAGAATTGTTCTCGTTGAGGCCAGAGATCTCTGCTCTGGAGCAACAGGTCGCAATGGAGGACACATCAAGGCCATGAGCCCTGGCGTGTGGTTTGATCGCAAGAAGCAGTTCGGGGCTGAGGAGGCTATTCGCATCATGCAATTCGAACACGGGCACCCCGACGAGATGACTGCTTGCATTTCAGAAAACGAGCTCAATTGCGATTTGAATCGCCTGGAGGGCTTGGATGTCTACTTTGACGAGAAGGCATTCCGCAATGCTATCGATGCCATTGAGGACATGAGGAAATACGATCCAACCCTGGCAGGTCGTTACACGATATACACCAAAGAAGACGACCTCAAGACAAGAAATTGCCCTTTGAATTGTGCTGGAGTTATTGGCATGAGCGCTGCTTCGATGTGGCCCTACAAGATGGTGACTGGATTGCTCGAAAAGATGGTTCAAAACAACGGTCTGTTAATTCAGACAAACACTCTGGTAGAGGTGATTGATGACAAGGACGGTGATGCCTTTGCTACTGTCAAAACCACCCGAGGTGATATCCAAGCAAAGCACGTGGTGCACGCATCGAATGCCTGGGTTGGACGTACGATACCCGAGCTGCGACCTTTCGTCTCCCCTGTGCGTGCCAACGTGCAGCGAAGAGTGCCCCAGCCCGCCAAGCAACAGTCCAACAATTCTTGGTGGCTTAGATACGGCGAGAAGGACTACGATTACATGATTCAGAGGGCAGATGGATCATACATTACGGGCAGAGCCAACACAGGGCGCAAGGCAACTACAGATGATAGTCAGATGGATTTCCTGCCACAGACCCATCTCCGAGCGGTCACCCCTCTGGTTTTCGATTTTGGTACACAGCAAATCGAAACTTCTCACGCATGGAGTGGTGGCGTAGCTTTCACTCAGGACGGGAACCCATTTATTGGTCGCATTCCCTTTCCCAATCGCAGCCACCAATGGGTATGCGCCGCCTTTCAGGGTATCGGCATGGTGAGAGCGTTTGGTTCGGCACAGATGCTTGCGTTGCTTATTCTTGGAGAGGAGTTGCCAGCAAAGTATCCCCGAAGCATGCTTCTCACTAGTTCTCGTGTCAAGTCATGGCAGGACATCCTAGGAAGCAAGCTCTAAGGGGAAAATTAGTTCGTTGTTAGCAATTCTGTATTATTCTTTTTGATCAAATTGAACAAAACTTATGATCGACATTTTCTCATTATTATCCTAATCTGACAGGTGATAGACATAAATATTGGAAGAGAAGCATTGCATCCAGCCGCTAAACTAACCGGACCACTCGTAAAGTAATTGAATATAGGTTTTCTTTTCTTCCTTCATCGCGTTTTAACCTACAAGGTAGAGCATCGGATCCAAGTCTTAAGATGAGGGGGTTGCCAACTTGAGTTCCATTAAGTTCACCTCCTCCCTACCCTCGGCTTCCAAATTTTAAATGGTTACTCACGATCTTTCAGAATGAACCACCAGTTGTTAAATTAAGGAAAAAAGAATAGTATTGTCATTCAATCAACAGGCAGCAGTGCAGACCTTTTTACCCACAAAGGTGAAAAGAGCACTCGGCAAATCGACAAGGCACAGTTAAAAACACACAATGGGTGGAAATCGATACTATTTATCAGCTAGTTTGTGTGGACCTTGGCAATATGACGCCATTTCGCTATGCGCTTGGCTCAAGCAGATAAGATCCTTGTATACTCTACCGTTAAGTAGAATTACTATTGACCAAAGACAATCTCAAGTCCAGCAAGGGAGTGGTAGCCTTCCGTAAAAAAAACTCAAATATTGACGATAAAGTAATCTTTAAGTTTTTAGCACTCGGGATCTGACAGGTCAATGCAGCTTTGCTTCACCTACCCTCTGGCCAACGAGTGAACCATGATGGACGATAACCGAGATTTACCCCAAGGATGCCGACCCCAGGCCAATGAGTCACTTTGGAAGTTTCCAGGGACCGGCCTACATAACTCACACCTCGACTCTCGCTGGATCAAACTCCTGAATAGCTCAATCAACATGTCTTCATCTGTCCTGACGTTTGAGTCCGCTCCCGACTGGCTTTTGGGCCTGCTCAAAAGCCATCTGCCGTTCTCACTGCCGCTTCTGAGACGACTCCAGTATGCGAAATGGCCTGGCAACGCCAAGCCGCATGCAAAAGTGCTCTTTGTGTATAATGACAATAGTATACAAGAACCAGGTGCAGCGACAAGATTTACAGCCGCATACTTAAATATTGCTGGCGGCCCAGACACCCAAATGTGGCTGTACTCCACCCTTGAAGATGATGAACAAGCTGCCAGCGAACAGGCCGCTGTTTATGAAGAGCAACTTAATGCTCTTGTTTCTGAGAGTATCACAATTGCGAAGGATTATGGCCGTGAACTGGTATACCCCAACTCAGTCCTAGTCGGTACCCTTCACTCGTCTGTTCGTTCTCTCTTAGAAAAGACCGGTCGAACTACAAATAGACCCACTGGGTTGTATGACAAGTGGCTGTTCAAGGCCGAAGACCTACCTTATAGTGATGCTTCACTTCCAGAGGGAATGCACTGGGCTACTGCAACCAAGGACGACTGCCGTATCGTCATCTCTCGTACTGATATTCCTCGGACAGTGTACGTTTAAATTGTCGCATGATGAACACATTAATAACATCTACATAGTGAGGGGCTATCTCGAATGCCAAGCTTACTGATCAAGCTTGATGATGGAACACCGATATCATGGGCATTTCTCTGTAAGTCGCCACTTGGACGGACATGACAAGGTTGCTAACTTCATCGCAGGTCCAGACGGATCATTGGCTAGTTTGCATTGCGAGGTTTGGTGCCCAGTAAATTGCTTGTGATTTCATAAAATGACTCATCTGAATTAGCCGGATTATCGTCGACGAGGCCTAGCCACAATGCTGGCGGCTAAACTGCTGAGAGAAAGAACGAAGGAATTCGGCGACGATGGATGGTCTTCGGCCGATGTTTCCCCCGACAACGAGGGGAGTAGGGGAACCTGCTTACGGTTGAACGGCACACCTCATTGGACTTTGAGATGGTCAGTCGAATTTTCCCTTTTCTGCGAACGATAATGTCTGACTCTGATGCAGGGTCCTTTTGGATGTGAGAGACACCTCTGAGTGAGGCAAATGAGGCTCGGTGGAGCCTGGTTCGGCAATTCTTTGCCCATATTCTTTCTCTGTCGTCAAGAGATTTAATTATCTGTACCTCGAGTTTTTCTGATCAAAATTCTAAATAAATTACGTAGTCTTTGGAGAAATCAATAGTTTCACGGGTACGGCATGCTCTCGTTCAGTCTTAACTCAACCAGGATTAAGGGCCACAAGGCGGGCCCCTTGTAGCACCTCAATCCTGTGGGCTACATCAACAAGATGATTGGCCAACATCAATTACTTCAAAGGATTAATGGAGGGGTTTTTTACGAGGATAAACGTCGCGATTTTGCCGGGCCACTCATGTGTGCGACTCAAGGGGAATGCGTCACAAACTGCCAAGGGAATGGTTTGATCTAGCTGCCCGGTCTACCCATCATCATAGATCTGCTCTTGTGGGAGAGGCTTTTTTGCTCGGTGCGATGAATGGCGAGGTTGTGGAGACGAACGAATATAGAATAGTGGACATTTACGCTGGAGTGACACGCAGCGTGGGGAAGAATGCAAGTAATCGTCACGAATGAGCGAGGGAGTGGGCCAGATTGGGGCTCTTGCCCACATCGAGACTCCAAATGAGGAGCCGCTTCGTGAATCCCATGACAAGAACAGCGGCTAATTCTTGGGCAAGCGATTGCACAGAGTGCCAAGTCAATGTCAATTCTGGCACGAGACTATGTAGTAGCAGGTAGGCTTTTGCATAAAATTGCTCCTGATTCGCAGAGCAGCCATGGTCATAGTGAAAATACCATGTAGCATTTTTAAATACATTTACGTACATGGGGGAGTTTTGCTTCGTGGCAGGATCTTGCTGGTCGGATAGATTGCTTGGCCTGCCATGTGACAGTTAGGCAACGAGATGATGAGTTGACTGGGAATGGTCAAAGTAGCTCGACCAGCGTGGTGATAATTTTTGCAGTGAAATCACGACTGAGACAAAAAGGGTTCTGCAACCTACAACGTGAAATTCAAAAATTGAAGCGCAAAAACAATTGTTTGTGCAACACGAGGCTGACTGCTCACTAACACTTGGCCGGATAATGGGTCAGCGTCTTTTCGGTGGCAACCTGGAAATTCCCTCGTTCCGCCCCCAAAACACATCTCGTGCGGAGAAGCCCGAAGCAAACTCGTCGGATTGCCATTGTTATTTTGGAGAAGAGGACGACGCACTTTGCAGCACTCTTACGCGACCACGGGACATCTTACTTGGAAATCAGTGCAATTTTGGGTTTGTGCCCGTTCGACATTTATCCGCCGCTAGTCTGCTCTGCCCAGTATGGATACCCTTGAACAGCAGTGCGGGGCCTTTACTTACGACAAGATCACCAACAACTCACCCTCGGATATTCGCCTTCTCGCGATACGGCCTGCAGAGTCACTGTTTGACCTCGTCGAGGGTCATTTAGAAACAGTGTCTCTGGATGCGCCGCCGCCCTACGTCGTCCATGAGCCCGTCGACCAGGAAGACGCCGAGCTGGACCACGCAATCCTGTGTAACGGCACGCTGCTGCCAGTCTCGGAACATACTTACTTTTTCCTGTGCACGCTCCGGTCTAGAATCCAGCGCGAAGGTCCAGGCCCGAGTGTGTGGACGCCACGAGTCTGTGTCAGCCTGCAAGATAAGGATGAGACGGCACACCAGCAAAGTCTCCTGCCCGCCATATTCCAGAAGGCGATCCAGAGGGTTTCTGTGGCGCCCTCTTACAACCATCAGCCCTTAAAAACTGCCGATTCAATACGGTTGCTGGAGCTGGCGCCACCAGGCCACTATAAGAATGGGCTGCTGATGACCCGGATGCGGGAGGTGTCATTGGCTGACAATCCCGTTTACTACTACTTAGACATTCGAGAAGGACTCACCACCGAGGCTTGGCCGGACAAGGTGGCATTGATATGCAACAACAGGCTGCTCAATGTGCCGAGGCCTCTGCACCAGGTGCTGTCCATGGTCCTCTCATCCAAAGGGCCCCGGGCATTCTTCGTGCAAGCCGTGTCCATCAATAAACACAGCCCCGAGGATGTCAGACATCATGAAACGCTGAGCGATGCTCTCATTCGCAAGCAGGCAAAAGAGGTGGTGGGCATAATGCAGCCAAGATATCAGTATATGGCGCTTCCGGATAACCGACCGCACATTCGACTGCTCAAATTGCTGCCTGCGACGTCCGACCAAGACACAGTCGTCGTAGACATTTGCCATTTCCCGCTCGATGAGTGCCCGCCGTTTGTGGCGCTGTCGTACACTTGGGGCCCAACCCATCCACCATGGATGGTTTGCACGCGGGATGGGCGGTACATCATCTGCACGCCGAACCTGCGCCTTGCACTTGTTGAATTACGTCGACGCGGCCACTTGGTTGTGTGGGCCGATGCCATCTGCATCAACCAGCAAGACACGCAAGAGAAGAGCAAGCAGGTGGTGCTGATGGGGGACATTTACCAGCGTGCATCCAAGGTGGTTATCGAGCTGGGCATTTCGTGCTCCCGCGAAAACCACCGCGCGTGCAGGGTGTACCCGGCCATCCTCATCAAGATGCTGGCCTCGACAGGGCGTCTGCTTGAGGCTGTCCGTCCCGATCGATCGGGTCTCGACAGCCGTGAGTTTGCGCGGTTTGGCATCCCAGCGGCCAATCACCAGGCGTGGTCGGGGTGGCGGGCGATGCGATCCAGAGAGTGGTTCACACGGTCTTGGATCGTGCAGGAGGTGGCGGCTGGGCGCAAGAATGTTTCCGTGCTGTACAATGAGCAGCTGTACGACTGGGACGACGTGGCTGTGGCTAACAGCGTCACAGCCAACGAACAGGTCGACTTGGGCACGTATGTGGGCAAGATGAACATGACTAATATGCGTGACGTGCAGCAGCGTGGGAAGGATCGACAGCGGCCCAGACTGCTCCATCTGCTGGTGTCGTTTCGCAGTCTCAGCGCGACAGATCCAAGAGACAAGATTTACGCGTTCCGTGGGCTGGCGGCGGACGGGTACGAATCACCGTTGCCCGACTATGCCAAATCAGTCGAGGACGTCTATGTTGAGTATGCATCCTTCTTCGTGCAGCAAGGGCTGAGCCTGCAGCTGCTGAACGATGCGGGTACGAGTCGGTCAGAGCGCGAGCTGCCCAGCTGGGTGCCGGATTGGAGCTTCAACATGTCGTGGCAGACGTTTAGCTTCTGCCGGAATGCATCGTGGGTGTCGCTGGGGGCGCTCCAGAGGGACGAGGCTACGGATGGCGGTGCTGATGCAGCATTTAGGCTCGCGAGAGGCAACGCGCGGGCGCTGGTGGTGCCGGGCTATGTGGTGGATGACATTGACGAGCTGAGCCCAGCTGTGCCAAACACATTCCGGTACGCCGAGTCGGAATCGACGGCATCAGAGATTGACGGGGCGATTCGCGATCTGTACGTGCGGGCGCAAGACATGGTGATGGCGCCCAAGGAGCAGCTGAAGGACGACGACGCCAAGTCAAATGCAGCAGCATTGCTTCAGCTTCAGACAACACTGATCGGCGGCGCCGGGCACAGCTTCAAACAGCTGGGCGAGTTTTATGCCATGTCTCAAGTGCTGACGTCTCGTGGCTCGCATGTTGCGGCTGAGAACGCGGCGTCTGCGCAGGCTTTCGACGAGAAGCTGCGGTGTGTGCTGAGCAGGCGGCGCTTCTGCCGGACCCGAGGGGACGGCATCGGGCTTGTTCCGGCGGCGGCTGAGACGGGGGATGCCATTGTGTGGGTGCGGGGAGCGAGGGCGGCCATGGTGATGCGGAGGGAGAAGGACGGAGACGGGTTTATGTCATACCGGCTAATCGGCGATGCCTTCATGGGCGGGCCCCACGTCGAGAACCAGGCCGACGAGTCGGTGAGGCCGTGGAGCGAATTGATTGTGGTTTAGCCAGGCAAGGCTAGAGCGTGAGTCTAGACGTTCTTTTTTTTTTCTCTTGTTGTTGTTGTTGTTGTTCTTCTCCCCTTGCCGTCTAAGTGTGTGCGTACGTGTACGTGTGTAGTAGGTATGTGTGGTGAGGCCGCCAGTGCCAATTCAGTGCAGTGCAGTGCAGTGCAGTGATACAGCGCACACATCATCACCTTGCACGCACGCACGCACACACATCTCACCTCATCATCCCACACACCACATGCATCCATCTCGGACCACAACTGAGGCCCGGTCCCGCCCCTCCAAAATCCCCCCTCCAAAATCTAAATTCTCAATCCCCATACTGTCCCCTCAAATGTTTCGCGCCACAAAAGGCGTTCCGCTCTGCTCCCCCAGGCCCGGGCATTGGCCGACCGTCCGTTGGTTCAACGCCAGCAACTAGCGACGTCAGCCTCCACCAGCCGTGCGCCATGCCATCATATCACTCCGGTCCCCTGACTCTGCTTTAGAGCCCGTCCCCGTGATCAAAAAAGGAGCCGGCCAGAAAACCGGTTGTGGTTTCTTCACTTCTCACTGCCGACTCAGTATCGCCTCCCCAATTACTCGCCAATTCACCACAAGATGCTCGAGGAATCATCGCACGTCGTCAGCCTCGACGGCGTCTGCCCCGAGATCGTTGACCTCATCTTTAGCGCCCTGCCCACCGAGTCGCTCCGCCGTCTGCGCCTCGTCAACCACCATCTAGGAGCAATTGCTACAAAATGGGCTTTTCAGCACGTCCGTCTTGGAGCCAGAGGCGTCTCCTCCGATCATGACCACTTCGCCTCCGTCGCTCAGTCTCCAACCCTCCGTCGCTACGTTCGCGAAGTCACCTGCGATACCTCGCTCGGCGCCGCATCAACTATCGATGGCGACTTCACCTTTGCGCTGCCCAAGCGCTTCTTGAATGCGCTACCGCTCCTATCCAGCTTTCGCAATCTCACGGCTGTCCACCTCCGCTTCAGCCAACACACAAAACATGTGTACACGAACGGCACCGACACGGAGACGGACAACTTCCGATACCGCGTGTTAGACACGGTATTCAATTGTATAGCGGGCACCTGGTCTGCCGAGAGACAAGAGATTATGGATGGAAAATTACTGGGCTATGACTTTGACACCAATTACATCACGGCCCCTCTCGAGGTCTCAAATTCGGGGCCACTCCCCATCAGAGAACTCACAATCTCAAATTTAGCTGATTTCAACGACAAGCGATTTACAGACTCGGAAGTGTTTAAAACGGTGCTCGCGTTGCCCAGTCTGGTCGACATGAGGCTGTGCATCACGCAGCAGGTAGTCGAGCACGACCACGCCGGTGAGGAGCAGCCCGAGTCGGCCCTTTGGTTCAGGGAAAAGTACGACATGTTTGAAAACCTCCCGCGCACCTGGCTGTCCCCGTCAATTGCCGGGAACCTGCGTGTCCTGTCTCTCTACTCACGCGACTACTGGGGCTGGAACCCACGGATGGATTTTCGGGCTGTCAGACCTGGCAACGGTCCGGACTCTGGATTTCCCCAGCTCAAGGTGTTGGCACTGGGCAAATATGTCTTCAGTCACGAGTGGCAATTTGACTGGATCGCATCGCTCGGCCAGTTGAACGCCTCGGGCGGTCTCGAAGAACTCTATCTCGATCAGTGTCCCATCATGATCCAGGCCAGGCACCAAGCACCAGCCGACTACGGAACCCGCGTCATCGGCAAGGACTCGGATGGAAACGACGTAACCGTCTCGAACGAGGGCTACTACCGCATCGAGGGCATGGTGGAGGAAGACACGTACGACTTCGATATCACTGAGGAGGATTTCCCGATGCGCTGGCACCAGGTACTCCGGGGCTGGCGAAAATCCATGAAGGCGCTCCGAGTCTTCAGAATGGGCAATAGCTCGTGGAATTTCGCACCGCAGCAAACGGTAGATGCATGGCGGGCGGAGAACCGCTTCCGCGAGGCCGATCGGGATCAGATCCAGAGCCGCTTACATCACAATAACTTCCGCAACTTTAGCCGGCCGTCACCTCCACCAGCACGTTACCACCGACGACAAAATGACAATCTGGCTAAATACAGGCTTGGCACGGGAATTGATCAACACGTAAAGTTCCAGGCCCGATATGTCTACTTTGACATCAAGGATGGGCCCAGCGAGTGGTGCGACGTTTTCTGGCCACCCTCTGCGTACCCCCGCCAGCCCCAGCTGGAGCCCCAGGTGCGCGACAAGGACATGGATGAGATCGCCCTTATCATGGCTGCGACTGACGCCCGACGACGACAATGAAATGTTTTTTTCTTCAAGAGAGGCACGAAACGATGACAACGAACGACGACTAAGATTATCGGATGGTTTCAGCCTCCGGATGAAACGCATAAATGACCGGGACGGCAATACATACTGATTTAGCGAAAACACAGCGTGGATGAATTATGACAACACCAACAAATAACAGAACCTATTAGGGTGGTCTCAGAATGACGGCTAATTTGGCTCCGGCCCAATGTTGAAATGTATTACATCATGTCTTTTTTTTTTTTTAATTCTTTTCTTTTATCCTTTGCGTGTTCAATTATCCATGTACTTACCTCATTGTACTTGCACACCGATCAGGGCAAATGGTTCACAAAAATAAATTACATGGGTTTTTCTGACCACACAACCAAGCTTTTTGCATGAACGTCACATTCATCCCCCCCAACAGCACATGATGTAAGAATGCAGAGACCCTGATCTGCATTAAAAAAAAATCATACTTTCCAGCCCCCGCGTCCCGGAAACTGAGTTATACTCCGTCCAGTCTATAGGGCCCCTCCCCGCGTGCTTCAGGAGAGTCGACGAGCCCGCCTGATTACCTAATTGGGCGGTGCTACGCCGCCGGCCGGGGGTCAAAAAGCATCCCTACTCCGAGACAGCCGAGTGTCTGATGGAAAAGCTCCGAAGCCTGCTGGAAGGGCTGCAGGCGCTGCAAGGGCGCTAGGGGGGTTGCACTCCATCTGGGGGCGGGTTCGTGACGGGAGACGAGCGGATGGAAAAACCTGGGCCGGCCGATCCCTTCATTTGGGCAGACGTTTCTCCCCCCTCGACACTTGGCCGACTTTTGTTTCAGGCTCGTTTCCGCTGCCCCATGCAGCCCACGGACGAAACGTCTCCGTCGGGTATGATCCCCGCGATGCTCATCTACATGCGTCTAAATGATCCCCATTTTGAGCTGTTGAGGGGAGGAAGGGGGGGAGGAGAATAAATATGTAAAATATCCGCCAGCTGCATGGAATTTTCGTAGAACAAATATCAAGGCATTCCCGCGTATCTCTTGTTCAATTCACCAGGTGTTGAATTTTTTTTACTTCTTCAATTCTGTACACATTTGCATCAATTCATCATGGTCTCCTTCACTTCGCTTCTTGCCGGTCTTGGCCTGGTTGCCAGCGCCCTTGCCGCTCCTGGTGCCGCGGCCCCTAAGGCCCTGATGGAGAGAGCTGGAACTCCCAGCTCTACCGGTACCAGCAATGGGTATATCACATCATTACTCAGTCAAAAGTAACCCCGGGCTAATCACCTTTCACAGCTACTACTACTCTTGGTGGACTGATGGCGGATCCGACGCCACCTACACCAACCTCGACGGCGGCAAGTACAGTGTGACCTGGGGCACTGGAGGCAACTTTGTTGGAGGAAAGGGATGGAACCCTGGTGCTCGTCGGTAGGTCATCAACTTCCCAAAAACTTCCCCAAAGATGCATGCACTAACCTGGCTGCAGCACCGTTACGTACTCTGGTACCTACAGCCCCAACGGCAACAGCTACCTCGCCCTGTACGGCTGGACCACCTCGCCCCTCATCGAGTACTACATTGTCGAGTCGTACGGCACCTACAACCCTGGCAGCGGTGGCACTTACAAGGGCACCGTGACCAGCGACGGCGGCACCTACGACATCTACGTCAGCACCCGCACCAACGCCCCCTCCATCATCGGCACCGCCACCTTTCAGCAGTATTGGTCGGTCCGCCAGACCAAGCGCGTCGGCGGCAGCATCACCACCGGCAACCACTTTGACGCCTGGGCCAAGCTTGGCCTGAGCCTGGGTACCTTCAACTACCAGATCATGGCCACCGAGGGCTACTACAGCACTGGATCGTCCACCATCACCGTTTCTTAAGGAGATCAGTGGTTATGCGTGGTGTTGTTGTTTTTTAGCGTGCTGGATTTCAAGTATCAGACTGAAATTGGCAGTCACGATTCTTCATTCTTCGTGTATATATATATGAACCGCACTCAGGGTTGATCTCTGGCTGAGAATGAGAACATATTCACTGTCATAATGAAGCAGTTTGCTATGTGATGTAAACCAACTTGATGATGGACAAGTGAATAGTTACTTAACCCAAGCTTGTCTTATTCCCGAGCCTCATCGTATAAAGCAAGATAGCTCCAGTATCCAGGAACGAATAAGCAATTTACGTTTAACGCGTCATATGGCTAGACCAAACTACTGTACTCGCAGATAAATAAGGAAACACCTCGCCCGGGGTGTCCATTATAAAAGGTTCAATATAGTTATGCTCCATGGTTACATGACCAGGGTTGTTGAGGGGTGATAATTTCGGAAGTGTGTTTGCCGGCGGTATGCAGGGGACACTGATGCCTGTCTTCTGAGTGACCTTCAACAATGGCCCAAACAATCTCACCTTTTCTTCAACGAGGTAGCGTTCAGCTCTATTCCACTAATTAGAAACAAGTACAAATCGGTGAAGTTTTGCGAAATAAAGCAAAAAGGGAAATTAGACTTTACGAAACCCGGTTGAATTTTAAATACAAAACCTGATAAATATTTTTGCGCCAGGATAAAGCCCAGAGGTTACCCTATTGATGGAGACTGGTGCTGAAAACTTGGACAGGGCAAGGGGGACAGCCACCGTTTCGTCAAATGAACCATCGCGCATGGGCCATGTGCATGTGGAGAAGCGCGCCAGGCAGGGTACCAAATCACGTGTAGTCGCTATCAGCGTCATTCGTTTGAGCTGGGCATATCGTGAGGGGACTGGCTAGTTCGCATAATGCACGCACTTCGTACCTCTGTTATCACCAAAAAAAATATAAAAGTAAACTAGAGCAACTATGGGCTCGTGGGATTGCTACTGCGCTATATGCTCCGGACCTATGACGCGGGTCGCGATACCAAGGAGCCCCCCTAATGAGAGTGCACACAACGGAGAGGCTAGTGGTGAAGCTCCCAAGGCTCCGAATGGCGACGAGACATGTTACAGTTTGAAAGAAGACGATGTCAAGTGGCTCAAAGATTGCCGAGTCCTCGGTTATGACATTGATGCCGGCAAGTACGTACACACTAATACCCCTCTCCGTTTGCTGGTCCGCTGATACAACATTCAGAGCCTTTATATCAGGCCGTGCCAAGTACAGCGACTATGGACACATGTACATAGCATCTGAGTCCGGTGATCATCTCCCAGAACTTTTATGCTATGGGGCAGATGATTCAGAGGAGCATGAAGTCACATTTCCGTTTCACTGGGACTGCTATCAGATTCTCAGCCTGGCATTGACAGGCTCCACTGATCCGAGCCTCGTTAACAAAGACGCGTTATGGAAAGCCATGATGTCTGTGACGGAAGAGTTTGGCGTGCGCCTGAATGTAAACTATGACGAACCCGGCAATGAGATGGGGATTGAGTGTCTTGGGGAGCAGTTTTGGATGGCTCAATTTGGCGAAGAGGTCTTTGTCACGTCACCTCTTCCAAGGGATGAGTTGCGCGAAGATACTCGAAAGGCCTTGGAACGAATTTCCAGGATGCCAGCTCTTGACTCCAGTTTGGGTGCACGTGTGCGTTCCGATCCCTTTGGAGGAATCCCTCGCATCGTCCAAGACATAATCCTCGACCACCTAGACCACAAATCGCTCATGAATCTCCTCATGGCCTCGTGGCGCGTTCATTCTTCAACACACGGCGACAACGGTTTTTGGAAAATGCGAATCAAGAAGCACGCACCTTGGCTTTTCGAAGTGGATGATGTTTTCGAAGATCAAGAAGCTCCCGAAGGGGGGATCAAGGGCCTCTACCTGTGGGCTCAAAGAGTGGTGCCGAAACCGCACACCAAAGCTGCGCTGAGGAGCATTGTGAATCGCCGTCGCATTTGGTTCGTGTGCAACCAGCTTGCTGAGCTATATCACAAGACCGTGAGGGAAAAGGTTTCTACGGCGAACGCAGGTGAGGCCTGAGACGAGTCCACTTGTCTCCTCAAATATTTTGGTTGAATTGAAGGAAACAATGAATACATAGACTTTAAGATAGAGTTGAATTTGAAGCGCAGTTGATTGAATGTTCATTACTTGGAGACGCTGAGGCCAGATTGTCACGTGCGGTAGCTGAAATCTAAACACGGTGCAGCTATGAGGCGTGAGATGAGTTAACTATATAACATGGAGATGTTGACTGAGGAATTATGCTTGTAAAAAGAAATTCCCTATTTAGATACCACTTATATAACTTCTTGTATCATTCTCGCAATCCCCAAGCGCCGCGGTTGAAATCTACCGTCGTCCCATGTCTACCACTGCTGGTGTGTGTGCCTAGAGTCTCGCACTGTATGTTCATGGTTTTGCGACCGCACGGCGCTTTCATCCACTTCTTCTTTCATCACAAATTGATCACGACAATTTTTGGGATTCAGTTTTGTTTCCGCAGCCGTATTACCGAATACCCGACGTAAATCAATTATTTCATATCAACCCATAAACAGAACTTTTCTGCTCCTTCGCGGGGCGCTGCCCTCTGAATCGGACTGAGCCCAATCATCCACCATGTCGACTTTCAATGGCATTGTATCCGAGTTCCCTGACATCAGAAGTTAGTCCTACCATATTTTTAAAGCTGAATTGATTTAATATTTCCAGTCGACTACTTTCGAAAACATGCCGATGCGCCACCTCCACTTGCTTGCTTCTTGAGCCATGTGCACAGCGACCACCTCGCCGGACTTGAGAGTCTACGCTCGCCGTTGTAGGTGGTGCCTTGAAGTTTGCTTTCATGATGCTAAAAGAATTCAAGTGTCTATTGTTCCGCAGCCACAAAAGAGATTCTTCTGCGGCTGGAACGCTATCCTTGCCGCATTAACTATGCCAAGGGGATCTTGGAAGCAAGAGAGCAAACCTACAAACATCTCGCCAAGATATTAGTATGTGTTCTATACTGATGTTACTGCAAGTTTCCACTAATTTCAGCAGAAATCATTGCCTTTGGAAACTCCATCGATCATTGAGCTTCGCCCAAACTGCCAGGTTCAGGTGACCTTGTTTGACGCCAACCACTGCCCTGGCGCAGTGATGTTTTGTGAGATCCTACACTTGAAGGCCCTCTTACTAGAACTAACAATCGACCTGGCAGTGATCGAAGGGGATGGAAAGGCGATTCTTTACACCGGGGATATCCGTAGTGAATCTTGGTTTGTGAACTCGATTGCCCGGAGTCCCATACTTGTCGAGTATACATCGGGCATCAAAACTCTGGACAAAATCTACCTCGACACTTCTTTCATCGCAAATGTCCCTTTCCAAACCAAAGCTGAAGGTATTGCAGAACTCCTTAAGATCGTGTCTCAGTACCCTAGCGACACCGTCTTTCATATCCAAGCCTGGACCTATGGATACGAAGACGTCTGGGTTGCATTATCCAAGGCTCTCAAATCCTCGGTTAGTTTTGCCCGCGTGATGTTGCTTCTTTTCTAATGGTCTAAGATTCATGTCGACGATTACAAACTTCGGATTTATGGTTCTCTCAAAGCTCGGTCTTCAGAAGCCCGATTTAGTGGTGATTATCACTTAGCACCAGAATCCCCAGCTCTCACAGGGTATATGTGTGGAAACGCACCTCATCCTGGGTGTCTAACAGCCGATGAGTCTGTGCGGCTTCATAGCTGTGAAAAGGGTAACATGTGTGAGATGGCAAGACGGCCATCCACAGTCGTCATACAGCCCATAATAGCCCACCTGCCCAACGGAGACAACCTTGCTGAGGTTGGCGTCGGTGGCGGCGGGGATGATTTGCGACAAAAGGCTGAATTGGAATATCTCGATCAATCCAATCTCGAAGCTTTATTACAAAAGTCTGCTGCCATATTTCGTCACTAAAAGTAACAACTTTACTGACAATTGCCAGTGTTTTATCTTCTGATAAATTATCAGAGGACGCACATAAAACGCTCAAGAGCATGTTGACTCACGCGTCTCGAACAGGCCGAACAATCCACCTCAAACAAGATGGTTCATCTCTCAGCGATGAGAGCTCTCTAAATTATGTCCTCAAGCTAATTTTGGAGAAATCCAGTAATGACTCGAAGCCACCAGTCACTTCGGAAGTCGAGCAAGGGGCTTTGCCTAAATTGATCCAGTTCCCATACTCTCGCCATTCTTCATACCCGGAGTTGTGCCAGCTGGTCAAGCTTTTCCGACCTCAGGATGTGTGGCCTTGCACCGTAGATGTATCGGAATGGCTACAACAAGGTAATTTATCAAGTGCCTCCAACAAAGACAAAATACTAAATCAATTCAGGCACCAGCATCGCGTCACTTTTTGGAGAATTCTGTTCTGGGACAGACTTTGAACATGATATTAAAATGCAAAAACTTGCCGAGGAACAAACGCCTCCCAGTATGCCCAGTCAAGATGGCAGCCAAACCACGACCGAATCTATCCAAAAACCAGCATCTCCCGAAACTCTTCAGGTCCCAGCCATTTTAACTTATTCACAGAACGCTTCCTCTCCTCCGTCATCCGAAGAACTCGTGGTACTCATTAACCCATTTTCGGATACTCAAATCTCTGGCGTAACAGACACCAATTCTGAGGCGGATGTAACAAATGAGATTGAGGGCGGCTCCTCGTTATCAACACCCCGCCGGAAGCGATCATTTGACACCTTTTCAAACAGCGGTACAAACGAGGGAGGAGGCGCTCAGCCCTCTGAAACTGATCCGAACTCTTCGTTTTGCTCTGCCATCTCCGATCGGCATTCCATAGCTCGCCGAGTAGCGTATTTTCAGATGCTCGATAACCTGGATTCAGAAGACTGGCAGTCTATCCCTCTTATCTCGACCAGCAATGAGTATACAACAAACGATCAGGAGCTTTAGCGTGTCCATCCCTGCGCCGATACGTGTGGATCAATGTGTGTTGAACCCGGTTCGTGGCAAGGGTTATTGCATGGTGCGTAGTCGATATTGTATCCGGTATTATTGTCCTTATGCTAGTTCATACAATGTCAGGTTTTGTTTTGGCCAATGTAACATATTTAGAAACAATGGCTGGCCGGCGAGGGACCTTTCGATGGCTTCCATAAGCTGCCTCGCCCATCCTCTGGTGTACCAAAAGTTTTTGCTTAGTGTAGCAAGAAATATGCAGTAGTAGGCGAGAATCACGAGCGCATGGGGTCTGTGTGCACCAATGTCCATAAGAATGCTTTCATGAATACCATACATCCATGATAAAACCGCACCGGCTTCAACGTACACGCCAGCGGAAGCGATAAGTTTGGCACAATCGTGCAAGCTATTAACCGTCTTCAGATAGTGCTCCAGGCTGGATGACGGAACTTCAGACTCAGTAAACTCGCGTAGCTTCTTGATTCCATCCCATGTATCAAGAGGTAAAACGCTGGCTTCCAGATTTGGCAAGCTGAATAGATTTGTTAGCATGTGGTATAGTTCTAGCTCTACTGGCGTGCCCTTACCCTTCTGGAAACCCAAACTTTTCCAGGGGCCAGTTGCCATACACCAAGGCGGCAAAGTCGGATCTCAAGACGCCAGGCATGGTGGGCGCCAGAGTTGTCTTGATGCCTCTTAAAAGGCCAATGAGTTCTAGGAAATTATGCACTGGCTCTGGGAGTCGGCGGTCGGGAACGCGATTGGGAAGGGTGAACATGTACAACACGACGACTGAGGCAAAACTAAAAAGAGGCGCCCACATCTCTGGACAGATATTGCCCAAAGCTGACCGAAAACCCTCTGAACCGACGGTCTGGTGGTAATCCGACAGGTCCAGGTACATTTTGCGGTTGTTGGGCATGAGATAGGCCTTGTGGGCGGCTGAGATGGCTAGAATGCCATGCATGACAAAACTGTGTTGGTATCCCTCTCTGGGAAGCGTGACCCTCCAGACGTGAACCATTTCTCTCCGTACCGCCATTGTATCTGCGGCGACAGTGCAGTAATGGTGCATGAGCTCGAGGTTTTTCGCCTCGAGCTCCTGCGGAGGGAACGGCGCAATCTGGTCGCCGAGCGTTGGCACGACCTCTGGAGGATCACCAGGAGAAGGCGCCCCATTACCTTCGGCCGAGCTTGGCGTCGGGGGCAACAGATTGGACAGATTGGGCTGGGTCGGCAGGGGGGCGGAGTGGACCGACGACTCATCCGACGGCCCGGCCGAGAGGCTGCATGACACCTCGTGGCGCTTGCAATTGAAACATGTAGGATATGCTTCGTCGCACTGGAAAACGAGAGCGGGAATCAAAAAGTCAGCAAGCATGAACCGTCTCATCGGGTTGTGGGCGATTAAGATTTCATTGGGTCAGACAGCAGACAGAGGGGGCACTCTCCACGTTACCTTTACCTTGCGGCGCTTGCAATTGAGGCAGCCGTTGCGAGACTTTGTGTGGGTTCGTCGAGGCGGCATGTCGGACACCAAGAAGAATCCGCGGGTTCGCGTGGTGCAAAGGCGAGGGTTTTCTCAGGCGGCGAACCTGGCTGGTGGGCGGTCCTCGACTTGTATGAAATTGCTCGCTGACGAAGCAACCGTGGCTGTGAGGATGAAATCCGAGATGAAATGCTGCCGTTTTGCTGCGCTTCGCCAAGGTCCATTCCCTCGCATTGATGAAGAATCCGAGGGAAGAATGCGATGGCGAAGCCGAACCCTCGGAAACGTCGCTCGGTGCGCGGGTTCGCATTGGCACTAGGCCGAGTCGAGTAACAACTGGGCCCGACCACCCCTGAAGGCGCAGGACGAGCTGGGGGAAAAGCCATCTCGATCTCGCGTAGCTGCCCTGTGAGGCGCGCTTTCAATCGAGGCTTTGCTCATGAACAGGTCAATAGCGCGCGGTTTGCGTGGGTCGTAAGCCAGATCCGAGGAGATGAGAGGATACGAGGCGAGACACATGCAGCCTGGAGTAGTCGTAATCTGCGCTCCTTTTTCTGGGCAAATCTTTTAACCATAAAAAGATTCTACCACCCATTAGTTCGTTCATGTGTCAGACCAGTTCGCTTCCAGTCCAAAAGTTGTGGGAGGCGCCACACTTGTCCGAATTACCTCTCAGTTCGCCTTCCTGTCTCTTTTTCGTTATTAGCGTTTTTCGTATAGTTTGACCTGTCTGGCTTGTTTTTTTTTTCCTCCTTCGAATTAAATACCCCTCCCTCCATCCAACCCTCCGACGATCACAGCCCGCACTCAACCATGGTCTGCAACGCCAATTACAAAGACGCCACTTGGGCATATTATCGATTCGAGCCCTCAGTCGAAGTCAATACTCTATTTATTGTGTTATTTGCCATCAGCACAATACTACACATATTTCAAATATGGAGAACAAAGACCTGGTATCTGACCGCTCTGGTCCTCGGTGGTTTTTGTATGTTTTACGGCTCCCAAAATATAGCCTCTCCAATCGCTGACATAGGTCATTTTAGGTGAGACTATTGGATATGTTGGGCGGTTAATGGGCGCTTTGCAAGATCCAGGCTGCTGGACTATGGGCCCATTCATCATGCAGAGCGTTCTGATCCTCATCGCCCCTGCGCTCATGGCCGCATCTATTTACATGATCCTGGGGCGCATCATCATGCTTACCGACAGCGAGGAGTATGCTTTGGTCAAGAGGAAGTGGCTCACAAAGACATTTGTTACTGGCGATGTCATTTCGTTCCTGGCGCAATCATCTGGTTAGTGTGCACCCTTGGCCTTGCTAGTGGCTATCACCCGAATGCCTATCTAACACATGTCGTCTTTGTAGGTGGTGGCATGATGGCTATTGCCTCACTCAACAAAACCGGTGAAAAGGTCATCGTTGTCGGTCTATTCATCCAGCTTGTATTTTTCGGGTGCTTCATCGCCGTCGCCGCCGTCCTCCACCGTCGCCTATTAAAGAACCCAACCGCTCGAGCCAACGATCCCCTGGTCCGCTGGCAGTACTACTTGACTACGCTATACGTAGCGGGTACGCTCATTCTCATCCGAAGCATCTTCCGAGTTATCGAGTTCATCGAGGGTAACAAGGGTGTGCTGATGCGCAGCGAGGTGTACGTGTTCGTGTTTGACGGGCTTCTGATGATTGTGGTGTTGGCGTGGATGAACTGGTTCCACCCCAGCGAGATTGGCTTATTGCTGCGTGGCGATGAGCCTATCAAGAATGGACTGGAGTTGGTGAAGGTGGGCCGAAAGAAGCGAACGGAATCGATGCAGAGCCTGCCATCAGAGGCTCCTCGCAGCCGCGAGGTGGTCTAGGTCTTAAAGAGTTTAAGGGGAGCGGTTCTGAATTATATGAGCAGCGAGCTGTCAACAAGCTTGCAATGCGGAATTTTATTTTATTTATTTTAGTTATACGGGCTGCGATCAAGCCGGCATCGATTTTGGATTGAGTAATGATATATCGGCATATAGACTTGGTAGATGGTCTTGTCAGAGGCAAACAGAGCTATCTAGTTTTCTAAAAATAGCTTGAAGATGAAGAGAGGGCTTAATAGAAATTGTGCAATGTTCAAAGCTAGGTGAAATAGTGCTTCTTCCATCCCAGTGGTAGCATTGACTTAGGCTGTTTTAGCAAACGAAATTCCGGTGACGAAATCAACCAGATATGAGATGTCACACACCGTAGATAGCTTCGATAGCCTAGCCTGACCAACGCGGTGATGAGACCATCTAACCGCTATTGGGTTTGCCACGGCCGAGCTCAAAGGCATCAGACTGAAATAAGGTTCATCGGACCGAAATAGAGTCAACGGACCGCACAACAGCTAGACTAGCAACAAGCAGATATAAGAGACCTAGATAGACCCTTTAATTGATAGGACAAGAGCTTCTACATGCATCTGGAATCATAGCCATCTATTGATATGAGAACAAAAAGGAAAAAAACGCTTCTTTTGCCCTGAAAACTCCTGTCCGAGGCAAAAATGTGATTCCGCCCGGGATTGAACCGGGGACCTTCTCGGTGTTAGCGAGATGCCATAACCAACTAGACCACAGAACCCGCTTATTGGTTGGATTACGATCAACAGCGAACATGTGATTTTTAAGCCGCGGCCAGCCACATCGATCCCGCACAGCGCAGAGTTATCCCCTGACGCTTTGACCCAGCCTGCATCGGAAGAAGCAGAAATTCCCGACAGGAGTATTTTAAGACTATATTCATACTTCATTATTAGTTTCAGTGTCTATATCTCTCTTGGATTTCGGATTAGAGCGGGATGTTCCAAACACAAATTTTGAGTCTAGGGTATGTTGTGTGAGAAGAAGTTTTTTGCAATGCAACATCAACAGCGATCTTTCTCGGACAAATCAAAATCACTCTTTTTTTTTAAAAAAAAAAAAAAAAGTGTAAGATAATGAAATCATGAAGAAAGCAACATTGGCTACAATACCATGATTTGGGGGTGTGGCTAATAGTGAATTTAGCATATCTGGTGAGAATATCAACACATCAACAAGTTGCTCGAACTTTTCGTGTTTAATTGGGTGGGATAAAACCTATGGGCTTGAAAATTTAGAAGTACAAATAAGGTCTAAACCATTAACGTGACAGATAAAATTTCAGCTTAAAACCCGTAGGTAGTATTCCATCCCTTCACAATTTTATCCTGAAGCTCCTTAGGGTAATTGCCTGTAAATGAGGCTTCCTTCCATACAATCTCATGTTCGAATTCTTCAGGGAACAAACAGCACTTCACCACCTTGACGTGGTGTTGACCGGTTTTCAGTCCGTGAGATACATACGGAATCAAGCCAATATTCGGGTATTCATCAAAGAAGAATTCATTCGTCTGTGGCTGGCAACGTGTAGCGCTTGCCCAGATGACGTCTTTGAAGTTGGTTGGATCTATGTCATCTCCAACCAAATAAACCGAAGGAATGTAATAGCCTGGCTTGGACCCAAAAATAAGATGCCCAACTTTCGTGCTGAATTCTTCCATGTTGGTCTTGATTGCCCTCAATTCATTTCTGTCCACTTGCAAAATGAACCAAAGGCAGTGGGTCTCGAATGGATTCCAGACCATCTTGATAGGGAGCCCCGCATCCTGGCAGATGGTTAGAACCTCGGCTGCTTGCATCAGGCCCCATACGGTTTCGCTCTCTTCTGGAGCTCTTCCTGTTACACAGATGGGAAGAATTGGATCCTTTCTGTAGGTTATGGCATTGACCTTGAATACTGGGCAGGGTTTTGACTCTCCTGGGAAAATAAGGCCGTGGTATTCGGCCATAGGTCCCTCGCTCGCGGTCTCGGTGGTAGAAACAAGACCCTCAAAAACAATTTCCGCATCCGCAGGAACAAGAATATTATTTGTCTCGCACTTGGTTACCTCCACAGGATTTCCAGTCAGCGCGCCAATGAAATCTGTTTCGTTGACACCTTTTGGTAGTGGCATTCCACTGACCATGATGGCTGCGGGTGGGACACCGAAACATAGTGCAAACGGCATATCCTCTCCTTTGTCCAACCACATTTGGCGAATCACCCCAATGTCTTGTCTCGGCATGACTGGACAAACTAGAGACCGCTTGCCGTTCACCATACCGCGGGTGATTGACCAGTTGACCCAAGATCCATCAGGACTTTTTACAATAAACATGCCAAAAGTCTGCAAAAAGTTTCCTCCATCGTCTTGGTGTAGAAGAGGCGAGGGAAGAGCTGCAAGATCGATATCATCCCCGAAAAGTTTGAACTCCTTCACTGGACCCGACGCAACTTCCTTTGGTGGAATCTTAGGAAGTCGCTTAGTCTCGTGGATCTTTCGAATAATCTCCTCCCCACTGGCAGTGGATGGTAGCCCAAAAGACTTTGCAATTCTGATAAATCGTTTGCCCGGGATTTTACTCGCCCCAACAGGAGCACCCAAAATGCGAAAGAGACCCCCATCAGTACATCCCTTAACATTGTTGAATAAGGGTGCTTTATCCTCCGTTTCGCATGCCCTGCGCGAAATGGCAGCGACCTCTAGGTAAGGGTCGACCTCGGCATCAATTGCGACAAGATCATTCTCATCTTTGAGATCTTGAATATATCGACGGAAACTTTCGGCCGAGGATTTGTTGGTTTCGTGGGGATAGATTGCTGCACACATGGCCAAATCGGATGAATGTGAAGTGTCGTTTGTATATTATTTGAACAGCGGCTATAGGAATACACACCGACAGCGGACAATAGTTATTATATTTATAATCAAGATGAATCTTTTGATAGAGAATTCCAATTCTACTTTACATAAACATCCATGACGCCAGCATTTCGGAGCAAATTCGGAGAGTGGTTTTGCATCTCGAGCTTGCGTCAGTCACCGTCTCTTCTAAATTTCGATTTGGGCCTTTCAGAGACTACCTAGTGTTAAACTACGTGAACTAAGACGTAATAATCGAGAGAAAGGCAACGGTGAATTCTAGATTATTAATGATTTTGGGGAAAATATTCCCACCCAGACGCTCTGCTCAAGTGATCGGTTTCGTTTCCGATTGGCTGGTCACCTTGTCATCGCGCCCTATTGACGGGGCCTGAAGTCCACATAGACAACCGAGCCAATACGGAGACCATTTAGAAGTTGCAGTTTGGTAACCTGTTCCACTGCGGTGCATTGTCAAAACATTTCCGGCTTAAACCCAAGAGGCTGAATCTACTAATACTCTGGAAGGACCGAATGAGCCGCAGTCTCCATCCAAGGAAAATGACGCAGGAGGCGCTACTAGATCATGGTGTCAAAGGAAAAATTGGATCGGACGTAAACGGGCCATAGGCTGCCTCATGACCTATGATGAAGGAAAGCTGAATGAAATTTGCATATAACTTGCCGTCCATAGTTCCGAATTGCTTGTGAGCTCCGTTATCTCAGTAATCATCAAATGACAATGTCCCCAAGCAATCAAAACGGCAATTCTTCCGTACAGACCGGGCCCACCGGGAGACGAAAGAGGATCATAGTGGCATTGACAGGCGCCACTGGTACCGTGCTCGGCATCAAAGCACTCATCGCTCTGCGCCGCCTTAATGTCGAAACCCACCTCATTATCAGCAAATGGGCTGAAAACACTCTCAAATACGAAACGGATTACACAACCGCAAATGTCCGCGCTTTGGCTGACCACGTTTACAACAACCACGACATGGCTGCGCCGATCTCAAGTGGATCATTCAGAGTGGACGGCATGATTGTCGTGCCTTGCAGCATGAAGACCCTGGCTGCTATCAGTGCGGGGTACTGTGACGATCTCATATCCCGCGCAGCAGATGTAATGTTAAAAGAACGACGTCGGTTGGTCTTGGTCACACGGGAATGCCCTCTAAGCGGCATTCATCTTCAAAACATGCTATCTGCAACTCAGAATGGCGCGATTATATTCCCGCCTGTTCCGGCTTTCTACATTCGGCCGTCGTCGATAGACGATTTGGTGGATCATACCGTCGGAAGAATTCTGGACTTGTTTGATTTGGATACAGAGGACTTTGATAGATGGGGAGGATTCAAAAAAGACGAACATTGACAATAAGAATGTAACTCATAATCGCATACTTGTCACTTATAGTTAATAAAATGAGATCTTAGCTTCTATAAACTTCCAGTCGAATGAATTAGAGAAGATTGGAAATCATATTCCCTCTCCGCTATGTAATGACTTCTGCATTGACTAGTATTTAATTTGATATGGCGGGAAGGGAATCAATATAATGCTGCAGTCTTTTGCTAAAGCTTATTTTATGATCGATGATACATAAGTGACTAAGCTGGCTCGCAAAAAATACGTCTGCAGATATGGTTTTATTGGAGGTTGCCCTTATAATGTACGGAGCCAGTGCCTCCGTTGAGGACGTGCCGTGTAACCGAAGCACCGCGGAACTCTATTTCACCTAGATCAGGCAACTTTGAGTGGGGGGTTTCTAATATCCCTACCCGAATTTTACTAGATTAAAGTTCATTAATAAGAATATTGGATTTATGGCCAGAGAAAACACCAAGGGTCATCTGCCTAAGCCAGCAAATTCCACACATGGTCCGTTCCGCTCCAAGAAAGGGAACTGTGTACGAAGGCTACCGTAGCTGTGGATATATGGTGGAGCTTTCCATCCATAGAACCCCGTAAGAAGATTAAGCTAGCGATGTACAAATATTGTAGTATAACTATATGTAACAACACAGATCCTTCGTAACAATGGAACGGAAGCTGCTGTTTCATTGTTTAGATATTGCGCTTAGACTGCTATCTAGGAGAATGCCCAAAGCATTCTGCCTCAAAAATAAGGTGGACTACTCATGATTGCTCTATTGATCTTTTAAAGCGATTCATTTTGAGTTGTCATGAAGTTTCGGCCCATTTCGGCTGTTGTGGCTTTTGGTAGTCTGGTCCGTGGCGATGATTTTGACAACAATGCCGAACTCGGAATTCAGAACATGAATCTTGATCAACAATCCGTTTCGTGCGGCCCTGGTATTGGCAGCTGCCCTGAGGGACAATGCTGCTCCCGTTGGAATACCTGCGGTATCGGTATATCCTTTTGTGCAGGTCCGGGTTGTCAGATTTCTTACAGCAATAATAGTTGCGATGCCAGGTAACCGTTGGAATAAAAAGACATCGGCTGTCTGTGATTTTAACCTTCACTTAACAGCACCCGGCCCACTGGACGTGATACGACGGACATTCCCAGAATCACCAACACAATAGTGCCTTACGGTAGAAGAAATTCAGTGCAAAAATACTATCCATATGGAAATTAACTGGATTCATAGGTCACTACATAAAAAATTGCACAAAGCCGGGGATGATCGCGCTTACATTCGATGACGGCCCCTACATATACACCTCTAAGATTCTTGATACTCTCAACGCCAACAATGTCACGGCCAGTTTCTTTATCAGTGGTAATGTTTTAGAAAGGGGGCAGATTGATGACGCAACGAAGCCCTGGATATCAATTGTGAAGAGAATGCACGAAGAAGGACACCACATTGCTTCTCATACCTGGACTCACGAAGATCTCTCAGCAGTATCCCCGACCATCCGTGAGAAGCAAATGATTTACAATGAAATGGCCTTTCGTAATATTTTTGGGTGGTTTCCTCGGTACATGAGGCCGCCGATGGGCAGTTGCAGTCCTGGTTCGAGTTGTCTTGACCACATGACTAGCCTTGGCTACCATGTGGTTCTTTGGAATATTGAAACTGCTGACTGGGATAACAACACTCCTGCTACGATTTCTAAGAGCAAAACAAATTTTGCCAACGCTTTGTCGGCTGGCAACCCCAGTACTGATAGCTTCATATGCCTCTGCCACGACACTCAAGAGCAGACCCAAAAGGTTCTATTGCCATATATAATTCAACAGACTAGGGTTAAGGGATACCGCTTTGTCACGTTAGGTGAGTGCCTGGATGACCCTGAGACCAACTGGTACGTGGATGCCAGAGGCTCTTTGTAAGACTAGGGGGCCAGTTAGCTCTGGTAGATACTGATATAAAATTACGGTATTTGACTTTGAACCCATACACTTATTTGATGAATAATACCCAACAACCACTCATGTCACATTAGCTAAAGCAAACCATTCAAGGCTTATATCCATATCGCCCTGGCGGTATCCCACAAGCCCGTCTAAATACGAGCCTCGGAACCAATTGCTCCAGCACATCACAATCTCCCCAGTTTAATCTTGTGGTTGAGATTGTGTAAAACTGAGCCCCGATCTTAGATGCTAGCTCCTCGCCCTCGTCGCGTGACACAACAGGTGGCTCATTGCTGTGGCGATTACATATGACAACTTTCGGCATTGCACCTGGATCTAAAGCTGGACCTTCGGCGCGGGCGGCGGCAGCGGCAGCGATAGCTGGCTGTCGCTTTGGGCTTGGGAGGCACCGTCTGGCTTGCTGCCGTCTCCTTTTTTCTCCCTCGCTGTTTTGGTTTAGACAGGACCAGAGGTGAGACCACGACATCTTTCTTTTTGGGCGTGGCTCTGGTTCTGGTACCTCAATCTCGTAACACGAGGATGTCGGATTCAACGCTTCGATAAGGTCGTTGAATTTAGTTAGATCCTCAAAACTTTCTCGATTTTCATCGTCGTATGCAAGTACAATCGCGTCGCATCCGTGCAATTGGGGGGCTATGCGCCACTCTTCCAGCAACCGTGGAAACATATCGAATTCAATGTGGATCATCTTGTCACTCAAGGTAACATGTG
This sequence comes from Calonectria hongkongensis, assembly GCA_017140755.1. Classification (NCBI taxonomy): domain Eukaryota; kingdom Fungi; phylum Ascomycota; class Sordariomycetes; order Hypocreales; family Nectriaceae; genus Calonectria; species Calonectria hongkongensis. The sequence continues at coordinate 299,607 of JAACJA010000027.1, read as the reverse complement.
CCCTCTCAACCGCTCTGTTGGGTGTATGAGAATGTGTAGGCTGCGTTGGGGGGATGAGTAAAACCTACCCAGTTGGATCATATGCACAGGGTCGTTCGGACGAGGCGAGCTGAAGAGACCAGATCAGCCATACTTCTCTTTCGGCCTCAGAAAGATAACGAATAGTATGCATGCGTACGTACTCTTTGGGCAATTGCATCTGGCTCGGATTGACTGTTCACGCTAGGAGAAACGTATATTCCGACGTGAGCAAAATCCACAGTCATCAAATCATGTTCGGTTAGCTTCGCGAGGAAGCGGTCGACCAGTGCCGATTCTTCGTGTGTGAGAGCCATTTCTGGTTCTTCCTTGTTCCTTGCAGCGGAGACAATGAATTTGGCGAACAAGACGCAGGCTACAGCTCACAGTCCAAGGGCGGGATGGCATTGCTCAAATGCTTCCTGGGAAGCGAGGGCAGCTAAGCCTCAACGGCTCAAGCTGAGACAGCCGGTCGCCCGCGCCCCCGCATGACTTTTATCGGGCCATCATAAGACCCCACAGGGCCCCTTCCAAGGTCATTACCGACCGTTTCACGCCGTTGAGAAACTAGCTTATCACGCTCGGGAGGATTGACAATATACTCCATGAGAAGATGTGCTTTTTCAATACCTCATGAGGCAATTAGGACTAAAGCAAGGGCAAAAAAAGATACAACATAGGAAATCCCACTGGAAGGACATAGATATCGTATTCTTTAGGTTGCAATGTGCAGTAGTCTGTTGGGGGCCATTCCTTCGTGGCATGTGCGACCGCAGCAGAAGCGAGGGAGACGCCCTTTCAGCAGATTTACCCATCCAATGAGGAGTAGCTGTTGGTTGGATGAAATAAGTGCTCTGATGTTTATTTTTATTTCATTACCGGGCTAAAATTTGGGGCTTCGTCCCTGCGTTGAAATGTCGCGCGGTGCACTTGTGTTAACCCCTGTCTAGTGCACTTGACGGGTTTCTGGCTCGTTCTATGAAGGGTGTTGGCGTATGGTGACCACGGCAGTAAATTAGGTTGCGGCGCCTTGTAAATCAGCCGCATCTCATCATAGTGATCCGCTGGCCTGTCGTAACAACAATACAACTATGGGCAGAGTGGAAGCGGGCTGGATTGATCCTATCCTGAGATGGCGAAAGATTCTGCCTTGAATTTGGCCAATTGGGGCTTGCATTTGCGATGCTGTTGGTTGTACAATATTCCTTTCGGACCTGCATGTAATCGTTTCACCATGCCCCAGCTGTGGCAATGTCGTGCATGGGCTCAACCAACACCAACACCGCAATGAGCCGAATACCGCAATGTCGCTCAGACCATACTGATAGTAGTAAACGTCTGTGCCTTCACTCGCTAGACTCCAGCTTTGTGGAAATGGAAGAACATAAAATCTTCTTCGTTTCGCTGTTTTTCATATCCTCCAGGGCATACACTCTTTAACAGTCATTTAATTTGACAACTTACACTCGCTTTTTTTTTTTTTGGCTGTTCGGCCTCGCTCCACTATCACCATGAGGTTCACCTCTGGCCATATATTGCTCTTAGGAGCCTTTATTAACTCAGCATTTGCAGCAGTGAGCCACGGAGACTCACCCGGGCCAGGATATGGAAATCATCCTGAACAAAGTTATGGACAGCATCCCAATCAATGTTTTTACGGGGAAGTTTGGTGTCATGATCGATGTATTTTGCGTAAGAGTCTATTCCCGAGATACACTTATTTTTACTTCACCCAGAATACATGCTCAGAAGTTCCCTAGCTCAACATGGTCAAGCGTGCTGCAAATCTCCTCGCGGAGATCACCATATTTGCAGAGCTGGTAAGTCAATCAGACTCAAAAAAAACGTAAATTTGCTAAAATATTGGTAGGTACAACATGCTGTGGCCTCGGATGCTGCTCTAAAGGCTCAACTTGCAACGTTAGAGGCAAGTGCGAGAAGTTGGTAAAGACTACTGATTCACATGGCAAGCCGTGTACCTCTACTTTCCTTGTTAACCCTACGGCGGGACAAACCACAGCTCACACAACTACAAACACCAACACTGCTGCATTGCCTCCCACATCGGAGGGTGTGAAGCCATCTGTCACTACTGCTAGTCCGTCTGGCACCCATTTGTCGGTATCTCAACCAGTTTCCCATGCTACCAATTCACAGGGTGGTCTTGCATCTAAGCCTCCAGGCTCGGTAGGAACAGTCCATAGTTCGGGTTCTGCTGGAACAGCGAAGTCTTCCGCATCTGAAGGCTCAACAGAACCATCGAGACCCTCAGGGGTGTCTCAATCGGTATCTGATCATGCTTCTGGCCATCCTATTACGAGCAATGGTGTGCCTACTGGCAGTGCGGTCGCAACGGGTTCAAACTCTCCCTCTAGTGCTCCCCAAGTTAGTTTGGGCTCATCCAACGGGCCAGGCACAAGAGGTCCCACTGCTGGAGGACCTGCTGTATCCAGCGGTCTGGGTGGAACTAGTGGAACTGAGACGGGTGCGCTTGATGGAAGTGCTAGCCTATCATCCTCATCTAGGCCTGTGACCGGGCCTGGTGCTCCTGAATCAAGTGGTAGCTTGAACACGAGAACAGGATCTGAAGGTAGAACAGCTACAACAGGATTTGACTCTCCGACTAGATCAGATGAGGCTCATTCTCTGACCAGAAGTGAAGCTCAATCACATAGTGGAACAGCTGGGTTTACAACACGACCCGGTGCACAGCCAACATCTGGCTCAGATTCCAGACAAACTTCTGGAGCACCTGGAAATTCTGTCTTACCTAATGGCTCCGGAACGGGGGAATCTTCCGATGCCGGAGAGACTCCTACTTTGACCCAAAGTTCAAGGGTAGGCGTGTCAAACCCAGCCTCTGGCACGGAAGCAACGGGAACCAGTCTAAGGTCTGCGTCTTCGGCTGGAGCAACACCTTCTGGTAAAGATGTAACTTCTGGGGCGCGATCACTTGGACAAGGTGAAAATACTGGAGTCTTCACAAGTTTAAGGGAAGCTTCTGGAACCATTGACTTCCCGACAGGTGCTTTGTCTAACACCGGAAGTCTAACGATCTCCTCAAGTTTTCCCAAAGGTTCTTCAACTGCCGGACATTTGACTCTGCCATCAAACCTGCCTGAGGGATCCTCAAAGATTGGGAGTCTTACTGTCCCCTCTGGATTGACCAAAGATTCTTCAACTGCTGGACATCTCACTTTGCCCTCGAATCTGCCTGGGGTAACTTCAGAGACTGGAACTCTCACGCTCCCCTCTGGATTGACAAAGGATTCTTCAATTCTTGAAAGCCTTACTGTCCCTTCCGGTTTAACCAAGGTTTCTTCGACAGGGACCTTCCTAGTTCCATCTGGTTTACCAAAAGATTCTTCAACTGCGGGAAGCCTGTCCTTTCCCTCTGGCGTGTCTAAGAGCCCTTCTACAGGTGAAAGCTTGACTATCCTTCCCGGATCGACAGGTACTGTAACAAGTGGGCACATTACCTTGCCACCAAAGATTACTACTACGGAAACTTTGGCAACCTACACAACTTGGCCACCATTTACCATAACCCCTGTCACCAAGACAAAAGATGGGGATACTCACAAATTTGTTCCCTGTAATGTATGGTGGTTTTGGGTAAGTAGACTCGCAATTGCTTTCCTGCGGAACATTTATACTAACACCAGTATCCAGAGTTGTATTAAAGGGGGCGGTGTCGACATTCTCGGCTGGGATTTTGATCTTCCACCTGGCGTTTACATGTGCGTTAAAAACCTCCCTTTGGAAAACTGATACTAATACCATTTCGCACTTGATAGCGGGCCATGGCCTTCTCCATCAGCGATATTTCCGAAGGACATCGTGATAACCGGAAGCATTCCTTTTCCAACACTAACGTAAGTGTTTATGTCTGCGATTTGGTTTAAATACATGGTGCATGGACATCAAGATTAATTGCCGAAATATCTCACAGTATTGGAACCGATGGAAACCCGACTTATTCTGATGAGCCAACGTCTTGCGAGACTCAGACGGCAACTCTCTGCGCAACACTGACCTCCTACGATGTGTCTGTCTCCCAAACCCACACCGTAACCACTGCTTCACACACCGTTTCACATTGCCAGAACATTCATGGCTGTGAGGTGAATGACAGAGATACTACAGCTACGAAGACCAACAGCTGCGCCATAAGCACCGTCACTGACGTTTGGGTATCATGCACTGCTTCTGCTGATTGCACAACGACGAGGACATCCCTCATCACTGGTTGCGATGTTACGGCAACTACAAAAAAGTGCATTCAGCCTACGGCTACCGGTGGTGGAGTGGCGCGAAGAGCAGATGGAGATGAAGTTGACGCGTGTGAAATCCAAGACAATTACGTTGTCTATGCACTTGACGGAACTAACAAGGCCATGACCGATTCAATCACCAGCGCATTAAATAAGTATGACTCCGAGTCTAAGCTGACCCTAACGTATATCTCACAAACGAAGACATTTGGTATCAATTTCTGGCTTATTCACTGTACTCGGACTGTTGCGGCCGAGTTTCGAAACACGCATACCTCTCTGGTAAGTGTACTCCGCTGTGTTAAATTGCGTATTGGTGATAGTAACTTCATTCTTATAGGTGGCCGACGTTTATTTGCAATCAAGCGGCTATAATCCAACCACTGGGATTGCTTACACTGACGGCACAGGATCTCCAGCAGATGTACCCTGGCACTTGGCATTTGTCGGTCAGCAGCCAAATCAGGATCTCGGAGATTATAAGTCAAGATATTACTTCAACGATGCGATCAGCTCTGGTACCAAAAAGGTTCCAGTATACATTGTAGATACTGGAGCCCAAACCAACTTCCCTGTAAGCTTCGAGATGTTGCACTTGTGGGGTTCATTATTTACTCACACATTTAATAGCAAGAATTTGATCACTACAAGGGGAGCGATAATGGCGAGCCCAGGCTCAGGTTTATCCATGTTGGTAAGGATATTGATCAAGTCAATGGACAGAATAACGAGGACGACTCTGGTATTGATCAAAAAGGAGAGAACGTGGAAGGTAAGACGCACGGAACTGGGATGCTTTCACTAGTAGGCGGAGAGAATTATGGCGTAATGCCTGATGGTATAAAGCCAATTTTGGTTCGCATGCCACGAAGAAATGCCATGGGAGGTGGAAGCACCTTTGAGGACTGGATTGAGGGAATTAGTAAAGTATGCGATGATGTTGGCGGAGCAAGTGCCGAGGCAAAGGCTGTTGTGCTCATGTCGATATACTTTCCGGTGCAGAGATTCAACCGTGCTCCAACTGATGATGCAGACTTACAGCCTGGGCAAACGACCGCTACTTACACGAAGGGCTTCAGTACTAGAATGCGGCAACTCCTCTCAGAGCTGGTGCGGAGAGGGGTTGTTCCCGTTACTGGGTCTGGGAACGATCAACAGGTGAGTGATCACCGCGCAACTCATTCTGCATCTTATGGCCTTCAAATTTGTCTTTGTGCCTAGAACAATGGACAGGAAGGCTAATCTACTCACAGAAGGATTCAGTTACAGGATATCCTGCTACCTTTGGTGCAAAAGACGCGTCAGGCAATTCTGACGTGCCTGAACTGCTTGTTGCTGGCGGTGTCTTTTGGGCACCAAATCCATCAGACCGAAAGAAAACGGATATTACTCTGTATGCCAATACAAACATGGACACCAAGGCTGATATCCCGAACATCTGGGCACCGGGACTTAACCTGATTGTTCCCAAAGTGTATCAGTTCTTGCGAGCTCCAGATGCAGCCCTGTCAGATCTTTATACCACAAGCAAGGGAACCTCGGACGGTAAGTCGATTTCCATTTTTCCTGTAAAGTTACCCAGGCGTCTAACTCAATATAGCTGCTGCTATCACCGCTGGTGTTGCAGCCTATTTCATCAAGATGCAGTGGGAAGGTCAAATAAAGCTGAAGGATACGAGCCCCCTTGGATATAAGAACTATTTGATAAGCAAAGCTTGGGCAAGACCTAATAACCAAGCTGGCCAACAAAATGTACCAGCTCTACGAGGTTTGTGGAATGGTGTCGAGCTGAAAAAGAGAAACCGCTATTGCTTCTGGTTAAAGCCAAAGAATTTCTTCGTCACGCGGGCCGACGAGGACACCTGCAAAATTCCGTGGGAGGATGACGAGCCCACAGCGACTGTTGCAACGACTTTCTCAACCTCAGTCCGATCTTCCACAACATCATCCAGCGCAAAGGCATCAGCCACTGGCGGATGTAAGAAAGATAGCGATTGTGTCAATACTCTATGCAATTCCGACCAAAAGCCTACTTGCTCTAACCTAGGGACCCTCCTGGGCGGAACGCCTTTCTGCTTGTGCAGCAACACGAACAAGTCAACAACGAAGAACATCGGGGACGAATTTACTGCAATTCCAATTCCTACCTTTTCCACAGAAGAGACTACGAAGACTACCAAACCTACAAAGGCTACAACGACTACATTCCAAAGGCCAACTGTTACTGTACAGGCGCTTGAGGAACGTAACAAGCAGTGCAACGATGTGAACGACTTCAAGGGCCATGCTGATATTGATGCCGCAAACCTGGATAAGGCATCTAACGATTTCTGTGACAACACCGTCACAGTGGACAAGCTTATGGGGCCTGGGGATTCAATAGGACCCACGAACATTGAAAAAGGCGGCATCCATTTCGAATATACCATTAGCTGGATTGATGGTTGCAAAACCACTGTCGACAAGCAACATGCGTATTACCCGCTCATGACCGATCAGAACAAAGATGACAAGTCTATAAAGGAGATAGACTGCGATATTGTCTTCTTCCAAGACTGGAATGACTGTGAGTGATATTTCTTTCTCCCTTTTCTCTCTCAGCCGTATCAATGAAGACTGACCTTTCTTGTAGGCACAAATGAGGGTGTGGGAGGATCTTATGATGTGGGTTGTTTGCGGTACTTGTTGAGAGCTGGGGTAGGGCCAGCGGCAACAAGCACTTGATGCAGCAACCATAAATCGAATTTAACCCATGCAGTCTTTTAATTGACGAGTTTCAAGGTATTCAAAAGAGTCTTTCTGTGCACGCATACGCTTTGTTATGTGCACAGAGAAAGCGATTTAAGAGCTTGATGAGAACACTCTCAAAAGTTCAAAACTGTGTTTTTTGTACGAAAGTCTTATTAATATTAAAAATATCTTATTCTTCTCATTTATAAAACGCTAGCTGAGATCCAAGCTTTGAGATGAGTATACGTATGCGCACGGGAAGACGGGAACTGACTTTCTATTCCAATCAAAAATGCATCACCCCGTAAATTTAGCGATTTAAGCCTAAAACTACGGCACAAATTTGCCGTCTGATCATCGCCGGTATGACTCAAGGTCATCCACACCGAACCTCGAATTTCACCCATCTTACCCATAGCTGGTGATTGGCGTGGTCGGAAAAACCACGCTGTGATTGGTCGGCGTAAGGGCTGAATTTCGTGGGATTTGGCTTGTGGGTGCGCTTCAGCCAGGGAACGACCGGGAAAAGCGGGCTGTCCAATCAGAATTGACGCTCCCTGGTATCCTTCCATGTTGATCGCTTCGCAAACAAAACATTGTTATCTCACTCAGCGTATGCATGTAGATTTGGAGCGTACAATATTTTAACTAGATCCCACCCTCTAAGAGTATGAATATTTGTTTTGGCGCAAGCAAGAGAAGAATTGGACAAGTTTTGCATCTGGCTACGACTTTGGCCAGAACCCTTCATTTTCTTAAATCTCGATTTCATTCATTCATGACTCATAATGGCTTCCAAAAACGTTCTTTTTATGACACCAGAAGAAACTGAACGGGTGAAGAACACAGTTCAGAACCAAGTGCAAAAGTGCCATGATCAGAGCGGCCAGCTCTGGCAGCCCGGAGACTCCAAGTCTTTGGTCCAAGAGGCCATTTCCACATCTCTCATGCAGGACATGGCTTCTGTGGCCTTTGTGCTGGGAGGACAGAAAAGAGACCAAGAAAAAATGGCCGCATATGCTGTTGGCCGTCAGTATTTACCTTGTACAGTTAACCTACAAGATCTTGCACCGATAAACCTTTCCGATCTACACCTGGAGACTCATCATCGTGGGTGTGTTCTGACCTTGCGACGAGTTTCTCCCGTGGTTGAGCTGAAGACGTATTCTTGGATGGTTGCCCAGGGGGAGTCTCCTGATGAAGCAACAACGGTAGAGGTTTTCTTGCCAAACACAGCGCACGGGCAAACCATTTTGGATTTGGGATCCGAATTCATGGTTAAAGAGCCGTACTATACCCTCAACACCCAAGGAGAACCCACAATTCGAATTGATCATCCTTCAGACCTGGTGATTTTTGTTTATAGTCTTGATCCAGACTCGTGGAGAGGCACGGAAACAGACACTCCATCCCGTTTTAAATCGGCAAGCAAGTGGAAGGAGGAGGGAAATGCTTCTCTCTCTAAGGAAAACTATAGCCGAGCTCACATATGCTATACCGAGGGGTTGAAGGCAAATATCAAGCATAGCGAGACAGATCTGCCTTTGCTACGCGATCTTTATCGAAACCGATCTTACGTCAACATTCTTTTATGTCGTTTTGACGAAGCAATAAGTGATGCGATCTCATCCCTTACTCATAAAGAAGATGAAGAAGGGAGGAGTCTTGATGCGAAGGCTTACCATCGTGCCGGCACCGCAGCATATGGGCTGAAGGATTTCAGCAACGCGCAAATTTATTTTGAGGCACAAGCGCAACTCCAACCTGAAAACCAGCACGCCAAACTCAACCTACGAAGAACCCAGATTCGACTCCAGGAAGAGGTTGAAGGAAAATACAATTTGAACAAACTTGTTAGCAACCTGTCCAAGAACCAAGGCCGACCCGATGTGGCAAATTTCAAGGGATGCACAGAAGTCAAGAAGAGCCGTGGAGCCGGTCGCGGGCTTTTTGCAACAAGAGACATCGAGCCAAATGACACTGTAATGTGTGAAAGGGCCTTTTGCCTCGTTTGGAGTCACGAAACAGAAGCCTTTTCTGCGCTTACGTGTGATGTCAGAGATGACGCTACGATTAGAGTGTTCCCCGCCGGCTTGCACAAGGTGGTGATGCAGAAATTACTCAATAACCCCTCTCAAATCGAAAAGGTCTTGGAACTATTTGGCGACTACAAGGGACTTGGGAATAAGCTCTGTGAACGCGATAGACGTCCCGTATTAGACATCTTTCAAATCCATGACATTGTGCAACGGAATGCATTTAGCCCAGGCCAGCAGGTGGAAGATGAAGATATTAGCAATGCAAGCACTGGCCTGTGGATTCAAGCATCATACATCAACCACTCTTGCGTCCCAAATGTCAAGATGGATTACGTTGGCGACTTTATGATGGTTCGGGCCACTCGCCGCATAGCCGCAGGGGAAGAAATTACGCATGCCTATGACGAGACCAGCGATTACGAGGTGAGAACAGCTGCACTTTTAAAGACATGGGGGTTTAAGTGCCAATGCCCCCTCTGCATTGCAGAAGAAGCCGACGGTCCAGCGGTGCGCAAGGAGCGACAGAAGCTGGAGAGCGAGTTTGATGCATTTCTGCAACGGGAAAAGGCGCCGGGCGCAAAAAGGTTCTGGGTCAGCAAGGCCAAGGGTCTCCAGAGGTCTCTTGACGCTACTTATGATAAGGAAAAATACAAGGGACTGCCACGTCGGGCGGTTCTCGGCATTGAGCAATGGCTCCAAGCAGCAGCCACCTCCTAGTCCCTACGTTCAACGCGCTTGCTTAATCAGGCTTTATTGGACAATTGCCCTTTCCTAGACGATAAATCAATTATACCATGAATTTTACGGCAGAAATATTCATTGATAGATATCATGCATCATTGTGATGCATCGATGAATCTGTCATCTGCATCGTCTCTTTGCGGTCATTTCGATCGGCTGTGCACCCCACACAACCTTCCGCAGCATGGGTCTTGTCAGCTTTCAAAAAAAAAAAAAAAAAAAACCCTGTTTTTTTTTACCATAATCCTAGCAAGTTCAGCATGGTTTAGGCGGAATAGTGGGTTGCTTCATGCGGACCGTTGCGTCCAAAGACTAGGCTTTGCCGTAGGTACAATTGACAAGTTGTTGCAATGATTGCATGTCTGCTCAAAGGAGTCCAAAATTGAGTGTTGTGCGTGAAAGTTCAAATTGAGGATATCTATATCTAATCTACCATTTCCATTAATCACATCTCTATCATCTATTTTACATGGACCAAAAGGAAAACAAAAATAGATGGCTTATTGTACAAATACCAATAACAAATGACGCCTAGGCGCTGGGCGAGGCAGCAGAACATGGCGTTAATATCGAAAGGTTGTCCGTAACACCGTTTAGGCAGAACCGAGTTCCATATGAGACGAGAGATCCTTGACAACCGTCTTCTTGATGACACGGCTAGGGTGTTGTATATTAAAAATGACGGCGCAAATGAGCATCAAAGCCGCATCGAGACAATAAATGTAGACTTCCGATGTCTTCAGAGGGCTGCTCTGATCCACAGCAAATTCAGCAACCCTAAAGAGCGACCGGATCATGATCAGAATGGAAGTGGCGTAGAGGATGAAAATATGTCGTTTCCATGGCAAGTCAGTTTCCTTACTGATAATGGTGGGCTGTCGCACAATGCGGTAATGGAAGAAAGAAAGAACCGCCATGAAGACACCAAAAAAGATGATCTGGATTCCTAAACCGACAAGAACAATGTTTCTACCCTTGTCTAGGCCGTCTTCGTCATCAGCGTTGGCAACCATGGCACCACCTAGAGATGTATTAGCGAAACTGTGTTACTAGGAGAGTTGGGCACTAACCAATAGCCTGTGCGGTGAAAGACAAGACATCGCCGAAGACAAAGATCTTGGTCATCCATTTGGTTTTGATAGGCGATAGTTTTTCTGCACACAAGAGGCGAATTATGCGCCCTAGGATCATATAAATGGAGGCTGCAAAAAGCGCTGGGCCCAACAGAATGAGGAGTGTCTGTGTGATGAAAGGGCCAGTGGACCAGTCTGGGGTCTGGTTTGCATTGACTGCGCGAGCGGCATAGCCTCCAACTTCGACTGTAAAGAGTTGTTAGCCAACTATACCAACGTTGGATGGTGATTTGCAAAGAAGAATGGACGTACAGAGAACACCAATGAAGAATGGCACGAAAACCCAGGCTTTGTTTTTGAGTAGTTGGTAGCAATGAATAACGCCAGAGATTGCGAAAAGGCCCGTGAAGATTATGGCAGCATTAAGCGAAGGGTCGTAATGGTATTTTGAGGGTGTGTGGTCGGCCATTGTAATAAGCGGCAGAGGATGGTGGCCCAGTTGTATGTATGGAGGATAGAGAATGATGCGATGAGTGATGGGTTGCTTGCTGGATGAATTGGACAGGATGAGCGACACGGGTATAAATATTCAATTATTTGGCTACCTAGAGGTTGTTCCCATTCATTCAACGTAAAATTTAAGCTTAGCCAGCAAACATATCGAATGCATTTCCCGTTTTGTGGTGCACTGCCATAGCAGCATTAGGCTGTGGTGACACTGCGACCGGTGAACGGCGATCGTTTTGCCGTGGTTTGGAAGCAGCCCCAACTCAATTGGCTTTGTCGGAGTTTTAGCGATGGAAATTCCGATGACTCGAATCGGTGGGTCGGATGTCAAAGGGCCGGTGGCACAGCCCATCGTTAGTGGCTATGCTTACTAGGGTGTCCGAGGATGATGCAGCGAAATGAACACAGCCACTATCATTTATATTCACCATCTCGTGCACGATTCATCGGTTCATTTTTTTAATTTATTACATTGGCGAGAAATATTTCCGATCACAAGCAATAAGTTGCTCAGAGCGACAAATACCTTCATTCCAAACTTGCTAAAGTGTTAATGTTCGAGACATGATCTTGAACTCGAGAGTTGGATATGCACAACTTTCATAAAATAGGTGGACAATAAAATGACTTAGTCATTAATACATAAAGTCATGATATCGACTAGCGATGGAAGTTTAATTTAAGCTCTGCTATGAAGGAGAACTTTTCTGCCGAGAAGGAAAATGTACACTTGATATAGAGTCAAAAACATTGAGAATGCATACAATGTAGAACCTACTCAATATTTGAGTGCTCTTCATTTAAATGTACTCTGCACAGATGGTATCGCCTTTGATATCCATGATGTCTGAAATCGTGACGTTCGGAACAAGATGCTGGATGAATAAAACATGGTTGAGGGTGGTCACGTTTCCGGGGTCGCCATTGTAATCGGTGAGCTCCTTTCCAGGGGCAGATAGACCAGCCATGTCCAGAACGCTCTGATCGGGAATATTGTTGCCGCCCATATCGTAGTAACGTGCGGGAAGATCAGCCTCCTGCCACTCCCACCAGAGCTTGTCTAGCCAGGCGTGGTGGAGGTAGAATAGAGGGTCGCCGTTGCTTTCGATGGGGTTTTTCATCTGAACATATTAGAATATTCGCTCTAGTATGATATGTTTGACGTCTTACCAAGCCACCAACAGCACCATGTCCGGCGCCGTGGGGGTAGCCGTTATAGCAGGACCAAGCATCGGTATAATTTTGATAGGCGAAGCATTCCTTAATGTAACTTGTGTTGGCATAAGTCCAGGAGTCGGGGTCTAAATTACGCTCAAGACAATAGCTGGCGTTGTTTTGGTTAGTTTTCATGTGCAGGGTGAGGTTGACGAATGGCCCATCGTAAATGCATTGGTTGTTGGCTGTGGGTTGTCAGTAAGCGAGTAACTTTAAGCAAAATGAATACCTACATTCTGATCCGTTCCCACCAAAGCCGGTGTCGGGATCAAAGACCGGAGAGTCCTCAACTAGCACTCCATCCATATACTCGACATCCTCATCCCAGTATGGGTGAGCACCGGTGTAACCACACTCTTCTTGAAGGAGCTTCTCATGAGCTCGAACGACATATCGGTGCCATGGGAGGAAATGTCCGACGTAATGGATGTAGTTGCCCTGGTAAATATGGGTGTAGTGGAATTCGTCCCAACGATTCTTAGCACCCTCAACTCCCACGGAAGGAGGCTTCTTCATCAAACATAGCTCAGCTTCGATGAAGGCTGGAGTCAATTAGTTATCAGAAATTTACTCGTCGGGTTCTCTATCTATCGACGCAAAGGGTGCATACCAGATTTTTCGCTGGTGGTGAGATTGGTCCTGGAATTTTTAGCTTTGCCTTGAAAATTAATGAATTGCTATCAATCTACCAGGCTTTTCGTTGGTTGAGCTGTGAGCATGTTCCATTCTTGCGCGGTTGGGAACTTGCCTCAGCCAGCATACCCCCAAGCCCGAAAACGGCTGCCACAACTTTGAGGTTGACCATTCTGCCAAGTCGCAAACTTGCCAAGAGACGATGCGGCACAGACGAACAAGAGATAAAAGTGAACTTGATTCGTTCCACCAAATCTCGCTGTCTCCAAAGAAGTAAAGATTGGCCTTGGCATCGCTTTTTAATAATTTTCGGAACGCTCGCATCTGTCAATACGAAAATCAGAAGATCCCGGATGTGCCAACCGAATTTTCGTATATCTCCGATACACGAGAAACCGCCCCTACACCTTTTTCGGCAAAAAGCTGTTAAACTGCGGTCATTAGGGGGGTGCTGGAGCGCGGGAATGGTGTGGGTTGGGTGGGTCAACGCGTAAGAGAATGACGCGTCCACCGAAGAATCTTGGCTACGGAAGTGACGGGGAAAACAGCTATGCAGCACAGCAAGCACAAATGATTCCTGAAAGCTCTCTTATTCGTGGCAGATGATTCGGCCCACTGTTTGGACTACTACGTTGACGGGCTCGCCTGACCCTCGGCTTCTCAGCTCCCGCACCACTCGGAAATTTTGCGCGTTCAAACAACCCTAGTGGCTGGCTTGCATCTGGAGAACCTTGATATAAGTCTCATTTTATTGCCGAATTCAGATGCCGCTGCAGCATATAGGTCAGGTGCTTTGATTTTGCCGGATATCCGTTAAGGGATCCAAATATCCTCATAAGCAGAGCGCTCTGTTCCCTCCCGGGGGAGCCGGTTAAGCGATTGATATCTTAGGAAGGTGGACAGTACCAAATGCTTTCCAAGGTCTAATTAGTCAAACGCCAAATAATTACTGTGATGCTCATAATTTGACTGACTCATCCTGCCTTGTGAATGACCCATTGACAGGTTTATTGTCTGCCAAGCACATTCGTCTCCCATATCATCGCAAAGTCATTGTTCGAGATTGATGATTTATTCTTGAACACACATTGAAAATACAAATTCAATGTTAAATTCTAAAATAGTTGCCGTCGAAATTGCGTCCATAAGAACCGCGGCCGAGACAGTTTTTCAGAAATACAGCGTTCGTTTCGTACTCCCGGGTAGGTGGCTAAAGGCGAAGCCAGCGCCCGAGTTCATGATACTAAGACGCGGAGCGGAACGTGCACTAGCCGCTAAACTGGCAATACGACGAGCGAAAATTAATTACTAACAATATTGGACACTGAAGCATGGGTCGTTTTACTGGTCGAAATACGAAAAACAATGGCGTACGCGACCGTTCCCCAGACCCACCTGTAGCACAGAAAACATTTTACGTCATCCGTTGCGTATTGATTCAGCCAGAGAAATAGTACACACACGCCCTCTGACAAGGTATACGAAAATTCGCGTCGCGGCAGAGGCCTCACCAAAATACATTGCTTCTGATTTGTCGGTCCGAGACTGTCTGTGGATATCCAAGCTTAGATGCAAAGTTGGGGTCGTAATCCCTGCGATCAGGGACAAACCAATCGGTAGCGTGGAAATACATGAATTTTTATCCCCACTGCTCGATACTCACCGTTTTGTACTAAACCGTTTTACCGAGACCTCACTGTCAGGGGTTAATCGCTGCCCCTCGCCTCTACCGGATGGCCTTTTGTGTTAGACTTTCACTTTGTATGCGAATGATGGTCGGAAGGAGAATCTCGATCACTCATGAGACTGGGGACTTACTGAAACAGGAATTCCCTACACTAGTCTATGAATAAGGTTTTCTATTTCACTGTCGCACACGGGAGTTCACATTCCCCAACACGCGGCTCATGCAACCTGTTCTAAATATAAAAGTTTGGTTTCAATATTTGCAACAGATTAAACAAGGTATAGGAAATGCGATAATCGCATTTAATCGCGTTCCACCTTGATATAGTACCAAAATTTGGAATTAAACCGTCTATGGTGGAGCTCAACTCGCAGCCACTGTCGGCTTAAGGGTGCATTTTCGGAATTAAACTAATTTTTATGGTAATTTGTAAGTCTAGCCCCAGACACGACTGATTCATAAGCGCGGCTTCCCCAACCTGCGCCCGATCTGACTGGAGATGCAGGAACATGGATAACCATGCAAAACTAATGCGGCCCGGTGAACGCATATCGAGCCTCTGTCGTGACGCGTCAGAGGATACCTCCTTGACGGCGAGGATGCAACCCATTATTCAATATGGGACCCAAAAGGCCGGGGTGTGGAGGGGCCAAAACATCAATTCATTGACTACCGAGCCGCAAATGTGCCACTCAGGTAGGTTGCATACGCCTCCGGGCGGCTATGCTAGCTTGACGTAACGCCAAGGTTCGTCTCGCAGATGGCTGAGATTGTGGGCTGATTGAGACTGGACTGATGGCTGAGTGCGTGTGAATTTGGATGAAATGTATGGGTCTCAAGAACGATAGTACGGTGAAGCAGGTACAACGATGCGACTCTGCCATTGCGTAAGCTTTCGACGAGTCCATATTGCTTCTCTATGAGCTATTCAAAAGTACAGAAGCTGAAATGATGAAAAGAAAACCTATTAAAGGGAGTCATTTTGCTCCTAGAGTGCCGGAGAAATCAGCAACATTCACTACTTGTCTTTCAATCTCAATAACTTTCACTTCGATTTTATCTCTGGTCAGCCAGATCTGATCAGCCAGCATTTTACCTCTTTTAACCGCAATCATGAAGATCGCCTCCGCCGCTACCTTGCTGATCGCCTCTGCTAATGCACTGGCAATCCAGCGTCGGGACTGCACAAGCCCCTCCACTCGTAAAGAGTGGCGAAACCTGAGTGATGATAAAAAGTCGAGCTATCTTGACGCAGTCCAATGCCTCAAGGACTCCAACTCTCGCCTCTCGTCTGGGTCCGCAAGTCTCTATGATGACTTTGGCTATGTCCATCGCAATCTCGACAGTGACAGTAAGTTTAGTTTGCCAACTCGATAGAATAGTCAGCTGACTGAATCTAGTCCACTTCGTGGCCGTCTTCCTTCCCTGGCACAGATGGTTTGTTTACATCTACGAACAAGCCCTTCAAGACTGTGGCTACACTGGCAGCACTCCCTACTGGGACTGGACTCAGGATACCGATGACATGGCCGCTTCTGCCATTTTCGATGCTGATACAGGTTTCGGAGGAAATGGAGACTCGTCTTCCCAATGCGTTGTTGACGAGCCGTTTACGAACTGGACCCTTTCTACCCCTAGCGATCACTGCCTCCAGCGCGACTTTGACACGGAGGTCTTTGCAGAGTACTCCTCTTCCTCCGCTGTCGATGATGTTACAGGACTAAGCTCCTACACTCTCTTCCGCCCAGCTCTGGAAAACGGTCCTCACCGAGGCGCACACGCTGGAGTGGCTGGTGACATGGCCAACAACTACTCCCCCAACGGTGAGACTAATTGCTGTGCCACCCAAGGTTCTCTGCTAACAAAATCTACAGACCCAGTCTTTTTCCTCCACCACGCCAACATTGATCGTGTTTGGACCGAGTGGCAGTCTTCCGACAGCAGCAGACTGACCGAATATGGCGGAAACCGATACCAGAACAACGCGACCGTCGAGGCTGATCTGACTGATTCCGTGCCTTATGATGCCGAGCTTTTTGCCACCGACGAGGCGGTTGTATCTGATTTGATGGACACTCAGAGTGGACTTTTCTGCTACACTTACGAGTAGAGGATGGGGTCCCGAGTGAGACATGGACGCTCTTCGGTCGCTTTTTAGCAGCCAAATTCCAAAGACGGCACGACACTGAGTTTAGCATTTATCCTATTTCGTCAGCTTGACGCAAAGGGTGACCTACAATAGCAAATAGTCTACAATTTCAATGTACTTGCTTGACGGCTGACAGTAATGAAAAATTTTCAATGTGTCAAAGATTTTACAAGGATAGCATGTTGCAAGGGTAATGGTAAGATATGGTTAGATTGGCGATGAAGTTTGTCAATGAGATCCTGGTAGCATCTTCGTATTCAACAGTCACCAATCGACTTTCATAACGCGCCTTTTTTCATGTTAAATTTCATAATTTTCCTGAAATCGTACAGTATTTGCCCGTATATTTACATTATTCATAGTCATGTCAGAAATCTTGCCAGTGTCTGCAACCACACTCGAAACCGCCCTTTCTCCCCCCAAACAATCTCCATCACCATAACTCCCTGTGTTAAGAAGCCTTAATTGTATTGTTTTTAGAATATCTTTCTGTAATCTCTGTAAATAAAGACAGCGGCACTCGAAGACCCTCTAGCCTTTCTTGTGCAGAAAGTCGCCCCGGAAGAGTAAGAATGGGAGGGCAGTTTAGATTTGCATTTTTAAGACGGTGAGAATCCCAAAATACAAACCCAAGATATCTTTCTGGTTTTCGCACAATCAGCCCTGTGGAAATTAAGTTGTAATTTCGAGCTGACAACAATGACCAGCCTTGGTTACATCGATCTAGGCTGTCTACGCCACAAAACTCATCGTCGGCGTTTAGTGTATCAATGCCCCCCCTAGGCAGCGCAAGCAAAGCATCTTCCAAGAAATCGCCATATCTTGGATAGCTTTCTGCGATTTGGCAAACCTGAAATGACCGGTCGGCAAACAGGAGCTTGCTGATAAACTCCTGTCCCCGAGCACAGGCGTGTGACAATATACGGTCACGTCTACGATCCGTCATTCCGGAAAATAGGTCAAGCCCTAATGGTTCCAACTGGGGCACGTAAGAAAGCATCTCCTGCGCCGTAGTAGTCTTTTCCCCAGCTATCTTGGCATTTTTCGCAGAACAACCCGCATTCGCAGCAGCGTGCTTGGCATGCCCAACAGTCGAAGTGCGAGAATGGCTCTTGGACAATTGGTATACCTCATCAACGAAATAATCTTCCAAATGCGCAGCCACCATGTCCACAAGGGAAAATAGGTACTGATGAACTGAGCATAACTCCTCAACCTCCCATCTTGATATACGAGACAGAAATAAATTTGCTTGGTCTTGCCGCGTAAATGGTTGGTCTTCATCGGCGGAATGACTGAGGGGAAAACTGTGGCAATAAACCTCGAAACGAAGAAATGCCCTTGTTAACCTGGCGTGCTCCAGCGGTGACAATACAAGGCGGTATTGCGCTAATCTCTCATTATAGCATGGGTGTGACCAGATGGGCAGGTACGACGCATGTAGCTCATCAAATATCATTTTGCTTGCCCGAAAACTGTAGTCTTTGATGAATTTTTGCGTTCTGAGGTATATGCGACTGATTTCGGCAACGTCTTTAAAGGTAGGTGGCAGTGTGAGGCTACCAGTATGATATTCATTCATCATGGCTTCCACGGCTTCTTTACGGTTGGAGGCCTCGGCTCCACTCCGCGCATAGAAGGCAGCCAACGCATGCTGAAAGTTGAGTCCGAAAGCCCTCTGGAGTACTTGACCCAGGATCCGTTGTGGGGCAGCTAGAAAAGTACCGTGGCAGGCTCTCGAGGCTATTATGAGGTTGAGGAGATCGGGAGGCCACGGTATTGACTCGAGAATTATGCTGAGAAGTTCTGGCGAAAGGTCATCGAGCCCCGTCATGATGACCGATGGCAGAGTTGATGTTGAATAGTAAGTACCTCTAAATTGAGGACTCGATTCAACATTTCTATCTGCAAAGCCAATATGAAGTGGTCATGTGATGAAACCGTTACGACGCGTCACGGGCGGGGCCGTAATGTAACAGTGGTCTGGGCTTTGATCCTAAAGCGGGAAGCTTGAGGTTAATCATGTTGGTTCCGAATGCCGAGAGCAAGGGCATTTGTGAGTGACAGAAATTCTGTAAAGACTAGGGAGCCTGCAAATGTGTCAAAAATATCTTTTTTATCAATCATTCTTGTCCAAGTTTTACTTTGGTGCGTTCTTGTATCGTCTCGAACTACGCTCGGATGTTTACGTTGTAGAGTCACGGACTCTTGGCCTCAGTGGGGCCTTACTGACCAGGGATACCTGAAGTGATGTCGCAAGCGCGTAAAAGGAGGTCAGAGAATTTATTAGATGCATATCCCACTGATAGTAGAAGCCACTGTATTACGTGTTGAACGAGGCAGACTTTTGTCGCTAAACATAAGTTCAAATGGTAGACACACACCGCTGGTTTGATGTATTCACCCTGATGAGATCCGAAAATCATCTAAGAATTTCCACCCAACCGTGAAAAATAAAGAAGGATACATATTTTTTAGGCTAATTAATTATGAAAGTTGCTTTAGCCAATCGGAAGTACCGACAAGCGCGTGCAACATTACCAAAGCGACGTTAGAGTGATGCATTCGCCACCAGATTAGAGAATTCTCAGGGGAAATGCAAGGAAAGGGTAGCATTCAATTTGACATGTAGCAAGCTACCTGGTTTACTTCGTTTGGGTTTTGCGTTCTGAAATAGACAAAAGCGTCCGCACCCGGCGACGAACAGATGATTGCTTTGACTGTGCAAGAAATTGGGGCTTTATGATCCCAGCCCTATGTTTTCGGATATTAGTCATGAATCTTCATCTCAAACAGAAATAGACCTACACCCTTCTCTTCCTTTTTGATTTTTGGAGATCCTTGTGCCAGTTTTGCATTAGCAATGTGAGCGATTTGATGCTACTCGAGCGCTCTGCAATCGTGGACTGAGTTTCCGCATTTATAACTACATTCAGGAAAGACTTTGATATATCATCACCTGATAGTGAGATATCTTCGAGGGTTTTCCCGAGACTTTTGCACTCAGTGATTGCGTCGGAGAGAATGGTGGCAATCTGGTTCCCCGGCGCTTTGGTTTCTTGTTCGTTGCTGCACTGTAAATCAGGGCTGATTTTATGCAAGACGTCAATCAATTGCTGAACGCTCTTAGTCATGTCTTTGAACTCAACGGGCACATCTTTGAGGTGTTGATAAACCTCAGTCGACGTAACCAACATTTGGCTACTGAGACTGAGCAGCTGCAGAACAGCTGTGACGGGATTTTGAGACTCGGTCATAATGACATTATAGTATACGTGAGAGAATTGTCGCAGGTTGAGCGACGGGGGGCTGACGTGGCTTTTATCCCGCTATTGTATTCCAGCTTCCACTAAGATATGCTCTAGTCGCTCTAGCCACTGCCGCTTATCCGCCTTGGCAATTTAGGCTGCCTTGATCATTGTTTTCGAGTATAAATCAATTATTGTCAACTTCTATAAGATATTCACGGGTAGAGTAAAGAGTCGGGATGTCGTAGTACAGGGTACTAATTTAAGGTGAGTTGGAGATCTCATGGACCGGGCTTATTTTTCTCTGCTCATGCACAACGGTCGCATTGAAATGTATTAACCGAAGAACGAAAGTCTTACAGTGTGATTATCACATGGAATATAGACTATTATTGCACTACGTATTAGCGGAGTGTACATTCCCTTTTTCTTGGTGCAACGGTTATTTGACAGTAATCGTATGAAATAATATCCCTGACTCCCAACCGCGCTCTTCACCTGATAGCATGGCGCTTCCGATGACTGATTTCTTGGCCAATCATGCTGCTCTAAAAAGCAACTCGCTTTCAACTATGGCCTGAACAAAGTTGAACACCTCTCTCGACGCAAGATGCGATCTTGCCGGTGCCTACCGACAACCTGTAAAGAAGTCGCCTTGAAATGCAAACTAATCCTGCTTATTCTAGCCCAAGGGGAAACCGGTCCTAGCGCAGTTCCCACTCATCACGGACTTGAATACACATGGGCATGCCATGGTTTTCCCGGAAACCCCTCCTATACGACCAATCCCAAGACCAAAGAGTGGCTATTTCAAGAAGACATGGCCCCTCGTCTCCGATCCGACTTATCAGTGTCATGTACCGATCGTCTAGCTCAGTGTGCTGTCTTGGATGTTGAGACTGAACGTGTTGTGCCATGTTGCGGCCAATAATGGACGAAAATCTCGCGAGCTTCTGAAAGCCTTGGAGATGTCAAAGAGGATGAATCAGTCTAATGCTGGCGATGCACGTTGCGCAGAGGTGACTAAGGCATCGCATCGCATCGCATCGCAATTGCATTGTGTGGTGGCAGGTGCCGAATGAGCGAGTTGGTGTCAGCATGGACGAAAAGCGACGAATCATTTGTTGCTTGTGACACTCAGCGGTCCTGTCTGAATCCAAATTCTAGCGATTTTCTCTTGTTTCTCTTATTATTCGATTCTTGCTTACATTCCCACCCTAAATATAGCGAGAGATATGGCTGGTCCAGACCCATTTAGCATCACCGCGGCGTTTGACATTTTTGGCTAGTGCAGCTTGATTAGACCAGCGCATCCAACCAAATTCAACAGCCATGCAAAAGTGACCAGTTATCTGGCATTAGATGAGGCAGCGCGCATGGTTTTCCTCCTTTCATGACGTCGCCCTCTAAGCAGCGCTCTGACGTGGGATCCAGACGACCCCGCAAACCACCAACCGCGCTCTTGAGATTTCCGCTTTGAGCTTAGTCGCCTGTCGAGAATAAGCAGTGAGACAACAAGATATGGCAACGCTTTTCACGCATAAAAGGGGAGCATGCATCCAGTATTCCGTCTCGGTTTATTTTTCTCACCATTAAATCATCTCTCTCAGCTTTATTTCTAACCCTGAAAAAAATGCCTCCAAGCACCACTCCCCTCCGAACCACCCGACACCAAATCCAAGGACTTGGCGTCGTTGAAGGCTTCGAGTTCCCCAAAGGCGTTCGCCAGTTTTGCGGCATTCCTTATGCCACAATTACCAAAAGATGGACCCGCTCCAAGCTAAACACTTCGTGGCCGAATGATTTCCACAATGGCACGAAGCTAGGGTTTGATCCCCGTGACCAACTGTTCAACCGGAACACCAGGCTAACAACCTCCAAGCTGCAGCGCGCCCCAGCCCCCAGAGTACACACTTGGGGATCCTATGATTCCAGTGGCTCCTACATCTCACTATCAGAAGCCATTGGAAGATGAGTTCAATTGTCTCGTCATGAACATCACGGTTCCGCCAGTCGAGGCGCCCTCCAAGCTCCCAGTCATGGTTTACATCCATGGAGGCTCTTGGCTGTTCGGTGGTAGCTTTAAACCAGCCTACGATAATGTCAATCTTGTTACCCATTCCATCTCGCGAAACACTCCTGTCATCGCCATCAACTTCAATTACCGCATCGGTCTTGGAGGTTTTCTTGCTTCATCTGCCATCAAAGCCGACCTGGAAGCTGACGGCTACACCGGGGTGGGCAACTTTGGGCTGTATGATCAGCAGGTCGCATTGCATTGGGTGAACCGCTACATCTCGTCATTCGCCGGGGATCCGGACAACGTTACCCTCTATGGACAATCCGCAGGTGGTATGAGTGTTGCGCACCAAATGGCTGCAAAGGAGCCTGCACCATTTAATCGTGCCATCCTCATGTCTGGTCAGCTCAATTCGCTCCCCACGTGGTCCCTGGAACAGCATGAGAAACATTACCGTGCACTCTTGACCTACCTCAAAATTGACCCAGACTCCCCATCAGCATTGGAGCAGTTACGTAGCGTTCCTCAGGCGACCATCGCCAAAGTAACACTGCCAGTGGAGGGCGTGTTTCTAGCCACGGGAAACCCTTGCGACGATGGTGTGTTCCACGCGGAGAAGCCAACCTTTGACAAAATTGCTTCCCCTCCAAGCTGGATTAAATCATATATGGTCGGAGATGTAACCGATGAGGGCATGATCGCCCGCCTAAGCTTCGCAAATGAGGATTTCACCTCTATTCAAGATCGAATGGCTATGCACATCGGCACAGAGGCTACAAATACCATTCTTCCGCTCTATGGCATTTCCGCAGATCTGTCCAAGGAGCAGCTTATCGCAAAAATGGAGGCTTTCATGACTGATGTGCCGTTTAGAGTCCAGAATTGGCTGTCCGCCCATCGCTCACAGATTCCACAGACATTTGGGTACCATTTCGACCAACTTTGTACCCACGAAGGAATGTTCACTGGACTTGCCTATCACTGCTTGGAGCTTCTGTATCTCTTTCTCAACTTTGACGAGCAATTGACACCAAAGCAGCAGGAGCTATCTCGAGTCATGGCAGGCCATTTCCTCGATTTTGTTCACGGAAAGGATCCATGGCCTCGTGTTAGTGAAGGGGACTCCTGGATGCGATACGGGCCAAATGATGAGGCGAAGCTTGTAACCGAGTCTGAGGATGATCCTGTCCGAAAGTATTCCCGGATGCGTCACATCATGGACCTCGGACTTTACCAGGGACTTGAGGCGGCAGCTGATGATATTGCGATTCAAAGATATCGAATGGGGACTTTTGAGTGGAAGCCTCTTGAGGCCCACTAGAAGTGCAACACAGAAATGCAGTTGGATATTAGCTCTACTCGTTCTATAGCAAATGAATAATCCTGAGTATGCGATGTCATAAATGAGTCAATTGATTACTATTGACTATAGTGTGTCTGTCTAGCTAATGTAATTGGGTCCATCTAAATTTAGCATAAGAATATCTCAATGTTAAGCTCTGCAGCCACCTCCACAGCTAAAGAAAGCCTTGACTCGCCGGCTCGGGTTTTCACAATTTCCCAGACTTTTCCTATTACTTCCCATAAAAGCTGATAGTTCTGCCATTTGGAAACATTGATCATTGATTCGAACAGACATCGCGCAAGGTCACGCTCGAGAGTGTTGTCTTCGGCAAAGATACAAGCCATGAATAAAGGATACAGGTTCACTATTGCAAGAGAATCCACTGACTCAAACGTTCCAGAGTCTATTAGCGCTTGAATGGCCGCAAAAAGCTTCATTCTGATGGACTTGTCGGTAGGTCTTGTGTCAAGAGGACCGAGTTCTGTCTGATGGTCTTGGTCAATGCCAGGGGCACGCAGTGCGCGACTGTGGAGCACTCCAGCAGCGCGAGTTGCTTCCCACATGTGTACTTGAGTGAAACAATCGGCTGACTCGTCCATCCATGATAGTAGCCGATATTCTGCGTGAGGTGATTCCAGGTCAGCTAGCAAGTTGATGAGCGTGTAGGGGAGACCTGAACTTTGCTCGATCCCCGATAGATCCATGGGCGCCACACAAGCTTTCCACAAATTCATGGGCTTGGTCAATCTGTTGATTGTGAAATATTGAATGTCTAGGATGGCCACCACTTCAACCATATGGTCAGCCAGTTCCGATCGCGGCGTGGTGGTTAAGAGCCCCCGGTGTTGCAGGAGGCCACGCAGGCCTTCAAGTAGGGGCGTCCAAATGTAAAGAGAAGATATCTGTAATTTGTTTCATTAAACTTTATTCAATATTCCAATGAAATGAACTTGATCCTTACGCTGGCTTTGCAGATTAGGATCCCCGTTGCGAGTGTCGGATCTAAGCCCACAGCTTCCGGGTCATCGAGATTCGTTTGGTGGGCAGATAAAGCGGATTGCAGATAAATTGGCGTCAAGCACTTCCATCTTTCCGTAAAGCTTGCTTGATATGCCAAGCAAGTGTGTCGCAGGGGAATGCATTCGTCAAGTAGGGGTATTACATCGGACTCGATCAAGCTATCTTTATTTTTGCGCGTAGTGAGAGTCAGGTAGCCGTGAGTGGTGACTAAATTTCAGTTAGATGTTTTCAGGAAACCTGTGCGGAAAAGTACACTCGCAGTCTTTTAGCAATTCTCCTTCTATATTTTGGTCTGCCAGCTTGTTGGTCTTAACTGAACATCTTGGTCCAGAAAGTAGATGCAACGCATCTGGTCCTATGTTTGGAAAACTATGCTGATCCGTTTCGTAAATATCATTTGTTGAGCAGTTTTTTCTGACATCAGAAATTCCTTGTTGAGTCTTCGATCTTGTATACGGACGAAGTGGATTGGTGAAAGGGCCTGTCGACTGTTCCCCTCCACGAGGCGCCCAAGTCAAGCGAACTTCGTAACCCTCACAAACCATACCCGCATGTCTGCATCGTGTACATATGGGCTGGGTCTCATCGCATTTTTTGTGACGCCTTTTACAGGTCCAGCAGCTGCATGTTTTTTGTTTTTAAATTTAGCCCAATACCGCAACTCCACGTGGCAATCAGGTGAGGGTAGAAACAAACCCATTCTTAGATCGCTGACCCATAGTTTCATCACAGGAACCATGCAGAAATTGATATTGTTTCACGAACCGTTGATGTACTGAAGCTTTCTTGTATTTTGATGCTAGAGACTCTCGGAATGTTGGGCTTACGACGAAGCTGAGCTGACGCATGTTTGCACATGACTGAGAATGCTCATGAGATAAAGTGGGTCTTGCCCGAGCTTCTACCGGCGGCTGTAACCCTTATAGTAACCCTTATAGTAACCCTTTTCTCGTAGGCGTTATCAACTGACTTCATATTTCTCTAATAGCTATTTACATAAAAATAGAGAGGAAAAGGCAATTGGTCATAATTTTCTCGCAAGCTAACAAACATCCCAAACTAAAATTTCACAACCCTCCTCACTATATTTAACTGGGCATTGGTTACTCAGGTTGTCTTGTCGAATGTATTTGCGATTTCCTTCAGAGTTGATTGCCATTCATTCAGCCACTGTTCAATTCTTTCCGCGTAGCGCATATCCTTGTGGTACACGATCGCCCCGATAAGCCGCCCTTGCTTCACACGAGCCACAGCTTCAAATAATGCAAATCTCGTTGTCTCCTGCCAAGAGGGTGGGTCACACCCCTCAGGATATAGCTCTTCGAACAAGCTGTCCTGGCGCTCAAGCTGCTGGTAGATGCCCGCATAGTGAAACATGATCTCGAGTGGGAATTCGCATGCAAACTTCTTGGCATTTTCTTTACCTGCAAACCGAGATGTGAAGAATGACCATGCATTTTTCGATACGCACTTCATTTTTTGGTTTGTTTGTTGGATCGTGTTCAGTAAAGTTGTGTTTTTGTCGACGTCTGGCTGTACCGGGAACATGGTATTGAACCACCCAATAGTTGAAGAAATGTCAATGTTGTCATCCCAAGGTTCGCGACCATGGCTCTCGTGAAAGATTTGCGGACATTCGCGATCTTCAAATACACGAACGAACGAGTAGGCAAGAGCCGACAATAAGAGCTCGATAGGGCGCGTCTTTAGTATATCATTACAAATACCAAAAATCTTGGAGGTGGTTGTCTCATCCATGATAAAAGACTTCATAATGGCGCCCCCTCTGAGATTGGAACCTGGCTTGATTCCCCAGAACTCCAGATATGAAGAGGCTTGATAAGGGACGGAGGGCTCCGGCGTTAGGTTTTCAGCAGCGTACTGAGCCTGAATTGAATTCCACATAATGCAATCCATCGAAGAAGATTCAGCTATTGTTCCTGTCGTCAACAGGTCTTCTAGTTCCTGGAACAGCACTCGCCAAGATACAAGATCGATCACAAGATGGTGTATTGAAAAGAAAAGGGATTGCTGGTCGGGGCCGTTGAAAAACACGCTGGAAACCAAGGGACCTTTTTCAATATCTAACGATTGTCGGCACTGTTTCATGACCTCCTTGTGGTCAGAAACAGGTGATTCATCGAACCTGAACCTGACAGAGCCGGCAATATCGCTCACTATGCGTTGTTCCCACTCTCCGCTATTTGTTTTAGCGAATCTTGATCGTAAAACGTCATGTCGTTGGATAATTGTCCTCAAAGCCTTTGAGAATGCCTCGTAAGTTATTTTATCCTTCAATTTGAGAAGGAAGTGCTGATCGAAACATATGTTTGGCTTAGGGTGTAAATAAAAATATAATCTTGTTATAGGGCTGAGTTGAGGTGGTTTGCCGTGAACATATCCGTACTTTTGGACTGATTCTTGATGCTGCTCTTTGGTTTGGGACAAGCCTTCATCATTTGACAGCCCGAAAATCGTTTTCTTGCGAAGGATGTCAACTACACGGATCTTGATCGACGATGCACGTGCAGCGGAGACCACCTGCATGGCGGTGATAGAGTCGCCCCCAAGGCGATAAAAATTATCATCGATGCCAATTGATTCAGGATCCAGGTTTAATACTCTGCCCCAAATCTTTTGCAGTTGCCTCTCAAGATCTGAGGTGGGTTGTCGTTTGGGACAATCTGCACCTGTTTGTTGTGTTGCAAGCTCTTGGGCAGAAAAGCTACCAGCCAAGTCTCGGAGCCGTTTCCGGTTTGTCTTCCCAGTAGACGTAATTGGTATTTGTTTCATGGAGAAAAATGCCGTTGGCACCATGTAGTGCGGAAGATGATTTGATAGTCGTTCCTCAAAATTTGTAGGGATTGGAAGAATGGTGGGCAGAGCATCCTCTGTATGCTCAGATCGTGGGGTGTCTCCTCCCAATTGAAAGAACACCGCCAGAATAAGCCTAGCGTTGTCACCCAGTGGTGTGAAGACTTCGGCTACAATTTGCTTTGACTGTGGCATGCCCTCCCTGGCCCACTGTTGAACATGGTACTCTACTTCATTCAACTCGACTCGTTGTCCTCGAATCTTGACTTGAGCGTCCTTACGTCCGACGTATACCAGGCTTCCATCAGCTTCATAGCGAACCAGGTCACCTGTCTTGTAGAGTCTACCACGACGCCCAGGATGAGCTCTAGTGCCTTTGACCAGCCAAGATGGGTCCTGAATAAATGCAGCGTCCGTTTTATCGGGCTCGTTCAAGTAACCTTGACCGACAAGTGGCCCTTCTAACACCAGTTCTCCAATGTAGCCGGCTGGGACAAGACAGTCGTGGTCTTGAGCGTTTACTACCCAGGTAGCAACACCAACACCAACGCCAAGCTTGGTCAACGCCTCGACTGTTGAAGCATTATTATTAACCACTGTCGTCGGAGTACATTCGCTCGGGCCATATGAGTTGATAACTTGTACGCCATTGTCCAGCCAAGGGGCCGCATGCTCTATAGAAAGTTCTTCACCGCCAAATACAATGGTTTTCATCAGCGGCATTTCCTTGGGATTCAGGATTTTAGCTATTGATGGTGTGATCTCCACGAAGTTGGCCTGTGAATTCACCATGCTCTCTTGGAGCCTTTGCTTCCTGTCCGCCTCATGTGGGATACATAGGCAGCCGCCCATGGCGAGTGTGTAGAATATATTCGTGAATGCCACATCGAAAGTGTAGGAAGCAAAGTCGTATACTCTGGAGTCGGATGCATAGCCCAATGCTCTTGCTTGATGGTGAAAAGCAGATGAGATGTTGCTATGACTTAACAACACACCTTTGGGAATTCCTGTGCTGCCAGATGTGAAAATAGCATATGCGATGGAATGAGGGTCAACCTGTGGCAAAGACTTTGTTGTGTTGTAGGGAGAGTCTATATTAGCTTGTGAGTCGGGACCGACGGTGACGATATGCTTCGCAAGGCTAGAAGCAAGACCCTGGTGGTACTCCGAGCATAAAACTAGATGCGCGTTGACCTGATTGGCAATTGCCTTCAGCCGTTGCTCAGGAAGAGAGACGTCAAGTAACAAGACGCTGCCACCCGCCTTCAAAACACCCAAATAGCCCACAGCAGTCCACATGGACTTCTCAAAGCAAAGCGGCACAACCGTGTTGGGCTCAATGCCACCATTTTGGAGAAGCTCCAAGGCTACATTGGTGGATAGTCTATCCAAATCTCCGTATGTGAGCTCGCCATCCCAACTATTGATAGCAGTAACATTAGGTTGTGTCCTAGACTGATCACTGATGAGCTCATGGACGCAGCGGTCAACGGTGACCGGGACTGTGGAACTGTGTTCCCAGGCTTCCTCGAGATCTCGTGTCGTAAGCATATTGACTTCGCCCAGAGTCCTCTCAGCGCCCACATCTTCGAACTGTTGCAGAACGAAATTGAGATGTTCTAACAACTTTTGAACCAAATTGGGCTCAATTACTCTAGAATCAAACATGGCTTTGGCAACAAGCCTTTCATCGCTGACCAAAATGTCGATTTGAAGGGCGTAAGTATTCAAGCCTCCAGCGCCATCGGAGTCCTGCAATGTCCAAGGCATGCCGGACGTATCAATGAGTTTGGATATGTCTTCTTGTTGCTGTTGGAAAACAAGAAGTGTTTGGAACATACATGCTTGTCGGCATTCAGGAGACAATTTGATTATTCGATGCAACCCAGTCTGCTCGAATGGAATCATATCAATAGCTTGCTGCTGCATTCTCTTTAAGAAGTCCGAGAGCGTTTCGTTGGTTTCAAACTTTGCACGAATTGGAATGGACGCAATAGTGGGAGCGATCATCTCCCCAATACCAGAAACCGGTGCGTTTCGTCCATTTAATGTGACGCCAAATACGACATCTTGGGAATCCGTTATATGACTAACGACCAGGGCCCATGCAGCCCGAACTAATATTGGAGTCGTGAGGCCCAACAATTTGTTTTGAGGGTTAGCGAGGGTATGCTCTATCGCATTGTCGATTCGTGGTTGGTCAATATACGGAGGCACCGTCGGGAAGGGGATGCTGTCATATTCGGCCAGTTCCTTTCGCCAGTATCTTGAGGTACTGCCACCATCCTGATCTTGTATGTATTTTACGTGAGCCTTGAAAGGCGGGCCTGGATTCATTGGCCTAGCTTGGTAAATCTCGCTGACTCCCTTCAACATGAGAGCTAGACTCCAGCCGTCGTAGATCGCGTGGTGCATACTCCACACCAACCATTTTGGGGTGTTTGTCTCGCAATCTTTCACCAGGGCAAATCGAGTCAAAGGCTGACCCATATCTGCTAGCTGATCCCTACCTGCCTGCAGACAGCTTTCGAGTGAAATTTCTATAGCCCAATTGATCTTCTCACGCGTCACGACTTGCAGAAATCCTATCTCGTCATGTGACACAATTCTGGTACGAAGGATTGGTGATTCTTCCACCAGTTTCTCCCATGTTTCGCAGATATTTTCTATGGGCTCTCCCTGAGATAATTCGAAAGTTATTTGCATGATATAATCTCCAGGGTTCTTGGAGGTCAATGTCACGAGAGCTTCTTGAATCGGTGTACACGGATAAACGTCTTCAATAATAGTTGGTAGGATTTGGTATTGGGTTGAGACACTCTCCAGGATGGTGTCAATATTGACGCCATCTCCGAAAAGAGAAAATGGTTTGATATCAAGCGGAGGCTCGGAAACTAAAATTTCGACTGCTTGCTTTGCGACATCAAATAGCGTGGGACGGCGGAATATATCCGCAACAGTTAGCTGAAGCTTGAATTTGCGAGACTCGCTAACAACCTTCATGGCCGAAATCGAATTACCTCCAAGTTCAAAGAAGTTGTCATCTAGTCCGATGGATTTGGGATGCATGTCCAAGATATTGCCCCACACTCTTTGCATTTTCTTTTCATTTTCTGTGGCCGGTTGTTTTATCGGTCCTTGCTTAGATGTTTGTGTTTGTGTAATCGCTACAAGCGCCTGGCGATCGACCTTTCCGTTTGCATTCATCGGGATCTCATCCACGATTGTGATGACTTGTGGTATCATGTATTCAGGTAGCCGAGCTTTTAATACCTCATCAAGTTCTTTTTTGACTTTCTGTTCTGTCTGCTGCCTTAAGGGCTGGTTTGAAAAGGAATTCCAAGGCCGGCCTTCTTGATCGGTAGGGAAGCGGAAAAGTGTTCTGCTTCTTCCAGGAGAAGGTTTTAGGTGATGAAATATAACATCCAAACCGCCCTTTTGGTAGTGTTGTCGGGCCCAGCTGATTTCAATTTCGTAACCTGCTTGTTCAGCTATCTCAGCTAAATCAATCGGCCCAAGCGAGGACGATTTCTTAGCTTTATGTCTGATGCAAGTAATCCAGTCTTTATTGCCGTTGACAAAATTCTCTGAACGCCAGATCTCATCAACAACGAGTCGCTCAATGATGGTTTTGCTGTAGGGAATATTGCTAATGGCGATAAGCTCATCTGGGGCAGAGTTATGGAGAAGGTCCAGCAATGTGTTGCGAGTCAGACCAGTCTCCATAAAGTTAATCCATTGGTTCTGGTTAACTTCGTGAATCTCCTGATACTGACTTGCAGGCAAGGCTTTACTTTTCAGATGTACTACTGCACTATAGCGGTAGCAACTAAGCTCATTCGTCCCTCGCATTTTCTTACATAGAATTTCGACGTGATGAACCTTGCCAGGCAATCTCTCTGAGAGTGACGTAAAAAAAGCAGGATCAACAAGAAGCTCTAACTCCATTCTTCGCATATCCTTCATCATGCGGTGAATATTGGCCTTGCTGGCATTATCTCCGGATATACATAAGGCTCTGCTAGCAAGGAATTGGTCGTAGATAGCATAAGATCTGATATCTCCAAAGAAAAGGGTTTTGACCCCGTCAAGGCTCACAAGATCCTGTACTAGTTGGAAAAGATAATCTTGACTAGGGAAGTATTGAGCGACCGAGTTTATGACCACGAGTTGTGGGTCAACGGGTCTGTCTAGCCGCGCAATATCTGCTGCTGTAGCTTTGAACATGTGGACCCTATGAGCTAGGTCTGGTATTGACTTTGCCTTCTGCGCAATCAGGTTGACGGCTCTTGCTGAAGGATCAAGTCCCACATAACTTTCTAAACCCTGGATCAAATTGAATAGAATCATCCCAGAGCCTGACCCAACCTCTAGGATATTTGCAGATGGACCACTGGCACGTATTGTGTTGATAGTGTCATCGAGCCACTCGTTCATCTGGCCTTTATCAATTTCCGAACCATCATACATTGATGTCCATCCAATAAAGTCCCTTCCGACGGATTTGGCTTTAATCGTATCAAATTGATAATATGTGTCCTCTTCAAAATAGTCCGCCCACATCTCAACGAGCCTGGCTTCATTATTATCATCTGGCCATATAGTTGATGTGCTGTTTATTTCACCCAATGTGACGACGCTTAGCAGCCTTGCCTGAGAGTCTGTTCTATCACCTTGCAGAGCCACTATCGCATCTTTAACAGGACCATGACTGCGCATAACCTGTTCGATCTCTCCAAGTTCAACACGATTGCCTCGGATTTTGACTTGACCGTCTATTCGGCCGAGGAATTCGACCTGACCACTTATAGGGCAATAACGGGCATAATCACCTGTTCTATATGCCCTTTGGCTTTGGCCTGCTATTGTAACAGTAACGAAACGACTGGCATTATGCTGGGGATCAGTGTATCCCCGAGAAAGACCATCGCCAGTAACCACAAGCTCTCCAACAACCCCAA
Organism: Calonectria hongkongensis; assembly: GCA_017140755.1. Classification (NCBI taxonomy): domain Eukaryota; kingdom Fungi; phylum Ascomycota; class Sordariomycetes; order Hypocreales; family Nectriaceae; genus Calonectria; species Calonectria hongkongensis. The sequence continues at coordinate 267,133 of JAACJA010000027.1, read as the reverse complement.
TTGGAACCAATCTGAGCTCTGAGTCCATGATATGGGCACCAGAGTTGCTAATAGTACGACCAATTGGGACCCCGTTGGCAAATAGTTCCCCAGGCTTTAGTATATAAAATGTACTACAGCCTGTGTTTTCCGTGGGTCCATAAGCATTAATTAGTGAAGCCTTTGTAAAGCTTTGGGCTCGCACCAAGTCATTTGGATCGCATCGTTCGCCAGCAAAAAGTATAACTTTGAGCTGGCTAAATATAGCAGGGTAGCTTATATACTGCTTGAACAAAGCTGGCGTAATGCCCATGACCTCGATTCCCTCTCTAGAGAATATTCTGGACATAGCCACATGGTCCAGAACGGTTAAAGCATCGATGCAGATCAATGTTCCACCGTTCAAGAGGGCACTATATATTTCCCATGTAGCAAGGTCGAATGCAATATTGGATAGATGACTAATAATTGGTCTTGGAGGCAGGGAACGCATCAGGTTACTATGCTTTACGAGACGGACAATGCCTCGATGTTCGATCATGACACCCTTAGGTGTGCCAGTTGAACCTGATGTGAACATGACATACGCAAGGTTGTTGTATCTAGGTGGCCCTTGCACAGATCGCCTCATCGGAGTAGTTTGGGGCTGCAATGTAGCATTGGCCGTATGCCGATTGCCGGCTATCGCATCTGCAATTCGGACGAATTCGACTTCTTCAACGTGGCCCGAAAATGGTGCGGAATTTGACCCTCTTAATACTATCATTGGCTCAGAGATAGATGACAGGATCGTCTCTATACGACTGATCGGCATCTTCACATCCAACGGTAAATATGCCAGATTGGCTTTCAAAACCCCAAGGAACGCCACGATTGTTTCGCATGATCGAGGAGCGTATACACCAACGAGTGTCTCAGGGTTAAGTTTCTGTGCCGTTAACCACCGAGCAAGATCATCGGAGTCCTTATGCAGCTGAGTATAGGTTAGGCTGCAAGAGGAATCTTTGATGGCCATTGCTTTGGGATAGCTCCTAACTTGCTCATTGAATATGTCGATTATACTCAATTCTCGAGGATAATCGTGCTTGTCAACACAGGACAGTTTCATGTCATCAAGCACAGCAAGATCCTCGTTAGTTAAAAGTGGCAACGACGACACACTGCATTTGGGGTCAGTCAGAGCTTGATCTAAAACCCTCTGGAAAATCGATGATATTGTTCGAATTGTGTTGGAATGGTACAGGTCTGTAGAAAACATGATCTGACCTCGGAAAGCAGCTTTCTCTTGGAAAAGATGGAATTCCATGTCAAACCTTGATGTTGCTTCGAAGCCTATTGGCTCGGTTTTGATATCGTCGAATGAAAATTTGCCTAGGTCCATTTGTGCATGCACCGCGAATGCTATTTGTACAATGGGATTCCGAGAAATATCCCGTGCATTTGCAACCTTTGATACTATTCTCTCAAAGGGTATATCTTGGTTAGTGAATGAGTCGGTTGTTTTTCTGTGGACTTGGCGGACTAGGTCTTCAAAGGATTCATGTTCAACCCGAATGCGGATGCATTGAAGGTTGACAAAGAATCCAATTATATTCCTAAGCTCCCACTGATCCCGATTCGCATTAGGGCTACCAATAGTGGCATCGCTACTCCCAGTCATATGATAGTGAGTAGCTCTAAAGGCTGCAAGAAGTACAATAAAAGGGGTCACTTCATAGTCCTTGCAGAACTTTTGTAACCGTTGGTACACTGGACCTTCTATCTTCAATGTCTCAATATTTGCATTTCCAGAAAGGGTCTTGAGGCGAGGCTTATCGCAGAAAAATTCCAATGGCCGGCTTGATTGCAGTTCTTGGATCCAGTATTCGAGCTGTTTCTGCTGCTCATTTATTTGATCTTGCTCCCGTTGCCAGGTTGAAAAATCGCGATATTGAATAGGCAGAGGATCAAAGATTGAATCTAGATCCTTTCCACATGCCGCAGCAGAATAGAATCCGGCCAGCTCTTTCTGCAAAATATCAATCGACCAACCATCAGATATGATATGATGCATAACAATAGAAAGAACATGGTCGTTGTCCCCTAACTTATAAATCGAGTATCTCCAACCTGGTTGGTTCTGGAGATCAAATAATACTGTCTGGTCTTTCTTCAGTGCCTCTTTTAGGCTTTCTCTATCTCCTCCAACCAGATGGACGATCTCCAATTTCTTGTTTGAAACTGGTAAGATCTTTTGCAGATTAATAGAGTATTCTGAACAAAAGACCGTTCGTAATGTTTCGTGGCGGCTTTCAACTGCCCGAAGGGCAGCCTCCATTGCGTCGATCTGCAGAGGACCTCTAAGCCTCATGGCAAGAGGCATGGAATACCAATTAAGATCCGGGTGGAGCTGAGCCAGGAACCACATTCGTTCCTGGGCAAAGGATTGTGCGACCGGGCCAGAATATTCCACGTTTGGGATATTTCGCACGATTTCATCTGTGACTGACGAGTCAACTTGACGAGCCATACCTTTGAGTATCGGTTTCCGGAAAATATCTGCAACAGATAACCGTAGACCCAGTTTACGTGCCTCCCCAACAACTATCATAGCGGTAATTGAGTTTCCTCCTAGTTGGAAAAAGCTGTCATTTAGTCCAATAGTACCTGGACTAAGATTGAGAATCCTGGCCCAGATTTCTTGCATTTGCTTGTCTGTGTCCGAGACAGGTTGTTTCTTGGGTCCATCCCCTGCAGTTCGAGTTGCGGCAATTTCGTCAGCAGAAAAAAGGGCACCAATCTCTCGTAAACGTCTTCTGTCTGTCTTCCCGGTGGCAGTCATGGGTATACTAGACATCGAGAAAAAGACAGTAGGCATCATATACCTTGGAAGTTGCTTGGCCAGACTTTCCTCAATACCTTGGGAAATGGTGATCATCTTTGCCATAGGAGGATTTGAGTCCTCGTTTGTCGTGTTGTTTCGAGGAATTTGAAGGAATACGGCAAGGGATGAAGAGACCCCTTGTCCTTTGGGTTCGAATACTTCCGCGACAACTTGGGTTGCTGTGGTCATACACTCCTGCACACGTTGCTCTACCTCACCTAGCTCCACACGCTGACCCCTAATCTTGACTTGATCGTCTTTGCGTCCAATAAAAACAAGGCTACCATCTTCATTATACTTGACAAGGTCGCCAGTTTTGTATAATCTTCCATTCCGTCCGGCGTGATGTGGGCTGCCATGCAACAACCAGTTGGGGTTTTCAATGAACACCTCTGATGTTTTTTCCGGAGAATATAGATAACCGCTGCCAACAATGGGTCCTTCTAAGAGAAGCTCACCAACGCAACCCGGAGGCAGTAAACAATTATGATTGTGCCTGTCCACGATCCACGGAACAACACCAGCTCCTTTTCCTATTCCAGTCGCCCTTTGTGGGCTAGTTTGGTCGCGATTGATAGTAGCGATGTTACACTCGGCAGGTCCATACGCGTTTATCAGACAAGGGCCACTTTCCCAACGACTCACGTCTTCGGTAGAAACAGCTTCTCCTGCCAATATCAACGTTTTGAGGTCAGGTAAGGCCGCAGGATCTAATAGTCGCGCAACAGATGGAGTTAGGTCAGCAATACTGACTCTCAAGTTAGACATGGCTGTTGTAATATCATTCTTGCGTTGGTGCTCTGATGGGATACACAAGCAGCCCCCAGTGACAAATGTGGCAAAAACGTTATGCACCGCAATATCGAATGCGTATGATGCAAGGTCAAACACTCTGGAGTCTCGAGTGAAGCCAAGCAGGTTAGTTTGATATTTTAGTCCAGAGTAGAAGCTGGTATGCGACATAACGGCTCCTTTTGGCATACCTGTCGTACCCGACGTAAACACGGCAAACATGGGAGAAGATGATGGATCAAGGGAAGATTTTTGGCGTGTTTTCTCCCTTGGCCTATCAGAGTTTATAGTGGTAGAGCTGACCTCGATCACTCTTGTCGATAGCCGTGAGCTCAATGATAAAGTAGATTGGCCCGAGAGCACCAGGCTTGCTTTGGCTTCTTCAACTATACAAAGAAGTCGCTGCTCTGGTAGCGATGGATCCATGAGAATAAAAGCCGCGCCGGCCTTGATGACTGCTAACATCGCGACTGGCGTCCACATAGATTTCTCAAAGCAAAGCGGTATGAATGTTCCCGGTTTGACACCCGTATTGGCCAACGTGTTCGCTAAACTTTCAGAAAGTTGTTCCAACTGGTTATAAGTTAGATTACCATCCCAGGAAGTAACGGCAACCGCGGATGCTTGCTCCTCGACGCGCTCCCGAACAACATCGTGAACAAATCTCTCCACAGGAGGCGGAACGGAATAGTTCCATGACCATATTTGTTCCTTGTCTTCTGATGTAAGCATTGTGATGTCGTGTAAAGTCATTTCTGGGCTTGCATTATTGAGTTGCTGCATAACATGACCTAGCATCTTCAATAACTTGGCCACAACCCAGGACTCGAGAATCCGTGAATCGAAACTTGCTCTTGCTATTGCTTCTTCGGCCCCAAGAGAGATTTCTATCATCAGAGCATATAGATTAAACCAATTCCCTTGATTGTGATTTTCCCGCCGCTGTCCAAGAAACTTCCTAACAGTATTCGTCTCTACTGGCTGAATAACGAGATGGGTTTGGAATGCGGTCGCTCTTTGACAATCAGGAGACATGTCGGCAATTCTATTTAAGCCAACTTGTTCAAACGGGATCATATCTGTGGCCTGGTGTTGTATCATTCTTAGATATTCGGTTGTGCTTTGGGTTTTGTCAAGTTGGACGCGAACCGGAACTGTAACAAATGTCGGTGCAACCATGGCATCCATCCCTCCGATAGCCACATTTCTACCGGACACAGTCGAACCAAAAATAATGTCATCTGAACTTGTAACTTTACCGCTAACTAATGCCCACGCAGCACGAATAAGTGTAGGTGTCGTGATTCCCAGACGACTTTTATGGGAGATTGGAAGACTTTGCTCCATGAATTCGTCAGACATTGGTTGTTGAATAGACGAAGGAAGAGATGGGAATATTATGCCATCATATCCAGCAAATTCCATTTTCCAATACTCAGCCGTCTCTGGATTTTCTTGTTGTTCCTGGACATGCTTCACAAATAATTGGAATTGGGGACCCGGTTCAATGGTCTCGCCACGGTGCAGCTTGCTGATCGCGTCTGTAAGCAATCCCATTGACCAGCCATCGTAAAGAGCATGGTGAATCGTCCACACAAACAATCTTTCTTGATTGGTTGCTTTTTGAATCACCGCATAACGTGCTAAAGGTTTTCCCAAGTGCATGGATCGTGCTCTATCTGCTTCCAGATAGGCGTCAAGATCCTCTGCCTCGCTCCAACAGACATTCTCATTGAGAACAATTTGCAAAAGTCCATAATCGCGATGCTGAACAATCCTAGTGCGTAGAATTGCCATTGTTTGAGCTAGTTCTTCCCATACATTTTGGAATTCCGCTGTTGTCAGTTGTTGGGGGATTTCCATAACTGCTTGCAGAATGTAGTCTCCTGGACGCTTTGATGTTAGAGACAAAAGTCCCTCCTGTAATGGGGTGCAAGGGTATGCGTCTTGAATAGATGACATATCAAACCCATAATCTAACGCAATTCCACCAATAACCGAAGTTGAATCATCGTGGTTGCCGATGAGGGTGAATGGCGCCAACTGTTCAATGTCATCAACTCCACAATGAGCGCAGTTAGATACACCTTCAAGTGTAGGGTGACGGAAGATGTCCGCTACTTTCAAAAGCAAGCCGCTTTTACGACCTTCTGCCACCATCTTCATGGCTACGATAGAGTTGCCTCCCAGTTCGAAAAAGCTATCATCAAGTCCAATTGTCATAGGGTTTAAATTAAGCAAATTTCCCCATATTTTCTGTATTTGCCGCTCTTTATGGGTAGTCGGCTGTCGTATCGGGCCTTTTCTGATTTGCTGCCTCTGTACCTTACTTGCTAAGGCTTGGCGATTGACTTTACCATTTGCATTAACGGGCATCCTATCCAAGAAGTATATCTTTTCTGGGACCATATATGAAGGCATTTGGTCTTTCAGTTTCTCAAAAAGTTCCTTTTCTATCTTGTGTCTCATTTGTTGCCGTAGAGGCTGTGAGCATAGTTCATGGGAGGAACGGCCAGCATGATCGGTTGGAAAGTTATAAAAGGCTCGGTTCTGTCCATTCAATGGGATTTGGTGGTGAAATATGACATCAAACCCACCACGTTGGCTGTGTTGACGAGCCCAGCTGATTTCAGCTTGACAGCCAATTTCTCGCGCAAGACTTGCGATGTCAAATGGGGACAGTGAGACACACGCTTCAGCCATTTCTTCAACCGCTGACATCCAAGAACTATTATCCGAATTTTCCACCTCGGAACAATCGAGTTCATCAAGAATAAATCGCTCAAGAATTGTCTTCTTATATGGAATGTTGCTTACAGCAACCTCCGAGTTCGGCGAGAGTTTCAAAAGTTGTAGCAGAGACTGGCGATCAAGGTTATGTTCTCTAAAGTCAATCCATTTATTAGAGTCAATCTGGTTAATTTTTCGCACAGACTCCTGCTCTTTCACATGGATTACAGCGGCGTAACGATAGCAGCTAAGCTCATTTGTGGCCTCCATGATTTTTGGCAGAATCTCAACATGCTCAATATGGTCAGGTAACCGACTCTGAAGACCAGTGAAAAACGAAGGGTCGACAAGTAATTCAAGTTCATCAAGTTGAATCTGAGCCATTCTGTCCCTGATCTCGTCTTTGCTTGCTTTGCTGCTCAGCAATCGCAAGGCCTTTGTGACCTGGAAATCTCTATACAGAGCATAAGATCTCATGTCGCCAAAGAACAAGGTTTTAATGCCATCAATCCGCACAGCTTCTTCCACTACCCTGAAAAGATACTCTTGACTAGGGAAATACTGAGCAACAGAGTTAACAATAACAAGATCAGCTGATACCGAGTTGACAAATTGTCCAATATCGGCTGCTGTGCTCTGATGCATATGGACTTTGCTGGTCAAAACCGGAAATGAACTGGCTGTGTTTGTAACAAAATCACATGCCTTGGCGGAGGGTTCCAAACCGTGGTAGCTCTCTAGGCCTTTAGTTAAGTTAAAGAGAATCATTCCTGAGCCAGTACCGATCTCAAGAACTTGGCCGGCTTCATTTCCATTAAGAATTGCGGTCATGGTATCATCAAGCCACTCATTCATTTCCTTTTTATTGATCTCATTTCCGTCGTACATGGAAGTCCAACCAATAAAATCCCTTCCAATCGACTCAATATTCATGAGATCAATACTTGTGTACTTGTCGGCATCGAAGAAATCATTCCACACCTTCTCATGTTCTGAGTCGGTATGCTTATCCTGTTTCCCGATGATTCCACTTTGGATGTGATTGTCAAATCTGGTGGTAGTAATGAAGCCGAACAATTGACTTTCCTGTTCTTCAGCGTGGTGAAGAACTATTATGGCGTCATCAACAAGATCGTGGGTACGCATTGTACTCTCAATCTCTCCCAGCTCAACTCTCTGACCACGAATCTTGACTTGCTCGTCGATTCGACCAAAATATTCCAGTTCACCATCTGAACGACATCGAACATAATCTCCTGTGCGATATGCTCGAAGCCGTTTATCACCAATGGTAATTGTGATGAAATGTTCGTGGTCCCGGTTTCGATCCGTATAGCCCCTTGCAAGGCCATCGCCAGTCATAATAAGCTCTCCAAAAACGCCAGTGGGAACAAGACGCTGTTCTGGGTCCATGACATATGCAGCTGAATTATTGATAGCTCGACCAATAGGAATTCCATTGACGCATGACTCCTTATCTGAAAGGCAGTACATGACACTGAATGTTGTATTTTCAGTCGGGCCATATCCGTTAATCACATTGCCTTTAATGACCCTTTTGGCTTCGAAGGCGTCTTGGGGATCTAGTCGGTCTCCTCCTATAATAAGAGTCTCAAGGTTTGTGAGAGCAGAGGAGCACTCGAGCAGGTATTGTTTCAATAGTGCCGGTGTGATGAACATAGCCTGAATATACTCTTCATTTAGTACTCGAGCTATAGATACGTAGTCCAGAACGGACATAGAATCGACACACACAAGTGTTCCTCCATTCAACAAGGCCGTATAAATTTCCCATGTCGAAGCGTCAAAGGCGATGTTTGCGATATGAACTACAGTCGGGGTGCTTGGGACCTGGTCTCGAATTGTCTTTCCCTTCGCTAAACGGACAATGCCACGGTGTTCGATCATAACTCCCTTGGGCTTCCCGGTGGAGCCTGATGTGAACATAACGTACGCAAGACTATTCGGTGTCGGTAAAGTAGCCCCGCCATGTTGCGTGGGCATGTCTTGGCCAGAGAAACGATCTTGAAGGGTTTCAGCGATAGGTCTGAAATCAACTCCCTTCAAATTAGGGGCTGTCACATCAGAACCAAGCAACACGAACTTGGGACCTTGTACTGTAGACATAATAGAATCTAGTCGGCCAACGGGACTCTTCACATCTAGAGGGAGATATGCCATGTTTGCTTTCATTACACCCATGAAAGTGACAATAGCCTCGCAAGATCGATTGGCGAGCACGCCAATGAGCGCTCCGGCGGAAAATACCTGGCTTTGTAACCACCTGGATAGGTTTTCTGACAGGATATCCAGCTGTGCGTACGTCAACTCTGAAGATGAGTCTTTGACTGCAATCTTCCACGGGCTGGCCTCAACTTGTGCTCGGAACACGTCTACGACACTGCGGTCATAGGGATACTCGGAATCTTTCATATGGAGCAAGCCCATATTGTCAAGGATGGAAATGTCTTGTTCGTCTAGTAGTGGTAGTGAGGCGATTGGTATGTGGGGTTCTTCAAGACCTTTCTCAAGAATCTTGTGAAATATGGACAGCATGTCCTGGATTGTCTCCGGAAGGTAGAGGTCTGTTGAAAATAGAACCTCACCTCGCAAGGCCTGCTCTTCCTGGTAGAAGTGGAACTCGATATCAAAGCGAGTTGGCTTAGATGACTGAATAGGTTCAATTTCTGCATTTTCGAGACTAAATTGACCAAGGTTCATCTGTGAGTGAACAGCAAAAATCGTTTGAACTAGCGGATGGCGAGATATATCGCGATCTCTGTTCAGACTTGCAACCACCTTTTCGAACGGAATATCTTGATTTGCGAAAGACTCGGTGGTGATGTTGTAAACCTTCTCCACAAGCTGGTCAAAAGACTCATCTTCAATCTTAATTCGCAGGCACTGCATATTAACAAAGAATCCGATAATATCTTTGAGTTCCCATCTATCGCGATTTGCATTTGGAGAGCCAATTGCAGCATCATTTGCCCCCGTTAGCCGGAAGTGAGTGGCCCTAAATGCTGATAAAAGCGCAATAAAAGGGGTTGTCTTTTTTGTCTTGCAGAATTCCTGTAGTTTATTGTATAGGCGACCTTCGATTCTCAGTTGTTGAAAGCCGGCTTGGCCAGATAGGGTTGGTGGTCGAATTTTATCAGCAAGGAATTCCGCAGGCCGGCTTGTCTGTAGCTTTGAGACCCAATAGTCCAACTGTCGTTGGTATTCCTTACTTTCTATATGTCTTCTTTGCCAAACAGCATAATCCTTATATTGAATAGGTAGAGGCTGTACAGCAGACAGCGGATTCTGGCCCCTGATTAAAGTCGAGTAGAATGAAGACAAGTCTTTGCGAAGAACATCAACGGACCATCCATCTGAGATAATGTGATGCATGACTATAGAAAGTACATGATGTTGGTCATTAAGTCGATAGAAACATACCCTCCATCCTGCTTCAGTTTGGAGGTCGAATGGTGTTTGCTGTTGCTCCCGTAAAGCCTGCTGGAGGTCGTTCTCGTCGGAAATATCAACAACCTTTAGCTCTCTGGGTTGCAATGGATGTACTATCTGAGTATTAAACCCCAAAGAGGAGCCGAATGTAGTTCTAAGTGTTTGATGGCGATCCTCTATCGCAAGTAATGCAGTATGTAGTGCATCAAGCTGAATAGGACCCCGTATCCGCATTGCGCAGGGCATCAAATACCATGTCAAATCAGGATGCAATTGTTCTAAGAACCATAGTCGTTCCTGGGCAAAGGATTGAGAGACAGGTCTGACTTCATCATCTCGTGGAATAGCCTCTGTTAATTCTCCCGAGGCCGAGCGCGTTTGATTGCATAACTCGTGAAGATAAGGATACCGAAAAACGTCAGCAGTATCCAAATTAACTCCCACCATTCTAGCCTCTGCGACAAGCTGCATAGCTAAAATCGAGTTGCCTCCCAACTGAAAGAAATTATCATTGTCATTCAGTCCAATCCTCGTCGGGTCAATCCCCAGCACTCGGCTCCAGACAGCCTGCATTTTCTCTTGGATTTCGGTCAATTTCTGAGGCTCTTCCCATTGTATTTCACGCTGTGGTGCCAGCCCTTCAGTCAAAAGTGCGGCACCCATCTCAGCAAGCTTCTGCCGATCAGTCTTGCCAGTGACGGTCAATGGTAGTTTAGACATCGAGAAAAATACGCTTGGTATCATATAGGCCGGCAAATGCTCCCTTAGCCTCTTTTCCAATTTTTTCGGAATAGTCACTACTTCGGCCTGTGCATTGGAATTCTTCTCAGACATCTCCAGAAATGCCGCTAATTTTAGCACGCGGTCCCGATCTACTGTCGCTGGCAAGATGGCTTCAACCACGACTTTGGAAGCCACAGTCAAGCAGTCTCTCAGGTGGTACTCTACCTTACCAACTTCGACCAATTGACCCTTTCTGACTATATGTGCGTTCTTGCGGCCGACAAAGGTAAGACTGCCATCGTCGTTATAGCAAACCAGGTCGCCAGTTTTATACATCTTCCCGTGGCGCCCTTTGTGGTCGCTGGATCCTCGTAGTAACCAAGGTGGGTCCTCGATAAACGCGTCTTGGTTCCAGCTTGGACCATTCGAATAAGGGCGACCGATTGGTTGCCCTTCTAAAAGAAGCTCACCAATGCGCCCTGGTGCAGACAGCAAGTTGTGGTCGCTAGGGTCAACAACCCATGTCACAATTCCTGCACCTTTTCCAATGCGGAGAGCTTCCTCTATGCTGGAAGATCCATACTGTATCATATTGATTGTGGCACATTCAGCCGACCCATACACTGTAGAAAGATTCACTTCGCCCCACCAACGGACAACATCCGCAGTGTTCACTGGCTCACCACCCAGCGCAAGGAATTTCAACTTAGGTACATCTGCAGGAGAAATTTTTGAGGCAATAGATGGATTCAAAACAGCGTGCGTAGCTTTCAGGGAATTGAAACTGCCGGCGAAATTGTTGATGCGATCATCTTCGCTTGGGACACACAAACAGCCACCGGCAGTCAAAACCGCCAGCGTGTTATAGGCTGACAAATCAGAGCTGTACGGTGCATATTGATAAAGTCTGGTATCTTCTGTGTATCTGAGGCTTTTGTTATGATGCAAAAGCGCAGTCGCAATGTTGCGATGGGTTACAATTACTCCTTTTGGCGCTCCAGTGCTTCCAAAGGTGAAGGCAACGTATGCATTAGAAGATGCATCTACCTTATTGAGAGTTCGCTTTTTGTAATTAGCTATGTCGGATTCTGCGAAGAAATCCGAGTACAAAGTGACCACATTCGTTGTTAGCCTGTGACAAAGGCTCTCGTGTGATTGGGAACATAATGCGAGCTTCACCTCTACCCCATGCAGAATAGCCTTGAGCTTTACTTCAGGGAGAACTGGATCAAGCAGCACAAAGGTGGCTCCGGCCTTGAGTACACCAAGCATGGCAACAGTCGCCCACATTGACTTCTCAAAACATAGGGGCACCAGGGCCTCTTTGGTAACCCCAAGATCCATGAGACGAAAAGCAAGAGTCGTGGACAGCTCGTTCAGCTCCCGGTACGTCAATTTACCATCCCACGCACACAAGGCCTGTGCGCCCGGCAAATCTTGTGCCCATTCTTGGATCGTTTCATGAACGCAGCGCTCGCTCGCAGCCGGTACAACTCGATTCCATTCCCAAATTCGGTCGACATCTTGTTGTTCGAGGATATCAGTGCTATCACTCTTCGCTACGGCTGGTGAGCCGGTGGATGGCATCGAGTCGGAGCCTAGCAGGGTGTTGGTTGGTGGATGCGCCTCTTCGATTTGGCTTGGACTTGGCGAACACACTCACCCAATTGTGAACTTTCCGGCTTCCCAACAGTGTCTGCAAGCACTGTATTCCCCTCAGAGCTACCCTGCCCATGGATCGGGAGGGGTACATCTTTTGGTGATTTTTGTGGCTCAGGCAGAGGTATTTCATCGCCTCCTTTACGGCCCTTGGTGTTGCTGGTCTCGTTAATTGTCATTGTTGTCTGTTGTCTTTTTCTGTCGGTATATCTATAATGACTTTTTGTAGTGTGAGTTTTCTCGTGATTCCTGGGGTTTACTGTATTTATGAGCTCTAGGTGTCCCGTTGTCCTTTAGGCAAGTCTTAGTAACTGGTTTCCGGTCAACTGACTAGGTTTCTGGCTTGTTTTGTTTGCAGACCGGGATTTCTGATTCAGGAGAAACATATTGACATGCAGTAGAATTCTTTGGTTAAAGTTCTAATGACTCGGGCTCTCGTCTCCAACCGATTGATAACGGGTCGGAATGGAACGAATATCTTTACAGACAGGACGATACCAGCCATTCGCTGCATGTCAAGACATCATGGCCGTCACAATCCGTTCCGGCCACTGCTAACTAGGTGATCGGCCTAAGTTATCCTAACTCAGCTAGTGTCTTGAGATCCTGCCTAAGCCCCACAAATGAGGAAAAGGATGAGCATTTATATTTCCCCATTAGTTACAAAGTACCACTGCCGCTTAAAAGTTCAATCGTTCGGAATTCTGCAATGCCACAGCATGCCGAGGGGGTTAATTTGAAAAGGGGAGAGTTCAGAGTCAATTCTGCTGCTCCCGGACTATAAGCACATCATTCTCCGTTATCTGCATTCAACGAACCAGTTAGGAAAAGATTTCGTTCAGGACAACTCCTTAGTCCCACCCCCATTGGTGTTTTCTGCATTCTAGCACTGCACACCTGGCTAGTGATAGCCTACTAACAGGCCTAAAAGGCACCGTCCCCTCTGATGTGCGAATCCTCCTTTTAAGTACTCGCCGCATCTGCCACACCTTATAGCCATGTAAAATCCCTAATTTCTTCATGTCATTGGATGGATTCTGGCCTGGTACATCGAGGGAGACTCCACACATGGAGACTCCGCACATCGGAGGGGATACTAAATAAGTGAGATAGTTAAGACAATCGGGCCGCGCGGGCCTTTTCGGATGATCGTCATCGGAAGGCGCCTGTCCCGCTCTCTAGTACGTGCCGCTTCTCCCTTCCATTACCTATTTTTCGTGCCAACGCCATCCCTTTCAATATGACGAGGTTCCACTCCGACTGTATCACGTGATATCTAGCCACTCATCCCAAGAGGCAGCCCGGCAGGCCATGCGATTGGGTCTCACCTTTCAAGCCAGCGGCTGCCTTTAGTTCCTGCTAAGCCCGATAGCGCCGTAAAGGCGATACCGCACTCCAATGTTGGACAAATCTCATTGGATTGAATTTGGGAAAATCAGACCCGGTTAAGCATATCGAGGCAAGAATTTGGAAGTCGTGGAAACTGAAAGTTAGACAGGCCATCTTAACCGCCACTTACGACAACCCGAAAATGGCTGGAGGGAGTGAGCCAGCTAATTCGACCCTCGTTCACAAAATGCCGAAAGAGGTTAGGCAGACGATTTTGACTTTGTCCGTTACTCCACGAATGGTTACAATAATTCAGTTCTTTCCAACCATCCCTCTGAGAGAAAACGGTCAAAGAAAGGGAACGACAAAGGGGAAAGCAAAGGCAAAAACGAGAACAGGAACGACATTGAAAAAAAAAAATTGAAGAGGGCCACAGTGAGACCTCAAAGTCCGTTGTTGGGGGCCAATTGTGAGAAGTCCATCAATGACTATGCTGATCTAATCCCAATAGCTGGGCCAATGTCGCTGCCAACATCTCCTAAACACAGTCGAACGAGAAATGCGCAAATGAAATGAAACTTGTAGAGCTTTTCCAGAGAAAACAATCCGGAAACCATGGGATCTTTTTCTTCAAAGCCCAATAATCATCTGAGAACACGACTGCCAAGAAGTTGTCGCGTCGCGCGTCACAACACGAGTCTCCACTCCGTCCACCAAATTTTGACACTGTGAGCTTACCCTATAACTGCAATCAGATACTGGGAATATGTATTGTATCCGAGTTCCTAATCGTTTTATATAGATATCTAGACATAGGATGTTATTTTTCAATTTGTAATTATGTTGATAATGGTTGTAAAATGACAAACGTGGTTAAATTTCTAAGGAAGATAATTCTATCAAAAATAGTTGAAGTATGTTGTCTGTCTTCAGTATTCAGGTCGTATATGAGAACCGATGACTGAGAATGTTTTACGAATCCTCATCTAAAATATTAATCAGTCAATCAATTAATTACTTAATTTTTTGGAAACATATTTGTCTCGCTCGGGGCGCTCTGAGAATGCTGATTATGGATTCTCTGCCCCAGTCCGTCGCCCACGTATCGGTTCTGTGAGATCTCAATCAACGTTATTCATCAGTGGACTAAAAAGATTGCCCTTCCACTACGAGTTTAGATCATTGAAAATACTTTCAGCTCAGCCCTAGGCCTACAGACGAACGCGAACAAATCGCAGTGTCAACCTGCAGATCAGTCGCTGGCCGGACGGGTCAACTCCGGCCATGGGCTTCGTGACCCATTTATTTGGCTCTTGCAGGTCCCGCACAATTTGATTGGGTTGAAATTGATGCCCTGTCTGTTCCTTTTGTGCCGTGACTTCCAAGTCCGAACAGCTGAGCGCTGATCCATGCGATTTGTTTGAGGCTAAAGGGACTAGAACCCGACGAAAACTGCACCCTTTCCAGAACTGGCTACAATCTCTACATAAATGGCCACTGTCCAGACCAATCTCCCCCTTTCGAGATGGTGAGGATTCTGTCAAGTTCCCCGCGCTCTCCGTAGACTTCCTCTGCTTTTCTACCATGATCCATACTGCTTTACTTAAGGTCGTAGAAGCCCGAACCTGTCGAAACCATCCCCGATCATGGCTTCAGAGGTTCGGGACTGCGACTGTGGCTTTATCGACTCTGACGACCCCACAAAGAGCGTCTTCAGTAGCTTTCTCGTCGTTAACTTCAGCTCCATCACCGGTGAAAAGCTCAACGACCTCTTTATTCCAGCGACATACGGAATATCCCAACGTGGATCGCCCTACACCAGAAATTTCTCGGCTGAACAGGTTCAATTGTCTGAGACTGGGCTCGACCTCATAGTCTCACCTTCATCAGATTCAAAAGCGGTGCCCTGTGCCCAAATATTCTCCCGGGCAGCGTCGTTCTTTTACGGCTCCTACCATGCACAGTTTCTCGTCCGAGACGTGCCGGGGACAGTGACAGCCTTCTTCAATTACAAAAATGACAGTTCAGAGGTCGACATCGAGTACCTGAGCTCATGGAAAGTTCCGACGCTGCTGTACACTACCAAGCCACAAATTTACTCCGACAACGGCAGCCCAGACAACAGCACTTACCAGCGAGAGTCATGGAACGGCACTCGTGCCTCTTTTGACCAGAATGTCCATGATTGGTCTTTCGTCTGGCTGCCTGACATTGTCCACTTTGGACTGGATAGAAACTACTTTGACTCTATCACCACCAACGTGCCTCATGCGCCAGGCCGTCTGGCACTGAGCCAGTGGTCGGATGGAAACCCAAACTACTCGCTCGGACCGCCTACAAAAGCCAGCACCGTCACCGTGTCC
The DNA here is from genome assembly GCA_017140755.1 of Calonectria hongkongensis. Classification (NCBI taxonomy): domain Eukaryota; kingdom Fungi; phylum Ascomycota; class Sordariomycetes; order Hypocreales; family Nectriaceae; genus Calonectria; species Calonectria hongkongensis. The sequence goes on along the minus strand of JAACJA010000027.1, from coordinate 251,245 downwards.
TTCCTCTGGGCGGTGTACAACGACACAAACGCCAACCCGCTTGCATGTTCAAAGTCCACGTCGGCGTGTACTGTTACGAACGGTGTTTTCCAGGCCAACGCCGACTCAGGAGGACACGGTAACAACGACGCAGGGTCCCCGTCAGTGATCATCGTCAACTCTGCACATCCCACCAGCCCAGGAGCACCTGGCTGGCTTCTTACTCTATTTCTTCTATTTTGGTTTAGCTGCAGGCGTTATTGACGGCAATACCCCTTTTCTGCAAATTGTACGCGATAGAATACCAGTGGAGCTTTTGAGCTGTTTGTCAGAGGCCTCCGTGCTGCTTTTAGGCATCTTTATGGCGTTATAGCGATTCTATGAACTTGTAATCCCACTGTGGTGGCTAAAGCATTCTTTTGGTTTTGTATGATAATTAGGTAGCATTAACAAGCGAATATATAAATATGCTAGATTCTAATGCATTCGAAGGCTGGTGATAGGCAGTCCCCAGACCGAAGATGGGGGACGGACTCGTAGTATGTTGGGGGCCTGGATGGACTGCGAATCGTAGAGAAGTCGAACTAACCATGCATGGGAAAATGACTGTCACATTCACCGTGGTGATCCGCCTGAATATCGCTCAATGGCGTACAGTTGAGGCCTGAACTGAGACTAGTGGGTACTAAGCCTCATCATGGATTGCCTTGTAGCAAGGTCTGGACTCAATGTCTTGGCTCCTAGGCGGATTTTACCTAGTACCTTTCTAGCTAGTAGAGGGCACGCGATGGTGATGACGCAGAATCCGCAAAACGCGGCTGTTTCGAACGGGTGCTGAATACTTCTTCGATATTGGTCAACACCCAGGTCAAGAGAATCCCGACCCGTCTTGGAGTTTAACCAAATCAGGCATGGCAGCCGATCCTCTTCCGCTCTGAGCCACCTTGCAAGTCATCTTTGCCGTGTTTTTGCGCCGAATACATACAGCATAAAAGTACGGTGAAAAGGTTGATATTGACTGACAGGAAAGAGCGATGGTCCATTGGCATTCACATTGAAGAAGGTCTCCATTATGCGGATCAGAAACTTCTGCAAATCTTGGAACGAGAAGGGAATTCCCTGATTTGTTTAATTCCTGAAACCTGTACCTGCGTAACTTGCCCCCGCTTCGTATTTTTTTCTTCCAGATGGTGGGTTTGTGAATGGCGGCTACGTGGATGAGGGGCCAGAATTGCTTTTTCTTCTCTAGTGTCACTCGTGTGATAATGAGAAGAGTGATGATGATCTACAGGTGGAAAAGTCTGACCTGCTACAGTTTAGGTAGCAACTCATTGAACTGATTAATTTGCTGGTGGATTGACACGGATGAAAAGCAAAGCTGAATTGTTCTCAAGTTCAAGGGTTGAAATTATGAGCGAGCACGGAGCTTTGATGTCGGCATTTGTGGTGAGCTAGAGCGCACGCACGTGGCAACTTGTCCCAGTGTCGTTAGAAGCACAGCTCAACGGGACAAGATTCGCACAGGGCGGCGGTTGAATAGAGTTTTCCTCCTTCTCCACTGTGGATAGGTCTAGTCATAGATCTCAACACTCAGCCACACATTTTTCTTTTCCGAGTCGGATTGAAGTGCCGAATGTCATGCGCAAAAAGCAAATATACATCAAGTGCTGATCACGGGACCACTCCACTGATGGCCAGCAAGCATAGACACTGTATTGAATAAATTCAGGCCGCGGCGTGGGTCTAGGTGCCCTATTGAGCACCAGTAGAATCTGCCAGCAGGGAATCGATTGCTGTTAAGATTGGATATTCCACTCACTACTGCACTGCAGATTTTAGAGACTATTTAATTGACCCAATCACAACCACTGAGGATATCCAGATCCACGTCAAACCCCGAATCAATGGAGTCGACACGTAATCATGCCAATGCCAAGATCTTGCTACAAGCCCTGATCTTGGATTCTACCAGAGAGCCACGGGATACTATTTTGAGCCGACCCTGGGTGTCGAATCTCAGCAACACTGGGAGCGATCGTACCGAAACCACGGTGTTGGGTGTAAGGCTCCGCATTTTAAGAGGTAACATCGCCTCAGCATGACCCTGCTCTTAATTTTCGAGGGACTCTATTTATTCTATACATGATCCATCAGAGCAATATTTGATCGTGATGTTATTTTCTGTACTGTACTCGGAGCTTGATAGTTCAAACTTTAGTGAATTCCGTAGCACTTATTGCTAGGGCAGCTACGGAGGGGGAATGTTTTTGATTTCGTAGACTGGGTTTCCCAGTCCTCCACCGCAAGTCACAGTCAAGCATCAGCCATATGTTCAACGGCCACTTGATGCCCAATTAGCCCTAAATTCACGGTTGTTGAGAAAAACAGTTTCAGTTCTTTTCTTGAATGCCTTCGCCGTATATGAGCTCCTCGTCGTTACAAGGCAACGTCGAAGAGGGCGTGCACATAGAAATCGCCGAGACCGTTCTTTGCCTAATTAGTTCAGGCATCCGACACTAAAATTGGCGAGACTTCTTGCACGGAGTGCTATGGGCGTGTTTCCCCTGAGGCGTGTGCATTACAAAGCTTGGCACGGGAATCCGAATTTGGGAGGTTGGAGATGTGCCCACTCACACGCCCAGAGGGTATGATTGAAAATTGAATCGGGATTCGGAACGGGAGGGATCCGGAGAGTGACTGATGACCTGTGCGCAAATTATCCGCCCTTTCATACCTGGTGGCGAGGTTCATGTTTTGATATCCTCACGCTGATCTTGGCCGGAGCGTCTACTTTTACTTTACCAGGTTTCTCTTCTATGTCCACTTCACTATGAATTAATATTATCTACGGTTTTGGCACATATGGGTTTGGAGACTTTTAACCTTAGTAGGGGGCATGTTGAGTTTGATGCGGGCAAGGAGCCAAGTTTTTGCGTTGGCTATGTAGCGGAAATAGTTGCAAAGAGCGATTCCATGATCACAATCAAAACAAAGGCGCGATGTTATTTACATCACGCTTCGTAGCCACGTGGAATACCAATCGCGTGGCAATAGCGTGGAGGAATGCGGTGTTCTACACCAGATAGAGGCAGTCAGGCGCACTTCCGAGAAGCAAAGCGATGATCTTGGAAGTGGCAAAGATGACACACATCACTGGGCGGCAAACTATTGTTTCATGCATCGCAGTCTGGGCAGAGCTGACAGCACATGCGTCAATTGACCCATACCACTAGGAACATTTTCATCGCCTTACAGATCAACTTAGCTGAACTGAGGCTGACCGCCAACACATTGTTGTTTCCTCTGTCCCTGTTGAATCTTTTCTAATCCCCTGATCCCTACGTACTCCTACTGATATTCCAAACCATGCCGAATTAGTAGGCGATGCGACTTTTTCGGGGCTGCGATGCCCTGATCGTCCTGGGCTAACTAGACCTGTACACGGTCTGCCAACAACAAAGTAACACGGGCGAGCAGATGGCCTGTAGGACACCATATTTCTTTGTCCGCCCGCTGAATGGACACTGATATTGGCAAGGAAGTCCTATATGGTTCAGGTACAGCTAGCCTTCCTACACTCTATATCCTGGCTAAAGGGATTCTATTGGACAAAGCATTTCTGGTGAAAAGAAAGAAATCGAATTGGGTTCCTTCTGACCAGGGGGCGGTATTATTGGGCGGGCTGAACCTTGACTCTAACATTATTTATTTTCTCAATCATCAAAAAAGCTCACGGCGGTTACGTCCTCCCCCACACCTCCCGACTGACTGAAGCGCTAACTCACCCTTCACGCATCCTACAAAATGGCAAATTTTGCTATTTTCTCGATTCAGCAAATCACAAGCTATACTATTCAAGACGGCCACGACTTTTTGTTTTTCTTTTTCCTTTTCGCCCGATAGTGCTAACGTTTGGAATAAATGGAGAATGTACCTGGAGGCCACATTCACCAGCCGCAGGCTTAACCAAAAATGTCCGTGTACCTGTCTAGGCACTCCACTCACCAGGGGTTTCATATATCCGTGGTCTCGACTTCAGCCCTAGGACGTGGCTGCCGTTGGCGGCCGTGTCCGCGTAACGCCGTGGCTTGTGGACCGGAAAGACGGCAGATTCCGTTCATTCTGCCTGAGAAAATGCATGGGTATCCAGGTCAAACTTTGACAGCCGTAAGAAGCTTGATTCCTTCACGGATAAGCAATTTATTTGACTAAGGCTTCAGCGGATCTTCAGTCAGCTTTACTTCTGCCCCCTTTTTCAATCGTGGACCCTGATGATCGTCCTCGACACACACAAGAGGAGGGATTTATTGGGACCATGTGGGGGGCTCCCTGATGCAAATGCCGACCCAAGCTACTGGTGCTACTGCTTAGTGCCGGAGTAGATGTGCCGCTCTTGTGGGGTGGATTCCCACCAACGGGAAGATAGCCGAAAAGAGGAATGCCATGTACAGAGAAATCCCAAAACAAAAATTTGCAGCTTTGGCAAGATTACAGGCGCATAAGCCTAACGGCAACGAGCCAATTTGGCGTTCAGTGCCAGAGTCAGTGATGCTCGCATTGTAGCGATTTCCTGAAAAGTTTCATTTACCAGGTGATACACCGCTCTAAATTGAACTTGAGAGTACCGAAGTCCAATATATTTGGAAGAAAAGCGTTAAATTACGTTCACTCAATCATAACCAGAAGCCTTTATCAGGGTCTATTATAACTTTCCCTGTGTTTTTAGCTCATACAACGACACATCTAGTAATGACATGGACTTTTACAACGTGGGCATGACCGATTAATTTAGAAGCGGCTGGGAAAAAGCATGAATAGCAGGCCTCCACAGCTCCTGGTTCCCAAGAATCCAGATTCCTATGGACCTGCGCTTCTGGCCAGAGTCCAAAAGTTTGTGCATGGTCGTGCTGGCTCCGAGACCTGGGCTTGTCCCCTCAGCTCGGATTCACCGCCATGCATACGATCTGCTATATTTGGGAATCGTTGGCCCAGATCCCAATACTCTAGGTTGATCGCTCCTTAGGTGCATGGAACTATCATTTTCATGGGCTCTTGGCAGGTTGGCATATCCCAACTTGCCATCGGAGGTGAGTGACATGGTTCTCCTCACTTGGGCAAGATTACGGCGTATTGACCCAAGTAAGGGTATGCCGTTACGCGCGGGAAATTACTCTGTGCTAGATTCCACGTATTTACAGTATCTAGCCGCGGGTTGAAGCCAAAGGGCAAGGTCCTTCCATGTCATATTGCGGGGCTTGTTTTTGAGTGTTCCCGCGTTGCAAATCATAGCTCCATCCGCGCTCTCGGACGCCGCCACCTGACATGGCGACACCAAGTATCCCTTTTGGTGTTCGAAAGGTGCCTAGCGACTCAGATTTCTGTTCGCCCATCTCCGGTAGCCTTAGGAATGCACTCGTGGCAGCGCTCATCCCAGCCCATTGGGTAAGCCACTATGCACATGTGTAGAGGTTCCCCCTGCCATGGTTCAACGCCATCATGGGCTAAAGTACGTCTGGACAAGCTGAATCTAGTACCTCAGCTCGCCGCAGGTTCTGAGCGTATGTGGAGCGAGATAGCCGTGCTTCTCAAGTCCACGGACAGAGCTATTGGCAACCACCCCCATGGCGCCAGGTGGGATTTGGGATGTCCTTGAGATCAGCCAGCCCCATCGCCTTTCAGCTCTTCAATAGTCCGGTCCAGACGCTATCCAATATCTGCAGTCGAAACGATAGTTTGTTTGTGTGGCGTGTAGCCTAAGCAAATTTTCATGTCAAACTACAATGGATGGCCGTTGGGATCGAGGAAATTAAAATGATGCGGCTTGAACTGTCATTCATTGATTGCTCTTCTGCACATCTCTTGGTTTATTCTTAATTTCCCACGTTGGCCCGTCTTAATATCTTGTAGTCAGCGTTCACTCACTCACGTTGGTTCACACTCATTCGTTCACCTTGAGCCAAGTTATTACACGATGTCAACCGAAACACCTCGGGCAGGTGTCAAGATGGCCGACAATTTAGAGATCACTCCAGTCACTGTCATCCCAGACCCTATATCACCAGCAGCTCCATATATTAACGAAAAGGCCCCCTTTCTTGACCCAGCTGTCGTCTTTGACGCACCCCATCGAAAGCCCCTAAAAATTAATCCTTTCAAGGCCACTCTCAACATCGTCCTGGCATTTGGTCTCATTGCTGCCCTGATCACTGGCTACTGTCTCGGACTTAGAATATTTGATCTTTCCGTCACTTCCGTGGGTCTGTACGGAACGATTCTGATTTCTGAGTACCTTATTCAGCTTGGCTGTGCCATCCTCAACCGATTCGATATCGACCGCATTGTTAATAATCTCAAGAGGAAGACGGCGAATTCTCGGGCGATCGACGATTACGAAAAGGGTATAACAAATGCATCGGCAAACCCAGTTCTCAACCCTGGAGGCGAGGTTTCTATTGCCGTTGTCGGCTATCGCGAGGACGAGCAGGCATGGAGGCAATGTCTCCGCAGTCTGCAGACCCAGACACTCCGCCCCAAGTGCGTGATTGGTGTTGTTGATGGCAATGATGAGCCGGATTTGAGCATGGCACAGGCTTTTGTCGATGAGTTCCAGTCATTCAAGGCGCCGCTCATCCACCTGCCCCTGCTGCTATCCGATGTGCATCGACAGATATACTTTGACAACGTTCCTGTCGACAACCGATTCTTCTTGGTCAAGTTCTGGCATTTCCTTGTCGGTCGCTATCGTCCAGGTCACGAAGAAGCCTTGGCACTGGCCAAGGAGGCTGTGGTCAAACAGGTGCTGGAATGGGACCAGAAGTGGAACATCAGCAGCCTCGAAGCTGTCTGCTTCAGCCAGCCACACGGACATAAGCGCACCGCCATGTTCACGGCTTTCGCAATGAGCCTGTACGCTCTGCGCACAAGAGATGCCATCTTCACAACCGACTCGGACACCCTTGTCCAGGACAACGGTATAGACGAAATGCTAACGCTGCTCCGTTCTTCCCCCAACATTGGCGGCGTCACGGCAGATGTCAAGATCTGGAACCGCTCTGAGTCTCTGCTCGCCCGAATGTGCTCAGCGCGATACTGGTTCGCCTTTAACATTGAACGAGCTTGTCAGTCGCTGTGGCGCTGTGTAGGCTGTCTCTCAGGTCCTATGAGTATGTATCGTGCCTACGACCTGGAGACAATCCTCGGCCCTTGGAACCTGCAGACCTTTGGTGGAAAGCCTACTACCTTCGGTGATGATCGCCACTTGACCAACCAGCTGCTGGCTCACGGTCTTAGGACACGCTACACACACCGCACGTGGTGCGACAGCGAGTCGCCTACATCATTTGTGCGCTGGGTTGCTCAGCAAACTCGGTGGAGCAAGTCGTTCTTCAGAGAATCCTTTTGGTTTCCAGCAAGTTTTGTCTACCAGTCACCTTGGATGCTTATCGAGATGACTATTCAGGCACTTTACCCATTCATCCTGATTGCCACCGTCTTTCACTTCTTATTTGACACTTCGGACTCGTCCCCATGGAGGCCTATCATCTGGCTCATCACCATGTTCGGTGTCGCCCTCTTCAAGTCCACCTTGGCCGTCCTCATCGCTAGAGACTTGTGGCTACTACTATTCAGCTTGTACGGCTTCGTGTACTTCTTCGGCCTGCTGCCCTCCAAGATTTACGCCTTGATCACCATGAACCAGACCGGCTGGGGAACTTCGGCCCGCTCTGCCTCCGAGCGCAAGCGTGGACAATCTTTCCTGCAGCGCTCATTCCACATCTGCCACCTGGTTATTTGGTACACTGCAATCTTCGTTGGCGTTGGGTTCTTCATCGCCAGAGTTTTCAAGAACCCTCTTTACTTTCTTATTGGTGTTTTCGCACTCATCCCATCGATCTTCCTATACTGGCAACCCTCTCTATCTCTAGGAGGACTTAAAAAGAAGGTCGGAAGCCTGTTCGGCAAGAAAACTCCTCACACGAGATCTGCCTCTGAGACCTCAACAATCCAAGTCGATGAGTCAGCTCTTCCTGCAAAGCCTTCGCCGGCCTTGAAATCTCAAGGCGATTTATCTCTTGCCACCACGAAGGTCTGCTCAGACAGCGGCATATTTAAGAGCAATCCTGATTTGCTCCTGAATGAAAAATCCCTTGGAGAGCTGCCCGACAGCTCAGTTAGGAGACTTTCCGGTAGTACCTTTAGGCCCGCAACTGCCATGACCCTTAAAGATATGTCTGACGAGCCACTACCAAAACCTGGCAATGATGGTCGATAATAATCCTTGTGCATGCTCTATCTACTATGTTTCGAGAAAAAGATCGGGCTGATGGTGGCTTACTTGGTAATGAACTCTTTTTTATTTCTGGTGGCGTCAGGTTTGCAACTATTTCTCTCTCCATCCCTATTTTTACGTTTCGTTCCGAAGTCTCTATGTTGCTTTTAGGCAATAATAAATACCGACAATGTATATGTGTCCAATGAGTTGGTATAACGGAGCTATAGAGATGGATCTTATATTAGACCTATAGATAAAAGCTATTGTTAGCCTTAAAGATAAACTATTCCGACTATTAGAGTAATGGGAGCATCAGTGACGTACTTAAAAGTTGATCATGAGAGTGCAAACAAACCAAGAGCTTGAACAATTTGTGATTGTACAGGGAGGTAAGATTTCGCATTTGGAAATTATTCTTCTTAAATTCTGTCACATAAAGTGTGCATCCTTGCACCCTTTCATCTGCCACTTCTCAAGTTTGTTACCAAGTAGTAGTACGTCGAACATGGCCAAGTCCTGTCGGGCATGTGCATTTATCGATATTCGATTAGCGAATCTCTGTGTATTAGTAATAAGTGGGCGTAAATAATAATTGAATACACAAAGACATGCTTAGGTTTGGGCTTGAGAGGCGATCTCGATTGTATCTGTCGCAATGGGCGTTAGAATAGTCGTATTATCTCTTTTGGAATAGCCTCTCAAGTCAAGAGTGAATCGGCTTTTTCCGTGCCTAGGATTACTTTGGGCTACCTAAACTGGAATTTAATTGGTGCCGGGCGTGTCTCGGCCAAACAGTACAACCATGACCCCTATTTTGTACAGCTACTAGGGCGCCACTCTGGTTGCCTTTTTGGTTCGCCAAGAGGGTAAGCTGTTTCATTGGCTAAATAGGCCCCCCTTCGTCCAATTAATGGCAGTAAATGTCATCTCAAGCAATGATCATCGCTAAGGCTCTCTTGCTCAGCCCTCTCAGCGCCACTCAGCCCGGTCGGCGGACCTCGTTAGAGTGGCGAGGCCGGCTTTCCCCACTTCATTTTATTCCATTTTTCGCCTTCCATGAATGTTGTATCTCTATCTATCGCCTTACAGTCTAAGGTGCTCCTCTACATCAAGTCTTGCAGTGAACTGGCTCTCGTGTGTGGCGATCGCCCCCACCATGACATCCGCGCGGACAAATCTGGGACCTCTGACAACAGAATTCAAACCACCAGAAAGCTGTCGAGTGGCCATCCCATCCTGCAACAGCACCTGCGTGATCGGATGGGGTGCCCAGATCTGCAGCGATAACCCAGCCAATACTCAAGGCGTGCAAGATAATGTGGACTGTTGGCCGGAACGCAATAATTCCTCTCTTCCGACCAAAGACGCATTAAATGGCTGGGGATTCTACTCGCCCGGCTTGTCATGTCCAGTAGGCTATGCGACTTCATGCTCGGCAACTGGTGGCGTGGATGGAACCTTTACATTCCAGTTCTCTCTCCAGAAGGATGAGACAGCTGTTGGGTGCTGCCCATCGTAGGTGTCATAAAACGCCATGCGGTAAGTTGCTAACATGTTTGTAGGAACTATGGGTGCCAGTGGCATCCAGGCGGCGCACAAGGACAAACCTGCTATAGCCTTGTGAAAACCGGATCAATAACAACCGCTCGTTGCAGCACGGGAAATACTCTCGATATTGGAGTGATGGATATACCAGCAACGATCACCGAGACAGCTTCTGGTACAGGCACAGAGATTATCATTTCAGAATTCACTGTGTATGCCCCTTTGATCCAGCTCAACTTCAAAGCAACAGACCTACTCTCTTCCACGGAGGTCGATCCACCAACCAAATCTTCTGGCAACATAATCAGCTCACCTATCGATCCATCATCACATGCAAGCTTATCGACAGCGACAAAAGTTGGTATTGGCATCGGTGCCGGCATTGTCGTCCTTGCGGTACTTGGAGCAGCCCTGGTTCTGCTACGAAAACGAAAAACGCCTACATATACAACTGTAGAACAGGCACAGCAAGAATACCGAAAGGCAGAGCTCCATGGGAGAGAAATTCAACTTACCCTAGTAGAACTGGATAACTCTGTTCAGAGAAATGAACTACAGTGAAGCAAATATGGGTGTATGCGATAAAGAAAAGATATATCCATATATATAGTTTAATTGATATGGTCAATCCTATTTTATAATACATACAAACATTCAATAGGCAGATTCTAGAACAGTTAAATCATCAATACAAAAGGGGTGTCTCTGAAATCAACGCTGCGCTTAAAGAACCTAGCAAAAGTAAATGAACCCAACACACTGCTGCCGTTTAAAGAGATCTCTTTTCCGCCTCCTCCTTCAAAGCTTTGTTGAAGTTATCCCAGTTCTCTGAGGAGAACTTCTTATTCCTCCATGGGTAGAAGAAAATCATCAAAGGACCCTGGAAAACTTCGTGTTGGATGAATGTGGTGCATCCTGGATTGACACTGCTCTGGGAAAAACGGAAATAATGTGTTCCGGCAAAAAGGCCAGCCATGGACCCTGTCCAAGTGAAGCATGCGGGAGTGTTTTCCTGTGCGAGTTTAGTCAGACATGTGAAAGAGATAAAAGAGAGGAGAACTTACTTCCACAGCTGGATTGAACTTCATGCCATGCATGTTGACCTTGACTGCATCGCCTTGCTGCAATTCCGTCGGCTTCTTGCTGGGATCAGCCAGTTTGATGTCCCACCCCTGCTGCCATTCATCGTATCTGGCAAAGTCCATGAACTGATTCTGGTTAGCGATAAGATTCGATAGACGGGGTGGTGTACGTACCACTTCTCGGACTGTTGCTGGGTTCGCAAGAATCTCAACCTGCGCGCTCATAGAAATATCGGGATTCATGGTTGATAGAATAAAAAGAGGATGTTTAAACGTGGAAAGGAGATAATTGGTAATTTTTATTTCTTAATTGTTTTCTTTGCTCAATTCTGGTTGTGCTTCTATTCGACTTCCCTTTACCATTATAGCTCTTCATCTTTATACTTCCTGATAGCGTTCTGTCGTGTTTGATTCGGCCGCGACGCCTAAAGTGGGCGATCCCACCACCGAAGCCGATTCGACGCGGGTGGGATGCCGAACTGGCCGAGCTGGCCGAAGTGTCCGAGGCGGCCCAACTTCCTTCCATTATGCCACCACCAAACCAAATAGGCTTTAAAAGTCTCAGAAATGGTGCTATATCATTTTCGGGAGCGCGCTAATGGAATAGGCAACATCCATAAGTAGGCGCAATACTCTATTTTTTGCTGCTAGCTCTCGATTCCTGGGAAGCCGACCGCAGCCTAACCGCGCTTGCTTGATCCCAACGAGTTTGGTCATGTACCCAAATTCCTACCATGCCATGATTTTTGTACATGATTTTTAATAGGAGATTGGCGAGATTTAAACTGTGCAAATGCAGCTTGCGACAGATAATTCTCATCACGACACGCCGGTCCAAGGGCCTGCCTCATTGCTTCACCAAAGCGGTAGATTGGCGGCGGATTTGAAATTTCAAATTGCGCAATGTTTGGCCGCAGTATTAAACAGGTGCCATATGTCCTACTGGTAAATTTGGTAGCAAATACCTCCACAGTCTCGACGCTGAGTTGCGAAGTTTGTGAGGAGAAAGAAGCCTGGCGCACTTGGCCATGTCAATTTCTGCCTGCTCTGACCGCCTACAGCACGGTAGCAGCACCTACAAATGCAGTGGGCTAATGATGGCCTCAACGAATCGCAATCATGGCCAGCCAGTCTTAAAATGGAGACGCACCAAGACCTCCCACGGTCCCTCCCCGTCTGCACGCTCTGTCAGCGGAGAAAAGTCAAGTGTGATCGAAAATACCCTTGTAGTAATTGCATTAAAGTAGGTCAACGCCTTAGCTTGCCTTCACTCCTCCAGCGCAGAGCCTGATGCGTTCCGGCCTGGTACTAACCACCTGTCACTTACCAGGCCGAGGAGTCCTGCACCCCTTGCCCGCCTGCTCCGCCCCCGCGTCCGCGACGAAATCAAAAGACTGTTCTTCAAGCCCGACTGGAGCGTTGTGAGCAGCTGTTGCGAGAATGTCAGGGCAAAAAAAGAGAGCCTTCATTACCAAAAGATGCTGGAAATAACCAGCCGACGGGCCAAATCATTGTCCAAGATGGCTCACTAAGATTCACTGATAGCTCTGTGCATGGGTTATTGCAGACCGAGGTAAATATCCTATTTTAGCCATTCGCGCCACACTAACTCATATGATAGCTACAATCCATGCGGATAGCCGTCGAGATGGATGATCCCAGTGTTACATTTTTGCAACTTGACCAGGATGGCTTTGCTGACCCTCCAGACATCCATAGCCTGCAGCCATCTCCAATGCAGGGCCTTCATCTATGGCAAATTTTTATCGACCGGGTGCACCCTCTCACCAAGATACTGCATCCGCCAACCTTGCAACCTCTTTGGATCGAGGCTGCCAATGGCTTGAGTACACTTTCTCCAGGCATGACAGCACTCTTCTTTTCCATCTACAACATCGCTGTTACATCCATGACAGACGAAGAATGCCTGAAAAGCTTGGGTGCACCACGAAGAACGGCATCTCAAAATTTCGTCACGGGGTTAAAGGCAACGCTGAAAAGCCTGAACTTCCTCAAGTCATGTGACATCACAACTCTCCAAGCATTAACCTTCTACCTTGTTCGTACCCTCTCTATGACCAATATTTCGCCCGAGAGTTAACCACATTTTCGCAGTTGGCATTGCAAGGATGCCATGAGCCCAACTACACCTGGGTATTTGGTGGTGTGTGTATTAACATTGCACAAAGGTTGGGGCTCCACCGAGATGGCGAACTACTGGGCTTTTCTCCTTTTGAGACCGAGATGCGGAGACGACTCTGGTGGCTGCTCTTCATCCTTGATTCTCATTCCGCCGTTGTCTCTGGACTCAGCCCCACCACGCCACCACGCGGCACCGACTGCAAAAAGCCGAGAAACCTGAATGATTCGGATATTCAGCCAAGCGCCATTGAGTTCTTCCGAGAGCGGTCCGGGTCTGGTGAGATGGTAGCATGCTTCCTCTTTTATAAAATGGGCGAATACTTGGCCCATTCAACCAATTTAAACGCCACAGTGCACCACGCGGAAGCGAATAGAATTGGATCTGTACCACCGGACCCAGTACACTTGGCCAAAATGGACCAACTAGCCAACCAAGTCAAGACTGATCTCACTGACATTATTACCAAATACTCGGATCCATCCAATGGCCGCCTCCGCATACTAGCAACGCAAATACAATCTTCCATTACCATGAGAATGGAAAGGCTATTTCAACAGCCTCAACCAACGACAGAATATGGATCGAGAACCACGGAGCAGGACAACTTGTTTGAGCTCACAATACACGATATCCAAGATACCTTAAAACAATACAAGACCCTTGAACCAACAGGTTTTGTTTGGTTCCTAAAAACACATTTCCGGTTCGACATCTTCAAGTTTTTGATGGGGCAGCTTTGCCAACGGAGCTCGGGTGATCTCGTGGAGCAGGCTTGGGATTTTGTCGGAGATGTATATCGGTTTCATTCAGAGTTCTACGATCTATCTCGCAAAACATTTTACGAGCTGGCCACTCTCGTGCTCAACGCCTGGAGGACACGGTCAAAATTTCTTCTTCAGGCTCAAGGGAGCATGCCTGAGACCCCGGGCTACATTGAACTGCTGGAAATGGGAATGGGCAACAGCACCGTCTCTCTTTTGCCAATAGAGAGCTCCATAGGCGGTCTAAATCTAGGTGGACTTGGGTAAGGAGGCGAAAATATTGAAGGTGACAGTTGGCCAATGTCGCGGGAGGGTTTTAGTAATTGTGAACAATAGAAATTCGTACCTCACTTAATATATAATTGCACTAATTTATAATTGAGCTTTCATTATACGGCCATCTCATCCAGCTTCATTGATGAAGATATCGACCTAATCTACATTTTAGCACCGAATCTATTTCTTACGAGAATGAGACACAGTGTGCTAATTGAAGAACGAAAGTGCCATCACCATGGATAAGAATTATCCGTCCTATTCCTATGGCTTCAAATAAGAACGTGCGTTCAAGCCTCACTGCCTCATCATGGTCCACTACTTAAATTCAACCCTTGTACAGTGGGTGGGACCTGGCAAATGGGCCGCACCGTGCACCGGGGCCTCTCTGAAGGTGCGATCCAATAAAATGGCAAAAGACACAGAAGAAGTCAAGAGCCCCCATCTGTCGGAGTCGGAGTCCTCGCCGATAACAAAGACCCCGGGAAATCATTCTGGCGAGGGCGCCTCCAAGCCGATGACAAACAATGCGCGGTTGGCCATTTACAAGAATGTAGAACTCAATGCGCTAAACCATTAACGCTCCCTACTACTAGACCCTCCTAACAGGGTAACATGATGAGAGGGGAAGTTTAAACCCTTGCGAAAATCGGACTTCATATGACATCTGGTTCTATTTCACTGGTTTTCATTTCTGTGTGATGCCAAATCTTGACACGAATGTGGTTTCTCAGCCCACACTCGTTCATTCTTTGTATTACTGGATGCTGATTCCCCTTGCCTTGAAAATGGTTTCTCTCATTCATTTGGTTCAAGCCTTGGCGCTTGTCTCGATTGGCAATTGTTACAACTTTCGACCCGACGACCATTCGACGTATGAAAATGTACCGTTCAATTCGATCACAAATTCTCTGCTCATTTTTCTTTGCTAACCTTCGAGCATAGACGTATATTCCAGCTAGATATGACCTTTCGGCGGATCAAAGCGATAGAGGGTGATGAAGACCACCGGGAATCTGACAGTGAATGGCAATGAGCTTCATGTTGATCCAAGCAAGTCATTTACCTGATACGATAGACAGGCTGGGAATGGTGCACCTCAAAATTGGACTTGGCCCCAACCCCCAGAGCTGGAGACTGGATTTCGAGAACAGCGACCAGCTGGTCATCAAATCCGTGCGAGGAGATCAAGAGATATATGGAGGCAGCGTCATTGGAAATACCGTGTATGCAGGGTTTGTTGAGGTGTCCGGGAGGTTCCTTGGGCAACGTGTTGGGTACGGTGTCGTCGAGATGATTCAACTTTGGTGAAGGATGCGGCTTCTCAAAACGCAGCTGCAACAAGTCCAGCTTTACTTACATTCTTTTATGGATATAGAAAATCCACGGTTTCATTTCTAGATAATAGTTTATAAATAACCAATCGCATGCAATTAGAGCACGATTCAAAATGTTTACTTGAAGATTGCACCAATTTCTCCCAATTGTGGCCCTCTTATCCTACCCTTGTTACTCGCCAAACTCACAAATTTGTACATCCTTGTATTCGCCTACACCCGTTGCGGTCTTGCTCACATTTCCATTTGTCCGCCTTTCTATTTTATCGGTATTGATAAAAAGGGACATTATTCTCAAGGAGAATGACTCGTGCATCAAGTTCAGCTCTACGCCACACTATTTGGGATTAGATGGAGTACGTACGCTGCCAGGATGAAGGCTCGTATCGATCTCGCAGTGTTGCTTGTCGGCGAGGAGCAACACCCCGACACTAGTCTTCTTTTGGACGTCCATGCTCTGAGCCAATCAGACCACATTCCCACGGGGGCTGAGCTACCAACTAGCCCAGAGTTGGGTGCAAAGATGCCGCCTTGTCAGCGGCGAAATCATGAAATGGTACTGGCGTTTGGCTGTATCATCGCACCTCGACAAATTCGCATCCGTTAGTTGCTCCACCTTTTTTTTTCCTGCAGTGAATCTGGTTCCTATATTTTCGCTATTTATGGAAAGTCTCTCAACGAAATGGAGATATCATTGTGCGAATTTGCTAGGGTTTTAGGCTACGCTAGCCGTTCACATATATAACCAACCATAAGATCCTCGACACCATGTCTGCCTGTCTCAGTCGCTTCATGCTCTATCTATCTCTTATATAATCTCTTGGGAACGCCTTCATTTTTATTCTTAATTTCTTCTTTTCTCCCTATTCATCATCCATTCACCATCATCATGGGGGTTTCTGCTCCGTCCAAGTATCACTACGATCCTTCCCTCGCCGCCGCTGTGGTCTTTGCAGTCTTGTTTGGGCTTTCCGGTATATTGCACATGTTCCAATTGCTAAAGCAAAGAACGTGGTATTTCATTGCCTTCTTTATCGGAGTTATTTGTACGGCCTTGTTCTAAACCCCTTGAGATGTGCCGACCACGCTAACCAAGCCCCCCACAGTTGAAGTCATAGGCTACATATGTCGTGGCATTAATGCGACCGAAACACCAAATTGGTCGAGTGTACCTTTCATCATTCAGACCCTCCTAACTTTGCTTGCGCCGGCCGTCTTTGCCGCATCCATATACATGATCTTGGGTCGCTTAATTAGGGCGCTCGACGCCGAGCACCTTTCATTCATCCGAACCAATTGGTTGACCAAGATTTTCGTTTTTGGAGATGTTCTCTCGTTTGCGGTGCAGTGCATTGGTGAGTGTCCCCACTTTGGTCGCACCGGCTTGTAATATTTACTGAGGCTGATAACTAGGTGGCGGAATACTCGCTGGTGCCAACGATAAGAGTGGTGTTGATCGTGGCCAAAACATATTGTTGATTGGCCTTGGAATTCAGATTATTTTCTTCGGGTGCTTCATAGCAGCGATATCTGTTTTTCACTTCCGCATCATTAGACAGCCGACGACTACGAGCTTGTCGACTTCTCTGCCTTGGCTGCAGTACATTTTTGTCCTGTACGCGACGTCCATTCTGATCATGATCCGATCCATTTTTAGGGTCGCAGAGTTTGCCGCGGGACAGACCAGCGTGCTTCAGCGCTCGGAAGTCTACGTATATTGCCTGGACACGTTCCCAATGTGGATTTGCTGCGTTGTTTTCAATGTTTGGCATCCGTCGCGAGTCGTTCGAGGCCAGCAGCGTAAAGGTGAGCAGCATGTAGAGTTGGAGCAGGTGTGAGCATTAGAGTCCGTGATTCAAAAGGTCAAAAGGGTCCACCGTGTAATAATAATTTTTGGTAAACATGATTCATTATGTTGAGTGTAGTAATATACATGTAGCTAGTCTATAAAGGAAATAAAAGGCCAGTCGCTAAGAATAATTGATGCCAATGCTTAAATCAGACGAAAGGTGGCTGATTAGTAGGTAATCATTGCAATCTTGTTGAGGTATTTTGTGTCGTTGACGAGAATAAGATTCTGAGCAAACCACTTACCCGCATCCTCCCTTGAGATGGTGTATCCGATGGCAGTTGACTCCCGTCCAGTCTTTGGGTCCTCAATGCCGGCGCGAATCTCCTTGTCCGACTCGCCGTTGACCAAGAGACTGGCGCGCACAATAGTAAAATCCTCGCCACTATCGATCAGGCTGTCCTCCATGATTTTCTTGTCCTCGTGAGGAACCTTGAGCATAACATGGTACAGCGGGATCATGGCATAGGGCACGTCACGGCCGTGGCGCGACATGCCAGTGGTGCTGCAGGCGATAATGCGGGGCCTTCCAGTGGCGCCCTCGCTTCGGGCTGCAGCCAATGCTTCCAGGAGAACGGCCATACCCTTTCTGCAGACTTCGGGGTCGTCAATGGTCATCTTGGACATGATTGGCTTGCCACCAATGGTGAAGACGACTGTGTCAACCAGGCTGCCATCTTCCTTCTTGATGCATTGGGCAACGGCGCTGGAGTCGTGGGCGTTACCCTGGACAATGCGAAGGTTGGGGGCTGATCCGGGGGGGAAGACCTCAAGAAGCTTGGAGGGTGTGCGGCAGAGAGCGATGCAGTTGTGACCCTTTTCGAGAGTGTGCTTGAGGGCCGAAAGACCAACGCCGGTGCTGGCGCCGAAGAATGTGACAGTCTTGATGGAACTCATGGTGTTTGTTGGTGTTATTCGTTGAGATTTGAGTAAAGTCAAAGTCAAGTTAGAGCGGAAAGATGTTGAGGCTCGGTTTTATTCTTGTAATGTGTTTCTGTGTTTGACTGATGCGAATCATGATGGCCAAAGTCGAGGAAAGGCAATACTTTTATAATACTTGCTGGCATGAGCCCATTGTCAAGTGAATGTTGATGGTGGTGATGGGATGCGACGGCGCACGGATGCCAGGTGCCGACACTGGGCCGACTTGGCCGAGTTTGCGCGAGAGAGGGCGAACATGGGAGAACAGGGGTCTCTATTTGGGCTGAGTCGGCCATGGATTCTCGCCGAGCCCCCACGAAAAGCCAAAGCCACCACTGCCAGCTTTCCTACGTGCGCCACCAATCGCCTGCGGCGTGGCTGTTTGTCCGAGCTGCTTCTTCTAACGCGGCCCATCTGCGAATACATCTGAACCTTGTACGTTGCGTTGCCTTGTTGGTTAGGAACCCCATGAGATGGCCTCCCAAGACCAAAACATGTCGCTACATTTTATTTGCGTGCGTTTGTCCGCAGTACTTTGCGCAAGATAGACTGTGTCATTGCCAAGATGAGGCCCAATAGTAAACCCGCAGGTCCTCTCTGCTTAGCCGCGTTAATAGGCTCAGCTTGGAGGGGGGCATTCAACTCGCCTTGTCGCGCCATCAGCCCTACGGTCCCTTCGTACCGGAGAGCCATGAGCCATGATCCAGGCCTCGATGCAGCGCAAAACCCAACCGGCTAGTCTGTAGAGGGCGTGCGAAACCAACCAGAGACACCGCGCAGCATTCGCTTCCTCAACCGCCTGCCATGTCCATGTCTCAGCCCAGCCCCGACGCGGGCGCCTCCGCCCCGGCCTCCGTGTCCGAGAAAGACGCGAGCTCGTCCGCCCCGCCAAGAGCGCCTGCATCCACGCCTGCGTCCACCACGGCCGCTACGTCATGGGCACCAAAGGCACGCAGTTGTGTCGTCTGCCGCAGCCGCAAGGTGCGCTGCGACAAGCTCTCGCCTTGCTCCAACTGTCGCCGCGCTGGCATTGAATGCGTCTTCCCCTCCAATGACCGTCCCCCGCGCTGGGCCCGTCGCCTCGAGCGTATCACGGGTAATGCCGCCGCACCAGCTAAACCGGCCTCGCAGCAGCCTGCCGCTGATCCACATGTCATGGAAAGGCTGCGCACCCTCGAGAGCCTTGTCAAAGAACTCAGCGGCCAGCTTGAGCAGGTAAACACTGTTGCTGGTTCTGCTGGTCCCTCTTCCAGCGCCGCATCTCCCGGGAGCTCCTCTGCCCATGATCGAGATGTGGACCACACCATGGGCATGTCATCCACCCCAACCGCTTCTGGAGTAGAGAAGCATTTTGGCCGGCTGGTACTTCAAGATACAAACCGAAGTCGTTACATTAGTAGTGGATTTTGGTCCCGGGTAAGCGATGAGGTACTTGCTCTCCCCTTTCTTTCACCTTCCTGTACTTGCATCACTGGCTAACCACCACATAGCTCGAGGGGTTGAAAATGGACACCCAGGCCCTTGCCGGTCAGGGTGATTCTGATACATCTGAAGATGAAGATTCACCTGGGAGGACATCATCTACCCAGGAACTCGATCGACCGCCTTCAGAACGCCATGCATTCCTGTTCGGCCACGGTCTGGGCGCTGGTGCTGACTTGCGCGACTATCGCCCCCTACCGTCACAAATACCCTTTTTACTCGATGTATTTTCTGAAAGCGTTAACTACATTATTCACATTGTACATATGCCAACAGTTACCAAAATGAGCCGCGAGGCCCGAGGAGCGAACCTAGCACCATCAAACGAGGCCCTCATGTTTGCCATCTACTATGCAGCCGTTACTTCGATGGAAGAAGATGATGTACGTTGATTTCAGCTGAACAAATCTTCATCACGCTTTCCAAAAATAGCTGACTCTTTATGCAGGTAATGACAAACTTCGGTTCTACAAAGGCCGAATTAAACCTCAAGTACCGACGTGGTTTGGAGCATGCCTTGGCCAAGGCCGACTTCCTGAACGTTCCCGACTTAACTCTTGTTCAAGCATTTTCAATTTTCCTTTTTCTTGGTCGCCGTCATGATAGCCCAAGATTTATCTGGATGATGACAGGGCTTGCCATCAGGATGGCTCAAGCTCTTGGTTTGCATCGAGATGGCTCTCACTTTCCACACCTAACACCCTTTGAGATTGAGACGCGAAGACGGGTCTGGTGGAATCTGTGCATGCTAGATGTACGAACTTCTGAAGACCAGGGAACAGACCTTACCATAGGCCTGGAAAGCTTCGACACCAAGCTCCCACTAAACATCAACGACGCTGATATTGACCTCGATACCAAGGAGACGCCCCCCGAGCGCGACGCAATCACAGACATGACAGTCGCGCTTGTAACGTTTGATATGTGCGACGGTGTGAGGAGAATGATGGTGCCGGCCGCTAAGGGCGGCACAAGTTTAGAAGAACAAAGCCGTCTCCTCAATGAGATCTACGGCAAGCTTGAGCGGGGCTACCTTCAGTACTCGACAGAAACTGGTGACATCTCCTATTGGGTCGTCGTTATTTGCACCCGTCTCCTCATATCCAAGATGACGCTCATTATATACCTCCCCACACTATTTTCTTCTCCTAGCGAACACTTTTCAGACGACGTACGAAACAGATTACTAGTTTGCGCGATAGAAGTTGCCGAATACAACCATGCTCTTAACTCTGAGCAAAAGGCTCGTCCATGGCGCTGGATCTACCAAACGTACTCTCACTGGTATGCGATTGTCTACATGCTGCTTGAGATCAACCGTCGCCAGTGGTCGCCCATTGCTGAACGAGCCTGGATTGCTCTCCATAGCAGTTGGTTGATTCCAGCCCAGCCAAAAACGGACAAAAACTTGCGAATGTGGGTTCCATTGCGAAAGCTAATGGCCAAAGCCCTCCACCATCGCGAGACGCAGCTTGAACAGCTCCGCGGCAACCCTGAGGCGGTGAAGCTGCGCGAGTTGGCGGATCAAGTCATCCGCACCCCGGCCAGCTCTGGTCCATTTCCACCGGACAAGAGCGAGGAACTCTTCCGCGAGCATTGGAACAGCCTCTTCACAGTACCCTCCCATGGCAACAATGAGCCTCAAACATTCGGAACTCCAAAAACGAATCCTCACCAATCTGGACAAGGATTTGGTACACCGCAGTCAAATCCAGGTCCAGAGTCGACGTATGGGCAAATTGGCAGTTGGCCCACCCCGGGGCTAACGACTCCTTATACGTTCGATACAGCCCAAGCAGGGGGTTATGACCCATCAACGATGGCATCAATCCAAGCCTCAAATATTGGTATGAGTATCCAAGGCACTGGGATGGCGTTTGGGCAGACTGAGGGGACATCTGGCGCTTCCATGTCCGTCATTCCAGATGATTGGTCTGGCGGCCGATCGATTGGGCCAGGTTTTACCCCGTGGCTGTGGGCAGATTCGGATTCAACGACCGATGTGTTTACTGGGATGGATGTAAATATGAATGTGGGTGCCGAGGTTGACTGGAACAACTGGTTGGAGTTCGCTAAAGATATGGATTTGGATGGACCAAACGGAGCTAATGGTAACTGATTGTCCTATTTCTGTTGCGAACCTAAATCTTAATCCACTACAGTATTTTATTTGGAAGTTAAGAAATCTGGAAATATATAAAATGCTTCAATGAGATATTTATTTCATTCTTACTTTTATTTATTATATATGATCTTGCAGACTCATGTCTCTGCCTTCGCAAATCCATATACGCGCACTGGAGGATTCCTCAAAGAGCTACTGCTGGAGGGTCGTCCTGATGTTGTGGCCGAACCTCGGTCTTATATACTAGGCCGCCGAAGAAGAGTGAACCGCCTTTTAATTGTTTTTGAATCGCCTCTCCCAATTCCTTGTCTGTGAGTTGGAAAGGATCGATGCCCGCAGCAGTCATTTGCTGTTTGATAACGTCTGCCAGCTCGATTATTCCCCTCCAGCCCTTTGTGATGTCCGTGGCTTTGCTGGCTTTGTTGGATAGGGGCGGTCTAGAACGAGCTTTAGCCCACAAAATCCAAATTCCTATGGACCAAATGGACAGTAAGATCAGCATAATGATAAGTTGCATAAAAGAAAAGCCCCATTGGTACACAAAATCTTCCTTTGGATCGCCAGGGTTGTCAGAAAATCGTCTAAATTGTGGTTATTTGAGAAACTTACTGGGCCTTGCGCAATAGGTTGGCATCTACCGTCTTTTAGCAAGTTCTTCATGGTATATATGTCTCCATTGGTAACACCAGTCAACCCGTATGATGCGTTCGAATCGTTTCGGAACGGATATGTTTTATTGTTTGGGTATCGCCAATCTCTCCCAAAGAGAGGGACCTCGTCAGGAGCACGACTTTTCAAACGTTTCCCATCAGCCTGAAAAAAATAACCAGTGAGATCGGGAAAGTAGAACGCGGATATGTTGAGAGCAGGGCTGGGCAAATCGATGCCGTTAAATGTTGTTTTTGTTTTGTTTTCTCCATCAAAACCATATATTGACACATCTACAGACACTCTTAGTCGCCTTATTCCAGGTTAAAAACTCGTTGGATTACTAACATCGTGACACATTGCTTTGAAGGTAGCAGCCTGGGTTTTTATTGCTCATATTTCGAGAATTAGTGTAGGCTGCACATGAGAGACCGTAAGAATCAGTGCTACCATGTATATCATTATCCTCTATCGTGACATTAGTATATTCGTATGTGAATAATGGTATTCACGATGCCACTTGCCATTTTTGCTCGGTTCAAAGGGCACCACTCGGTTATCTCCCAGGCCTACCCTGTTGCCATCGCGGATAACATATGCGACTGTATAAAACCCATTAAACCGAGTCAGATCTCCATTATTTGCCTTTATAAATGCCTCGTTCGCGGTATTGTAGCCACTCATGGAGCTGACCAATGTGGAGAAGGCAACTGTAAAGATTGCGGTGAAGATGACGAATGTCATGGTGAATTTAGATCCGAGACCAGGCCCTCGCAAGAAATCAAGAAATAGTCGGTAGCAGGTTGTTAGAGATGATTGCTTCTGTAGAAACATGAGCCAAAACGTGTTGTAACTTGCTGGCATTGTGACCATTAATGTGGTCACATAAGCACCCATTGCGTTCCAAGAGAAGTAAGCTATAACAGCTTGACCTCCACGGCCAACACACTGGAGATAGTGTTAGTCATATGGGACCTTGAAGATGGCGAGACATACAATATCCCACACCACATCAATTAATTTTGCCTGGGCAAAAGATAAAGATCCAAAGGCCATATTAATCTGGAAGAAACCATCCGGAGCATACCAGCTATAAGAACTGCTAGAAGGAGCGAACCCGCCGTTTGGCGAGCAGGAGTCATCGATGGTTACTTTGGCAGTGCCCCAGGAGATTAATATTATGGCTGTGCTGATGGAGCCGACGAAGACAATGATGCCACTGGTGTACAAGAAGAAAACTATACTCTTGCTCCATACTTGTTTTCTTTTTGATAATTTGGGTACTTTCGTTTGATAGGCCACTATGCGTTCTTGAGACTGGCTGTGATCTATCAGCGGTGATTCCATGGCGTGTTTTGAGCCAGCTTTCGGTGTTAAGCTGAAGCGACACAATTGTTGAGAATGAGGTTACAAGTCGGGGAGAAGTGTCGCATCTTAGCAGATCTTAGTAATGGAGGAGAATACGAGCTTGTCCTCAACATGCAGCCGGGTATAAGCATCGCTGCGGGGCGGTAGGATCAGGCTGCATTCAGCTGACACGTAGTCACGATAATCAAGCTTGAGTTTTTATTTGGTGGGTGACATGTCTCAAAATGACACCAATTAGAGCTGGAATATTTGCATTTTTAATCTCACCAACAAGGCACACAGCCTTGGCATGTAACGTGCGACGGAAGCTCAGCCACCGCCTCGGCTGGTGGTCAGCCCTTGATGCAACTCACTTTGAGCTATTTTTAGCGGGTTCACCATTTAAAAGGCCTTGTGTCTGATGATTTATGTGATTCAGTTTTCCTATTTCGCATATGGTATTTATTAATCGCTTTCATTTTTCTCTTTGAAATAATTCGCTGCCATTTCCTCAATGTCATGAAGCGTAACGGACCCAGCATGTTCCTCGACACCCTCTCACGGGTTTTCGGCAGCCAAGTCGCCCCATAGAACGTCGGCTTTCTTCAATTTTTGCCTTTCGCCTTTGGAAACATAATCAATTGCCTTGGTTTAGCGACGGATCAAGCGGCACAACTCCCATCACATTGGCCAATCATCCCCCCCCAGAGACAGTAGAAGAGAGGGGATCTGAGGTGGAAGACATTTCATTTGCCCGCATCCAAACTAAAACACCCATAAAGTTTTTTTTTCTCTGCCAACTAAAATAGTTAGACAGTATCCAACTAACAGATTCGTACGGCAAGAGACAACTGTAGCTATGTTTTCATGCAAGCGATGAATTTAGCGTACATCTTATAGCTCTTCAGCTTTACTCTTCTTGGATGTTTTTCGCCCCAGTTCGGTGTCTTGAAGCTTAAAGGACTCAGGGTGCTCCTCAATACCCTCCAACCAGGCATTGGCAGTAGGGCCCTCGAAGAGCACATCGATCTCTTCCAGTGTCTTGTCTTTCGTCTCTGGAAATAGCCAGAATATGGCCGCAAAGATGGGGATATTCCATAAACAGTTCATAACATAATACTTCCAAGACAACTTCTCAATTGCAATGGGAATGCCGTAGGTCATTCCGGTTCCGATCAGATAGCCGAAGGCCTGACTAACCCCGACACCGTTGGCTCTTTGGGTGTACTTGAGGATCTCTGGCGGATAAGAGTAGTTCAATAGCATCCTAACATTGTGAACTTTAGCAGTTGCTCTAAATTACTTTAGATTAGTCTTGTTTACCCACCAGGATGAAAAAGATGCCCAATAAAAAATAAAGCAAATTGCTACGGAACCTCTTCCAAACGTTTGGTCTCCGGTTACTTCCATACGGTTTTGGAGGATCGCAAGGAGGGCAAATGACAGAGCGATAATTGCTGTGCCCATCACTAGATATTTTGTGGCCTGGTGTCAGTGATTCAATTTTCATGTCGGAAAGACTTTGTAACTTGAAACCAACAGGAGGACTTACAGAAAACCAGTCTTCTTCCGAATTTTGAGATGAACATAATGCCGAAAATGGAGCAAACGGCCGCCCATGCTGAAAGCCCTACGTTGATTTTGAGAAGGGTGGGGACCTCGGTGACACCACTTGCGCTGACAATCATGGTAAAGAAGTATCTATTGAGGTTATTTAGGAGTGCTGATAACGTCTGGAATAAGGGGCCCATACGGTAAGAAATTGCTGCCATTAAGTTGAAAGAAGACGTTTGTCAAGACAGCTATGAGAAACCTGCGCAAGTTTGGCGCTTTGTACAGATAGGGTTCTTAGTCTTGCTCCGATGAGCCTTGAATAAGAAGGCTGACTCACCTGGAGATACCAGAGATTTCCATGAGCTTCCTTTCTCTGACTGCTGCTCATATTCAATCGTTTGCTTGATTTGCATAAACTCTGCGAGGATTTCGGGATCATTTGCATCGCCTTGACGAACCGAGACGAGGACCTGGAAAGCCTTCATACGTTGGATAATTAGGCCTGTTGCTCTCGACCAAAACGATCGGTTCACACTTACCTTAGAGGTTTGGTTTTTGGAGATAAGCCATCGAATACTCTCGGGTGTGAAAGGCAATACAAGCAATGCGATTGCTGGGCCGGCAATATCTGCCTATAACTCCTGTTAGTGGTGCCAAATGGGATAAGTGCTGATTGAAAGCAACCACATACCATCAGCCCCGCCCTCCACGCCCAATCAGAAGTGCTGTTATATATCCCTAAATAGATGATGCCACCGATAGTGCCTGTAACAGGGAGGCATGCAATCATGGCATTGGTAATTTCCTGTCGGTAACGTGGAGGTGCCACTTCCATCAATAATGAAGGGGCGCCAGTGACAGTAATGACACAGGAGAGACCTAGGAAAAACCTGCCAAAGAGAAGTTGGATAACTAAAGTCTGTTAGCGAAATAATACTGTACTTTTCGTCTTGGATACACAAAGAGTAGATGTTAGATGATTTATCTAAGGAACTACTTACTCTCTTGCGCTGATGCTTGCAGAACCGCTCCAACTAGAGCAATAGCAGATCCAATCATCAACCCTCCCCGCCTGCCCCATATGTCGAGTATCATGCCAGTGAAAAGGACTGAGAATACGCAACCGGCATTGAGAATAGACACGGTGAGACCAGCAAGATCGTTGTCAAGTTTGAAATCTGATTTCCAAGTTAGAAATTGAAGTGGGTTTAAAAATCGTTTACCCCACAGAGAAATGAAGTAAAAGATAGTTGGGCACATTACAGGCTCTAAAACTTTCCATTACATTGATGCTGTTGATAATTGCAACATCAAGCGAGACGATGCATGTGCTGGCGAGGCACCCGACTATTGTGAGAAGAATCAAACCTGTAGCACCCATGATTGCGGCGATGCACTCTCCAGCTTCATTCGTCTTAGTGAATACAGAGAGGCGTGATTTTGAATTTTGTTGATTATAGAAATACCATTCGAAAGAGACTTGAAGTATACCAGATATTAATTTGGGACAGAGAAGGGTCTGCCAAGACTTAATAAAAGCAGCACATAATCAGGTAGTCGAATTCATTACTCTCGGGCAGACGCGTATATTTGCCGACATCACAATGATATCTAGTGTAGGAAGAAAACCAACGATCACACCCAAGGCCCTGCAACTAATATCTTGAGGGGAGGGGGAGATTAGACTATGTTATTGTACCTAGTACAACGCCCCAAGCAGGCCAAGTCTAACTTTAGGCTGTATATTAGACACAGGTCTGTAAATACCACTAGTCTTTGTTTGATTTAGCCGAAGCCCCTCACCGCACCATCGGTAGATAAGTAAATGATAAAGACAGCTGACTCGCACCTCGATATCAGCCACAACCTGGAATTTTCGGCCGAGGCCCCGGTGGCGAAAAGGAAAAAAAGCCCATTTGCCTTCCTTGGTATGGATGGTAGACCAATAGTGACACAAAGGTGCTACAATGGGAAGTTGCAAAATGCGGGGGTGTCAGTGAGTTGGTTCGGATTTTCGTATCCGCCAATTCGGGCGGACTTTGAACCCGAGAGGCCCGAGAGATCTAATGAACATAAAAAAGCATTCTCGAGAGGGGAGAAACAGGAGTAAACCAAATCGAGCACTAGATCTATCAATAAAATGATTTCTCTACTAACCCCATTGACAAGCTTTCCCAGTCTTTTTGGGATAGCTGGACTTATCTTGTCAATTATCATTCTCTCTCCATTGCTGTGGTTAATTATCTCTTATGGTCGGGTCCTGTATCTGAGACGGCGGATGCCGCCAGGCCCTTTCCCACTTCCCTTCTTTGGCAATGTTGGTCAAGTTCCCTTGGAAAAACCTTACATGACATTTGAGAAATGGGCAAAAGACTACAATAGCCCCATAATCACTGTCTGGACCGGAAATCGGCCAACAATTATTGTAAACGATTGTTGGACTGCCTCGGAGCTAATGGATAAACGCGCTCACATCTATTCGTCACGTCCTCATGCCTATCTTGCAGGCGACATGCTTGATGAGACCGAAAACAACCAAACAAGCATGGTATATGGAGATAGATGGAGATTGCACCGAAAGATCACGGTAAGAAATTATCTAATATTACTTGATTATGTGGAGTCGGCCGTTACTGACACTTGTCGGCTTTTGGTGGTCTTAGCATGGTGCAGTTGGCAGTCAGGCTGTGCGGGGATACCGCGAATTTCAGGGAAATGAATCCAGAATTTTGGCTCGCGACATTTTAAACAAAGGAGATTTCGTATCATCCATTGAACGATACGCATGTTCTGTTGCTGCCATCATTGGGTGGGGACGTCGTATACGAACGAACGAGGACGATCTTGCAAAACTGGCGCTATCCTTTGTGCAAAATTCCGCCGGTTTTGCAGCACCAGCTCAGAATCTTGCTGAAGCGTATCCCTTAATGCTTAAGCTACCCGCAAGGATCTATCCTCTCCCTACTCAACTTTGGGACGAAGGCCAGCGACTTCTCAAGTATTTCTACGCGCTGAGTGTTGAGGGGGCTCACTTCCAAGAAGACAGTTTTTCCAAGCGTCTCATCAAACAACAGCAGGAGCACAATCTTTCTTACAAGGAAATTGCGAGCTTGACGGGTAACCTCATTGGGGGTGGTGTCGATACTACCACTACAACCATCATTGTCTTCATCTTCGCCATGTGTGCCTTTCCACGCGTTCAGAAGAAGGCTCAAGAAGAAATTGATCGTGTTCTGGCTGGTGAAGATCGCCCACCGTCATGGGAGGACGAAGAATCCATGCCATACTGTCGGGCGCTCCTGACAGAGATTTTCCGCTGGCGAGCAGCTATTGCACTTGGCGGACCTCCGCATGCACCAATCCACGACGATATCTATGAAGGTATGCTTATACCCGGTGGAACCACAATCATCGGAAATCTATGGGCAATCCATCGTAATCCACGCGACTACCCCTCGCCAGATGAGGTCAGGCCCGAGAGATTCCTTGATGAACGACAGCCGAACCCAAGCAAAAAAGGCATCTTTACATTTGGTTGGGGGCGGCGCGTGTGCAGTGGGCAACCACTGGCTGAACAGGGAATTTGGTACACTATTGTTGAGCTTCTATGGGCATTCCGAATGCGATCTGTTGATGACCACGTAAGTTCAAACCACAATCACACACACAGCCCCGTGTTATGTGTGTTATCAAATGCATTGAAAGGAAAAACACTAACGAAGACATTAAAGGGAAACAACAAGGACCTGGACATTTTCGCTTTCAACAACAGCCCTGCACCTCGTCCGCTTCCATTCAAGGTCGAGTTTAAGCCTCGTTCTGGCAATATTGAGGAAATTGTTCGTCAAGAAGCTTCAAGGGCTGAAATCGAGCTTCGAAGGTATGATGTTAACAGCCAGATCACCATCGACGGCATTGAATGAGTGTGCAGGAGTTGTTACAGAAATAGATTTTATTCCCATACTAAATAACACTAAATTTGAATAAACTCTTAGCAAACAATTCAGAATCTGTAGTTCTAGCGTGGTATAAAACAAGAAAGCCGCCCGTGTTGCGATAGATTACTATTAAGATATGGATCCGTTTCTGACTACACTATGATTTATATCTCTACTACAATCGGCTCATTTGCTAGGTTATTTTTTTGGCCACTAACAACTGAGGCATTGACAAAAGTTGTCCGCCTTTTGTTGAACTTTGAGGGCAAAATGAATCTTGTAATTTTAGCCCACATCACCAAGATTCCCATCCATGCTACCGTCCCCCAATCGCCCCACCCTGTCATTACCTCTTCGTACGCTCTTTGTACACCATCAAGAACGATGTCTTCACGCCCGTATGAGGCGTGAATGTGACCAAAAACAACAAGGCGTGGCTTTATTTGAGCGATTTCCTCTGCTAGGTAGGGGCAGCCGGCTCGATAGAAATCGCGTGCATCAAGATGATGCTTCGGCGGACCATGAGTGATGATAATATCAGGCTTGGTATCCATCAAGCGAAATCGATTGGACCATTTGGATTCATCATCGGGCCGATACTGGAAAGCCGATATCCCGTATTGCGGGGTCCATGGACTTCCAAATATTGTAAGCTTTCGCGACTGAACATTGTCATTTTTATTCAGTGCCTCCGAGGGTGGCATGGTTGATGAAAGGTCCAGCGTAGTACAGCTATCTTGGAGGTAGATGATATCCCCCCAGTCAAGATCGGATTTTGTTTTGCTTTGACCATACCGTCTTTCTGGATACTTGGCGAGAAAAGCGTCATCCAAAAGCACGTCATGATTTCCAGCGATGAGGATCTTGTGTTTGTGTGGTTGATCCGAGAGCCATTTCAGCCCAGCTTGTATTTCGTCAAATGAACCATTCTCAGTTAGGTCTCCCGCATGGATGAGAATATCGCCAGGCGGAAGTTCCGGGCGCGTATTATGTGTATCGGATATGCAAATTATCCGAACAGGATTTGAGGACGGTGCCGAATTCACTTTTGTGGTGTGAATTGCTCGCAATCTTTGGGCAATCTCCCGTTTCCGACGCCCCTCAATTGTAATGGTGGTAAGTGGTTGCATTGTTAATGGCAGCAGAGCTCTGAGGTGTGAACGCGATCGTCTGCTATCTTGTAAAATGTGGACATCTGCGACCTTATGAGGACGTGTGTAGTTGGCGCCAGCAAAGAGGAGTGGGCTGAGCGATATTACGTTTTGCTGTCATCTCAAACTTGGGCGGTGAAATGATTGGCTGCTATTTTTATCCCTCACCTTAGCCGCCCAGCCAGTTGATACTCTCTAAACCAACACACCTTTTGCGCTGAAACACTCGTACTAACAACCAACAGCCCAAGCTATTAACCATGTTATTCGCTCACTCTTTTCTCTGTTGGCCCTCTCCTAGACCCAGCTGGGCGGTTATTTGGAAAAATCTCATCAAAAAGCATTACCCATCTAAATTTGGAATCCCGCCCTCACAGGATTTGAAAAGTATAAATGGACAATAACTGGGAATCATTTTGTTGGAGGTCTGGTCAAGTAACACTGATTTTGACTCGTTTCAATTCTCTCTACACATTATATTCAGTCAATCTTTCATCTATCGCGCATTTTTATCTGAATATATAAAAGTCTCTACTATGGGTTGTGGTGGCAGCAAGCCTTCTCGAAACCATCGCCGACAAGATGAGAGGCCGGCTCGACCAGTCGTCATTGGCGGTCCGCAAAATGTCCAAATCCACATTCCCAGGAATAGAGCAAACGAGCACGGCGTGCCTGTGCAGCAAGTCACACGGGACATCAACCATGACGTTTTGCTTGCCGCGCTCAATCATGTTTCTGCATACATAGCTCAACGTCGACAACACATATGGGTGATAGCTGTTGGTGGTGCCGTCAATACTCTTTACTTGCGGTCTCGGTCAACGACTCACGATGTGGACGTTTTTGGGTCGGATTTCAGCAACCAAGCCCGTATTCTACTTGATGCGGCGATGCAAGACGCTCAACATCATTTTCCGGGGCTGGGTACTGACTGGTTAAACACCGAAACGCAAATGTGGATGCCGGGACCTATTCATCAAGAGTTGACCGCCGCTGCCAGAAAGCAAAATGTGAAGGTTTTTGACGGGGCTGGATTGACAATTTATGCTGCTCCATGGAACTATGCCTTTTCGGCCAAGATCAGTCGGCTTATGGCTGGTGGTGATCAAGCGAGACCGTATGACCTTCAAGATGCCGTCGTTTATCTTCATCAGTACATCCGATCCCACGGTAACCGTCCGGTTCCGGTAGACACAGTGCTAAGTTGGTCAAGGCATTATCATCATGAAGCGAATAGGGACTTTCTCGCTCGCGTGAATAGAGAATATCATAGACAGTATCGTAGCAATGGTTTGGCGTGAAGTGCTGGCACTTCGATTGCATCACTAGTGGAGGGGTTGAATAATAGTATTGTGGGTGAAGAATAGGCAGAGTTAGTAGTCAGAATAGATATAATATTGGGGATAAATTATGTGAAATAGACGTGCGGTGTCCATAGCAAGATGTTCTTGGCGAAGAAATCTTGATCAGCTCGTTCGTCGCTCTCATTCTCCAACATCACGCCATCATGAGTAGGAATGGCCAGCATTGTGGCCAGCGGTGGTACTTTTCTCGCCCACTCAGGGACGCTCTCATATGGCCGAAGATGGTCAGGGACACTTTTAGCCTGTTCAGCCTCCTCTGGAGTGATCAATGACGGCATATTCCGTTGAAGACCAAGCTTTATCCTTGCATTAAAAGACCTAGCAAGTATGTAAGTGCACCCGGCGAGAAACGCATATCTGGCGGGGTCACTGTCTTCTGGGTCTGGGATTTCTTGAACAGGCCACGACTTTTGTCTCCAGAAGGCTTCTAAGGCATTCCTGTAGTCGAGAACCTTATCAAGAATGACGAATTCGTACAATCGATATAGTGCATAGAGGGGTGAATCCTCGTAGACACCTTGAGGAGCTGCATATTTTCTCGCAGATATTCTAGCCCAATACTCTTCCGTTCCTTCGAGGATGGCCTGAGGGGGAAGAGGTGGGAAGGTTGGATAATCCTGCGGCGAAGGCACGTATTTTTCTCCCTCGATTGGTGGAATAGGGATTTGAGACTCGGCGCGATGCCGCCGCCATAAAGTGGGAATAGTGTGCCACCGCTTTTTTATGGAATTCATTTTGCAGATGGGTTTGATAAGAAGATGCAAGTGCACGAATGTGTAGTGGAATTGACCAAGTTCAGGCAACAATGTGTCAATGCGACAATCAGCCCTTCGTGGTCACGTGCTGCTATCCATGCATGTTGGTTGGACCAACACACCGTGCGACTTATGAAATAACCGAGCTTAAGCACGGCGTGGGCCAGAAAACAACAAAATTGACAGTGTGGTCAGGCGCGTTGGTGGTAAAAGAGGTAACTCGGTTGTAATGAAAGCTGGGGAGGACTTTTCAGGTGGTAAAGTTCCTCTTTTATATACCACTTGTTGATAGATTCATAATATTGTCTGTTAGTTGTCCTACGTTGGTGATCAAAGGTTTGATCACATGTAATCACCAACAATCTTGAGTGATTGCGCGCGCGTATAATCACTTCCTATTGGTCTGTCTGGGGCTATCCTTCGTTCGTGCTAAGGCAACAGATTTGTCACTGTAGAATTGTACCCAATTCCAAGACAAGACTGACTCAACTATTTTGAGATAGACAAAGTGCTACATTCCAATGGGCTGGATCCCCCTAGCACTCCAAGTCACTAAATGTATACATGTGATCACGTAGAAATTGGTACGCAAGTGTTGCCTGAGCGCACCAGAAGTTTGACCGATTTATGTGCCCAGGGTTATAACAATTGCGCTCCATATCTATAGGTCAACTTATCCGGTTTAGAAATCATACCTGCAATTGAGCTGTATTTTTTTTTTGAGAAAAAGAAAAAAAAACTTTCATTAGATTATGAGGTACTGGTCAATATTTGGTTGTCAGGAGCGGTGAGAAGCACATCTCGGATTAAATAATCGTCATCGGCAAATTGTTCAAGTTAATGAATGCTCTGATAAAGAATATCTGCCAAATAGGATTATATGAAAATAAAAAATTTTGTAACCTTCAATCCGTTTACTTGCGCTGAATATTAGTGAATTCAAGCCTTCGCAATTGCCGCACTGTTGTAATATTTTGTACCCAAGTAACCGAATAGAACCTTTCTTTTTTTTCAAACCTTTCAAAACTCTAGCAACGTCTAGATCGGGCCTCCCATCACACACAATTCTGTGTCAACGTCTGAAATACTCCATCGAGGCCGTTTCCATATTTCTCATTTCGTACTCCACCTTCACAGTACGACTCTCGACTATGAACCCTGCCCCTATCCTTGGGGATTCGCCGCCGCCGAAACCGTCATCGAGTTGCTCCCAATCACCACTCCTGATGCTTGTCTTTACAGTCGCTCGGGACATGCCCCTGTCGGTCGGGTTTCGGAAGCGGTTTCGAGAGGTTCGGCCCGTCGTGCCAACAGCAGGTCCTGTACCACCAAAAGTAATAATCGAGGCCGGTGCTTTGTGTGAGCTCTGTGTGTCGTCTTTACCAAGCCAGCTGTGAACGAGGCGGCGAAGCATCGGAAGTGAACCAGCGATAAGGCCAATCCCGCACTCGGCAACAGATAAAACGATGACAATACCCATGTGAACTATCATTAAAAAATTCGTTAGCCAAGATTCGATTTGAACAGATTTAAAGGATCCCATAAGACGTACACAAGTAATTATTATTGGGCTGTTTGTAATATCTCAGTAGCGGCATTCGGGCAATTGTGGTTACGGAAGCACTGATGGTTTGGTTAGCGATCCTCATTATTTCTCAATACTGCCTTAAACAGAATCAAGATGTTAACTTACAGTGCACCGAGTGTCAAAACTGCAGCAACAGAAATTTTGGTTCCGAATTTCATGTTAGTTTTCCAAAGAATGAAAATTGGCACAATAGCGCAAGCCCAGTCTGTGACAATGCTGGAAGCCGAAACAAGATAGCTTAGATTGGTGATGACATCAGTTGAAGCACAGTCGCCAGTGTTCGGGTTCCAGTTGGCCGAAATCGGTCGGCAGGCTGTCATTACGCCCACAAACCCAACCAGGGAGGTAATACAAGTCATTACTATGATGCCGTATACGACCGTTCTGTGGGTGTTGATGACCGCAATTCGCAGCAGGGTGATGCAAATGGCACATTTGATGGCGCAGAGGGAGGTAACGTAGAAGATCTGCCAGAGAATGACATACTGTATGCCGTAAGCATTTCACATGTCAAAATACATCAAGAGATCTGGCTCTTACCTTGATTCCCTCGAGTTTCATTGCTGTGTTGATCAAGTCATCCTTTGATCCAAGACCAACAAACGTGCCGTATGACACAACACCACAATCGGCGAGGAACAGAATCTGATGCCACCAGTTAGCTAGTAATAATCCGACCAACACGTAAAAAGTACCTGTCCAAGTATCATCAAGCCATCGTCGAGACCAAATTGACCGCTTGTCAGCCGTGAGAGCGTTCGAAGCGCGATGGTGATAATTGACAAAATTCCCAGCGTACAGGTGATACCAAGGATAGCCGCTGCAAAACCGTCGGGTGCCAGGGTTGCAGGTAGTGTCTCTGTGGCGGTCATCGTCCTTGGCTTACCTCGTGCTTCCCGCCAACGTACGGGAAGCCGTAACTCATGGGCGTTCTTGTCCAGTAAACACCAGCGTCGCGGCAGGAAGGAAAATAGTTCGAGTAAAAAATCGGAGACCGACCCGCCCTCCAGATAAGAAGTAGAAGAGAAGCCAACTAAAAAATTTCCCGGTCCCCTAGTAGACTACTTGTATGAAGATCTAGAAGGATTTTAGGAGATGTTAACTCGTCAGCGATCCCTGGCTCACTCCTTGTTTCCCCAGGCCCCAACAACCAGGTTCGGCAGTTTCCATGCGAAAATTGATATGACGAAAACCCGGTAATTTGGTTTTTCAGACGGGCAATGCGTTGCCATGTGTCGGTATCGCCGGCAGAGGCGAGTAGCCGCATCATACCTTACATTAGACCGCATATCATCCATATCCACAATGCTACGTGGTAGGCCTGCGAAGCAGCACTCAGTACCCACATCCACATAGCTAGGCTTTGAGCCTTCCAGCTGATGTCGTGGGCGCTGTCAGCGGGTCAAATGGAGCAATACAAGGCCAAACATACGTTCCCACTGAGTCGGGGTCTGATATGGGACCCTTGCCCCATCAAACTGTTGACCATTGGCCCGGCCCATACATCTGGAGAACGGCCAACTCTGAGGAACTCCATTACGCTCGTAATGATTGGCTTTCCCGGAAGCTGGACCTCTAATGCCACCTCACGGATTTCCAAATCTGGGTGGCGTTGCGTTGATCTGCTCCACTTGGCGCTGGAGAATTATGGGCGTCGTGAAAAGATACAGCCATAAATAAGGATGAATCCTGAAGGATGCCCTCAAAAAAGCGGTAAGGCCCGTTCGGAACGGCCCTTGGTCCGCATCCGGCCTGTGCTATCTGGATTTGACATACGGAGTATGTTGTCCCAGAGAACTGCAAGGGCTATAATCCTCCCCCCCCCCCCCACAAACAAACACCCCCACAAGCCCCTTGCAACAAAATTGAAGCTGAAAACATGACGTCGCGATATCTTAAATATCGTCACATGCACAACGCAGGCTCAATTGTTCCTTTGAATCGTTCTAGGACTGCTCAAATCGATAAAAGCAAACAACTTGTATCGGTACCGTCATCCTCCACGGGGAATGTCTTCATAAAGAAAAACGCACCATCCAACTATGGAGTACGGTTGCTGGAAGACCCACTAGTTTCAGCGAGATTTGAGAGAACAGGACAATGCTCGTAGTCCACTTGTTCCCGCGACGTTCTGATTCGAAAAAGGAAAATGACTCGCTCGTGTTTGCTTGGGTTACATGGTGAACCCAGGCATGACAAATTCCCCGGGTGGGCTGGAAACCCCCTGCCAGATGCACGTACAACTTAAATTAGCTTGCATAACTGGGATCCAAAATGGCAACATGAACCGCCATTCGCCCAGTACGGTCACCGGGCATGCTTTGGCATCTCCATGTTTGCGTTTGCTTTTTATTTCGTGCATGCCCGTCGAGAATAGCTTCCCAGAGAAATATTCCATCATTACATTTTTCTACATTGGTTCCGATCTGAGACCTATCACCGCAGAATACTTGCAATATTTATTAATCTCGCCAACATGTCTGCATTTGGGGGATCAGCAAAATACGCCCTCGTCACTGGCGGCGGCTCCGGTACGTCGTGCGGCGGGAAATGATGAACTGTAGTTATATTTTGTCCGTGCTTTACTCACCCTTTTCTCTGTTAGGCATCAGCCTAGAGTTCGTGAAGCTTTTGCTGGCAAAGGGTACTTCCGTCATTGTCGGCGATCTTGCACTTCGACCTGAAGCTGAGGAGGTTGCTAAGGCCTACCCTTCGGATGGAGAGACACGCTTCATTTTCCACAAGACAGATGTGACCTCATGGCCTCAATTATCGTCTCTCTGGAAGGCTGCCTTCGAAGCTTTCCCCCAGATTGACCTCGTTGTTCCCGGCGCTGGCGTCTACGAGCCTCCTTTCAGTTCATTCTGGTTTCCTCCGGGAGTTGAAGGATCCCCTTCAGTTGATGATGCTGAGGCTGAAGCTGGAACATATAAGACGTTCGGAATCAATCTCATCCACCCAATCCGTCTGGCGCAGCTTGCGCTCAGCTATTGGACTCAGAAAAAGATCAAGGGAAACCTGCTCTTCTTGGGTAGCATTGCTGGCTACACCGCCACTGTCGGCACACCCTACTACTACTCCAGCAAACATGGCTTGCATGGCTTTGTGAGAAGTCTTGCTCCCATCCGCGGACGCCTCGGGATTCGTGTGTCTTGCATTGCACCTGGTGCTACCAGATCTCCTCTTTGGGATGCTGAGCACTGCAAAGACAAGCTCACCAAGAATGATCCCCAACTTGAGTCTACATATGTGGCCAAGGTGATGATGGATGTCCTGGAGAATGATAAGTATGGCGACGGCAACATTATCGAGGTTATGGACATCGGCACGGCAGAGGAGCCAAAGCCTAATGTTCGAGAGGTACCGGTGCATCTCGTCTACCCTCCTGCAAGCGGAGTCGGTGTACCAACACTGATTTTGGAGGAAGAGAAGCTCTGGAAGCAACTTGAAACTACTGGGTTTAAGGCGTATTAAAATAACTTAATATTTCTAAGGATATGCAGTAAATAGCCAAAGCCCAAACACAATAAACAAGTTCATTAAAAATTGTCTTGCTATTATTGTGAGCTATAACCAATCGATATTTGAGTTGTTAATCGGGGAGTCAAATAGATCATCCTTACGCCGCTGGACAGTCGTCGTGCACACTTCAACCAAGTGTCTAATTAGGTAACGTAATCGCATCAAGTTGGGTTGGAAGCGCCAGGCTTTGCTCAATAGTGGAAAGATGGCATTTGCTCTTAGAGCAAGTAAATTCATGAACCAATCATATTCCTCCACTGTGGTCTATCGTTTACTTTATGAAATAATAGTATTGTCGCTCCAATGGTGTGTGGGTTGTAATTTTTTTAAGTCCAAATACGAGTGTAGAATTGAGATGGCCTAATCATCTGTCGCATGGCATTCATTTGGGGGCTTGCAGAATGCCCACGATCGCCATTGAACCCAAAACCAGCTTTGCCTAATTTGGAAGTGTTCTGGCGAGGCTATGCCGAGATAGGCATATTTGTGGATACCTCGCGAGCTGGCTGTGTCGAGCGTGATGTCAAGCGCAGCCACGAAAACATGGTTGGTTGTTTGAGCGAGGTTGAAATTGACAATAAATATTCAAATCCTTCTCTTGGGCACTGCTTTAAAGAATCATCCATCGTATAATTCCCAAATATCACGCGCGTTGAGCAGAAGTCAAATCCCGGTGCCACCGCTCCACACTTTCAACATGGGCAACAGTTCTTCAAAATATGAATCCATGCAGATCCCTGATCGGGTTGCTCAAATCGGATTCCCCCAAACTCTGAACCTAGCCTGGAAAAGTTCATTTTCAGAATCGGTCCTGATTGTTTCAGCCGCCAAGTCTTCTAAACCCCTTTATTCTGCCAGTATGCCTTCGGGGCACTCAGGTCCCACCATCATCTATCCCGGTAAAGATGTCAAACGCCATCCAATGGGATACGTCGAACGGAGCCACAATACCTTCACTATTGCACTGCCCGGAGTATCCGTTTACAGCATCAAACCTTTAATGGTAGTCATGAAATGCGAGCACCCATCTACAAAAATTCGATATTCCTTTACAATGCCGGTTAGAAACGGGCGGACACAGCAAATGGAATCATTCGAATGGCGACGCTCAAGCGGGAAAGAGGTAAAATCTGTTGGCAAGTCAAGTTCAGGATGGAAGCTTGTAAGAACAACATCCGACTCAAAACTTTGTAAAAGATGGCCTCAAATTAAATCTGGAGGCGGAGACTATGGTCGCAGTTTTGCGAGCGACGGAAAAGAAGTCGTCGCCGCCTTGGCTGAGGCTAAATCCTTCACCCTTTCATTAACTGACGCCGGGGGGTTCAAGTATCTTGGTAGCGGTGCCATGCCAGATATGGGATATCACTGGGCTCTAATGGCGCTCCTCTCTGGAATTGCACTATGTCAGCACCAAAAGGCAAAAAAGATCCAGGAAGACATGATAGTTAATGTAACAGACGCTGTTGTCAACGTTGTCACAAATTGAACGGGTGTTGTGCCACTGAAAGTAGCAAGAGAATTTCAATAGAGAGCTAAATTGGCATGCTGAATGGTTCCCACAAAGTTCAATCATAAATATATTCAAATTGAAGATATCCATATCCTTCCTTCCTGGTTCACCCACAACGTGTGCAGCTGCATCTTAATTTGCGGCAGTCCAGAGAGCGGGTCCGGGGTATGGGTAGCTACTGTATGAAGTGTACAAGTTAAACACAATGCCCTGCTCAGACCTAGTATAGAGAGCCGTTCCAACAGTTCCACCAGTTGGAGCAACAGTGCCGCTGCCTCCAACCCTAAGATTGAGACATTGGGGATAGTTTTGCGCTCCGTTGTCATTCTGTGCGCTGTGCAACGCAATGATCTCATGTCTAAGGACATAATCTCCCGCTTTCAGATTTCGGGGAATTGTAGTGGACGTGGAAAAGTTGTTGGCGATCAGCGTGTCGGTCACCCAAGTTGTTCCACTCACGATGCTGTCTTGGCTGATCTTGGACCAGCTAAGGGTACCAGCTGTGGTCTCACCTATTTATGGATATCGTTAAGCATGGTATTTCATACTGTAACACGAGAAACATGAAATGTCAGCGTACCATTGTATGGAGCAATGTAGTTAATGATAGGCCCTTTGTGAGAGTCGGGCCATGTGTTCCAGAAAAAGGTAATGGTTTCTCCCGCATTTACGTTGATAAAATTCTTGCCAGCAGTCGCGCTCTTGTGGCAGGCAATATCGGCACTTCCATATGCCGCAGGTTCGACAAATCCATTATCCTGGTTCAAGGAATCCCATCCTGCTGTCACCGGGTATTGGCCGTTCCAGGCCCAATACCAGACTGGATCCGACCCAGCAGTCCAAACGCCGTTGACCTTAACGCCTGCTACGAAGCCATGGGCCGATGCAAGTCTGGGGATGCACGCGGCAAGGCCGAGCAAAGTAGTGAAGGATCGCATATCGAATTCACGATTTAGTAAATCAGTATTTATGCAGTAGAGTAGCTTGCAGGATATCAATCAGGGTTGCTTCTAGGCAATTTGACCGCTTATTTATACCCTGTCTCATACGTATAATTCCAAAGCGCACACTTCTGCCAAACAGGCTCGCGGAACAGTCATTGCCGCGGTTAACAAATCTAGCCGATTCTTCCTTTTAAGAATGTCAGTTCTTTCCAATAATAAGAATGATTCATCTATATTCGGCAGTTTATGTGTGTTTGGGTTATTTGGATTGATCAAATGAGCGATTAAGCTTAATGGAAAACTGCCCGTCGGGCCGGACCCCGGCATTCCGGCTGTCTAAAATCATGGCATGCCGCTTGCTCTCCTCTTATTATTTTGTCACAGGATCATATTTGCCAAGCCAATTAACCAAATTAATTTGTCACAATATAAGTCATTATCCCCGGGGGTGTGGTGCGCGGAGCGTCTTGCTCCACTTCCATATCTGGAACGGATGAGGCAGGGAGCTCTCGAATCAATGCCGAGATTCAATTACAGACAAATGCAGATACTATTATTCACCCATTTTCTAAGTCCTATTAAAAGTAAATTATCTCAAAGGTACTTAATCTGTAAAAGAGATCTCTAGTATACAATGCTTTACTCATGTTCAAAATGACTGTCACTGCTGGCGCACACTATTTGTTGATTATAACTTCATTTGGAAATGTTTGAGAAAATATAATTGCTTTATCCTAGCCTTTAATTTTAAGCTTAGCCTGGAAAAAGTAGGGTTGCTGGCGGCTCATTTGGCCGCCCATCCGAAAGGTGTCTGGACAATTAGCAAGTTGTGCCAGCTAAGTTCTCATTCTCAGCACAAAAGGAGTACAACGATGGGGTTTATCAATGAAGATACCTTTCCAATCAATTTCTCTGCATCGTTTACCGAAAGAATATAAGAGCCTACACTGACGGAGTAACATTGTCTGTTCAGTTTAAAAGAAGCCGTTCCCTTTTCACCATTACGATACCATCACAACAAATTCGAACCACGTTCTTAAGACCATCTACTTTTATTCAACATAATTGCGCTTGTCATATTAACCCTAGGCTAATAATATCGGTTAAATTCGAACCCATCAGTCCTCCAACAAGTATGTCCCCATCGCTGCCAATCCAGCATTACCCCCTTTCTGGCGAATTACTCGCAGCATCAACTGTCGAAAGATCTCGAGCCCATCCGTATTAACATTTTCTTGTTCAAGGCCCAAGATGATGGTGTCGAGACCCTTGATCTGCATTGAAACAGGATTTCCAAAGTTCTCTCCCCATTCTTCATTGTCAAGGGTACGGGCAATGTCGGTAAGATGGGGCAAAAATGCCGCCAGGAGGGGAAGTACAATTTTCTGCATTGGTACCTCAACAGATGGGGCATCTTTGTTCCTGATTGGTGGCTTTTGTCTCTTCAAGACATTCATCGCGAGAAAGGCACCGTAAAACATGCCATCCATTGCAGCCAAGGCAGCAAGATCCCATAGACATGCGGCCCCGGGATCATCTGCGACGTAGTGCACTTGTCCCAGATGCTTCAATAGACGAGCTATTGGAGCAAATTTGTCTTCCGTCTCTCCACTGATAAAAATCGAGGAATGCTCCGTTCCGACCAACTCAGGGGTCACCATAATAGCACCATCAAAATATGCGGAAATGCCACCCGTCTTGAGCCATGCATTCATAGAACGAGCTTGCTCAGGTGTTCCAGTTGATATGTTGATGATGGTTTTTGGTTCATTGCCTGCATCCATAGGCAAAATGGAAGTAAACTGCGCGGTGATAATCTCATAAGTTGAAACACAAATGAGTACTAGTTGACTCCGAGACACTGCCGTCTTCAAATCCAGTTCGAGGCGAGCTCCGAGTTCTTCCAGTGTTTTTAGAACTGGTCGGTGCGGATTTCGATTCCACATGCTTACCGTGATGCCCTTGCTCAGCCAAACTTTGACCATGGCCGCGCCGATATTTCCAACCCCAACGATGGTAACATCTGTTTTAGGCATGGTGGCTACCACAAGTTATATTTTTTTTTTGATTAAAAGGCATTTGATGATGGTTGAAATCTCAGATTTGGTTTCTGACATCAGGTCTACAAGATAAAATGATAATGTACTTGGAAGGGAAGCTGGGGTCTTTTAAACTTGTATTGTAAAGCGTTTCTAATTTTATGAGATTCCATCTGCTGAATTCGACCCCCTCTCACATATCGATTCTACGTTGATCCGGGCGGCATTCTGGTGTCAAATGTTATTTACGATCGGGACTTTTTCCTATTAGTCGAGGCAATCATCTCCAGAATATCGGACGCCGTTTCGGACGAGACATAAAATTGAACTCAGAGACTTGAAAGTAAATGGAAGTCCGGAACACCCGGCCTCCGGCAGCAATTTGATGCTGCTGTTCTGTTATCCAAGCTGTGAGAAGAAGAACAAGGATTAACTGACTAGGTGACTAAATAAAGCGACACTATGCCCAGAAAATAATAGTGGGGTTTCTGCAAAATATTTTGTCCGCCACAAGTTCGATCACGTCCTGCACGGATGTCGGGTTCTGCGGCCCCCGATATCCACCATCAAAACACAATCTACGAGGAAAGGCAACGATATTTGTCAGCGACGAAACAATTCGTCCGTATAACCTCCGCCAATTCATTATCCTCACGGTGCAATTTTTTCCGAGCAGAATCAAAGCATTTCAGTACCAATCGCCAAAACTCATACTCTACCTGACAAACAAGTGATAAACGTTCACCAAAAAGTAAAAACGTTCAATAAAATAAAATTCAATAAATAAAAAAAGTTACCATCTTGGGAACAGGTCGTATAACAAAACGTTACTCTATAAGTTTGCCTTGTAGCATACAACAATTGGCATCAGAAATTAGGCTTAGTTCTTCTAAACCCATTCAAGATTGCAAAATACAAAACGCCACTCAGCTGATGCTATTGTATCGATACCTCAAGATTAGAGCCGGCAGGCTTAAACTCGAAAGAAGTTTTACCGAACCAAGCTATTGGAATATCTTACGGATCCATATTTTTTTCACTATCACACAAACGCTTTAGATGCTAAGCGAATATCACTTCGCCAAAAGTACATTCTCCGCTACCCTATAATGACAGAGTGATGCACCTTACCCATAGGCGAAGTATTAATAGCATGAGTCGAGCCATTTTCGGCAAATCGGATTGATTCAATTTCACTTACATACAGCCAATAATAGCAAGATACCCGAATATCCCAACGTGGCATATGGAGACCGGGATTAGTGTGACAGACTCGGATAATTCTGCGGGGAGTTACCGATGAATTGAGCTGTATGAACAAGGTATGGCGCACCTGCTGTACGCAAAAAATGGAGAATGTCAAATTGTATAACCGGATAACCGGGTTCTGGAAAAGACCAGTCGACCTTGTTTGGAGGGGCGTCGAGGCTGGCGCGAATGGCTTGCGGCAGCCACAACGCTAGGGGCTGAGACGCAGGTACGTACACAATATTGATTCGTCAATGGCAACTGGGTAGTTAGATGTTGAATCTGTTAATAGACTACAATGGTGGCGTCGGTGCATGATGAAGTTCCCATTGGGTATAGTAACACATTGTTCCTTCAATTGTATGCGTGCCACTGGCAACCACGATGACGACGTGTGAAGACTGAGACAATGATGTCAAGATTTTTTCACCCGGCTTCCTACTAGTGCAATGGCAGACGGGTAAACTCCCGGACCCCTTTGTTTGATGGCTATTACGCCAAGACCACACTGCGGGAATAGATGCCGGACGTGCTCCAATGCTCAGGATGGGCACTAGGCTGAATCTGTCGGGAACAGATTTTTCCAGCTCCTCTACGGCTTACCATGG
This sequence comes from Calonectria hongkongensis, assembly GCA_017140755.1. Lineage (NCBI taxonomy): Eukaryota > Fungi > Ascomycota > Sordariomycetes > Hypocreales > Nectriaceae > Calonectria > Calonectria hongkongensis. The sequence continues at coordinate 207,257 of JAACJA010000027.1, read as the reverse complement.
CCGGGGCCAAAGGTGAAAAACGCCAGGGCACTTTGCTATCCAGCCAGTCGCTGGAGGGGACGATGGAGCAAAAACCACAAAGCTGCGTCATCCGGATGGGGACTGTGTACGTGGATTTCATTTCCCCGAGCGCGCCCCACAAATTGTCGTCCAAGAGGACCAACGCTGACGAAGCCATACGCGTATCCACTCTGCAGAGCAAAACGGCCTCCTTCAGCCGCAGAGACGCGTGGTTTTCTGCGTAGACGTTTCCGAAAACATGCCTGTATTCCCGGGGCTGCCTCTGTCTAGCGTGCAAGTGAGCGTTGGAGCCCGTCCAAACCCATCCAAACCCCCCTGCCCAATTTGGTCCTTCGTCAGACTTAACCTGGGATGAACGATGGAGGCCCATTTTAAGTGGACTCATGGTCGCGCAGCCTCCCGTCCCTGAGAGGCGTTTGCTTCATGTTGAGCTATTCCTGGACCCGTGGTGACGACTGAGATCGCCCGGAGCCCCTTGCAGGAAACTGATCCGATATGGACCCTGCCATATCTGGGCCCTCACTGATGTATGTATATAATTAAAAGCGCGCACACTTTACTTTAATGCTTGCTTTGTTTCTCAATTGACAAACCAATCAATACCCAATCGCTCGTTTCACCTTCCCTCTTCTTCAACCAGCGGCCGACTCAATTTTTTGCATTCTTTGTCGACGCCTCGCTCTAGATACCCAAAATGCATTTCTCACGAGTATTGACGTCTCTTTTCGTCCTGACCGCCATGGCATCCACAAATAACAAGAGGGCATATGATATCCAAGAGGAGGGGTTCGTTGTTAGACGTCGGGCAGTTCCCATTGCCAACAAATTCGAGGAGCGCGATACTTCCAGCACCGCCACAGCCGCCGACGCTACCACCACAAGCGAAGATACATCTACATCCACATCATCGTCTTCTACTTCCACTTCTACCTCCTCCTCTACATCTACCTCCTCAAGCTCCTCAAGCTCGTCAGCTTCCGCCTCCGTCGCTTCAACACTGTCTACATCGGCCACATCAACGGGCACAGCTTCCTCGAGTGGAACATCCACAGATGCCTCATCGGGAGTCACTTCTACCGGCACCACCTCGACTGGTGGTATTATGTCAGGCACCGCTTGCTTCACTACCACCATGAAGAGTACCACCACTTGCGAAACCGTATCCAGCAATGGACATGTTTCGACACAAACCTGCGTGGACACCCAAGTTAAATCGAGCACATGCGCTGCCAGCATGATTTGCACCACCGATACAAGCGGGGATATTTGCATGGCGGCCCAACCCATTCATACCGGTGGAATTATTGTTGCCATTGTTTTCTTGGGTCTTGTTGTTGTCCTCTTCGGCGGCGTGTGCTTCGCAAGCGCCAGAGACTCCAAGAAGCAGAAGGCCTTGCAAGAGCAGGCCGAGGCGAAGGCTCTTCTCCGAAAGGCAACTGTTAGGAAGTAAAATATTGTGTATATATGTTGGGCTACGGAGTTATCGGTTGAAAATGTATTAGATAATGAATATCACGACAATAGATTTTACTTCCCTGCAACCTGCAAGCTCATCCACCACTTTTATCTGATCAAAGCTCAAAAATAAGTTTTAAAGTGGATATCATATCCTCCGAATCTCGATGCATCCTGGGTCCCGTCAGGCTAAAACACGCTAAAGATCAAATATGTGGGAAATAGTTGGACCAGGACACTGTTTCGAAGACGGCCGAGGGTAAAGCTCGCAAGCTAAGAAAAGCTTCAATGATGAGGTAAAGCCTCGAAATTCCATACGAGCCAACCCAACCAGCAGCGATTAAATACTGGAAAACTGGATGCATCGCATCGAACAACTGTGTTCCAGTTTCAACTTCGGGAACACGAAATAAGGAGCAGAATCTCGGTAGTTGCCATGTTACCAGATGGAGCAACAAAGCATACGATAAAGATGTCCCGAACAATATCAAGCAAGAAGCCCGCCAAAGTGTCTGTTCTAATTGCGTCGGAAACGAAAAGTTCCATGCAACAAAGTGAATACCAATATAGCAGCCGGTAATGATGACAAAAATAGTCACATCTTTTAAGCGAGTTCCTCGGTCGGCTACTCTCAATGTGTTCTTGAAAGTTTTATTCGGTACATCTTTGGAATCGGCACCAACGCCAAACAAATACTCCAGAGCCCAAAATATCGGATCCATAAGTTCATATGGATCAGGAGCTGGGCGGATAAAGTCAAGAGGTGTGAGCTTGAAAGGTCTGCTGGCTGGCTCGCCGGCCAAGATCAGGACATCTCGAATTCGCCAGCCATCTTTCAAGTAGAGTGGGGTTTGAGTGGTGATGTCCAGCGGTTTGTGGTACCAAAAATAGAAGGTTGGGAGCGTGCAAACGAGAAAGGCAACCGTGTCGAGCTCAAAAGTCGATATTTCTAACCGCTGGAGAGCGCGGCCAACGCATTGAATACCGAACCAGAATACTTGAATGGATACCAAAACGCGGCTGAAGGCATCGGCTTTGCTCTTATCCCAAATAGCCTTGCTGTCGACAGCCGGAAAGTCCATGAATCCGTTCGATACGAGGTAATGAATTTGGCGGGCGTTTATTGCAAAGGCCGGATAATCTGGTGCTTTGAGCATAAAGCCGCCCATGTCGGCAAAGAACGCATGTCTTAGCGACCATTGCGAGAATCCCAAAGAGGAGAAATCTGATACAGATTGACGAGCCGAAATCCACTGGTTTTGCGCAAGTGCTGCGAGTACCTCTGGTAAGAAAATTGAGAACGCAAGCCAGGAGAGCTTGGTTCTCCAAAGTTCTTGAGCGTTGTCCTTTGCAGGGACGTTGAGACATAAGACAGACCAATTGCAAAGCAGGATAGTTGCAGCACAACTCCAGATCAGGTCCATGGTCCCTCGTCCATCTGGGGAACTGACCCAACCGTGAACTTCGCTCATTTTGTTGCTTTCTGGCTATCTTGTGTCAAAGAAAAAGGAAAGAGAAAAAGAAAGCGAAAGTTGGGGGCGAAGGATTCGGATCTTTCTGGACAAGGCTGAGGAGTATTTCGTAATACGAACTATGCCTGCTTTGGAGCAGACGCCGGCCTAATGCGGCCAGGGTTTTCAGCCGTAAGATACGGAAGGGGGGGCGATTGGCCATCTTGAGATATTTTCATTTCCCGTGCCGTGCATCCTGTTGTTCGCTTTTGTAAGTCTTCGACGGTGCAAATGTTTAGGAACAACCAATCGGGGAAAGGTCTCCATAGAGGTTATTTTACAATTCTAGTAATGCAATATTGGTAATGAGCGATTAAGCTTTTTTTTAACCAAATAAATATCATCCGGATTTCTGTCTTGGCGAAGGGTGGGAACCGGAGCGATCTGCAGTTGCATTAGCGCTGGCGCGTATTAATTGGCTGGCGATAGTGGGAGCGTCGGCAAACAACGCTGCATCGTTTCAGCCTTGAAAACATCTGACAAGGGTGCTTGAAAGTTGGCGCGTACATCGAAGCGAGTACATAATTAAGTAGAAGATAAATGGTCAGATTTAAAATGAGAATTTATAGCAAATTCCTTGAGCTTTGGAGGGAAATCATTACTTAGATATTATCCCGACACTGCTAAATTATGCTCAGGCGTTGCTCAGGTACCGCCCAGGCGCTCTGTCATAATCCAATCGGATTCAGGTAAGTAGCATTAAGTTTGGGCCCTGCAAGATCGATAAAAGTGTCAAAATCAAGGTTCGGGTCATTCTTGTCAATATATACATGTGTGTTTATCGCCTCAATTGTCCAAACTGTTGCACTTATATCCAACCACATCGAACTTTTATCACTTTGAATCCATCTTTATTCAACCACCAAAATTTCCACTATATATATGGTTGTTGTTGAACTCTGTAGAATTGATCAATTCCTTTGGGTCTATCCCTTCCGTCATTAAGGTTACCAAATTCAAGAATGAATCTTGGGATTCGACCTCTAGGCTTAAAGTATTAAAATACGCACTACAATTGCAGGGATATAATGAGTGACATTGAACACAATGACTAGCGTCAGTTGAGTCCACTCCGCGAATAAAACCTGGATCTTGTAGAATCAGTAAATCCCTACTTGTATCAGACAATCCATGCTCAACCTGATGGATGCTATCCTTTGGTTGACATAATGTTGCACCAGCCTCAGCTTGCTGGCTTCCCTGGCTATATGAGCTCGGCGATTTGAGTAAAAATGGTTGTGTAGCGGTCGATGTCATTATCGGGAGCAAATTTCGCGGTTTCTTGGCGTGATTCGATTGTGCATGAAGCTTCCTATCAACATGGGTTGGCCTTTTGCCTCGAGGTTGCCGGATGATTTCATCATTTCCACGCAAGATGTTGGCTTTGCAAGTATGAAAATAACCATTTGTTATGCTTTCAAAGAGCTCGCAGTATTTTTTCTCTGCGTCATAAGATGTAGTTTGTTCCGTTTTGTCGGAAAACTCCGAAGCTTGCTGCTGCTCGATGAGAAACCGGCAGTTGTCTAGATTATCTTCGAATGTTTTCTGAACCTCAAAAAGCTCAATTACAGGTTCAAAATCTAATCTCACGATCAGGGGTTAGTTTATTTTTTATAGAAATACACCCACAAACCTGGTTCTGGGATAATCTCGTCCATGGGAAAAAGAATCAACCAAAGCGCCTTCCAGTCCACGACCTGAATCTCGGCTCGCCTGGCCCGCAGAATGCTTATCATTTCAGCCGAAATTCCATCCTCGGGGTTGTTTTCGACAATCCTTGCAGGTGGTTCTTCTCGACTGGGGCAAATATTCTCTTGCGGGACACGCAAATGACATATCAAATCTTTCTCTTCAGGGAAAGCACGGTGGCATCGATTACACTTGTGCTTGAGAGGCGATTTGTTCTCATGAAATGTTATTAGATGACGTCTATTATATTGTCATGTCAGCTGAGAAATAATGCCAACCAACAATTACTGAATCACTTACTTGAGCAGGGAGATGGATGAAAACCACTGCGTAGCACAATTGAGATGGTTGCGAACATGAAACCTCAGTGGGTTTCGTTTTCTGAAAGGGCAGCTAAATCTGGTAGCGACTGTTCTTCCTTCCATGGTAGGGGAATTTGCTGCGCGGTGATCCGAATGCCCGCTGTGGCCCGTTTTGGGGTGCTTTTTGCCAGGCCAGTCATATTCTTTGGCCTTGTGCGGGGACTTTCTTTTAGTGGGGCTTTGATTTGAGCTGGGTGTTCCATATCGAAAAAAGGTGTCTGGCACCTCATTGGTTGCTCGAGTGGTTACGTGACAATCACTAGCTTTGGACAACCGGGAGGAATGCGATAAGAGCTCTGTACCAAATAATTCCTTCGAGGTCGATATGGACATGTTAACGTCACTAATCGTTCAGATCGGTAAATGTCAAAATGATCTACCGCAAAATTTGCCTCGGATTGAAATTCGCAACCTTGAATACAGAGAAATCCGAATTTTAATAAAATTGATGTCACTCTTCTTTAGAAAATGAATGGCATACGTTGACATATATTGGGTTCTCTGGAGCGTCTCGATGAAGGAGTTATAAAAGAAACCAAGGAGTGAAGAAGAACAACAGCTAAAAGTGACCAGGTTGAGTTAATAGAGGAAGAAAATGAAGGGCCTGTTGACTTCTGAATCGTATGCTGGAGGAGCAGTCAGTATTGCGATAAATGAATTCGCCCAGCTTGGAACACAAGAAAAAACCTCATGGCTGGTTTTTGGAGGATGTATTGAGGCACAACTTATATTGTGCCAACCCTACAACTTGGTACGAACAAGGGGTGTGGTGGAGTGCGAAAAGTGTCAGGGCGAGGCGGTCAGCATACCGCAGAGAGAAAAGAGCGGGGAGGAAAGGGAAAAGAAGGACGTAGCGTGGCCCAAAGGAGAGGGGAGAAGACCACCTCAGCCCCGGGCGCTAGCCACGCCATGTTCCACACACCCCGATTTGTGGTGGCACAAGGGCCTGCTCGTCTCCGATGCCTTCACAACTGGTGGCCCAGCAGTGTGAAAGTAGACTGCTGCTATCGCTGTGTCTAAGTCTGCTGGACCTTTGGATTTACCATAGGTGTTGATGAAGGAGTCCTAATCTATTATGGTCTTTGTGCCCTGGCGGACCGCCCTTACTTTATATCGTAATCGTCTTCTCCCAAGCACACCGCGTCCATTCTTATCTTTGTGGGCGCTCTTGCTTTTGCTTTGTGGTTTGGGAGTCGGAGACAGAAGAGAGAGCAGGGGGGTCGTGTATGGCACGGGCAATCCTACAGCGTGACAAACAGAGGATACGGAGAAGAGCGACCAGGGAACGTGTAGTGTGGGCAGCCCTGCAATGTGGTAGGAGATCGGATGAGCGCCGGGAATAGGAGGTTCTCGGCCTGGAGTTCGCGCCTGCCCTCAGTCTTCTTGGCGCTAGAAGGAGAGATTCGTGTTGGTTAATGCTATCACACCACTTTCTGGTTTCTAGCGGGTGTGTGCCTAGTAGCGCTTATTCACTTTGTAATTTCGGGGCAATGCGCGTGAGGTGCGGCCAAACCACTCTCCGTACGGCTTCTGTGGGTGGTACTGCATGAGATTGTGAGACGTCATGAGCTGACAATGACAGACGGTGCTCGTGGCGGATTGGTCACGGCGCAAGTTTAGCTCATAGGTCGCTTCTGAAAGCACGGCGTGGAGCCTGCTGAAAGGGCTAGGCGTTTTTCACATGCGCGGGGTACCTCACTCAGGCCGGCATCTTTCCCTCTAGGCTGGCGGCTTTCAGCTTTCAAGACCCATCATCTGCGTTTGGCCCTGTTTTAGGCGCTGATTCAGAAACTCGGCCTAGGCGGCAGGTTGTAGGGGGTTTGCAGCGGCACAGTTTAGAAAGAATAGGAAGGTAAATCAACGAATGTGGAAATTTTGTCAAGCAACAAAGTTAGGCCTTAAGCTCAATGTTTTACACATTAAAACCAACCATATTCAGTGTTCACTTCGATTCTTGGTTCACAGCAAAAACTATTTACAGGGCAGTAGAAAGAACATTCAGTAAGATTGATCTAGATAATCGTCTGTCCTCCCACCCTGCCATAGTCTCCTGGCTCAAACACCAGATATGTGTTCAATGAAAACAATGCGACACCAATAGAAAAAGAAGAGAAAATCAGAAGCTTCATTTCTCGGATCGTCATCATGAATGACATAAAACGCTATTGACCTCCCTTTGAGATTTTATTTTCCCGATGAATTCCAGATGGGACTAATTTATGCGAATGAAAAAAAAACACAAAGGCAAAGGTCGAGCGTGTTGCCTCACAACGAGCTACTGTGGCTGAGCTGGTGTTTGATTGGTTCATGCAGGCAGGTTTGGATTCACGGAGCGCCGACCAAATCAGATCTCAGGAATCAATCTCATAAACGGAACCATTTTTTACTGGCAAACACTAACGCTTGTGATTGGTTTACTTTTCTTGAATTAAGTACATAACGTATTCGCGAGGATCTGTATCGGTGATCTAAACGTTGGAAGAATTGTTTAAAAAAGATAATGATGAAAGCCCATTGTGGACAATATAAATTATCCACACGAGCCTATACCTACATTTTCCTTCTCTACTCTCTATCCGAATTAATCGAAATTCCCAGTCCCAAACCGTTCTATCCATCTCAACAGATATGACAACAACACAAGAACAAGGCCGTGTCTCTCTTGGGGAATCAGGTCTTTCAAGGTACTTCACACATCTGGGTAGTGTGAAGAAAAATACTAATGGTCCGTTTAAGGAAACATGATGATATGTCAAGCATTCTTGGCACATTTATCTATGATACAAGCTCAATACAAGACCGTCTCATCCAAACGGCCTACACCTGCAATTACAAAAGCGCATTAGGGCCAATCAAGGGAAATATTACAGAATCTGGGGAAAGTCATTCCGAAGCCAATTTTACCAAGTCGAGGTAGAGTCAGGAGACTCCTTTCGGGACATTGTTTTCTCGTCGCTGCGTTTGATCATGTGCCAATGCACATATTTATAAATTCAGAATTCATCCGTTGTCCGTCATGTGGGTTAGATCTCAAATAGGAAACTGAGGGTCACCAGCTGCTTCATTCATGGGTCTATTTCGCTTCATTATTATTCTTTGGGGCAGGGACATTTGTGACCATAAGCATAGCAAAGTCAATTCGAAGCATAATTTTTCAGACAAAAGTTCACGATTGGTCCAATCGCAGCCAGGCACGACGCGAAACAGTGAACCGTGAAATGCTCAACCTCGTTGTAGGTCTGCATGAAGACTACATAAGTTCCAGGTTATGAGCCAGCCAATCATTTTAAATCTGGTGACCTATCAACCGATGAAATGTGGATATTCCACAAACCCTAAAAAAAAATTTATACGCGTAGATGAGCTAGACATCAGACGCCAAGGCAATGAAACATGATCTCGCAGATTGAAAGATCCCGATAGCTCCGGCCACGGTCGGCGTATTTTGGCCGTCATCGAGTGCTTATCCATGCCTGTTTTGATTGAGTTGAGTGGCTTCCCTTAAGGTGGTCTAGCGCAGCATGATTGCGTGCTGTGATTTGCTGATGCTGGGGCCAGTGGCGATATCGCTAGCTCCATGCAGCTAGCGCCACTTACTCCCGACAACGGCTATCGCAAATCGCGAGGTCCTCCAAATCGGGAAATGGTTGCTTGCGAAGGCACCGAATGTGATATAAAATCTTGGTAGATCCCCTCAATAATTGGAAACACCAAGAGCTTCTACATACAAACCATCATCTCATCATGGCTGTTCTCACTTTTGTTATGCAAAGCCACAAGCCAAGGCGGTCTCTTGACACGGGCTCGGTCTCATCAGATGAAGAGAACTGGGTTTCACCATTCCGACTTACTGCTCTCTCGTCACCAAAGGCCATTGAGGCTATCGGAGACCTGCAGTCATGCTTCCACAACAAGGCCAGCCGGAAATGGGCTATCGAAGACTTGATGTCTGCATATGGCTACAAGTACCAAAACTCTCAAGATGGTACCCCTCAAGATGTGCTCGAGCTCCGTTATACCAAGGACTCTGTGGGATGCCTCACAGTGGATCGTCTGTTTTCACGTCCATCCTCGTCCGCGGCTTATATAGACTTGAGCCATCTGAAGGAGCTTGACGAGAAAGCGCCTGCCCCCAAGAAACGAAACGGCATGCTTGACAAGTGGTTGGGGAACACGCCGCTTCCTGTCATGAAGAAGCACCTGAAGCGCGTTCAATCGGAGCAACAATACAACCCCTTCGTTCCAGCAGTTCTCATTGCATTGGCGCAAGACTGCTGGAAAAAAGCAGATGATAAAGATGCCGATATCCAGGTGAGTTTCACGCTTGCTTATTTGGCTTCCATTACTAATATTAGATATAGGTTCACGTTGTGACTGCTTCTGATCAAAACCCCAAATGTTTGAGGGCTTACTCAGCTGGTTTCTCGGCTGCCGCTTTAAAGAATTCCAACGGCCTATTCCGCGCAAGCAAGCACGACACATTGGAGATTTCCTGCCGCGAAGTCCCACTTTCGCCCGCCTCTGAAGCCATCTCAATGCTCTCAAAGGTTTTCAACAGCTACGAACGGGCATTCGACCCTCAACTCGCCTTCGAAACCACCGGATCAGAGACAAGCGAAGATGTAAAGGAAGGTGACGAAAGCACCGTGTCTGGAGAGAGCGATGACTCGATGCACATTTACGACAGCACGGAGTCGGAGGGAAGCGAGTCCGGTCTCGAGCTCGAGATCAAAAGCGCAATTGAGGGGCTCTGCATTATGGAATCAAGCATGATGATGATGACTGGTGCACTGGGCGAGGTGGAGACGTAGCAAAAAGGGAAGTGGTTGCGGGACTGAAACACGGATGTACGATGGACGAGGGACGGGAAGAACTGCTAGCGCGAATTGGATACCCAGAAAAGTGATTGGATAAAGATAGCTATGGACGGTAATGAGCAACACTTAGGTTGCAAATAATGCGGGGATTGTTTGGTATTTTGTTTTTGGTATTTAGCATGTTTAGCGGAATTATTTTTTTTAAATTACAACGAAGCCCTAATAGAGCCATCAGTCCCAAAGGTGATGATTGCGGCGAACGCCATGACCATGTCCCTCTGAGTATCGCCGAGTCCAAGTCAACACCAGCAATAGCCCCCTCATTCAATCACCACAATTTCAAATTAAAACATGGACCCTGAAAGGTATGAAAGGACCCTTCTGGCTTGTTTAGCAGGACGTCAGCTTCGGGATGACGCAGCTGGTGACAACAATAAATTAATTGCTGAGTTGTGGTGGGCCGTTCCGCTGTTAGCACCTCAACGGGGCCACGTCACAGCCACGCCGTCGCTCGTCGGGGGGCAGCAAGGCAAGGGAGCACGGATAGAAACAAAATCAAGCAGCGAGATGGAAACCCCAAACACGGGTAACACGGGGGAGGAGCTATGGCCCCATTGGCACCTTTGCAAACGCTCTGACCATAGGCGAGGCCCCCGAGGTGACGCACCGCTAAGCTGCATTCGTTTCGCTGGGAAATATTTCTACATGTGGAAAAGACCCTGAATTCGATGGGGCCAGTGTCAGAAGTTTCTACAGGGCCCGTTTTAATGTCATTGCTGCGCCAAGATGATTTTAGCAATTGTGACAACTGACACCAGATTCGGACTTGACTCGAGACGCTTTGACAACTATAGATAGCACAACGGCTGGGTATAGTGGAATCCTGGAGGAGGTGCTGGACGCAGAATCATCTCATAATTTTGTCACTTTCTGCGCGGGTTACAAATATTGCTTTTGTTTGCGTCGAAACTCGCATGTCGATGATGCACGCTGATTAGTTGCAAGTTCGTTTGGACGTGGTCAAATAGAAGCGCGATAGTTGCGATTCTAAAGTTTTCGAAAGTTGTCGATCCTTCCTAGTGAAATATTTAAACGTCATCTCGATGTGATAGTTGGTCCGAAAAGTGTACAGAGTTGAGCTGGCTCCTGTTACGAGTAATTTGAGAAGTGGAAGTGGAGGTGTTTTGGTGCCGTTGTCGAAAATAGCGTTCTTTAGCGTCAAACGTGGCAAAATTCGTTTGGGTTCGGCTCAGGGGTAGTATTTATCTATAAAGAATATTTATCCAGCTTTACAGTCTCCTCGAAGAAGAGATGTAGGATTGCCGGTGTTTGCATTTCAAGGATCAGAATAAAGTTGTGTGTCACCTACCCTAGAATCTGGGTTGAGGGGGAAGGGGAGCCAACCGGGGCTGTGATAAAGCCTGAATTGCAAAAACAGCAATTGGAGGGGGCGGTCCAAGCTTGGCTAAAAAAAACTAGTTCATCCGCAGGCCTTCAATTCGGTCTCGGCCCCCTGTCCCGGGGCCCGCGAAACAGGCCGCTAATTGGGCGGCCCAGGTTTCAGCCCGCCAGGAGGGTTGCAGGTGAGCATCCATGAAACCACGAAGTGGGAAAAAAAAAGAGTCGAGCTGGGGGATGGGCGAGCCCGCAAACAAAACGCACGCAGGAGGTGGGCCAGGGATACGGGCGGTTTTGAAACCCACCCTGCGACTCGCGAGCCCTCAGGGCGGGATGCCGACATGATAAGACCACTTGCAGATGATGTTTTGCACTTAAATGGCTGGTTGGTCCTGCCCACCACCAGCAGCACTAACACGACCAACACCAGCAAACACATCCTTGCGCCATGCCGGCTACGGCATCGTCACCCTTCAGTCGCCATTAAGGCGCTTTTTTAGCCTGTCGCCGTAGACCTTTAGTGCTCTTTTCATATCGTCGATGCGGGCATCGCGATTGATTCTTGCCTCTCTCTCTCCCACCTCTTCCTAACCACCACCATGGCCCAGGAAACAGAAACGCTGTCCGTTGTGGGCGTCGTCCTCAACTCAATAACGTGGGGCCGGCTCTTTGGCTACGGGTTCCTCTTCATTCTCGCATCATTTATCGCCGATACAGCTTCTCAACCTCGATACCCCAAAGAGCTGCCATGGATGGGACGCGGGGGCGGGGGCATGCTGGCCAAGGTCCGGAATAGCTGGTCGTTCTTCACGAAACACCGTTCATGGATCCAAGAGGGCTACAAAAAGGTGTGCTCAGCTTCGCACAATTAGCAAAACTGTCGCTAACTGTTGTGTGCAATTAGTATGGCCTCCAGGATATGGCCTTTGTGGCTCCCGCCTCAATCGCCCGCCCAGACGATGTTATCCTCCCGCGCTCACAAATCGCCTGGATGATGGAACAGCCCGACCATGTTCTCTCTGCCGACCGCGCACACAGCACCATTATGCACCTTCCATACAACTTCCTCGGCCATGATCTCGATCACGACAACTTTGGCTCCCGTGCCATGCACAAGTACCTGGCCCGGCATCTGCCAGGCCTCATCCCGGACATCGAAGACGAGGTCAACGCCGCTGTTATCGACGTCCTCGGCACCGACACTGAGAACTGGCAAAGCGTCAACCTCTGGCACCTGTGGATGACGATAGTGCCCCGAGTCACCAACCGAATGCTCGTTGGAAAGCCGGTCTGCCGCAATGAGAGCTACCTCAAGGCGCTGGTGTGCTTCACTGACGCAGTCATCCGCAACAGCTTCCTGCTCAACATGTTCCCCAAGATCCTGCATCCCATTGTCGGCCGCCTGGTTTCCATCCCGAATTGGCTGCACTGGAGGGCGGCCAACAACTTCCTCGGACCACTTATTGAGCAGCGCCTCTACGACATGAGGCAACAGGAGCTCGGCTCACCCCACCACAGGAACTGGGTGGCTCCGGAGGACTTTCTCACCTGGGATATTCGTCTTGCCAAAGCCGAGGACAACGATTTCGAGCTTGACCCCGCCGTCATATCCAAGCGCATCCTCCCCATCGAGTTTGCCGCCATCCACACCACCGCCCTCACCGGCCAGTCGCTAATGCTGGACTTGTTGTCGACAAGACCCCAAGACGCTGTCCTGGACACACTCCGCGACGAGCTCCTCATCCAGAGACCACCGTCAGGCTACTGGTCCAAGGCTAGCCTCATCTCTCTCACGCGGCTTGACTCGGCCATCCGCGAGTCGCAGCGCCTCAGCAACTTTGCCGCCACGCTCGTTGAGCGCCAGGTGGTTGCGCCCGAGGGCCTGCACAACCTAGCCCTCGGCTGCACCATCCCGCGCGGCGCGTTTGTTACCGTCAATCTCGAGGGCACTCACCACGACGACACTCTCTACCCGAATCCTCGAACCTATGATCCCTGGCGGTATTCGCGGATCCGGGAGGACTGGGAGCAAAAGACGGACGAGGAGCGGGAGCGCAACCCGAAGGAAGGCGTGCGCGCAAGGGGCTTGGGCATGGTGACGACGAGCGATGCCCACTTAGCCTTTGGCCATGGACGACATGCCTGGTAAGTTTTCGCCCTGTGACAACCCCCACCTACCAATGAGAATTTAGGTACTGACAGTAACTCTTGCAACAGCCCCGGCCGTTTCTTTGTCGCGCACGAGCTAAAGCTAATCATGGCTGCCATTCTGCTCAACTATGACATGAAGCTGATGGACTATCGGCCTCAGCCCCAGTGGTTCGGCGCTACCGTCATTCCACCATTGGAAGCCTGTGTCCAGATCCGCCGCAAGGCAACAGCCGTTTAATATTTCAATACCCTAATAATGTTGAACAGTATCGAGAATTTCTCAAGGGCGAAGAAGACGTTGACGTATGATAAGCCCGTTTGGGATTTCTGACGTTGATGCGAGGTGGTTCTGAGCTGAAGCTCCAAGAACCTGCGGAGAGTGGAGTTGCGTTGTGCTGCGGATTGAACCGCAGCCCCTTCTAACGAGTTCAAGCAAAATATCAGGGGGGTTACTCTGTAATATACTCATGTAAATAACCTCATTGTACAGCTCGGTCGTCGGTATCTCACGTCCTTGTACATTTTGGACAGTTATCTTGTTCATAAAATGACGCTACATTGTAATTATCAGGATATTTACGCAATATGCTCTCTTGGTGTCTAATCTTCTCCATTTTTTTGTCGCACCTCATTACAGGTCAAATCCAAGTCCGTCAGTGTTGCCCAAAAAGATTCCTCCTTTCTGTCCCTCACGCAATATGGCACCAACATCGACTCTTCCACCCGTAATATATCGCTCGCTCACGCCGAGGTTGACTCTTCGGCTCAACTCCTCCCGCAACTGCGCTCGCAGTGCTCCCATCTCAGCCTTGGTCAAAGCTCGAGCCTCTGCTTCCTTCTTGCGTCTTCCACCACCACGACCACCCTTGCCACCGCCGTCATGGTCAAAGTCAGAGTCATACTCCACGCCAAGATCCTCGGCCGCGTTGCGCAGCCATTTGTCATCGCTGTGTGCCTTCTCCTTAGCCAAGATGGAATCGGCGATGCGCTTGGCCAGATCAACACGAGGCTTGAGGCGCGATGCCATTTTTCGGTCTACAGGAAGAGTCTGGATGAAATGCTCACGCTTGCCACCTTGCTCGGCATGCACTTTACCGGCGAGACGTCGTGTGGGCAGGACTTCGTCAGGCGAGCAGAGGATTACGCTGACACCAGACTGGTCACCACGGGCAGTTCGTCCAGAACGGTGAATATACGTGTCGGCAGCGCGGGGCACATGGTAATGTAGAACCTGGTCGACTTCCTTGATATCGAGACCACGGGCAGCAACGTCTGTGGCAACAAGAATCGAGTTTTTCGCGGCAGTGAATCGTTCTAGCGAGCGCAGACGGGCTTTTTGCGCCATCTGCGAATGTAGTGGAAGGACAGTCAAGTTGAGATTTGTGAGTAGTGGTGTAAGACGGCGGACGGCTGAGATGGAATTGGTGAAGACAAGGGTCCTGCGGCCGGGGTTAAGAAGAAGGACAGTGTAGAGGTAGAGATCCTAAATTGGTTATTAGTCTTGCTGGTCTGGGTTGGTCGTTGAATGATGGGCACTCACCTTCTCCATCGCACCACACTCAATCAGTCCCTCACGAAGACCCGAGGCCATTTGGCTCACAGGATTAACATCGATGAACTTGGGTTCACGTCGGAATTTGAGGCACTTCATCAAGTAGGCCATCTTTTCGTCGTCGTTTCCAGAGGAGTTTCTGACCTTGCCAGCGAGCTTTGTCTGGAGGTCCTTGTCAAATGTAGCCGAGAAGACAAGCGTTTGTCGTGTTGCGGTCGGTTCGTTAGCGGACTCTTCCTCATCGGAACTCTCATCGTCGTCATCTTCGTCGGCCTTCTTCTTTTTATCTAGCGCACCGATAATATCCTCAGCCTCCTTGAACTGGCCGACCTTGAAAAGTCTGTCTGCCTCATCCACTACGAGGAATCGAATCTTGGAGAATTTATTTTGCAGGCTGAGATCACCATCCAGCACCTCCCACAAGCGTCCTGGTGTACCGATAACAATATCTGCCTTTTCCAACTGTCGCTGCTGCTTCTGAATACTCAGGCCACCAGTGACAACACACACATATGGTGCAGTAGGAAGGCCGTCGCACAGTGCCTTCAAATGGTCGCCCAACTGCTTAGCCAACTCACGAGTCGGACTGAGCACCACTGCCATGGGACCAGTCCTCTTAACATCCTCTCTTTCCACGTACAACTCGAGCCACTTCTCCACCATGGGAATACCAAAGGCAAGCGTTTTTCCGGAACCAGTCTGCGCCTTGCCAATAACATCCTCACCGGCCACAATTTCGGGGATGGCCTTTGCCTGAATTGTCGTGGGCTTGGCGAATTTGAGCTTGGCGATTGCCGACAGAATGCGTGGCGAGAGGTTCAGAGGAACCCAGGCCGCCATGTCGACCTCGTCTTCTTCTTCTGCATCGGCCAACGCATCGAAGACGTTGCCCCGTGGAGTGGACTTTTGTACGCCTTCCTGGGCCTTTGCCAGCTGTTCGTCGTCTTTGGAACCCAGCTTTTTGTTCTTGTTCTTCTTTTTCTTGTCATTGTCGGCCGGCTTGCGCTCGTCTTTGGTCTTTGATTTGGCTTTATCTTGTTTTTGAGCGCCCTTGCTCTCCACGCCATCTTCAGCACCGCCAGCTTGGCTGGGATCGAGATGCTCATCTTCCACAGGGTCGTCCCCAAATCCTTCAAAAGAGTCATCTTGTCCAGCATCGTTGTCGTCGGTCGCAGTAGGTTGTTTGTTCTTATTCTCGGTTACCACGAATTGAACCTGGCCACTGTTGTCGCGAATAATGTCGACGCCCTCGAGAACTTGTAGACCGCCGAATTCTTCCTCTCCAACTGTCTGCCAAGCTAGCGATTCGGCATCGATAGCGCGTCGAGCGGCACTGGGGCCCTTCTTATTCTTTCGGGATTGCGGCTTCGAGTTTTTTGAGCGTTTCGGGGCGGGATCGGAAGAAGTGGGAAGCTTGCGCTTCTTGGACGGGGGAACCATTGGACCTGGAAGTCGCCTTGACAGAGGCGAAAGAGCGACCAGGTGAGATTTTAGTGGTCCTGTTGTCGAGAATCACGTTGTCTGAGTGAGACTGTCCAAGTGGGATGAAGCTCACGAGATGGAAGGGTCACTTTTTTTTTTATCGTCTTATCGCTTATCGGATTATGACCAATCAGTACGAACTTGCTGCCCCACATCCTCTCACACGTCTTACAGACTGTAGATACTAAGAATACTGATAGCGACAAAAATAGATGCTTCACAGCTCATCAATGGGATTGATATATGGAGAAAATATATCTGAATAAGAGTACTACTGCTGACATTTAGGGGTCTAAAATGAGCCGCATACGTTCACTGCCCTCTAAGATTACGCCCTGACTAGTGGTGATCATCCAGAGCGTTGTGTATTGGTATAGGAATATCAATGCCGTGATTTCACGCCTCTTCAAATTGTTCAAATTACGATGACACCTGAATAACCATGACTAAAGATTATTCCTATTTAAAGATCTGGGGGCGATATTCGTTGCGTACGTAACTTGTACTACTCGGTGGTGGAGTATGAGAATCGCGTCGCCGTGCGTTTTGGGCTGATGGTGGCAGTTGGGAAATTCGAGGGAAGGTAAATAGTGACGCCGTCATTAGTGCCCTGATAGTATGCGACCACGTTTCGTCGGTTACGGCGGTGGGTTTCGCAGCAGGCCATGATAAACAGGACAAAATGGAATAGGCTGAGAAAAATATGTTAGTGAAAGCCGTTCGGAGCACGGGGTATGCCGTAAATTTTCAACCTACATCTGCAAACTCCCAAAAGCGAGGAGGGCGTTGTTGGCAGTCTTTGTCTGATCATAATTTCTTGAATCACCCATGGCTCGGTAGATAGTACCAAAGCCACCCATGAATACAGTTGACACCATGTATCCGAGCCAGAGGACGAGATCAACGCCCACACAAGCGTCGGGATTTATGCCGCGACGGCCGGTGCAAGCGAAAAGACATACCAAATCAGCGATATTCCAGATCGCTCCGATACCCGCCTGTCATTAACATCAAATTAGCAAATTGAGAAGTGACGGATGACTTGATCCAACTATTTGACGCACAGGAGGACCAAAAATGATGAAAGTTGTAAAGCTGGACATTGTAGCCATGGTAATCAAAATAATGTAAATGACCACACTAGCGCCGAGAGAGCAAACTCGCAGAGCCAATTTTGCAGTCCTCATTTCGGGTGAGGAAATATAGCGAAGATGCAAGACATGGTCCTCCAGGGAACTTCGTTGTTCGTTTGTCGCCATTTTTGAGTTTCTTTTGGTGTCCTGGGAGCTGCTACACGTAAAGATAAAATCCAGATTCAAAATAAAACCGCAGAGGCTTCGACGGTGATAAGAGAGTATAAAATGAATGACCTGCGTTCTTTTTATGGATCACAGCTCCCTGGGAATCGGGAATGAATGGAGAAAGTGCATGCCACGTTGATTCCAAACTGTGCCACTCGGTTGAAAAATAACTTCTTGAAAGTCGATCGGTGGAATACTTTGATGGCAACCAATAGAAGTGTGGAACAAGTTTTGATGAGGGGCTATACGAGGTGGTATTTACGTATTCGACCCGAAGGATTTCTAGCGCAAAGCCGTTGCGATAGTCTGAAACACGCTCCGAGGTTCCTCTGTGTTGTTCGTCCGCATGAGGGAGAAGGAGTCCTAAAATGGTCTGATCGACACAACAGGCATCCATAGATAACAAGTGGGAGAGCCAGGTTGTGTGAAATGTTGCATCATGGCGTACCACACACCGATTTCTTATTGTCGTAGCAAGGGAAGTCCAATCAAATAAACAGAGCCATTTTAGAGGTGAAGTTTATTCTAAGGTTGTTTTTATATTTGCTCTTGCTCATGGTTTGATATCTTCGCACTTTGAATTTGTAACCCTTTGTGGTTTTATTTTCAGCACCAGCGCTGCCAAAGATAATTTCCTTGTTGAATGGGAACATGGCCCCACATGAACGATGCTGATCTTGCTATTATTAGGATCTTCAGACATTCGGTATTGGATGAACTGCCTTTACGTTGTGATATATGGACTACGTATTCCATTGAATGCATGCTGCAGACAAAGTTACCAAAGCAGTCGGGGTTAAGTGGGAGGTTGGCATGTCCCTAAAGAAACAAGACGTCAATACGAAGTCTGCTCCAGGGATTTTGCACATCTTTATGCCTGATTAACGATGATCTGTCAGCGCTAGGACAATGGCAAACCACGCGGGGCACAAAATAAAAACGGGGTAGACTGAACATACAAGAGGCCGAGGCACGTGGGGATTCGACGCTAGCGATTGGGTTGTTTCACAACTACGACGTATCATATTGCCGACTTAATAAATGAAGCCTGAAAGCACTTTGTTAGCCGCGCCAATCCCTACTTTCTAAGATCATTTCATTACATTATTGACCTTGTGAACGTTCGGTCTCAAGTTGATAGTTCCAGTGACAAATATGAAGCATGGACGACATCATAGCTGCACTTAGTCGGTACCGCTGCCGTGATTTTTCCTCTCTTCCCAAACTCTCTCATCTCCATTGTTGGTGCTCCCAATGCCTGTAGATATATGCGCAAGCCCCGTGGTGTTTATCGTATCTGATTGAATGGAAAGCAATCGGTTTCTGCTGCCGCCTTCCGAAGTATTGCCAAAATATGGTCGCAAGGATGGGAGACAGGCAACAACTATACCGAGGTTGCATTCCGCGAGACACCATAAAACTGAACATTAAAATTAGTCTTTGCTGAGCTCTTGATGTTAAGAAAAGGTGACGACATACTAACTGTGCTCAGAGGAACTGTATTTCTATATCCGGATGTCTTGGTTACAGCAAAGCGCAGAGCCGAAAATGCTATTGTGACGATACCAAGCAAAAAGGTACAATACACTCCAATTTGAAGTGTCATGCGAACATTCAAATGTTTAATTACGAGCCATGGAAGGATAAAGACTATTGTGCCATGAGTAAGAGACTTTCCTTAGGGAGGGTAATTCTTACCAAAAATATCTCCCGTGATATGAAGATACCAGGATACATCAAAAGCCACCCGGAACTGGTGAGGCCCACAATTCTTCGATTTTGCAGCCTGACTCCTGTTGAGAATTCAATTAGTTAACTGGCAGGTAAAAGGGAGGTCCATCATACGGACCATATCAAGTGCATTGGAATACATGTGAGTAAATTGAGTATTATCGTCGTTATATATGAAAGAACCACGTATCCGATTGTGATCCATAAGAATGTTCGGCGCTTTCGCATAAAATCTGGAAATATTTGGAGGTACGTGGCCAGGAGCGTCCCTTTGCAGAGATAGACAGTTGTGAAAAAGGGAAAGTAAAACGCCCAAAAAACCTAGGGGGAATTTAGGATGGGTGACGAATATTTTTGTAAAGTTGATTGTACCTTGAAAATTATGGGAAAGTCTTGAGGTCGTCCCTTAAAGCCCTTTAGGCTTGCCGCAACGTGCGGGCCAAGTGCGCCGAGATGAACCAGGTAGACCGTCAGGCCCGTGGTCGCGCACCCAGTGCACCAGGCCATGATCATTATTATATCGCTTACAAGCAGTCGGCGTTTTTGTATTTTGAGTCGCAAGTAAATGCGTGCGCCTATTAGACCTGCAGCTATGGCAATAAGAGTCCATCCTACGACCTAGGATTGGTGAGCGAGCGGCGTGCCATTGGGTGTTTAAGCCTTACGAGGATTGGAACCGGTCCCGAGCTTGCAATAATCATCTCTGGTCAAGAATTCCCTCTCGCTAATGGGTTGTAAAATCGAATTAAAAAAGACCGAGGCAATGGAGGGTGAATGTGAGATGGCAGCGAAGGCATTCAGGATTTCTCTAACATATAATAACGCTGAAATTTCTTGAGAAGATTTGACCTTGCCATTTCGTCAGAAGCGGGCATTCAATAAATATATCATAATGACGTTACATTAGTTAAATTCCTCAGATTTCTCAATATGGTTGGTTGAACTCAAACTGACTTTGTGCGAGATATCTGTCTCATTCTCGGTGAACTTCAAGCGCTCCACTTTTGCCATGCCTTGCCCCTAAGACATCTAGGCCAAGGGTTGCAGCAGGCGTTTTACCGTATTCGATAATAAGCTTTTTATTTATCGATACTCTATTCCACATGATCATCTCCAGCCTAAACGAAATCGGATGGAAGGTTAAAGTGGCTGACGTAAAGTTGATCCGTTACTTCGAGATTTCACATAGTTTAGTTCTTCAACTTAAAAGAAACAACTTTCACAAACTGAGCGCATATTAAGTTTGAACCCAAGTAATCATGCCTAGATATAGTCGGGACCGATAACTAGACGATTGGCACAGAAGTCTGACGCTACCAAATAACGAGAAAGTTGTATTGAGGTGATGAGACTGTGAAATGAATCCTGTTGGATGTTAAGTGTCAATTATGTGTATGCAGGAATAAAAATTCTCTTTACTGTTTTGGGAAGTGTTTCAGGCCAGATCAATTGAAATTAAAGAAAAGTAGTATTTGAATAGCTTAGTGAAAATTATGATCTTCGATCTTCTATTAAGAGTGTTTTCGAAATAGATCCGGAATTTTCCCTTTTTGCAAATCGGAACCTAGAAAGGCAGAATCACTAGCAGGTGCACTGTCTTCTTCGTCGCTTATACCGTGACTTGGGTTAACTAAAGTGACATTGGAAAGTTCCAGGTACTCTGCTCCACCACTGCGCCTGATGCTCCGTTGCCGGTCCAGAACGCCAACCGAACCCTCAAATGGAACATTCATAGATGCTATACATCCCTCGCAGACGTTGGAATTCGGCCTCCTTTGAACAAAAAAACCAGCTACTAGCTTATACAACTGCCAAGAGGTTTGAAGCAAGACTAAATCAGCAATCACAATAGCTGCTACCAAGTTGCCATTGGATTTTAGTCGCGGCACCTGGCAGAGATAGATGGTCGAGATCACTGATGGAGTCATGATTAAGGGCCCAGTAATATTTCTTAAAACCTCGAAGCTGCTGTTTGCCGGACCCGGCACCGCGTTACTGTAGCTTCTTTGACCGGGATCCCACCAGGAGGTAAACGATTGCAGCGTTTTGGCGCTTGCTAAGATGTTGGGTCGGGCCTTTGTTTGTCCCAAATCTGCGAGGACAGTCGAATATGCGGATTTGGCGAGTGAATCAGCTACAATCCATATATTTGGGAAGACGTTGGTATCGTTGAGAATGCTAATCTTCTTTCCAACATTCTTCTTTTTCGGGTCCACGTCATCGCTGTAAATGTAGCCAGCAGGATCAACACTATTGTCAAGAATAAACCTGTAGAAGACGTTGAAGAACCTGAGATCCGTTATATTGTTTCTGAAATTGTCATCAACTCGAAACAATATCGTCCCCTTCCGTAGGGAATTGTTACCACCGGGGACGTCATTTTTGGCATGTTCCATTCCTCTGGCTGTCCTGGTCCAGTACCAAGACATAAGAGACTCAGCCCACCACATTGTAGCTCGATTGATGGGATCATGATTCAAGAAGTTCGTCCCGACATATTCGTAGAGACCGGCGAAAGAGATGGTGTCGGGGATGTAATCGTAGGTTTGCGTGACGTTGAAAAACTGCACTCCGTTCGTCGAGTTTATTCGACAGGTTGCGAATGTCCGAACGACAGCGTCCCATGCAACAAAAGCGAACTGATTTCCAGAGGCATCAAAGTTCAGGTCGATATTGACCGAAATAATGGAGCATTGTTCTATCACATTGTTGTTGTATGTTAGCGACGGGAGAATTGTAGTATTTCCGTCTTTTTCTTCCCACACGGCAGTCAAAGTATATTCTAGAGCCGTTTGGTTGGTGAAAAATTGGCTGTTGACGGCTATGTCTGCGGGCTGGCATGTGGGCTCAACCTTATCGGCAAGGTAGGAAGGCCAGTGGCGGAGCCAGCTCCCTCCAGCAATAGTTGCATTTGGATTATTTGAGGACTCTACGATGAGATCGTAGCCGCTAGAAGCGAAATTCATAAAGCTAAATAGTGTTACCAGTATGAAGAACCCAATGACGGCTACGGGGGTAAACCATCGCAAAGGAAATTGCCTGGTAACATTGTAAGTGAAGAAGGATTCATGCATACTATTGAGAAGGATCCGACTTGGAGATAAGCTGAGACGAATGTATGGTGATTTCGAGGGCGACCGAAAGAGCGCTGGCCTGCTTGCTATTTATAAAAAGTACTGCTGAGTGCGGCAGATTCTGACACGCGACGACGGCGTGGCTGTCGCAAATGATCCCCAAAACGAAAATAGCGGCGGTTAGTAGTTAAATGCCCGACGAGGCTGTAACCTTGGATCAAACTGCACGCTCAAAGACGCCAGGACGGTGTAATGTTGGGTGTTGGCCATTCGCGTAGGCAACCAAGCTTGGTTTACGCAGCCAGGTCATTAAACCCCAGCTTCTACCGTCCCTTCCGCCCTTGTGACCATTCAGAGGGAAGACAAGGTCGCACCAAAAATAGGGTGTGCATTTTGCCTCGTATAGAAAATATACGGCAGGGCGCCTCGTCACCCTGCATGACTGCGCCGCCACAGCTGAGCTCGGCGGCTAAAATGGACTGCGACAGTCGAGGCTTGATTATTGAAGTATGGCTGGAGCTATCCTGTTCGGGAAAATCCATCGTTTTTATTTAATAATCATCTATAATTTTAATAAGTGATGAGAAAGCATATCTTACAGAGTCACAAGATATTTTAATAGTCAACTTGGGATTGCATGCTAGTCAGTCGTTTTTCCCCATCGCGACACTACATTGTGAGAAAGATACCCATTATCATCAGCGAGAGCTCAACTAATCGCATGTTTGACATTAAGCAGAACTACTTGAAACTTATTTAGGCACAATAGCCTTATTCCTCTATTGGGAATATGAAAATTCTGCCTGCTGGAATTACATAATGTGGGTTGGTTGATACTGCACTTGACCGGCTAATCGGCTAAGGCTGAAATGCAGGTGCTGCAGTCAAGCTGCACCAGACAATCTCTTACAGGTCAGCAAATAAATCTGATAAAAGGTGAAGCTAAGCTGGAGCGCGCTATTTTTTGATACGTGGCTCAACGCGGTTGGAACCACTTGGATTCATTTCAGTTACCAGCTACGATGTTCGGATTAGTAAACAAGCACGCCCTCAGTAAATGAGCTGATGAGGGTTTGATTGAAGACCAATGTTATGTCACATGATGAATTTTTGATAAATATATTTGTGTGGATCTGCTAAGCTGCCCAGAATAAGCACAAAGCCTCGTGGAGAATGAATTCTCGCGAGATAGAAACTACCCAATTCTCTTTTTTTTTCTTCGAGTGCAATGCTTTTAATCCCGACATACTTCATAAGGGCCCTAGTTCTTGATAAGATACTCCGCCATTTTACTTCCGGAGTCTACCCCTGCGCGAGATTGTTTTGTTCTGACTTTGGAGTCTTTGGGGAGTAACCAAGAAAGACTTAGGGAACCAGTCAGACACGTTCTTCTGAGACCCGTAGTTCAAGATCATCTCGCTAATGGCCTCGCCGCATAGCCATGCGAAACACATTCCTTCTCCATTGAATGCGGCAGATGTCCACTCTGCGCCGCTGGAGATATTCTTAACAGCGCGGTTTGTCAGATTCTCAGAGAGTTGTCCTACAAATGGCATCCCATCCGGACTCATTCCTTCGATACCAATCCAGACGCGTTTGCTGCGCCCGGGCCAAATGTCGTTGCTTAGATTCTCAAGGAAGTCAGTTCTCTCAGAACCCCAGTTATCGTATCCAAAATAACTTGGAAGCGCGCCATTCAGGTAGGAAGCCAATGTATGATCAGGAAGACCACTGTCATCCAAGGGGTTTGCATCAGCTGCTTCAATGCCGCCACCGCCGCCAAACATGTACTCCTCATTTCCTGGCATCTGAACCACGTAGTCAAGGCCATTGCGGAAGAGAGACCATGCACGTCCACCAGGCTGGCTGACGTTTCCGATGTAAGGTGGCCATTCACCCGACTTCGGAAGCCCTGCTCCACCGAGTTGGGCACTCATATGCAAACGCCCGCCAGTAATATTGCCTCGAAGACCAGGGACCAAATGCGGCGTCCAGGCATTGGCGGCATGAACAACGTGGCGCGTAAGAATTTTGCCTCGAGTAGTGACAACTTCAAAATTATACGGAGTCGAGTCGTCAGCAACAGCATTGACTCCAGTAGCTGTCGTGTTCGTATCCAGGGAGAACCCTTCGTAGGTGTCCAGGAGGAGCTTCTGCGCATGGGTAACAAAACGGTAGGGCCAGATGGCGCCTGCTATTTTTGGGGTACCAGCCAACACACCAATGGTTTCTGGAAGCAGAGAAATCTGAATGAGGATTTAGTATATGGTTGTAACAATTAGACAAGATGCCTACCCTGCGAGCTTCGTCTTTCTCAAATTTGATCCACTCGGAGCCAATGTCGGGGATTTCTTTGATCAGAACGTTCCATTGTTTAACAGCTTCCTCCCAGCTCGTTTGATCGTAAAATGCATCAATGCTATCCACGGCACGAGCTTGGGCAGCTTTCTTTCCGTCTTCTGGAAGTGAATCGGCAGCTGATATCAATGCATTGACGTGAGCAGCACGAAGTTTAGTGACTTTCACCGCATCCTCAGAGGAAGTAACCTCTTTGATAGCCTCATACTCTGAGTACGACGAAGGTCGAATGTGACCTCCATTTCTACCCGTAGCTCCCGAGCATGATTGACGCGCTTCAAGCATGGCAACCTTAAGGCTTTGTGTTTCATTGGACCCGTGAAGGAGATGCCACGCAATGCTGGTACCAGACATTCCCGATCCAATAACGACAACATCTACCTTCTCTGGCAACGTCTCAGATTGGTGGTCTGCGACATCCTCATTGATCGGAGTCTGCCAGTAAGAGATGCTGGGATTCCGAACAGGTAACCCGGGGTCTTGAGACAGGACCCCGGATACAAAGGGTAGGATGATGAGCGCGTGGAATTTCATTGTTGACGCTGTTGGCAGATTATTCGAGGAGGGATGCAGCCAACCTGTCCGACTGTTTAAAAATCGAAGATAACATGGCGGTTATATATAGGCAGACGGTCGCAATGTAAATGGCTCGGTATTCAAGACGGGCCAGTTGAGCCGCAGCTAATCGTATCTGCAATTTCCTAAGCTGTGAGGCTGGTAGCTAACACGGCTCAATATGCCAATCACAGTAGCTATTGATGAAATTAATGTGTGATAATACTTGACGGATACGACAGAGCCCGTTAGAGATATGACTGGAGGTTGTTAGATTGCAAAACAACTGCCAGATAGAGCCAAGAGGGTCGAGTGCCAATGGGGTAGATCATCATCGTGCATGGGCTGAAATATTGTGATTGGTCCAATCGTACTTCGAGCTTGGCGCATGGATGCAACACGACATGGCTCTGTCATCATGCTTAAATTTCACCACGGGGCGGCTCACGCTAACGGAAGAGGCAACTGGTGCCGCTATGTGAACGAATCTTCAAGATGACAAAGTTGTATGACTTGTGAGGCTTATTATGGTAGTCATCCGAACGACCCGAAACGATTGCGTCCAGAAGACCGAGTGAGGCCGACTAACGACCCACCTGAATACAACCTGCTAGCGGATCCGCCGAAACCGCTATGGTTAAGAAAGTTCCTTATCTTTAGCTAGTAATAATAAGTTAAATTTAACTAAATTTAACTCATTAGTTTTATGAAGAGAAAGATGGTCTCTTCGAAATTATGGGCGTTGCCCAGATGACATTGGGTTCGACACCAAAACCTAGGTTGTATAATCATGCCAAACATCTCGACAATATCAGCCCTCAATTAAATACCATAACGGAAAGGATAAACATATTTTGAGTAGTGTGCCCTTTTAATAAAAGGGATTCTGTGTAAATTCTGTATGCATCCCATCCCGTGTAAATGGCTGTTGAGGGCATGTCCGATATTTAGCCGAAACCACGGAAATCAAGGACTTCGCCCACGAACCAGGAACAACAACACACCATAGCCATGCACTCATGCAGGCTGACTTCACCGAGCTAGTATCCCATGGGGCCAAAGCGCTCCAAAAACACTGCAGCGGTCATGAGCGAGACTCCATCCCATGCTAAGAGGGTCCTGGTTCCAAGAGCGTGTCAGCGATGCAAGACGCTCCGTCGAGGGTGCAGCGAGTTTCGACCATGTAGAAGATGCATCGATGCTGGACTAGGCCATCAGTGCGCACCCCATTCATCAATCCCTTTAGCAAGTCTCTCTCCGCCGGCCTTGCTTCATTCAGGCCCTGGCAGTGGGTCTGATGTGGTCCACAATATGGCCGAGCTGGTCCCTCTGCGCGTTATCGACTACTGTGCAGAGCGATTCTTCGCCCGGCTTTACCCAACCATCCCCATCTTAAGTCAAGATTATGTCGCTCACCTCAAGTCTGCTATGGGGTCCGTTTCAGAGTGCAAGGTTGACAGCTATTGCGTACTCGCTGGCATGTGTGCCCAGGTGCTGTTGCAGGCCGAGGAAGCTGAACACTTGCTCCCTCAAGGCCTCATCTCCGAGAATAACGCCACATATGGACAAAAGATTCTCGATACCGTGTTGGCAGCGTACCAGATGATCCCACGCAATGTAAAACCAACACTTGAGCAATGTCTTCTCGCTTTTTTCCTCTACGCTTGCCAGGCTAGGTTATCCCACCACAGCCAGACATTTCTGTTTCTGCGCGAGGCTACGACGCTGTTTTATCTGTTGATTTTCGATGATATTGACCCAACTTTTCAGCAGATTTCCCGAAATCTATTTTGGGTCTTGCTCATATCCGAGAGGTCACATGCAATTCGCTATCGCCGTCCAATCAGTTTGCAGGTCACCGCGGAGACACCGGAGCTAGACACGAGCGACCCTTCACTAGTGGGCTTCTGGAGTCTCGCAGCCTTATTCCGACCTATCGACACCTCGTTTGTGGCCCTCTTAAACGGTGAAATAATGGCCACACCTCCATCCCCTCAAGCGATTGATCACGTTGAGGCCGCCATCAACACTGCTCTAAAGCCAATGTTGGAGTTGCATGACACACAAAAGGCTAATCTGAGAATTACACAGCTCTGGCTTCGCATAATCATTTGGAAGCTGCGCCTACGGTTAGGCTATCTCGGTGAGACTACCCACCAACATAGCCTATCATACCGCTATCCTCTCGAGGTAGCGAAAGACCTCACTTTATCAACACGGGATCTCCCCATTAATAACATCAAAGTTCATGGTGTTGGGGTAACTGAGAAGCTTTATGACATTGCCTCAACTACTGTGGACGTCCTAGCTCGCGTCCCAATGTCGCCTCCGAGTCCACAGGAAAGCATCAGTTCATCCATGCAAGACGACTTACTCTTCATCAGACACCTCATTACGCAGTTACCGAGTGGAATATCCACTTACGATTCTCTACTTGAGAAGCAAATACAACAAGCACTTCCCGCCACGGAAACAGGCACAGAGGACGAGCCGCATTGATGCATGTGGTATGAGGCAACTGAAAGGAAGCAATTCTCGATACAAAAAGCGCGAGGCTTATGTCAAAAGTTTTATGACTACTGTACATCCCTATCTTAAAATTTGTCCAAACCTTTGTCATCAGTCATCTTCTCTCCCTTGCTTAGATCATCTTGATAAGGATCGATATGGGTCTTAGCAAACTTCCTTGCCGGGACACGCTTCTCAAACAGCATGTCCAACTCGGCATAAGTGCGGCCCTTTGGCTCTGGGAGTCTAAAGAAAACCCAGATAGCAGACAAGAGGCATGTTCCAGCCCAGAAATAAGCGGTGCGGGCTCCCCAGTTCCATGCACTTGACGAAAGTTGGTAGTTGGTCATGACGTTGACGAAAATGTTACTGGCGTTGTATGCGGCACGGGCCATGACGATGGTTTTGGCCTTGAGTCTGGTAGAGGATAGTTCTGAAATCAAGGAGTATGTCACCGGACCAACGGTGAAATCATATACAAAGGTGAATACGATCAGCATGGCCCCGATAGCCCAGAGAGACCCATTGTCTTTGGAAAACGACAGCGATCCGACTATGACAAGCAAGATGAATTGGGAGCAAAGACCAGCGAAATGGATTTTTCGTCGGCCAACTTTGGACATCAGGAACCAAGATCCAAAAGTGCCTACCATCCCAAGAGCGTACTGAGCCATAGAGAGCGAGAAGGAGTTGCTTGGATCCATTCCAGCCTGTTTCATGAAATACGAAAAGTAGCCCATGAGATTCTGGCCGCCGAGGGTTTGCACAAGCCAAATACCGACAACGATTTCGGTTCGACGAAGGTCAACACCCTTGAAACAGTCTCTGTATGCGGTACCGGACTGTATCTCCTTTTCCATTTCATTAGTATGCTCAATCATGGCAATAGTCTCGTCGGCATTAAAGTCGGGTTGGTTGCGAGACGTAAGCTGCAGGAGAGACTTCTTAGCCGCGGCCCTATTTCCCTTACGCACATACCACCAAGGAGATCTAAAACGCCAGATAAGTCAGTAAAATTTTCTGTATTTGTAGTTATTAAGACTTACTCGGGCGCAAAGACGAGCCCTGCGAGGATGGGAACTGGCCACACCCACTGGACGCCAAACGGGATCTTGTAGGCCCATTGGTCATCTCGACCAACGGAACCCTTGTTGACAGCTGCTGCAAAGAATTGGCCAATGACCCAGCACATGTTGATAAATGTCGTAAGGTACGGTCGAAGCACCATGGGCGCAACTTCCGAGGCATATGCAGGCGTTACACTCTGAAAAGCACCCCATGGGATTCCTAGCAAGGGTACGTTAGTCTCTAACATGAAGATTTGGGTTTTTAAAAAAAAGGACGTACCACACAGCACCTCTCCCAATACCAAGATCTTGATATTAGGCGCAAAGAATAAAACAAATACAAAGGCAATCATAAGAACCAGTGCTCCAATGGTAGTCATTTTGTACCCATATCGATCGGCAGTCCAGCCGGCAAGGATCAGTCCAATAATCTCACCAGCTCGGGCTCCATTGGACAGGCCTGATTGCCATGCCGCTGAAATTTGGTACTCATCGCTGGCAACATTGTAGTGGCCGAACTTCTTATTGAAGACTGGTGATGCGTACAAGTTTCCTAGCAGAGCTAGATCGTAGCCCTCCATAATGAGCGTGCTCGACAAGAGGACTGACCAGCCAATGGCTTTAGGATATGTGTTGACAGCTTGCCAAAGGCTCATGCTATGCTCAGCATCCGCTGCAAGTTTGGCTTCGGAGGTGAGTATATCTGCATTCGCCGTCTCCGCATGATGAGCGTCCACATCCTTCTCGTGTGACGAGTCGACTTTTGTTTCGGCCATGTTGTAATATGAAGCCTTCTGCCCGATGAATCAATGCTAGAGGCGAGATTGAATGATCCCGAGGAATTGATGTCTTGTTTGTTCCAGGCGACCAGGAAGGTCTTATTTATGCTTGCCCATAAGCGACCCTTTTGGGAGAATTTTACACCGTCAATTAAAAATACAAGTAATAAAATAAAAGCAACACGAAAGAAGTTTAGGTCGTCGTATGCCATCAATTCAGCTGCCCCTGTCCTGCAGGAAATGATCGAGGCGTGACCTGGGGAAGCGTGGGGATGGGGAGGGGTTCGTCTGGGGCGACGAGAACGAATTTACATGATTGGGTAAATTTCCTCACTCGGCAACAAGAAGCAGGCCACCATCGACAGGAGACTCCGCGTCAAATCTTGTCCGAGCGGAGACTCCGCCTCTCACGTTCTCTATTGAAACAGGGATCTAGCGTTGACAACTGCGCTATGATTGGCCAGGATTTGAAAAATGGACTGTGCTGATGCTCCGCCTTTCTTTCGGCGAACTGGCTGGGTAGCATGATGGTGGCTTGGCAGCGGAGACTCCGCCTAGAACCGGACGCACCTGATGAAGTGTGTGACAATGGCGAGCCACTTCTTCGGGACCTATGGATGGGTGCATGCAGATTCTCCATAGAATTCCCCACAGCGGATGTGAATCTGGTGTATTAAAAACAGGTACGAGTAAGCCGCGTCAAAAGCCGGGCTGTCCTCATGATCAAAATATTATTCTTCCTCATTTAATCTCCCAAACACCCGAAATACTCGGGCTTCAGTCTTTTCAGTTCTTGCGAACGGCCTCGCGCGAGTCCCCAGGCCACTTTCACTCAGCAATGGGGTCCCTTATTTGGGATGAAAAGAACCAATGGGTTGGCAAACAGCCATGGTGGAAAGCCGCCACCTTCTACCAGGTCTACCCGGCAAGCTTCAAAGACTCTAATGGCGATGGATGGGGTGACCTGCCGGGCCTCATTTCCAAAATTGACTACCTTGACGACCTTGGTGTCGATGTAGTCTGGGTGTCGCCCATTTTTGACAGTCCCCAGAAAGACATGGGATATGATGTTTCGGACTACCAGAAAATATACGAACCTTACGGAACGATTGAAGACGTCGATATATTAATTGCGGAATGCCACAAAAGGGAAATGAAAGTGATTCTCGACTTGGTTATTAATCACACGTCGATTGAGCACGAGTGGTTCAAGCAGTCAAGGTCATCAAAAGACAATCCAAAGAGGGATTGGTATATCTGGAAGCCCGCTCGCTACGATGAAAACGGCGTTCGACATCCGCCGACAAATTGGAGAGGATACTTTGCTTGTGCCACATGGACGTGGGATGAGCACACCCAAGAATATTATTTACACCTCTATGCACCGGACCAGCCTGACCTGAACTGGGAGAATGAGGAATGCCGCGAAGCCATATACGAAGATACTATGCGCTTCTGGTTGGACCGTGGCGCTGATGGCTTCCGCATCGACACCGTCAACAAGTACTCAAAACGACAAGATTTTGTGGATGCACCCATCACCAACCCAACTTCATCACATCAACCAGCTCCAGAGATGTGGTGCAATGGTCCTCGCATTCACGAATTTATTAACGAAATGTACCGCAAAGTTTTAAGTCGCTACAATGCTGTTTCCGTTGGGGAACTCTCAAATACGCCCCATCCCTCACAAGTCATCCCATACGTCTCAGCGGCAGCCGAGGAGCTCAACATGGTGTTTGAGTTTTCCATGATTCGTCTAGGAAATGGAAATGGCTTCGGGGCCAAATACATTTATCGCCCCTTCACTCTGTCCACGCTCAAGGCCATCACGCACAAGTGGCAGAGTTTCATCGAAGGCACCGATGCCTGGGCAACGGCATTTTGCGAAAACCACGATAATGGGCGAGCTGTGAACAGGTTTGGGGATGCATCGACCCCGGAATGGTGGCTTAAATCAAGCAAGACGATTGCCGTCTGGCAGGCAACTCTCACAGGAACATTGTTCCTCTATCAAGGCCAAGAGATCGGCATGACAAACATGCCGGAGTCCTGGGGCATTGAAGAGTACAAGGATATTGAGAGTGGCAACTTTTATGCTGAGGCCGTCGAGTCCGGTGACGAAGAGCGAATACGAGCTACAATGCATGGTCTGCAAATAATGGGTCGCGACCATGCACGCATCCCTTTTCAATGGGATGATAGTCCCAATGCGGGCTTCACTAGCGCCGAAGCGAAGTCTTGGATGCGAGTGCACGATGATTACAAGAACATAAACGCTTCAAAGCAAGTCAATGATCCAGACTCTATCCTTAATTTTTACAAGCAAGTTTTGAAGCTGCGCAAGCAGTACCAGGACGTGTTTGTATTCGGTTCCTTCAAGCTGCTGGATCCCACCAACGAATCCGTCTTTGCCTATGTCAAGGAAAGCCCCGCCCCTCTCAACGGTCAAAATGGAGTGAGGAGAAAGGTAGTTGTACTTCTGAACATGTCGCAAGAGAAAAGTGCTTGCTTGAATATATGCGAGGCCTTGGGCTGCGCACCTGAAGAAATGCATTTGTTGTTAGGCACGGCAGAGCAGAACAGCCAATCCAAAGAGGGGCAATCAGTACTAGATGGATGGGAGAGTAGAATCTATGTTAATTTTAGTTTCAAGTAAAGGATTTGGCTATCATCAACTAGTTCCTATTCTCCAATACAAACATGCCAGAAGGGCACGTACTTGCGTTCATCCACTCACTCCACTACCAACCTACCCACGTTCTTCTTATCAGTGAGAAAACAAGCGGAAGCCCAGGCACTAGCAGCCATCGCAGTATTCCAAATTCGTTGCTTGTATTGCTTCGCCGCAGGCTGCATGACATCCCGCTCATATAAGTCGAAGGTCAATTCTCTTCCCGCAAATTCTCTTCAGTCAAATTTATGAGTTCTCGAGTATAACGGTGATTTTCATATCTGTTCTATACAAAAACATATTTCGTAACAAAGACACGTTGAAACATCGTTTCGTGGTGAGATAAAAGCCAGCCGCTCGATTGTTCACCTTCGTACAGACTAGCGCCTACCATCCGAGTCCCTACTCGCCACGCTCTTTTAAGCGACCGCTGAGGCATCTAAAAGTGAATTTTATAGGTTGGAAATGAGCAGCCGAACCTTTTGTTTATTGGTCAATTACGCAAACAGGGCATCTCCATGATTGGCGCGGTAATGAAGGAATAACAACGCTCTAGGTACCATCTCGGCAACGACGGAATGACTTGTCCTCTGGTGCATAATGCAGTATTTAGTCTACATACAATGCTTCGGATTGATTGGCAGCGAGGAAGGTTCTACTAGATTATTTATGGCTTAATTGCACGCCACGATGCATTTCTGACCAGTAATTGCGCAGAAGCATGCATTTTGGTCGTATCATTGCGTCACCATGATTAGCTTACGATAAAGTCGTTACATCGTGAGAAATAAGTACGTTGCGTCTTGAATGATAAACATTTACACAACATCAAAAAACCAAATCCCCCGCACGCCCTCGTCTTATTTTCTGGAGTATTTTTCTGTCCAAGCTCACTTTGCAAGCCATCAGAATGGAACCCAACATACCTTTTCGCGAGTCGGTGCCACGCCATCAGGTCAGCTGCGCTCATGAAGAAAGTATCAAATGAGGGCATAAACTAATATTTACCTGTCTTTTAGCCTCCAGATGAGTGGAAGCTGGAGCAAGGCCTGGAACCGGCCCGATTGGGTATCCGTAATCAGAGCAGTGTCAAGGTTAACACGGAATGGCCGATAATCTCTCCTTCGGATGACGCTCAACTCATCATGGATGATGATTCTGATGATACAGATCTCGATGTGACAGAGGAGCGAAAAGGATGGAAGGGCTATATTGAATGGGAAGACTACCCAGAAAAAAAGGCCAAAGCTCATCAGCGGTTTGTTCGGTTCCGCTTCCCTCCTCCACCCGAATTCCAGCTTGAACCTGTCCCTGCCACCAATCCTGTCCTTGAAGGCACGCGTTGGAAGCTGTGGCACAAGGCAATCGGTGGTGCTCTCACAAATGTACCAGAGGAAAGCTGGAAAACGGTGCTCGAAGTATGATTGCGACGAATAGTCTGCTTTCATCGACAAAGCGCTAATGTTCCTACACAGGAGAAACATCCAGACATGCTCCACCTTTTACAGTTTCCTTATAATGGAGAGCCGCCAAAAAGCCTCCTTACCAAGGAGCCAATTACTCCCAATGATCTGTATTTTGTGCGTAATCATGGTGGCATTCCTGATATTGACCCTGAAGCATATGATCTACGACTTGATGGGCTTGTAAATGAGCCAAAAGCCCTTTCACTCAGTGATTTGCAGAATGAGTCCATTTTCCCGCGTATGTCAAAGCTCGTCACCATTCAGTGCAGTGGCACCCGACGACTGGAACAGATTGTTGAGTACGCTGGCGAAGGTGATGAGATGATCAACGCGCCTTGGGCCGAGGGCGCCATAGGTACAGCCAAGTGGACAGGCGTAAGTCTCAAAAAGATCATCAAGCACTGTGGCGGTATCAAAGAAGGTGGCAAGCACATTGAGCTATATGGAGCAGAGACTTACTTCAAAGGGGGTGAGTGCATGAATTATGTCGTTTCTGTGCCTTGGTCCAAAGTCAAAGCCAATGAGGTACTGTTAGCTTGGGAAATGAACGATAAGCCATTGCCAAAGATACACGGATTCCCGCTTCGAGCAGTAGTTATGGGATACATCGGCGCGAGAAGCGTCAAATGGCTATACCGGATCAAGGTGATTGAAACACCCAGTCGAGCCCCGGTCCAGAGTAAGGAATATCTCTACTTTCAGCAGCAATCCGGAAAGCACAACCAGCTGCCTACGAGTAAGTCTCTATAAGACTCAGCATATCGGGATCTTTGGTCTAATACACGAATAGTGGGCATTCAGATCCAAGAGATGCCGGTCAGTAGTGCCATCATGACGCCGTGGAATAAGGAGGTCGTCGTGCATAACGGCCAGATAGAAGTTACAGGCAAATTT
The DNA here is from genome assembly GCA_017140755.1 of Calonectria hongkongensis. Taxonomy (NCBI): domain Eukaryota; kingdom Fungi; phylum Ascomycota; class Sordariomycetes; order Hypocreales; family Nectriaceae; genus Calonectria; species Calonectria hongkongensis. The sequence goes on along the minus strand of JAACJA010000027.1, from coordinate 172,412 downwards.
TCACCTTTGCAGTTCAATAAACTACTGCTGACTATCACAGGGTGGGCTTATTCTGGCGGTGGTCGATGGCCGGAACGTGTAGAAGTATCTTCTGACGGAGGTTATGTGTGGTACCCCGTTCCACTTGAGAATCTCTCGGAAAAGCACAAATTTGCCTGGAGAACTTGGACATGTTCTGTTCCATGCGACCATGAAGGCTGGACAGAGTTGGTGGTTCGCTGCTGGGACAACAGCCTCAATACCCAGCCCATGGCTGTGCGTCATAGCTGGAATTGGGGCCTTCACGTCACCAGTAGCTGCCACAGAGTCAAGATATACAGCGTCAATGCGAGCCGAGAGACAACAAAGAAGCGACTGGAAGAGTTTAACCAACATGGAGAGAGCTTTATGCCCATCACCAGACCTACCGAATTCCGAACAATGTCAATGGAAGAATACGAAAAGACTTGGCTCGCCATGCAGCCAAGAGATGTAGATGAATGATAGAGTCGGCTCATCAGACCCGATTACTTCTGAGAATACGCGTGCGATGGTTAAATAGGGCTATTTGAGATGCTTTACAAATTAAATTGCCAAAATTCTATGACGACCGATAAATAAAACTATTTATTTTATGTTTGAAAACACTTCCGAACATTTAACGCGATGAATGAACAGCATAATAAATGCCTTCAGGTCACCATTGAGCTCAAGTTTATAGTTTTCTATCTCGACGTGACACCAGTAGTAGAAATTGAAGGAAGCGTACGGGAAATAACCCTAAATCAGTTTTTTTTGGCTCTACCAAATTTGATTTTATAAAATAATATTTTGGTTACCAAGCATCGCTTCATTCCAAATGTATCGTGATGTATCGTGATCAAGTAGAAGTGGAGCCAATCCCACCGCGCGGAGATAGCCACGCGGCTTAGCTCCCCGATCATGGCGCGGAATTAAGCAGCCTGAGAACACGGGATGCCCCACATGGGTTCCTTTTTCACCCGTCCTGACAATTATATGTCATAGAGCAGAGCAAATATTTGCATTGTATCCTACCTCACTACGTCATTGAGCCACAGATTGTGACGCCTTGCTGTAGCATCGCCGTGTTGGTGGCGTGTAAAACTAACAGTTTCTCGCCGCTATACCCGAGTCCCAGTGCTAGACATCTTGGACTATATATTTAGCTTCGTCCTGGCACCATGAATCCACCCATCTCATCATCAGTAGCCATCACAACAAGTTCATTACATATCACCTATTCATTCTCACCACTCAGCAGAATTATCTCAACTTTCAGATCTCTAATCCAGCTGAAACCATCATCATGCTCGGCAAAATCGCCCTCGAAGAAGCCTATGAGGTTGCTGGCCAAGACGTCAAGTCTCAGCGTGAAGCCGCCCTCTACATCAATCCATCCGACAGAGACCGCTATATGCGCCAGATCAGCGACATAAATGACGAGAGAGTGCGGCTTTCCGATGCTCATGGCATTGGATACACTATCGTGTCTCTCACCGTCCCTGGAATTCAGGGCATCAGTGATCAGGCAGAAGCCGAACGCCGTGCCACAGAAGTCAACGACTGGGCGTATGAACAAATTAAAGGCCACCCTGATAAATTGGGTGCTTTCGCTTGCCTCTCCATGCATGACCCCGCACAAGCCGGCCAAGAGTTGCGCCGCTGCGTTGAGAAGTTGGGTTTCCATGGAGCCCTGCTCTGCGATTTCCAACATGCTGGGCCTGGAGGTGAAACATACAAGTTCTACGATCAGCCTGAGTACGATACCTTCTGGGAGGTCGTTGTCGAGCTTGATGTCCCGGTCTACATCCACCCCGCAGCCCCTCAGGATGTCGTATTTGACAAGCTCTACGCCCAGAGACAGTATCTTATTGGTCCTCCTCTTTCATTCGCCAATGGAGTTAATCTCCATCTCATGGGAATAATTACCAATGGCGTCTTTGATCGATTTCCAAAGCTCAAGATTATCGTCGGACACCTCGGCGAGCATCTCCCATTTGACTTTTGGCGAATCAACCACTGGTTTGAAGATGTGAAGAAGCCCATTGCAGACGAAAAGCGAGATACCACAATGTGCAAGAAGACCATTTACGACTACTTCAAGCAGAATATTTGGGTAACCACCAGCGGTCATTTCTCAACTGCTACTCTCAAGTATGTGGTCGACGAAATCGGCGCTAATCGGGTTCTCTTTAGCGTTGATTACCCTTATGAGACTATTGAGAACTGCAGCGCTTGGTGGGATGGACAGGCCCATGCTATCAAGGATGCAGTTGGTGGAGTAGATAACTACCGCAAGATTGGTCGCGACAACGCAAAGGCTCTTCTAAAGTTGGGCAACTTTTCTGACTCGGATGCGCCAGTCAGTTAGATAATAGTGGCGCGACGAGTTAACGCATTGGTTTATGCAGTTCTGGTTGATATCTAAGTGTAATCTAACAGAAATTGAGTCAACTACAGCATATTTCTCTGCAAAGCCAGGTACTACCTATCCTCCTGTGGTCGATCGACCCAAAACTTTGGTAATCTACCAGCTACTACAGCAATGTCAAGACAATTGCCATAGTCTTCCATTCTTTTAGGTACAGATTATCATTCTTTAAAATGTGAACCAGCTCTCATTAAATAGATCGTAATTGAAAAGATCCATGCTCTCGAGAAAAGGAAAGTTGTCTAAACCGGCAGCGTCACTCTCTCTATCTCTGTCTACTTCTCTTGTCGTTTGTTCAGTCAAATTGGAAGTGCTCTCTTCAATTCCTATGTGCCAAAATGTCAAATAAATTCCTAGCTAGAATTTTCTGTCACATTGCAATAGCTCAGCACTCCAGGTTTCCACTCACCTTCTCTAAGATCTTGAATACTCTTCCTAAAGGCCTGTAAAGCTTGGATACCTTTTGCTGCAGATGCAACACGGCTTTCATGATATTTGAAGATTCTTAGCCCATTTTCCCACGCTGAAATGGCGGGCTCTCTCTCAAGATCAAGCTCCAAGCTCGGACAGAGCGTTGCAGCAACGAGTGTGGATGCTGCAGCAAAAGCAACTATTCAGGAGCCTCGGGTCAGTAGAGGATCATTATAATACCAATTCACTTTTCTCGTTTACGTACATAAAAGAACATGCCAAGGTGAGTTTTGACGTAAACTTCCCAATTTTCCATGCATATCGCATAGTAGCGACGCGGCTGTTTCGAAGCACTTTGTGTTCATAGAATGCAAGACTTGATCTTGGAGGCCAAGTTGGCTAGTCTCATGTCTCTGGTTCACAGAATCGTGGGAGTTGCTCGTGTATTTCTTTGCTTCTGCGAGGAGGCAAGGCCGAAGAAGTAGTAAACGGATCCAGAGGACTCTGTAATAAACAAGTGATTAACACCGCGTCAAAACCCATGGAGCTTCTTCCGGTGAATAATTTCTAACCTTGACTTTAAAATATTGGCCTGCATCTGAAAGCACGTTGCAAGATCATTGTTATACATGGATAGGTCCACATCCTCCTGAAGAAAAGGAGGCAGACTTTTGCAGAAATCATCCAGTCGAATAGATAAACCAAGAACATTCTTTAGTAGTTCTGAGCGTGAACCTTGGTAGAAGTTGCTATCAACATCCGTGTAAAACTTGGCCAAAACATGATTGAGTATCTCGATCAACTCCATAGAAGATGTAAAAAACGTTAGCTTAGAGGGATAACTCAGGGGCTGAATACCATAGCCTGTTTCCAGCAAATGCTCATCGTCAATATTTTCTGGAAGAGGGATATGGAAGTCCTCCTTTATAAGAACGGGCCTCCCAAAAGTCGTAGCCGTTAATCTGTAATACTTGAGCCATCAAACGTATACCATGATGAGTTAATGTCCTTAAAATACCTATCAAGAGTAACACAGCAATGCCATACCCTCCTCCACGTCTGCTGCTTCAGCTGATTCTTCGAGTTCGCATCATGGCTCCCTGTGTGAGCGTTGAGCCCTTGAGCAACGCGCAGGGCCACGCCAATAGTATTCCAGCAGCGATCCATGTGAATAGTATAGTGTAGATAAATGCCTCTTAACAATAGCAATTGAACAATGCGAACTGATGACTCGTCCAAAAAGTCGATAGGGGCGAGCTTGCAAGATTGTTTGTAGAAGTGATCAATAAGACGATATTGCCGACCGAGAGGGATACTATCTACTCGCTGACAACCCAATGCAAGCACAATACTGAGAGTCGCTTGGAATATGACGTCATGCGAGCTCATGGAGGTCTTGTAGCTGTTCATAAATGAACTTTTGTGCAATACAGGGAAAACTGGGTGCACAAAATCCCAGTAGCTCTTGAGGTATGTATCCATCGCCTGCTGCTCAGGTAGTGACATGATCCCTGTCGATGGTTCTGGGGATGGTGGCCGACTAGTGGTAAATCCCAGCAGTGTCGGTAGAGAAGGAGAGACAAGAGATGCCTGGGTTTGTTCGGAAGAGTTTGCGACAACAGCTACTTGCTGTAGAAATGCAATATTCGACGATGGTCCGTACTTGGCTTCCGAATCGAGGACAGAATGCAGTTGACCATCCCTCACAACACTATCATTTCCAGCCTTGGAGACAGGTGGCGGATTCAAATCGTTGTGAGAGCGAGGGTTTATTAGCATGGTTGAGCCAGTGCTCTCCATTTGGCGCATTCTGTCAGTCTCTTGGCTTTCGGGTTTTGGGTCATTTCGATGTAGCCGTGATCTGGTCCAAATCCAATTACTTGGTATACAAGGGAGAGAATTGACTCTTGTTTTACTTACGATCGCCGATTTGAAGACGATGATAGGACAGATTGCTGGTAGATACAGCGGTCTTGCAGTCCTTTCAAGGTGCACGATGTGCAGGCCGGGCGCCGACCGTCGCATCCGGCCTTGCGTATTCGGCACGGATCGCACGCCAGCCGAGTTCTTCGGCGGCGATTCCTAGGAGGTGCAGGATCCGTCATTTTAACAGAATGCTCCTCTTAATGCTCAAGCAGGATGATTATGACTGGAGCGAGAGAATGAGGCGATTGAGATGTGGCAGATCCTTGTTGTGGCGAATTCCACCCGCTCCAGTCTTTTGCCGACTTATCCAGGATCGAGAATTCTCCGGCCAGATCAAACATAGAGGTAAGCACCTGGACTTGATATATCGATCATGGTTTTTTTTTTTTAAGAGACATAGCATCCGACACGTTTGCCATCAAACCACGCGTTTGAATGTGTTTGGCATGTGAAAGTGGAAGAAATAATGAAGGATTAAGTCAATGGCACCCAATCTTACTAAGGGAGGTTTTTTCTTCAGCTCTCATTCGCCTCCTCTCCCCCTAAAAAAGTGAATATAATCATAAATCAGATATCTACCAAGGTGATGAAAGAAGAAGGACCAAACTCCACTTTATCATGATTGACGCAGTTGTAAACCCAGTGCTGTGCAATTTGCGGTAGACTACCCTAGAGAGCAGTGTCAAATGAGGGGCCAAACGGACTTGCCTGGAGCCAGCCCATGCGAGATTGAATACACACCGAACAAATTCCTCACCAAAACGGTAGACATGAAAAGACGTAGTATTTCATCATGCATCTGAAAGTCTATTATAACCCATTTTTCCAGCAAGATTTGCATTCAACTGGACCTCCCACCTAGTCACGTGCTGTCACGAGTCACACGCGTGTTCTGCAAGGCTGCAACTGAGATGTGGCTAGTGCCCCACATCGCCACAGCCCAGCCCCACTCAACCAGCCTTGCACGCGACGCGAGCACAAGGTGCAACCAAGGACCAAGGGGTTATAGCACAAAATTACTGCTCGTTCTTTCGCCTTCGGGCATATGGTCTACTTGAAACGATACAGAGAAGATGTAAGTAAAAGACGAGGTTCGAATCCCGCTCTGTGACAATATACTAACTGTTCAATAGTAGCATGGCCCCTGCACTAAGGATGACACGCTTATCAAAGAGTTGCTTACGATTTTTTTGCACTTTTTGGACGTCTTTTTGGGCTGCAAATCTCTTTTTTGGTTCGTTTCTATTTCTTTGTTCATGTGCTTTTTGGGGGGTTTGACTCCAGGTGCACGCACTGTCACACCAGCTCCTCTGCTGCCTGCATGCTGCATGCAAACAAACAAACTTTTTTCCTCTGGTGAACTGCTCCGTTTGATGACATGAATTACAAACAGATCTTCCAATATCACGACAATATTATCTTTTTCATTTTCTGAGAACAAGATCTTGTAAGAATGCTGCTACTGGTATGACTTCATTTCTTTATTCGCTTTGGCCCTTTACTCTTCCCACATACTGGATGACCCATGGTCATGCCTTCGCTCATATGACACTACAACATTCCCATTCTTGAGGCCATCTTGAAAATCTCTACAAATCCGACACAAAAAAGGCGCGTAACAAAGTTTCTAGTCTTGGGATCATCCTCAGGAATTTCAAGGCGGTGAACTCGAGCGTTGTTGCCCCATATCGCGTGGCTGAGGCTTCATCTCGGTAGCCTAGTGCACCCCTGCGGCTAGCTGCCTAGGCCGCCCCAAATATTATCCAGCCAGAAATAAAACTTCTTATGCTGTTCGCTCATATTCGAAAGTTGTACTCATTGGCTTTTCTTCAATCTTATCGAGTAGTAGGAGGAATAGGTGGTTTGGATTGATGTCTACCTGATTTCAAGCATCTGTCTGCTTAGGAGTGGACAGAGCCTGTGCAAACAACGTAATTATTGACATGATTTCATTTCCCATTCTTCGCTTCGAGCCGCAGATCATTAAACGCGGCTCATTGCAGCCTGGACCGTCAAGGACCCATTATTTATCTATACGCAAGCCTCAAACAAAACCCATGTGATGCATCCAGTGTTGCAGAATGGATGGTTTGTCACCCTAGACTTTATGGGTGATACAGTGTTGATTTTGGCCCAAGGCTCATGACCAGCAGGTCAATTTGTCCACACAGATAGACCTTATTTAGCTACGTGAGAAAAGAAAAGAAAATGAATTCATAGAAATACTACATCCTCATACCGACATCGATGAATAAGTGCCATAATATTGGGCCACCAAAGCCGTCCAAAGTCGCATCCACGTATCCTACCGTTGCCATAAGAGAATCTCCACTCAAATTTAAACTATCTCAATATATCTCTTGAACTCCCTACAAAATATTAGTCTCGAGACCCTACAAACATTATTTAATTACTTACCAGTCGGTCACGGCTTCGCGCCAAACTCGTAGCTCATGATGCCGAGAAATGGAAAACGCGTCAACAAATTCATCTCCCATGATCTCTCTAGCTACACTACCCTTTGCCTCGAATCGCTCAACGGCCTTTTCAAGAGTGTTGGGGAGGCGCTCTGCGCGCTGGCTCTCAGAAAGCTGAGCCGTTGGAGGAAGGCTGATATCCTTCTGCTGCTGTATTCCTCTCAACCCGGCTTTGAAGATGGCGCTAAGAGCGTAGTGGGCATGTAAATCAGCACCTGGGATCCGGACTTCGAAGCGCGTGGCTGACGGCTTGCAAATTGGCGGAGCTACCAGCCGAATGCTGGAAAGTCGATCCTCAAAGCCCCAACCTAGAGCGACTGGGGCCCAGTAATTCTCCACTAGGCGTTTGTAAGAGTTGATGTTTGGTGCAAGGAGCGGCATGATATCTGGCAAAGCGTCGAGGAGGCCAGCAAGAAACCATCGACCGATATCAGACAGGTTTGCAGTATCGGGCCATTCTGCTGTTTCATCTGGCATCTCTCTGGAGAACAAGTTCTTGCCATCAAGGTCTGTGATTGATACATGCATATGTCCGGAATTCCCTGGCATTCCCTCCATAGGTTTTGCCATGAAGCATGGAGTTACTCCATGCTCAACGCCAATGCATTTCGTCAACAGCCTATGTCTGTTGTCAGCTTGGTCAATTTTTGGTTCCAGATTTCGTACTTGAAGAGTGCGACATTGTCCGCCATCTTTGCAAGCGGTGAGACAGCTAGTGCCTGACATCCATGTAAGTTACGCTCAGTTTGATCTACCCATGAATACTTACAGCCTCGAACACACCAGGGCCACTCTCGGTGTGCCAGCCTTCAATCGGGCATCCCATTTCCAAGCTCCGGTCGTAAATTTCGTGAAAGTATTTGTTAGACATGACTGACCGGGAAACACTGTACCCAAACATTCCATCGGTTAGAGGTCTCAAAGACCCCGCGCAGTTGGATTTGAGGAACGCGGCCAAGTTTCGCCGCTCATCCCCCCGACCATAACCATCTTCATGGGGCGTCTGAAAGTTCATGAATTCTAGTTCAACTAAAAAAAGTCAATGTTAGATTTCATCTAAGTGCAATGCAGAGAAGATTAATCATACTTCCTGCGTATGCTTTCATCCCAACCTCGGCTAGCGTCGCTTCGACCGACGCTGTCATGCTTCGCCCATCGGCACACACAGGGACACCGTCGATCGAGAAGCGAAGGAGAAACATGGGAATGTTATTTTCAAATGGCAACCGCCTCATTGACTCGAGGTCGATTTCTGCAATTAGATCTGAGTAGCCCCCTTCTGCACCGGTAATGCTAGTTTCTGTTGTGAACATCACGTCGTGCATGTCCCAGCCGAAGATCGCGGAACTCATACCGAACCCGCCTTTAAGACTGGAAAGAAACTTATCTTTGGACATGATTTTGCCTCGTAGTATACCATCAAAATCAATGCCAGCTACTTTGATCTTGGTATCATTGGCCAAAAGCTTTTGTATGGTTACAAGATGACTGTTATCATCGTGTAGTCTGTGTGGGCGATTTTGATGAGAACCTTCGGTCCCATTGGTTAAAGAACCCATACTTAATTGCGCTTATGAAAGAAATTTGAGAAAATAATAAATTGGGCTTTGTATGCTTTGCGGGTGGCTTGACCTTCTCACCGTTGGGACGCGGAAATGGAAGGATATGGGAATGAATTGAGATGGTACAGGGCGACACGATAAGAAATATCTACTGCCTAAATGATTGGAAGAGACGGTAAATCAAGTGAGAATGTTATCCGAGACCACCTATACTATGAGGGCAAATCCCAAAGTTGTGTCCATGAACCGCGCGCAATTGTAAGGCGCTTCCTTGATGTGGGCTTGGCGGAAAATGACTCCGCTCTGCTGTGGGCTGTGTTTTGGCTGGACATTTTCCGCGCTGGCTCCAACCCCCCAAACCGCAACGCCCCTCATTAGCGACCAGGGTAATAGACCGCGATAGCGAAATGTGGAAGCGCTGTCCCGTTTACGGCGACAGCTAACTTCCCCTCACAACGCGTTCAAAGCCGAGCAGACATGACTTGACAGAGGGTGTTCTCCGCGCTCATGACATGGCGTGTAGCAACTTTCATTAAGTTTTAGAAGCCGGATTATTTGACCGTAGCAAGGAGGGATGGGGTGAATGCTATGATGGAGATAAACCCCCCCCTCCCCCGGACTCTGACATTGGCCGTCAAATCCTATTTACTGGATCATTCAGGACTTGCTTTGCGCGCTGTTTATCTTAATGATTGAACAATGAGCGAATTTTTTAATTTTTATTTAGTGTAAAGTATAGCTATAATTGTCTTATGCCTGGCTTTCCTTGACGTGGTAGCTCTTCAATTTGACAAATGCATCAAATCCTCGCGGTCCCAAGGTACATCCCAAGCCCGATTTCTTCCAGCCCGTCCATGCAAGGTCCTAGAAGATGAGTAAGTTAGAAAATCTCAATCTCATAATGCGATTTAATTGGGCTTACCGGGTTGGGATAATCACAGCGATTGATAAAGACAGTACCCGCATTGAGTTGCTCAATCAAGTCCTCTCCGCGTGTAATGTCTTTGGTCCAGACACTTGCCGTCAAACCATAATCCGTATCATTCATCAACTTAATGGCCTCTTCGTCGCTAGATAATTTTGCCACAGGGATTACTGGGCCAAATGTTTCCTCGCGCATAACAGTCATCTCATGGTTTACGTTAGTCAACAGAATGGGTGCTACATAATTGCCGCTGTGAGAAGCGGCTCGAAAAGATGCATTCTCAGGTGTCGAGTCAATTGCTCCTTTGGCAAGTGCTTCATGGATCTGTGCGTAGATCCCTTGTTGGGCGGCGCGAGAAATGACTGGACCAACCATGGTCGAGGCATCCATTGGGTCACCCAATTTGTACCTGTAAAGATGTCAACTTGGAGGAATCATATGATTCTCGGTCGCTGTCGACAACTTACTGCTTGAGTTCATCTTGAAGCTCCTTGACAAAGGCGTCGTGGACGTCGGCGTGCACATAGATGCGCTCCACTGCACAGCAACTCTGGCCGGCATTGAACACAGCACCGTCCACAAGTTGAGCGGCTACGTATTTGAGGTCGGCGTCAGGCCTAACATAGGCAGGATCATTACCTCCCAGCTCAAGGTTGACAGGAATAGTTTGCTTAGCCACAGCCTCACGGATAGCCAGCCCTCCAGCTGTTGATCCAGTAAAGCTAACGCATTGTACCTCTGGTAGTTGGGCAAGGTCTTTGAGTATAGAGGGATTACCAGATTGAATAACCTGGAGGACATTCTTTGGAAGTCCGGCCTCGAGAAAAATCTCGGCAATTCTCTCACCAACTAGAGGGGTTTGAGGCGATGGCTTGAGAACCACGCTGTTTCCTGCCAGTAGTGCTGGAACCAAAGCATTGACGATAATGAGATAGGGAAACTGTAAATAATGAGCAAGTTTCCTTGTATACATAATTAATTCAACTCACATTCCAAGCAAAGACAATAAGAGTAGGTCCAACTGGAACCTTCTTGATGCATCTCTTGAAACCGGTCTCCGGGCGGCCAGGAAGCGGTGCTAGCGCTTCTTCAGCGATATCGAGCAGATAATCAGCACGCTTTTGCATAGTCTCAATTTCCTTGTGACTATACGCAATGGGACGTCCCATCTGCTCAGATAGCTCTCGCCCAAGTGTCATTTTGCGTTCTTGGATCAGAGCGAGAGCTTTCACGACGATGGCTCGGCGGTCTGCGAAAGACATGTCCTTAAATTTCTCAAAGGCTTCTTGAGACTGAAGCAAGACATTTTTGGCATCTTCAATTGTAGCCTCAGGAACTTCGCACACGATTTTGTTCGTGGAAGGAGAGATGGTCTTGATTGTCGCAGGCATGGTAAAGGAATTGGAACAAATGACTTGGTGTAAGAAATGTGCCAACAATAATTGCAGAACCAATTGGCGAGAAAAACAAGGTTAATAAACTATCTTTAAATTTAAAAGTCCTTGGTGAAGTATTTCAGGTTCAAGAGCGCTTACTAGAGAGGCCGTTTGCGAGGTCGGTTTCAGTGCTGCTCTGAAGCGGTCTAATCACTTCTGGACTTTCGTGGGGACTACCAGCAAATGCGCCGGGCCAACCATAGCTCAGCCAGAGCGCGATGGCCACACATCACCTTATCTCATTCCACTTTGACTTGAAGATTTGCAATCTTGCATATGAACTCAAGTCTAGTCCCACATGAAACGACACACATGACCAAAATCCACCTCGGCGCAGAACCGCCTGGCATCGACCAATCCCCGGTCAGCATTTCCGCGCTGCCGCAGGTCTCAGCACGCGCAAAGCCATTGGAGTTCGCGGTTGATTTTAAGGAAATCTTGGAGACTCTATATTCGTTTTGTAAATGCGTTCTGGTCAATTATTTCTAAATACTTAATACAAGCTGCTGACGGCTACAAGTCAAATTCTGTACCCTTGTCCTTTAGTGCTACGACATTCCCACTGCTCCAACAATTTATTCATTTCTTTCGGAATAACTCTTACAAAATAACCATCAACATGGTCGGCCGACTCTCTGGAAAGAACGCCATCATCACTGGCGCTGCGGGGTGAGCATCATGAACAGCCAACCATATAGATTAGTCCCTGATAACAAAACTTAATAGCGGTGTTGGTTTGGAAACGACCATTCTTATGCTTCAGGAGGGCGCTTCTGTGTTGATGACCGACATTAATGCCCAGACATTGGAAAAGGCCTTGGCTAAGGTCAACACCGTCGTCCCCAATCGAGAGGGTAAAGTGCAAACTCAGGTGGTGGACGTCTCCAAGGAGTCTGATGTTGAGGCTGCCGTCAATGCCGTTGATTCATGGGGTGGCGTGGATGTCATGTTCAACAACGCCGGAATCATGCACCCCAAGGATGGCGATGCTGAGGAATGCCCTGACAGCATTTGGGATTTGACAATGAACATCAACGTCAAGGGTGTATGGTATGGCTCCAAGCACGCCGTGCGATCCCTTCGAAAGTTCGGCAAGACCAAGGGAAGCATTATCAACACGGCCAGCATGGTGGCTATTGTTGGTGCAGCTACACCCCAACTTGCTTACACAGCGAGCAAAGGTGCTGTTTTGGCACTCACTCGCGAACTAGCCATTGTTCACGCTCGAGAGGGTGAGTAACAAAGCGGTTGAAATGGATTCCTCAGATATACTGACGAGAACTTAGGGTATCGATTCAATTCTCTGTGCCCTGCCCCGTTAAAGTCAGTCTAAGTATCCCCAGCTTTTGAATCATATACTTACCAAAAGTAGTACCCCTATGCTTCAGGAGTTCTTAGGCGATGACAAGGCCAAGAGATTCCGCCGCGAAGTTCACTTTCCCACCGGCCGATTCGGAGAGGCTATTGAGCAGGCCCATGCAGCTGTGTTCCTAGCTACTGATGAGAGTAGTTTCGTGAATGCCACAGACTTTGTGGTTGATGGAGGTTTGACTAAGGCATATGTAACCGCCGAGGGTCCAGCCACTGTGCCTCCCAAAAACCAAGGCCATTAATGTAACACGATGTACGATAAAGCAATTTGACAAATATTTATGAATGTTGCGAATTCAGTGCCCAATATTAGGCAAAGGAAATCCACACTTGATTATCCCTCATTACCTTCCATATGATCCATGGACTTTGCTCTGCAATTGGCAGTGCCCAGATATGCTCAAGCAATGTAGAAGTGGCTTTGATGTTACCAAGTCCAATCATCAGAAACATTATATCCAATCTCGATCTTAGCTCATTCCGTCTATCTTCATCTGTAACACAAGATCCAATGACGCCAAGTGCCCAGCAAAGGCTTGTATTGATACGAGATGTGGATGGCAGTTGCCTCAAATGTTCAAATGCTTGGTCTACTGTGCTTTCGATGCTGAGTCTAAATGGTCCGCCTTGCTCTTCAGTTCCTGTGAGTGACGTTAAGAGATACAGATGAATCGCTTGTTTAAAGATTTCGCCACACAATGCCACGTCATTTCCCAGTAGCGATAGGGGCTGAAAGCATAGAACCTGCATTTGTAAGGTCGAAAATATCACGAAATCATCAGTGGTGGGAAATTTTGGTTGAGCTTCGGGATCTCTTAATCTCTGACCAAATCTGAAGATTTTGGGGAGGAGCAGGAGCAGCTCAAGCCAGCAGCCACATAGCTGTCCAATGTATCCTGATTGTACCAACCGTTCCCCATGGTGCTCTAGATCGGGATTGAGGAATGGAGTCCGACTTGTGAATGGGTCGACCGAGATCATGCTTATCGAAGCTGTGTAGATATAGTATTCGATCACGAAATCCATGAGGTCATTGTTGGTAGCGTGGGGGTCGGAGAGTAGAGTTGACAAAAGCGGACCAGCTCCTTTTATGTGGTCAAATATAACGCCGCGGGGATCTCCCTTAGCAGTCTAAGAAGCCAATCCTAGGTTAGTATTCATCCAAAATGGTCCAAACTGGGCAGGGATCAGACTCACCTCAGTGAAACACATGATCAATGCACCAACTACGATCCATAGGGGATTTGTTTCCCTCCCATTGACATAATCTTGGATCGACTTTCTGAATTGATGCACAGCCTGGTTGTAATGTCTATTCGCTATCTCAAGCTTACTTGCATTCTCCATAGCGAGATGGGCGGCACTCTGGCAAAGAACCAGATCCAGAATTAACCCGTTTGCAAAAGAAAGTGGTATCAGCTGTGAGATAAACGGGTTGACACTAATCGAACCATTTGCCATGCTCAAGGCAGTTCTTGATAGGTAATGGCTCAGAAGATCAAGTGATGGTTCGTTCTGACAAGGAAATGGAAAGACGCTTCTTGGAATTGAATCCATATTTGTCTGGGCAATAAGGGAGAACTCTTCCACAGATTTTGTTGGTTCAATTATTTCTTCGGCATCACACAGATGTTTTGCCGTCCCAAATATATCTTCGTTTCCACTTTCAGCGCTTTCGGTAGAGTCGTATAATAGTGTTGGGCTGGCCACAGTTGGGACCGCGTCTGGCGATGAATCCGTAGCACTTGAGGCTGGGCTAGGCGTTACACTTGGGGATTGAGGTTGGTCATCGACCAGTAGACATGTAATCGAGTCATCCGGCTGGTCATCAATAGCAGAGGCGGCTGTGTTCGATGTTGAGGCGCAAATAATGGTATCTGGGGCAGCGGTTGCAGGAGCTATGAAGACATGTTCTCGTTCTGGCAGTGGTTTGATTGGTATCGGTGGTGGTTGAGCTCTTCGCGCCGTTTGCGCAGACGTCGGCCAGCGACAATTTAATTTGTTTCGCTTGCAGCCGGCGCAAACAGGTTTGACCTCATCGCATTTCTTCTTCCGACCACGGCAAGTAAAGCAACCCGTCTTTACGCGGAATATCGGCGGTCGCCGGGCTGTGTGAGGTCTTGTCAGCGCTTTGGCATTCATTTTATCGTACCAATAATACGGTTGGGGTCGAGTTCGCGAGGTATTGTGAGATCAGTGAGATAAAACCCACGGGATTTCTAGGGAGATAAGCTCAAGAAATGGTCATGATGCTTGGATAAGAACTGAAATTCACAGGGAGAGCGAGCATGTGCCATGATTCGCGGGGAACGCTAAGCCGGTTTGGTCTAGAACCCCCAGGGGTTAAGGTTGCTTTCACAGTGTTATCATGACTTTTTGAACAGCGAGTTTATCCCAATGACAGATAAAAAGTAATTAAAGGGTAATTTTGACTATGTTTGAGGATATCCGGGTGTTTTTTTTTTTCGCTCTTTATTAGATTTGATTGCTCAATTGCCATGACTCTCCTCTCACACCATACCCGTATCTCTCCAAATACAGCATCATGCTCCGTTCCCTTCGCTGGCTGTGGGCTAATCGGGAGCGATAAGAACCATCTACGCCAGAGATCGATTCCAAAATTTTCGATAGCCCTCAATCATCCCTATCCTGGATGGGCTGAATGCTTCATGATCACATGGCTTCACTCCTTGAAGTCGATTCCGTAAAGGCCGAACCGTTGCTCCCCCACTGGCCCATACCCCTGCAGACTCCAGCGCGCAATTTGTTATCATTGGTCCGTTGCTGCTGACTAGCATAAACGCTATCAAACCGTCCAGTTTGTGAGGAGAGGGCGGCACATCTCACCGGTGTGACCCATACAAACTAGAAACAAACTAACTCCGAGATCATGAAAGAATTATGCTATAGCAAAATTCATATGACTTTTAGGGGAGCGTTTTGGGCTTGTATCTCCAAACCTGAGCTTTGGATGTTTATATTCAAACAACCACCCACGCACGAACCCACCACTGAGTGAGGAGTACGTGTGCTCATGTTTGATTTCAAGGTCGAGGTGTCCTATTTTTGAGTACTTTACTCGACGATCGGTGTTGTAAGATAAGAATCGTCCCAGCCATGACCATTTGTTGATTTACTTTGAACCTACCCGGTAGTCACCCGATGCTGCGAACCGCTCACACTTACACCATGGATAATTGAAAAGCCTTCTCATGCCTTGAAAAATAATATTCTGTGATGGTTATTGGGGTTATTCACAAAACTTCAAAAGTGTGCTAGTTTAGACTTATTATCGTCGCAAACACCCCAGGAGATCCACCACGGGGAAACCACGTTTTTCAACTGAGACATCAACACAACGCCAGATAGATTCGACACTACATTAGACCAGAGGCTAAAACGAAACCTGTTTTATCCATCCATGCTAGCTAGTTCCGATCATGCACTCCTGACACATTTCTTGTGTTCGTGATTGCCAGATTCTGCAAGATGCAAATCTACATCGTCTCCTGCTTAGCAATGCCAAATGTACCAGTAAAAGAGCAGGAAAAGGGATGACTATTTTATGAATCTCCAAGTTTTGGCGCTATTGATATTAATAGGTGCGGAATTTGAAGCCACTTTGCCTAGTCTGTCTTTTGGCCAAGTGGGTCTTGATTTGCGCGGTCACGCTGAATGTTCATTCTCACGGCGGGATTCTCGACCGCAGCCGCTCTCCATCCGTCATTTCGCGGTTATTTGTGAATACGGAATCTCCTGGGTGGACCGACTGATGATTTATGCCGTGTCTTACGATTCTTGATTGTGACATGATAGTATTGGTAATTCAGAATATGATGTTGCAAGGCTTTTGTAGTGTGCATCGCCATCTTCTGGGAATCCATGAGCTTCTAGATCGGAATCTTGAGGCGTACTTATCTTCACATCGGTGAATATATGTGCATTACTGGTATTGATTGACAGAGGAGAATGGGGAATTGGTATCCAAAGGACAGCTACCATTCATGAGAAGATTATTCAGCGACATGTGATTGATATTATTTTATATTTCGACCACTTTTGTGGCAAACCCTTGTCAAATTGTTACCTGATATCAAGCCGTGATAGTACCAATGCTATCAGAAAGAAATTGCAATCTTATCTATATTCCCTATGAATCGCCTTGAATATTAAGAAGGCGATGTTATCCAAGCTCAAGCCATTAGGACATCGGTAAGCTCAAGCTTCCGATGGACCTTGACTGTGCTATCACTGACGCGGAAAGTCTTGCTATTGGCTGTGTGTAGAACTATTGCACGTACCAAATTCCGCTATCATAGGTTCCCCATGGGGTATGCACTACCCCGGAAGCCACTATCTAGGTGGTCCCATGTAGATAGCAGAGGCAACCTAAGCATATGCCAGTCTAGTGGATAGCCTGCCGGCTCGAGGCGATTCACCCATATAGAGGCGTCTTCCGCCGCCGTTTCTGTGCACTTAGAATTTCTCAATCTCTGCGCATGTAAATATACAAACACAACCTGATGTAAAATGATGGAGACCGAGAACAAAAAAAACATGCCAGACCTCGAGTGTGTCAAGTCAAATGACGGTATTTACATTTTGCGCGACCGGTCTGCCATTTGCTAACTGTCTCTTTAGTTGGCCAACAGGAAGAATTGCGAAGAAACTTTTCTCTGTGGTCTGTCATGGGCATCAGCTTCTCCTTGGCCAACTCCTGGTTTGGGATCTCGACGGCGCTCGTGACGGGTATCAACTCTGGCGGCCCTGTTCAGCTGATCTACGGAACGATTCTAATAACTGTCGTGTGCACTGCCATCGGCGTGTGCTTGGCGGAGCTGGCGTCTGCCATGCCGAACGCAGGTGGGCAATACTATTGGACCAGTAGATTGGCTAGTCCTCGCTATGCCAGGTTTGCATCCTACGTTACGGGTTGGATATCGTGGGCTGGTTCTCTGTTCACTTGCGCGAGTATTGCTTTGGGAGTCGGAAATCTAGTATTAGGCTGTATTAAGATGGCTCACCCTGACCTGTGAGTACGAAGAATTTTCTTATACTTGAGATGTTCTATGAAAACTAACTCAGGAGATTCAGGTCGTTGAAGCCTTGGATGACTTTCGTCAGTTACCAAGTCGTCCACATCACCTGCGCGCTTTTCAACATTTCAAGCCGTGCTTTACCCAAGGTCACCTTCGTCACACTTTGGACATCCATAATATCCTTCCTGGTGATCATCCTTGTCGTCCCAATCAAATCACCCACACACCAGCCGGCAAAATTCGTGTTTACCGAATTCATAAATCGAACGGGCTGGTCCAGCGACGGAATCGCCTATATTGTTGGCCTTATTAACCCTAATTGGGCATTCAACGGATTAGATTGCGCAACGCACATGGCAGAAGAGGTTTTTGAGCCGGAGCGTATTGTGCCAATTGCCATCCTGGGAACGGTTGGCATTGGGTTCGTTACTGCGTGGCTCTTCTCAATTGGAATGATGTTCAGCATCCAAGACTTTGACAGAGTGTCGGATACACCGACTGGAGTTCCAATCCTGGAACTATTCTACCAGGCCCTAAATTCCGAGGCTGGTGCTATCATTCTTTGCTGCCTCATTGTGCTTACAGGGTGCGGTTGTCTTATTGCTTCGCACACTTGGCAAGCCCGTCTTTGTTGGTCATTTGCGCGAGACAACGGACTCCCTGGATCAGCTTATCTTAAACAGGTTCACCCTTCGATGCATGTGCCTATCTGGGCACACTTGATTAGCTGCGTAATTGTCAGTCTTTTAGGCTGTCTCTACTTGGCATCATATACCGCGTTCAATAGCATGGTCACGGCGTGCGTGGTATTGCTCTACGCTTCTTATGCCATCCCAGTCACATGTCTTCTTCTCAAGGGAAGATCGCGCCTTGCTCATGGGCCTTTCTGGTTTGGAAAGGCGGGGCTGGTTTGCAACATTATCCTACTATTATGGCTAGTATTTGCCGTCGTGGTATGTTGGGTGATGATTAAGTACACCATCCTGCTTTGCTAATTCTTGCTAGATGTACTCGTTCCCGCCACAGCGACCCACGACTGGAGACAACATGAACTATGTATCAGTAGTGTATGTGCTGATCAGCATCGTTTTGGCCGGCTGGTGGTTCTGGAGAGCAAGGAAGGACTATAATCCAGAGATTGTGCATTAGCCGGTGGTGACTTGCAG
Source organism: Calonectria hongkongensis (assembly GCA_017140755.1). Classification (NCBI taxonomy): domain Eukaryota; kingdom Fungi; phylum Ascomycota; class Sordariomycetes; order Hypocreales; family Nectriaceae; genus Calonectria; species Calonectria hongkongensis. The sequence goes on along the minus strand of JAACJA010000027.1, from coordinate 153,668 downwards.
TAGATCTGAATACACTGTTAGTTTGTAGCCGGTCATCTGTGCTAACGATGCAATGAGTCTAAATGCGGAGTGTGGGAGGATGTGGAATGGAAGATGCGGGCATGTGAACTTCCGTTGGGCAAACGGAAGCGCTCCGCCCCGGCCGAGGGCGCCCGAGACGAAACTAGACGTAACTGAAGAGACCAATAAAACCACCTCAAGATGATGAGGTCGTTGCTTTTCCACATCCGTTGCTCATTCCATCCCTTACCGCCACCTTGCTGAACGGTGTGGCGCAATTGGTGGACAGAGCTCCTCGCGCTAAGAACGCCTCTGACGCAGGGAGGGAGGTGCGGAACGGCAAATTTCCCGAGGTGTTGTTGACATGGAACCAAAGGTTTCCTTGTACTACCACGATAGCGGCAGTAATAGCGTCAAGCCGGACTCGTCCTGAAGATAAACTGGAAGACGCTAATTGTATAGAAACCCGTCGGGTTTGGTGAGCACGAATGTGAGGGAAAAAGTGAACAGAAAAAAAATAAACAGATGAGGGGGCGTCAAGTGACCCATCAAGTGTTTGTAGCTCATGACTCTACCTGTGAAACATTTCAAGATAGGCATGGCTTCGCGCTTTTTTGTACCAATGGGGACATGGCATCCCGGTTGAACTGTGAAGCCGTCTCACTTATTCTGTTCAAGAACAACAACTGTCGCATGCCGCCTCATCCGTGCAACACACACATCGCCCGCATAAATGCAGGTGACTGTGGTCATTCGGGCCGTTGTCCTATTAAATTGACTTGCGCATGCATCACGGGTCTGTAGCTTTGAAGCACTATGTTCATCGAGGAGGATGGTAAACATAATTACAAACCCAGCAGAATTTCTCATCATCCATCACCGGCCAAAAAATTTCCGACCAGACTAAGCTCAAGTTGGCGAGATTGGATTTCTAGGAAGATTGCGCTAAGCTTTCGTGGCTTGCTAAGCGATTCCAAAATGCTGGGAAATTCTGGACTGGCGTTGGGGATAGCGCTTCGATCGACAGTCCACCCCATAAATAATCAGATGAGCTGAGCTTGTTGACAAGTGATTAAGGGGGGCTTTGAGACACTCCCTACCAATTGTAATGTGAGGTTATCTCCCTTACTTTCCTCCCGCCCATGCTCACCATCTGGTGTGGGCCACGCCCTGTGTGTGTTTTCCTATTCGGACAGAGCTGGGGCCTCACGGCTAAGACTGTGTGCGAAGCCTAACCTAATCATGGAAATCAAGGTAGCGGGATCAACCGGCGGCTGCGCATAATTGGCTAGTGATTAGCGACATGGACAGATTGCAAGCCGTCTCAATTGCTCTGCATATGTTTTGTACCACAGCTCATCACGTCTTAGCGTCGCGTGAAGGAGGGGATCTTTCGTTTCTTCGTTCACATCCAAATAGCCCCCGACTTCCCTCCGTTCACAGTCGTCAGGCAAGATGACAGCAAAGGCAGGCATCCGTACTCTGCGAAGAGTCCTGACGGGCTATGACCGGGAAGAGCAAGGTCTGCCTCCCTCAGGGAACACTGGTAGTATGACCGAAGGCGGAGCGCCCAAATTGACTGTCACCGACGCGTCCAACCTCGTACCTCTCGAGGACAAACTTCTCACCTTTCGGTCCTTGACAGGCATCGACACTGTTCCCGCATTAACGAACAGCGCACATGCCGTTCGCACAGCACCCAATGTCGGCATCTACACGCGCGTGATCCGCGCTGAGCGCAAGGCCGCATTGAAGTACACCACATTCAGCTTCATCGTCAACACCTGCCTGGCCACCCAGATTGTCGTCTCTGCCTGTGTCACCGCAATCGGTGCCGCTAAGGGCTCGTATCAAGCCGTCACGGCGTTCGGCGCTATCGCTACCATCATGGCAGGCATCCTGACCTACTTGCGAGGCTCTGGCTTGCCGAATCGGCTCAAATATGACGAAGAGGAGTGGAGGACTGTCCGTGAATACATCGAGCAGCGAGAACGTGAATTCTGCCTTGCCAGCTGTCCGCTTGATGTGGCTGAGGAAATTGAGATTGTGGAAGACATGTACCACAGGGTGAAGGCACGACTGGAGGCCAGCCATAGCCCTGGAGTTCAAAATGGTGGAAGGGGCCACGAAGACTCTGAAGGTATTAGGAGAACCCGCTCGATTGCGCCTCGGAACCGGGATAGTTCTCGACAGCCCGAGCCCAGGCTCCGAGCTCCTCCTGTAGATTGAAAGCGATAAAGGATCTTGATGAGTAGAGGTTGATGAGTATACCGAGGAAAAAAGTGGTGAGCAATAGTGGATCTTGTGTAAGAGGAGAGTTTATAAGGCTAACATGATGTTTCCAGGTGTACTGCTCATTCATGCGTCGAGGGTACGGTGATGTCGCCGACACCGACATCAAAGCTATTGAGGCAGTTCGAGATGCGCTGGCGTAACATACATTCAACACCCACTAGACTGTTGCCCAGAGGGATAGCTAAAATTGCGGTTTCGAGGGAAGCTTGATCTTGTCTTTCCTCACGGTGGTAGGGGATTACAAGAGTTGGGCCGCGCAACTATGCACAGCAAGCATCCTACTTCCCATTGAGAAATGCAAGGCAGTTTGAATAGAGGAGGAATCACCATTCTGCTTAGAAGTGCCAGCGCACAAACTTCCAAGTGCGCAAGGGTGTTTGCTAGTCATGTTGCATGCCTGTGTTTATCGCAGGTTGGGTTAGACATATTTAATATACCGAACTTTGTCTATTATCCTGCTCACCCTTAGCCCTGGAACAGTAATAAGACACTGAGAAAAGCTATTTCCCTGTGGCTAATTTGCGACTGGTTGCCGACACCTCTTTTGTGCAGTTGGATAGGAGCGGGATGTTTACATCCTAGGTAACCTCCTTCAAATAATACACTCGTCTGTGTTTTAGCCAATCCCGTCCCGTCCATCATATCTTGGACTACATGATGTCAAGATGAGCAAACCAACCGTTTGGGAAGTACTATGTTATGAAGATGTTCTTGCATGAAGTATATGGCGTTACTTTTTGTGGGGTTTTTTATTGCGGTTTCTAATCATGAACGCTTTCATTTGCCACTTCGTAATTGCAAAACCTCTCGCTATTCCGTCACTATCCTGTTTTGGCTGATCTCCTCTATCCCAAATCCCGATCTATAGGTTGATCGTAAACTAGTTAGCTATTTTAATAACCAGACTAAAATATGACATGCGCATCCTATTACGAAGCTAACGCATTTTTGTCAAGTTTTACATGAGTTCTTCCGGAAATCCCCGCTCCCAAAACTCCATCCTCCACGGTAGCCAATAGACAGTGCCAAATAGTGCATTTCAATGCAATGTCTGCAGATAGCGGGGTTCTTGTCATCATCGCACATCACTCATTGACTCACCTCACACATTGGAGACAATTTTGCAGGCTGCGACTTTGCGGCTCGGCGGTTCATATAGCTCTTTCTGGCTATGGATCGGCTTTTTGAGAGGGGATTTGCTCCATTAGTCTCACACTTGACGTTCGTTGGGCCAAATGTAAGCTTATAAGTGATGCTTGTGTCCAGTCGTCTTGGCGTCTTTCAATTTATTATTGCAAAGACGAGATAGCATAACTTCAAGACATCATATATCTCTACCCTGCTCTCTCCAACACACCGTACGAACATGGCTTCTCAGGGTGCCCACGTTGATGTTTCCATTGTAACCAGCCCTAATGACCTTGGAGTTGTCCCAAATTTGGTCAAGGAACTGCATGCGGATCTACAAAGATTGGAAACAGGTGGAGAAGCCGCGAGACAAGACATGGTTGTTAGAGCGAGAACATTGATGCAAGCCCTGGAGACTCCCAGAGAAACAATGGGAAAGCATTGCTGGGCCCAGGCGAGTGCACGGATTTTATTTAAACTCAATATTATTTGATGCTGACTATTGCTTCTTGCAGACGGGAGCATTTGCGGGGCTTAATTTTGGCATCGAATGTGGACTTTGGGAGTTAATGGCCCGCAATGGTGACAAGCCTCAGACTGTTGAAGCCTTGGCACAGGAACTAGGTGTTGACGGCGTACTTTTAAGTGAGCCAGGCGGAAAATTAGCATTCTCGGGCTTCGTAACTGACACGATCGCCGCAAACAGGTCGTTTGATGCGCCATTTGGGCGCTATGGGTTATCTCAAAGAGACAGGCGTGAATGAGTATCAGCCGACTAACTTCTCCAAGTCCATGAGTCTGCCTATTATCGCTGATGGGTACCTTGTTATGTGAGTTGTCTTAGTATAGGGTTTAAATGGGCTGTGACATAACGTTAACGACTCTTCTAGGCTTGCGGGTACTGCCGCAGCTCCCCTCCATTTCCACGAATTCTTGCGAAAGCGTGGCTTCAAAAATCCCGACGACCCTAAAGATACCGCTATCATGTATGCCTACAACACTGAAATGGGTATGTTTTCATGGCTTCAATCCCTCGGGTACGGTCCACACTTCAACCGCCATTTGGCCGGCTACCACCAAGGTCGCGCTCCTTGGATGAGTCCTGGGTTTTTTCCTGTCAAGGAGCGACTCATCGAAGGAGCCGATACCTCACCCGACGCGCCATTTTTGGTAGATGTTGGAGGAGGTGTTGGTCATGATCTAGTCAAATTCAAGGAGTACCACCCGGCTCACCCTGGCCAGTTAATTCTGCAGGATCTATCCGTCGTCATAGCTCAAACCAAGGAACTGGACCCGACGATTAAAAGGATGGAACACGATTTCTTCACTCCGCAGCCTATAAAAGGTAGATATACTTCACTTATTCTCCAATGTGCTATCTACATTAACCAGCGTGTGCTAACCTTCGTTTCCCCATTCAAGGCGCTCGGGCATACTGCATTCACAATTGTCTTCATAACTGGCCTGACGAGGACTGCAAAAAGATGCTGGAGAATATTAAACAAGCGATGGAACCTGGATACAGTAAGATTTTGATCAATGAGAACGTTCTTCCTGATCAGGGCGCATGGTGGGAGACATCAGCAGCAGACATGGTGATGCTTACACTGCTCAACGCCAAGGAACGCACCGCGACGGATTGGTACAGCCTTATTGGGAAAATTTCAGGTTTAAAAATTGTCAAGATCTGGTCGCCTGGAAAATGTGCTGAAAGCTTGATTGAAGTTGAACTGGTAGGGATAAATGAGCTATCAGCGGGTGCAAACGAAGACTAAGAGCAGCCGGCCAACCTAACGAGCTCACGCAATATATTGCTCAAAACAATTACTGGAATCTATGAGTGTTTGGCTCTTTGTTTAACCTTGGAATGTCATATAAACAATATCTCGAGTTCATTATTGCATGATACCTTGAGATATTGACCTCATGCACTCTTTAGAGCTATTCATGTTCCAATGGTACAACAGCAAGACTATCCAGGTTAAAGGGAGGCTCGCTGCCGAGAACCTCGATTGTGTTGCCCATTCCACGTTTGAGCGATACAACCCAACATGAAGCATCCTGCCAGTACTCCCAACAGCCCGTGCTGGGTAATGTGACCGGTGCCTCTGGTACACCGTTTACTACTAATCGAACGCCTTTGGGGTCCATATCTCCAGCAGAATATCGCATAATTAGCTTATAGTTCTTGTCGGCGGGTGCGGCCACATTAAGGAATGTTGCCTTCGCTGTAGTTGAGCGACGGAAATCGACAAAGCCAGTCCCCGAGTATCGAGGGTGGTCACTGTTGACAATGGCAGGACCACTCAAGATAGCATCTTCTCCCTGGTAGCATGTTCCCTGCAACGGCGTGATACTCACGGCGTCGATTTTGGGCGCAGCTGTGCTGTTGGCAGTGATGACGACGCTGTTTGCGCCTGCTGTCATGAACACTGTTACAGGTGCTGTATCCACCCACTGCATGTCTGCGGGAGCATCTTTAAAGTTGAATTTTGGCAATGGGGAGCCGTTCACAGTCACAGTAGTTGTGGTCCAAGGGTTGGCACAATGTTGTCCATATCGCAACGTCAAATAATGTGGGCCAGCGTTGTCCGCGTGTATTTGAAGTGCCACTGATGCTCCGATATTACCATCGAAATCAACAAAGGCCGTTTGCGCGTCATCATTCACAATAGCACCCCCCGAGGGCGTCCCTGTTTCTGCTTGCACTGTGGTTTGAGTAGGTATGGCCAACGGGAAATAAGTGAGACGTATGTTCTCAGCGCCAAAGGGCACTAAGGTGACGCTCATGCTCTTCTCGCTTGTCACTGCGGGGTATGGTGGTTCGGCAGCCAGGACGGGATTAGAAGTCAACATGCCCCAGTAGCTTAAAGCTCGGGCACGCGCCTTGAGGTAAACTGGTGTTGTACTCTGCACGAAAGGATTGCTGGGCATCTCTCGCTGATGAACGGTTATGCTGTCCTCAGGGTTTTCTGGATCTACTTGCAAGGCGTATCGCCATGGTGAGTTTGGTTTAACCTGCCATGTTCCGTAACCAGGGAGGAGATTCACGCCAGCACCCAAGGTTTCGCCGCCTATGAGAGGATCGGGGCCAAGCCAATCCTCGTCGATCTTTAGAGAATATACCAGTGGTCCACGTTCCACGGCCACTGACTGGCGCACCCAGCGCGATGTCTTGATTTGCATGGGGAAATTGATCGTGACTTCGTCTCCAGTTGACCATGTGCGATTGATGCGGTAAAATGAACCTGCCACCACATCTGGCTGCAGCGCGTTGTTCACAATAACCGATGGCCTTTGTGTCCATGCTGGGATGCGAAGAGAAAGAGGAAATTTAACTTGCGAGGGCATGGTGAATTGCAGTCGAATTTGCTCTTCAAAGGGGTAATTCGTGTCGGCGTTTACACTAACAGGTATTCTTGCGGTTCCTAGATGAGTAGTGAGAGTGCTAGGCCCATAGGCCATGGCTGCTAACCCGCCATCAGGAGTAGCAGCCCACATGTGCTTCACATAGTATGGCCAGCCCATGTGCATGTCATAGCGGCAACAGGGAAAGTTGGATGCTATACTGGGCGTGAGGGCTGTCGGATTGTCTTGTTCACAGCCATGCCAGCCGTAAATGCTTTGAACCTGGTTTGGTAATGTATAATACTGATGGGCAGTGTAGTCTTTACTTAGAGCTCCGGGTAGCACGTTGAAGGCCAGTTTCTCAAGGTGGTCCCCAATGTCAGGGTCGCCTAATATCATCTGCGCCTCTTGGTCTGCCTGCATGCGCTCTACAGCGGCGCATAGTTCCACTCCAGTGGTGGATGAGTCTCCAGACAACATTTCGCTGCCGGAGATACCGCCGTGGACTTGGCCATGTTGACGCATGGTATTCTCGGTGCCCTTCAGGTACGAGTTGCGATGATAATCGCTGTCGGAACGCACGGAGCGGATGACGGGCATCTTGATGCATTGCTGTACATTGACGTTGTGCTTAACTTGAAAGTCGCGGCCGCCATCATAAGTCAGGAATCTGTTGTTGGTGTAAATATCAGCCCAAGGGTAGGCGCCATGCTCCATGGAGTCAGACAGATCCAGCAGCCAGTGTTCCTGAGTTTGCTCGTACAGCCAATGTACACAGGCTATCGAATCGCCGATGCGGGCGCGCCCCCAACGCGTAGGTGGATTGTTAGGCATTATCTCCCGCACGAGGCGGAACCATTTTATGAGAGCCGGAATGACACGGCCATCATGGGTGGCATCGTAGTAGTCGCGCAGCGCATAGAGAATGGGCATGCGACCCCACCAATCTTGACCATCGCCCGCCCGCGCCAGCATGGGTGGGCCGAGGAATCCATCACGGCCTGTGTTGTCCAGCGTCCAGTTCACCCACTTCTCGGCTTTGGCAATCAAGGCGGGATCGCGCGTCACATACGCGAGTGCGACAAGTCCTTTGATATAGTAGGGCGAGATTTCTGCCCAGTTGCCGAAGTTAATGTCGCCACCGAGCCAGGCGCTCTGAGGACCAAGGTCCGTGTACAGCTCCTCGGCGTGGCCCGTGGCACCGTCCGCCTGCAGCTGCAACTGCGTGGCCAGCCATCCACCCGCTTTCACGGCGCCGATAGGAAGAGGACGGTAAGGTGGAGGTATGAGCGGCATATTCTTGTGTTTAGAGCCGGCTTCGTGGTCAGGACACAACTTAGCATGGCGAACGTGAGACCCCGGATTTGCGGGCCGCCGAAACCAGCGGCGGAGGCTCAATGCGACACTGATGACAAGCACGCCAACCCAGCATCTCAGCATCCATGTGGGGTCCATGTACCGACTGAGCAGGCTTGGAATCGCACCCTTCTCAGCCATGACGCCGCGCTCCATGGTAAGTTTTGAGGGCGCGAAAGATGTGTAGATGAAATTATTGATATTTTCATGAGTGTGTTGCCTCAAGCTTCTTCCGCTATCAACATCGGTCGTGCACAGTGTCGCACCATCTCTGGAGCGGGGTGAGCGTTTCCGCTTCTTATACCTGCATCTAGTGTGGTCTCGTGATCTACGACAGTGGCGTTTGTCGCAAAGTCAAATCCCTGCGAGACAAAGCGACGCGACTCGTCTTGTCAATATTAGAGATGTTATCTTGCAGATCTGCTTCAGCGAAGCCTAGAATTGTCCCGCAGAGTCGAGGTTGCTTCTATCACGGTGTGTAGGCACACTCGAAATGTATATTAATTCCGTTGTGAAACCCAAAAACAAGTCATCTCATTGGAACATGTTCCAATTGAAGAATGGCTAAATTAATCGTTTATTGAAGCAAGTGAAGTCCATCAATTTTTGATAGTAAAAAACCTTCAATTTCATCTCATTTAAACTAGCATAACCCAAACATAGAAAAGGCTAACAATCTAATCCATGCACTTGTGTACACGATGGTGCGCTGCAACCCTTTCGTCACTTCAGGCGATACATTAGCATCGCATGATATCTTTGTCCGAATCCATCTACACCTTTGACCAAATAAGTTTTCCGTTCAAAATATCTCCATCTTTTTCCTTGGTAAGCTTAATGACCGAAAATTGGAGGATGATTCACGCCTCGCCGTTCATCGGCAGGTTCCAGTCGATTGGCAGGTAATATTCGAAACCAGTATGGCATTCGAAGCCAACCGACTGGAACCTGCCGATGAACGGCGAGGCGTGAATCATCCTCCAATTTTCGGTCACCAAACGTGTCCTCGAGGTTGTGATGACAATGGCCGAAAGAGCTCGTGACCACTATCTGAGGGGGAGGAGGCTGGAGGGATCATGGAAGGCGTTCGAAATCGCGACGAACAGGTAATCCATGAATGAATTATGCCTTATTACGAGGGTTCGTCATGGATTACCTGTTCGTCGTGATTTCGAACGCCTTCCATGATCCCTCCAGCCTCCTCCCCCTCCTCCCCTTCCACTTGGACGCGGGTGGATATTTCTCAAGAAGCGTTCCCCATAAAACTTTGACTTTTGCAGAAGATATGCTCGCCCTGACGTACTAGGAGCGACAAAACTCTCTTGAAAGGAAACCCGGCCTCTCTTTTAGTTCTGCACAAGTTTACGGTTCACGGCTCATAGCTCCTGATGATTTGACCACTCACGCCCAAGATATCCTCACAACCTCGATCCTCTGAGAATGAACGGACTTAACTTTTTTCCTTTGGTGGTCTGCCTTTCCTTGGTCGTTCGCACACTGCGAAATGGTGTGTGAATTCTGATCTTGTCATGAATTCTTCCAAATGGTCTTTCCCCGGACGTACGCAAATATAGGAATGATCTCCTACGCAATAATCATGACGATTGAGTTTATCTTCTCGATCGAGCTTGCCACAACAGCAACGGAAACGTCGTCGAGTGACGCCCCTTATGTGGGATTTGAATGATGACCGGACTTCGGTCTCCATTTTGCCACAAATGCATACCCAACGTCCCTGACAAATTGGTTGGCGCCGGTCAGTTGCTGGATAGTTTGAGCACTGGTCGCATTTGCATCGGCAGAGAGAGTCTGAATGAGTTGATTCCATGTGTACACTGGATTCAAATTTCAGCGGTCAATTTTAACGCGAATGGTAGAGCAGATAGAAATACCTCAAGTGATCCACATTCTCGAAGGGCTTCCAACATTTTTGACAGTAATGAAATGATTGACTTTGGGGTAAAGGGGGTGAATGATGAGAAGCTTCAATAGCTGGCACGAAGGGCTCTGCGCCCACTTCAGAACTGAGCCCTTGTGGGGCCGTACCGAAGTCGACATTGTCCAAATAAAATTGAAGTTGTTGGCGGGAGGTTTCGGAGGATGGCTGACCGCAATTAATATCATTGAGGTCGAGGGAAGGTGTGAGCTCTGATTCTAAACTGTTGCTAAAGCCATGGGCGCCAAAAGGCGCCCATTCCGGGCCTAGAGAGCTGGAATCACCGGGACCAACAGGCGACTGCACCGCGGGAACGAGACATTGTTGGAGCAATGGCGCAAATGCGTCAAACTCATCTTGAGAGAGAGGCCGGGTTTCACTTTCAAGAAAGCTTTGCTCGTTTGTTGCAAAATGTAGGTGTTCATCATGGTCAGGTCTTTGAATAGTAGGTTCTTGCGGAGCCTAGATCGGAGCTCCGCGAGCGCCGGTTTTAAAGAAAAAGAGCCCAAAATCCCCTATGAATTATGCCGACACAATCGCCTCGACAAAATCACGGGGACCCGTTGTTTGGATGTAGTTGATGAGATATTCGAGGGCGTTTAGGCAAAGTTAAACGGGGAAGAGGAAGAAAATGGATATTATGAGGAAGAGATTGGCTGCCGATCGAGCAGAAGCCCACCAACAATCGGCAGCCAGTTAAGGAATTGGCTTTGATGAAAAGAAAAGTCTCAGGTCGGAATACTCTCCCTCTTTTATAGCAAGCTTCTGTGGGGCATGCCATCTGCCCAGGTGTATGGGCCAATATTTCAATTCGTCAGCTGAATTGGGCATAGTGTGATGCGTGCTGATTTCAGGCGCCTAATGGGCCTTTTTGCTGATTCGCCCGTGAATGACAAACCCCGGGGTCAAAGTCTTTCGTAATCAAATTCAACACAGTTTGCCCAATGATAAGCCGCCTATGGTTGCGTCAACAATGCTTCCCCTGTCCAAAGCTGTGTGGGTTTGTGCCAATATTTCCATAGGTCGTTGTCAGAAATCTCGATGAGACCATCGAGACAATGCAAAACTAGGTGGCTATCGGAAGGGAGCGAAGTAATGCAACTTCATATCAAACCTCACAGTCCAAAAATCCTTCTTAATTCCTAAAGAGTATAGGACCATTTATACTTGAGTCACTACCTGTCATTATTAAGTCATGCATCACAACTCCTGATACTTCCTCCAATTACCCATCTCCCGTGCCATTTACCTCAGTCGAAGTTCCAGGTTGTAAAAAATAAATGCGAAGTAGGCACTCCTTTTTGGATGAATCAACACTATTAAATTTGCGTCACTGAAGCCGGCTTTTAACCGGCTGACGGATGCATCGGTCAGCTAATTATCAGTTTCCAGGTAACGCTGATCACTTTTTCTCACCTCGTATGACTAGTACCCCTTTTCGTTTCTTCTTTATCTGTCGCCGAATTCGATGTCATATCTGTAGTTCCACCCATTTGCGTGAACGAGAGTTTGAACTTAGGCAAATCTCAAAAAAAGGACTTGTGATGACAAGGCAGCCTAAACAAAGACTTGCTTCCCCATCGCGGGGCATGTCAGTCATCATTCACACCATTGGCCTTTTACTATTCGCTGCGTCATTTTTATGGCTACCAAAAATTACCAACCCCCGGCATGGTGGATTTGGTGGTTCGTATAAATTTCTAACCATTATCTCACTTACCATGTCCGCAATTACATTCGGACTTGGTTTTTTAGCAGACGTCACCCTTAGCAACCGATTATTCAACTTAAAGAATACACTCTCATTATGCACGACACCACTCGACCTTTTGGTGAGCCTGATGTACTGGAGCCTTCGTTTCATCAATAAAGATCTTGTTATACCTTCTCGACATGAGATTCCGTTTATTCTAGATCTTGGCTTTCATGCGATCCCAGCCATTATGCTAACTTTGGACTTCTTGCTACTGAGTCCTCCTTGGTTACTCAAGTCGCATCATTTTATGGCTCTTGGACTGTTATCAATGGTTTTATATTGGGGTTGGATTGAGTACTGTTATTCATTTAACGGATGGTAGATATCAAAGCTTCAGAATATGCTAGACAGAAAGTTAATATTGGTCAGGCACCCTTAACCCTCTCCTTGAACTGCTCCCTGTTTGGAAAAAGGGATTTTTGTGTCTTATTTCTGGGGCTATGATTTGGAGCAGTGCCTTCCTTTTGAAAGGAATATTTTGGCGTATCAATACACCTCAAGATGAGATGGCAGATGCATCAAGTTCGCGCAAGGTAGACTAAAAGAGGCAAATCAGGAAATGGATTGATGGGGGTACTTTGTTAACTATCACCATAAGTGCTTGGAATGTTAGCCGTCTGAGTAAACCAATCATATGCGCTGTGTAAAAGTCGCCCAGTGATATATCGTGGATCATTTTAAAATTCTTTATTTATGAGTAACATTCTTAGCCATGATATTAATTTGGATTTGGTATTCTTTCTGCTTTTAAGCTAATGAAATTATCCACTATCTTCTCCGCAATCAGAACTTATAGTCACGATCAAGTATGAAACATATACTCGAATCCTTCTCCATACGTTTCAGAGTATCAAAAACGCTTTTCCTGATCTTTCTTCGCATCGCAGCATTGCTAAGGCTGCCATTTGAACAAACTACCTCACCGAAAGGGGAAACTAGTAAGTTACCCAAACCGTCACTAATTGTCCTCCGATTTATTTTCGCTCCGTGATTTACCATCACCCTTATACAGTCTGACACATTTCTTAAATCAGCTTCAGTAAGAGTCGAGTTAGATTCATAAGAATAGATAGCCGTGCTGAGAATCAATTCCCAAGGAGTTAGGTATGCAACTTCTTTTGACGATTGAGATATTAATACAGTTGACTGCCTCATTCGATTAAGAGAGAGGCGCTTATTTGGGTTTGCTCCTTTGCTCAACAAACATTGAAGCATTTTTGGAGCTGTAGAGCGATCCAAGTTCACAAGCAATAGAAGGGGAATAAGCTGCTCGTTTCGACTGGTCCACTCAAAACTCATGAGGGAGCGCCAAAAGGTATTTCTTTGTTTATTCTCCACAACAGAAACAAGACAGTCTCTATCAGCCCGAGCCTCAACGTATGGAACAACGCCGTATCTGACTGCATGGCAGAGGAATTGATCATCATAACCAAGGTTTACCAGTTCGGCATTCATCCAGTGATCAATGATGTCAAGGCTTCGGGCATTCCGAATGGCATCTAACAGTGATACAACATCTTTATTTGAAGATGATTTGCACAAAGATGCATAGGTCATAAAATCTTTGATGTCTTGTTCGTCGGAAGCAACTGTTCCCGTCATGCCCTCTGCCAGTGTACCAGCCAATAATCTGATGTTTGGATCATAGGCGCTTTTCAAATAACTCGTGAACTTGTCTTGTACATCTGGGCGCTGAATATAATCCATTACGGTCTTGTGCAGATACTGCACAGTACCATGTGTCGACGAATCAGAGGAATATATGACTTCCAGTAGTCCCTTGCATCGACTGTTCAGCCTACGACGCATTACATCGAGTCTGTAAGCGATTTCAGCCTCTTGGAATCCTTTAGATCCAAGTTTCAAGACATGATCTACAAAGTCTGTCTCGTCTGCAAAAGAAAACAGAAGCAAAGATGGTAGAGATAAAGCAGACTTCATCAACTGAAAATACTGCGCAGCATGTTCCAAATAAAATGGGCTTATTTGGCCGATTATTCGGTCATAAAGCCTCTCTAAGTCATCTGGGAGAAGGCCCAAACGTCTTTCAAGATCTTCAACTCGATCCCCATGACCGAGACCATCCAGCAACGAATCAACAACGATTTTAACCCAAAGAAAGACGCCAGATGCTTTGTCAACGATGGAGTTGATGAAAGTATCCGCAACTTGGTACTCCACTTTCTGTAATGAAACAAAGTATTGGTTTTGTTGACATCTTGTTTTGACATACTTTCTAATATCCGACCGAGTAAAATCTTCCAGCTTGAGGGTTGGTTTACTCTTAAATGCATCTTCGAATTCGACCCAAGGGCGGCTTGCGACACATAGTTTGATTGGAAATCTCGATGTCAAAATTCCGAATAACTCAATCAATGCCTGGGATTGTCCCTCAAACTCATCTAAGCCGTCAATAAATAGAGCAATCTTGGAAGTTGCTGAAATACTTTCCACCGCTCGATAGAGTATCTGACGGAGCTCTTCCTCCTTGAAGTCTCGAGGATCTTCGTTAAACAGAGAAAGAATTTCCCATCTTTCAGGCGATGCATATGAAATAGCATCAGGCGAGGCTTTGAAAATTTGGTGGAGGATGGATCGAAACAAGCCAGACTGTGAAGTCTGGATTTTGGAACCTGAAGCCCAAAAGTAAAAGCCAGTTATTATCAGCGGCATTCCGTTCCTATCTGACCATTCCTCCAGATATTGCTTGCACCGGGGTGCTTTTTGGTCATTAACACCTGAGATATAGTTCATCAATGTTGATTTACCAGACCCAGCTTTTCCGGTAACCCAGTACAAGTTGTCATCAGACCCTAGCCATTCCGCCAAGTTGTACCAAGAGGCATCGCCATTAGCTTGCGCTTTAAAAACCCAGTGTAAGGTCTTTTCGTGAGCTGGTTGTATCTGAGACTGCCGACTTCCCATGTCTGGGTGCCAAAGTCGAGCAATGAACATTCGTTGCAGTCCTTGTCGTCTGTGATCAGATATGTGAACCTTTGACTCGTTTGAGTTCGGTGAGGGTCCAAGGCCGTCATAAATGGTATTCAACAGATAATTGAGGAGGTTGTTTCTTCTGTTTTGCTCGAGTCCCTGGGTAACATATTGTACTATGTTCCATCCAAATCCAGATGCTACGTCCATGATAGGCAAGGTTCCATCCGAGGATCCCTCGATAATATGAAGCCTTTGCAGAATTTCTTCCTGGTTTTCCAAAGTCATCCTAGAAGCAGTCCTGATTGAGATGCATAGACCCAAATGCAAATCGTCCTGAAATTTATCCAGCCGCTGTTGAAGAGACTGAAGGTCGCCTTGCTTCCAGAAGACCTGAATCGCCTTCTTTACCGCTTCGCGCTTGCGGCTCTTTGGGGATATTTTGATTTTCTCCAGTGAGTTCATTATCTCTTTCAAAATCTTTGCGCCTTGCTCAGCCAGTTCATAAATAATATCGCCATCTTTCACCGAACTTGAGCCTCCAGCCTTCGAAGATCCAACTTCAAGTTCGTTGAGAATGAGCTGCATGGGGTCTGATCGTGATTTTAGGTCGGCGAGGACTTTGATACCATCGTCTCCATTCTTGTAAATGCTATAAACAGCTGTCGCAAACTTCTTCCCATAATCAAGAAATTGGAAGATATTTGCTGCCAAACTAAGTGCTGCAACCTCAGCCATGAGAAATATGGGTCTGATATTAGATATTTTGTCTGCGAAAGTCGGTAATCCATTTAATAAAGAAGGTTATTAGGTTGAGGGATTTTTTGGCAGTTGTCAGCCTTATATTTGTACAAGAAGTGCAAAACGCCACGGCGGTTATATTCGAGATCGCAGTACCTCTCATCACGTGCGGCAAAATGCAGTGCTACCTATTGCTATCCAACCCGTTGGAATGATCCCAAGTAATTCCGGAGGACTGCATATCAATGCAGTAACCGATTCGTAGAACATGTACCAAGAAGCAATTCAAATACAGCGCATCCCTTCAAAGATTGTCCTCCTTGACCTCCTCACCTTGGACACATATAGCTCAACTGCTCTCAATGTCGATTTATCAGCTCAAAAACAAACAAATAGTAACATTTAAATTATTTCTTTCACTTCATTCATTAATCTAATACTTATTTATTTCCGGGTAGCCAGGAAATAGCAGGAAAAGGTAGTCGCAGTGTAAGCTTCAAAGATTATATTCTAGGGCCAGTAGCATTGGTTTTTTACGATATGTAATCAGTCGCTTTCTTCAACTCATATGCTAAATTAGAAGGGGGAAATGATCTTTTAATATGAAACTGGGATATCTAGTCATAGCAAAGGGTGGCCTGATGAATGAAAAATAGAAAACTCGACCTGATTAGCTGTTTCTTTTTTCGCAACATATCCCTCTTCTGGTGGTTTTTATTTTTGTTCAACCTCGCGAATAGTACGGGAATGACTCACTTCGCTACCTTATCTCCCGAACCTACTTAGCCTTGTCGACAGACGTAGCATTCAGCTCTGCGACAATTAGCCCGAAATATGATTTTCTACGTCAGCACAGCACCGATCAAATTTAATCTTTGTGTCGATGGCTTGCAGGTGACATTCAATTCGCAAATTACTCCCGTCTTGATTGGTGGGCTTTTATATCCCCTGCAGACGATGTTCAGGTGCCGGCGCGTATGCGGGGAAATTACGCAAAGAACATGGGGTGAACGACAGAGTCGATTGGGAATGATCATCAAAGATCATGCCAAGACATACGTAATCTATGTCGGAGAATTTGGGAGATCCGGGAGGATAATATACCGAGCAGACATATACGGCAATGGCTATTGTTGCAGCATCAAGCAGGGCTACATTGGTTATAAGTAGGGCAGGAACGCCAAGACCATATAAACACCCGGCCATGATGGAATAGATTGAGAAAACTGCCTGTAAGAAACTAAACGCTCTTCTTCACAAGCATGCTGGCTCTATTCTTTACTTCTTTGTTTATCGCTGGTTGTACTACAATAAGCGTGACCGAGTCGAGCTCTAGCTACGTCATTGACACAGAATCCGATGCTGGGTTCATCGTCACGGTGAGGACTTCAGATGGTTCTTTGACCTCAATCAAATATGGGGGCGCGGAGTACCAGTACAGCTCTACTTATAGCCACATAGCATCTGGTCTCGGGTCTTCGAACGTCTCGTACACGACATCCGGAGACTACGTAATTGTCTCAACCGTGACAAGCAGTGCGGATTTTAATTTAACTCATTATTACGTGTTCGCTGATAGCCAGAATCACATTTATATGGGTACATACACAATTGATGAGCCAAGTGTTGGTGAGCTGCGCTACATTGCTCGCCTGGTTGACCTCCCCAACGCTTACAAGAATGGGAATGTATCGGATATTGCGGGAGGCACAGCCATTGAAGCATCCGATGTCTACTTGGTAGACGGTGAAACCCGGAGCAAGGTGAGAAAACACTGCTTGCAAAATTCCACACTGCCTATTAACCCCCAACAGTTCTACTCTTCAGAGCGCTTCCTTGACACCGACACTTACTGTGCCTATAATGATGATGAGACGGTGTACGCTTGTTGGGTAGCCAGCAACATCCAGGCTTTCGAGAAGAGCTGTGGTGGACCTTTCCATCGCGATATCAACCTCAATCTTGTGTCATCATACCAGTCACTGACTTTCTACATGAATTCGGGCCACGTGCAGACAGAGGATAACCGGATGGGTTTCCACGGTCCCTATACGTTGGTCTTTGGTTCAGCTCCCCCGGCAGCTTCCGATATCGATGTTTCTTTTTTTGACGACCTTGAAGGCTTGACAGGGTATACCCCGGTATCTAGTCGTGGCTATGTCAAGGGCACAGCTTCAGGAACTTCATCCGATTTTCCCATCGTGGTCCATTGGTATAACGATGACTACCAGTTCTGGTGCAACGCCAGTGATGACGGATCCTTCACCTCGCCAGCCATAGTAGAAGGCTCATACACCATGGCCTTGTACCAACAGGAGCTTCTGGCCGCCACAACAACCGTTAGCGTTGCAGGTCAGTCCACCGCCACTGCCACAATCGCTGCTACCAATGCAATTATTACAGCCTCCCGCGCTACCATATTCCAAATTGGTGATTACGACGGGAAGCCTGATGGGCTTTTGAATGCCAATCTCCAGCTGCGAATGCACCCTTCAGACGATCGCATGTCAAACTGGTCGATTGGTACATTTGATGCCGACAACGACGCGGCTTCCGCATTCCCTATGGCATTGTTCAAGGATGTGAATTCGCCTCAGGCAATCACATTCACCCTGGAAAATGATCTGGATGAAGCTGCAACAATACGTGTAGCTAGCACTCTATCCTTCGATGGAGGGCGATCTCAGGTTACAGTGAATGATTATGAGTGCGACATACCAACTGCACCGACAAAGATCGACAGTAGAGGGGTCACTAGGGGTGCATATCGGGGTTACGGCGATGTCTGGGAGTGTACAATTCCTTCTGGTAATATTGTTGCCGGTACGAATAACGTTTCCATTGCAGTCGTCTCCGGTTCATCTGGCGATGAGTGGTTGAGTCCGAATTTTGTAAGTCGAAAGTTTTAAATCGGCATACCGAAGACCTAGTCGCTGACTGAGTTGCAGATTGTTGACGCTATTGAGCTTTTTTACTAGCTCGTGGTCACGAGTGGCCTTATGCCAATAGGGAACGTACTTGTTTTCGTGTTGGGATACCTGTCATAGCATGCCGTATCCAATAATGGATTTCGCATGAATAGAGCTTAATCTCAGTTTCTATTTTAAGCAGGCTCTAGCGTATTTTGTTGTTATTCGCGTATGGTACAATAAACACCGCGTATTTTGTGCAAAATTTGACTTGGAAGATTCGACCACAACTGCAGGTGGCCTTGGTTCTTTAGCCTAGCCAACAGTCCTTTCTGACGTAAAAGCTCCGACTCTGTTAATCACCAGATGCAAAAGTCCCATGGCCCAAAGGTGCTCAGCCTCCACCTCATCGGACCAGCGGCAACAGCGAAAACAGAATCCTTCCTGTCAGCATATTCTGAAACGGAAAGATTGAGTCGGGACCAAATGCCTAAACTCGGTGGCCTCGGAAATTACGCATTTGTCGTAGATTAGCGGGGGTGAGCACCCTCAAACAAAGGTATCCAACCAAATTCAAATCGAAAGCACCAATTTCTGGCTTCGCTTGTGAGCGTGCCGGTCTAGTGGACCACAATTTAGCTTAATCGATGCAGGGATCAACTCTAAACATGCTGACCATTCGCGCACGTCCAATGACATTCGGAGATGAAGTTCCCGGACAGCCCGAAGCTTCCGCTCCCTGTTTCCGATATTGCACTCCCGAGACCGAGACTGTGGCCACTGCCCATTCTGTGATGGCAAAGAAAACTCGCATGATACTAAAATATTCCCGACGTACGCGTTTAAACTCTAGATACGAAACGTAGCCGCACTTGATTCGGCCGCGGACCCCTACTCGCAGTCTTAGCTCAGTGGCAATGCAAGACACAAATATTAGTTAAATATCGCTAGGCCTCAATTCGAGAGCGGACTCACAAATAGAGCTACAAAAAGCAGTCTCAAAATCTTTTCCAAATTCACTATAAACAACGTTATGATGACCACGTCCTTCAAATCCCGTGTCACGGGCGTCATTTTATTCCTCGCGCTCCTCTTAACAATTCAGTTGGCTATTTTCAGATATTCGCTTAATCAACGGCATGCGGACATCCCTTTTCGAATCGAGCATCTTCTACTCGATGTTAAAGAGCCGAGAAACCCATTGATATAGTTATATCTCTGTACCAACACCACTCAACACCAAGCCCGATCAAAGCCACCAAGCAATGCCGATTTCCAGTATCGTTTTATCGATCAAGGTCAAGCCAAATAAATTTTTCTTATAGGTATTGGAAAGTCTGTCCACATCCCAGGGGTCAAAAGGCAACTTTGGAACATTGCGCTTGGCAATAACACCTACGATGTCGAAGGAGGATGCATGCATCAGCTCATGTGGGCCAGTCCACATCATGCGCCCAACATTCCTTCAGACATCTCAGTCTGTGTGTTTCCACTAAATTCTTCTGCTTGTCCAAATCCACTAATTCCAGGCAGGAATGAACCGAATAAATATTCTTCGATCGATGGGAAAGCTGACACGCCGTCTCCGAGCCCTAGAGTATTGGCAGGCGCATCTGGGCCGATGCCCTCGAACTCGTTCCAAAACCCATGAATATTGGTTTGGTGGTTTTGCTGATGCCCTGACGAAGGTGCAGCGGAGCGGACGGGTTCTCCGACGCTGCGGGCCTCGGCTACGCCAGCCTCAATTTGGTTTTCCCTTGCAACATCAGAAGCCACACCATCGCCTGATGAGGTGATCCGACTTGCATCGCGTCGATACCAGAGCTTTCGCAGCATCCTACTGTACCCATGGCAAATATGAGATTGAATGGAAGACGCCTCTTCCATGACAGAAATAAACTTGAGCCCCAACTTGGTCACTTCTCGGCTTTCATTGACGGTCTGAAATGCCCCAGCGCTCTGCGCTTTGTGAAGGAAAACTGCCGCATATACGCCGTATCTAAAGTCCTTGTTAGCTGGAGTACTGAAGTCATTTTCTTTTATGTTATCAAGAGGGACCAACAGATGATAACGTGACGGCAAATAGCACAGTACACCACGTGGATCAAGACCATTCATCAGCTTCAACAATTTCTTGGCTGCTCTGATGGCATCAAATATGTAGGGACCGTCAGGAGATAGCATAACTCCACGAGAGAAAAGCTCCGCTAAGGGTCGTTTACTTGTCTGCTGATCTTGTTGCAACGGTATTCGAGGAGCCGATGTTCTAGTCAGAACGGCCTGAAACGCAAATGCATTTACATACAAGCAAATGTATTCATATATCAACAATACCGTGCTCTTCACATTTGAGGGCACTTGCATGTCTTGCCATTTTGCCTGCCAAGTTGTAGCTGAACGTTGGAATTCATCTAGGTAGCATGGGTAGTCCCCGTCATAGATCATAGCAACGGTCCGTTCTGTTGATGAATAAAGTATCATATGAGCGTTATACAGAAGCTGCGTGAGTTCAAGTGTAGCTTCTACCACAGATGCATAATCTCCTTCCTTGACCCCTGGTGCAGGTTTGAGACTTGGAAAATCGTTCGCGGTAAATTTTGAAGACATGGATGGGCCACGAGACCAAAAAGACTGTCCTAAGCGAACGGATATCTGGCGATCTGCAAGGTACACAACTTTAGGACTCTCAGCAAGGTTTCATTTGGTGTCAGACGGCAGTCAGTGTTGCTTACAAGTCCAAATTAGTCTTTGTTGATTCTCCTCCTCTCGGGGTTCTTTGCTGATCGCGTTCCGAAAAGCAGTTCGATCCAAGCGCAAAAGATAGCCTTGCCGCACGGCAAGACCTACAAGAGACCACGCAGTTCTATCTTCGCTAAAAAGACTTTTTGTAGCTTCTGAAGATGTTTGCTCTATTTGAATATGAGGCAGCCATTCCGCCAATAGAAGCAGACCCTCAACGGTTCTTGGCGTTTGAGCCCAAGGGTGTGCGAGAAGCACTTCAAGCAATAATCGTTGGGTATGATCCCAACAATAACGATGCGTGAGCGAATGGTTTGGCAAATCTCTTGATGCAATGGTAAGCAAAACAGTGAGCAAAAAGTGGTCAGACTTTTGGATCTTTTCCATGGCTGATGGCCCCAGCAGGTATCCCGGAACAATGGGGCAATAAGGATGGTAGTTTTGTGAAAATCTGCTCTGGCGTCAGCTAATTCGGCCATGATTTGATACACTCATACAACTGACATGAATAGTAACTCTGGTAGTACACTAGGGTGCAATAGTCCTCTTTGTACTAGTTCATAATCGTCGAGGACCATTGTCGATGTCACTCGTTGGCTCAGAGCCCGATCCTCGCCCGAGCGAGCCAGAATTTGCAACGCGTCAGACGGATTTCTCAACTCCATGCAGAGATTCTCATCTCCGACTTGTCTCTCAAAGTCATCATGGTCAATATCTGAATCTTGGGGCGGGATTGACCCTTCAGACCCCAAAACAGAGTCCGAACTCAGCAACCTGGGGTGGGTATGCTCCGTTCCAGTGGATGCCTCCGAAGGCGCCTCCACTCGCTTAGTTTGTCGCCGTGGTTTAAAGTTGCCTCCTCGTTTCGAGGCGACCAAGACACAGTCGCTCCCCGAGTGATGGCATGATACACAGGGTGGTTTCTTTGGCTCTCCAACACCATCGCTGTAGGAAATCATTAGTTTTGCTAGTTCCTTGATAGTAGTTCGCGATCTAGTGATTTTACTTGCAGGTTACATTTAGTTTTTCGCTTTCGGCATCTCAGACATGCCTGGTAGGATCGTTTCCCTGTTCCGGTCGTCATGGTTTGCAATTTCCAAAGCGTCGGCAACGGGCGGGTCGTGGAGAAATTGAGCGGGGTGCGCTGCCGATAGTGAAGTATTATTGTCTTGTTCCTGATTCGGCAATCATCGGCAATTGATCTAGCGGCATCTTGTTCTCTGCAGAAAGCAATTCACTAGCCCGGTGAAATTTAGACGCGTTCATCACGAATTGTTTAAAAATAAACGAAATGTCAGAAAAACAATTGCAGTAGCAAGTTTTATTGTGCAAAGAAGTGGAAATAGCTAGTTGGATGTTTTCTAAGCTCTGTGCCTCCCGCTTCTTTCCTCTCACAACCTTGCAAATGGTCAAAATCACGGGATTATAAACTTAGGGGAGCCCTTGGCGAACATCAGAACGTTCGTTCAAGCCCCAGGCCTGGTTACTATCATCATGGACAGTGGCGCGCCTCATGTCTCTCCTATACTTGTACGTAAAATCACCTCCCTCTGCTCTGTGCATCAAACACGTATTATCCCAGAGAACAAGGTCTCCAACATTTTGCCACTCAACCATGGTACGATACTTGGCCTGAGTTGCGTGGTTGAAAAGCTTGTCAAAGAGAGCTTTGGAGTCATCAGGCGACAAGCCCTCGATGTGATGAATGTGCATGGCAATGTACAAGTTCATGCGTCCAGATCTTTCGTGTTTTTGGACGAGCTTATGGCGGCTCATAGGATAATCCGTAGGTTCGATGTTGGCGAAATGCTCTGGGGCAGCCAACTTACGAGAATGCATATAATTGTGGCAGGCAATGTAGTCTCGCTCCAAAAGCTCGTGTTTCGTCGCCTCGTCTAGGTCATCCCATGCAGACCTCGTATCACAAAACTCCGTCCTTCCACCATATCCAGGAGGTGGTAATTCATGTGTCAATAGCAGGGAGTATCCAGCTCGGCGTGGGTTGAAACTAGAGTCGACATGAAACAGGCTGTTGCCCTTATTGGCTTGCGCACGAGGAGCGGTCGGATCGGCGATAGAACCGTCATACTCCATATTACCGACGTCAAAGAGCTCATCATATTTGAGGCGGTTTTTACGACCTGCCTTATTATATGGCTTGACGTCATCAAGGTCTCCGAATTTGCGAGCCAGCTCGATATGAGTTTCGTCAGTGAGACCGGTTTTGCGAACGACGACCACTCCATACTAGGTTCTCACGTTAGTATCCAAGATTAAAAGAGGAGGCGCAGTGCCATTACCTTGATTACCAATGCCTGGAGAAACTCATAGCTCTCCTCGGTGACGCCATTGGTCAAGTCGAGGCCTTGGACCTCAGCACCAAACCCAGGCTTAAGCTCCCGGACCTGAGGTCGGTCTGAGACCAAGGTGACAGTCGCGGTGGAAGTAGGCATGATAGCAGATATTTAATGCCTTCAAAGCAACAGATTCTCTTACAGTAAATAGGACAGACCATGAAATGAATTAAACTGAAGTCCACTTCAAAAAGGATGCGGATGTAATCTTTAAATATTAGTTCTACACGACAGCATCGTTACAATTTCCCCGCATTGTCACCCTCATTCCATTACAGAAGGGGCTTCTAATTGGTCTCTTTGCAAATCAGCCGTAAAAGATCCCTGGATCGGGACCGAATCCAACAATCATCTCCCAGATCGACGGCAGGAAGCAGATTTCCGTAGCCACCGGAGCTTATCCTTTAAGGTATGACCCCCCTCGTGCATTGCCGCTATTGGCCACCAAAAGCCACATGCGCAGAATAAGGTGTATGAATTCATTCGCCATCGCCGATAAACTTACACCGATTGCCGCCCGTTGCCGAATCGGGGCCACAGTCGTTCCCGACTATAGCCGATACCCAGCCTGGCCTACGTGGTGGCTTGGTAAAGTCTAAAAACACAAGCATCCGGTTTCTACATTACGGTTCTTCCTTTTTGGGACGAATAGTGATAATATGTGGGTGGACTGCAAAGCGATGATCTAAGAATACTCGAAAAGTCCCACTCACAAAAGCATGTCAATTTAATCAAGTACAAAATCCATTTTCGATTTTCAATGTGTGAAGGAAAGTAGGATAAAATACATCTTTGCCCCCATGGATAGCTAACATCATTTGCAATTTCCCTTCCGCCTCGCCATCTTTTTCCCATGACACATTTTTCCACCACTAACATTCTAGCCAACACCATGATCCTCCGTCCTTGCCAATCCAGACCCGATACCTTTTCATCACTAAACGCCAGTTCCATTGTTGTCGCCACTGCCAGTACTATTGCTGCCTTGGTTATGCGAAGGCCCGCCAACGAACATGATTATGTGAGGAGGCGGGTATGTGGTCATTGGTGCTGCATTCCGTTCCTCATCTGATCCATCGAGCGCCACTCTGCCTTTCGAGTTGAACAAACCTCTCTCATCTCCATAGGTCCAGTTGTAAGGTTCAAACCCCGTAAAACCACCCAGCATGTGAAATTTGTTCAGAATACCTGGCCTGGTCATTCTCCCACAGTCATGGAGCGGCTGGGTTCTATGCACATTGATTAATTTGATCTTTCTAAGGTGCGTTGTCCCTTCGTCTTGCAGGGCCACGATGCTGTTCACAACCTTGACCCATGCATTTTTGGGGTGTCCGCCCACGAAGTAACAGTGCTCGATGATTAGCTCATCAAGGGTGGCGGCATGTCGACGGAGGAAGTCGAGAAGAAGTTCGGTTTCCATCCTGCTGCAATACAGTGTAAGCTTCCGCAGACGACTAAATGTCAAACCCTTCGGGATTAAGCGTAAAGCGGATGAATTATGCACCTCGAGAGCCAAATGCTCCAATTGAGGCATTGCGGCAAGGACACGACCAATGTTGCCTTTGTAACGATCGTTCCTTCGATTGTGTGTCTGCACGTGTGAGACCCCGACAATGAGGTGGAACGTTGCAAGGCTAGAGGCAGCCTTCAATCCGTTGAGTAAACGATCCAGAAACGGAAGAGCAGGGTCGAATACCCCAATGGGGATGCCTGGCGTGTTTCCAGCATTCACAATGTCATACGATGCGTCGACTCGAAACTCTTTCAATGTTTCCTGTACACCTGGATATTCGAGAGCCTCGAGGGCCATGAAAAGGATTCGGGCTATCCGACCGATCGTACGAATACTTCGATTGCCGACGTTCATCTCCATGATGGTGCGAAAAGTCATCCTGTTCATGGTAAAAGGTCTGTCTATCTGCCACTATGCTACAATGAGCATTATTATCCTGTGGCTTTGGCATGCTAAACTTACCCTTCGCATAGTATCTTCTCCCGCAGCTTCCCAAAGAGATATTCGCTGGTCAAATTCATCGAAAAGGTAATCCATGGTGTGTAAGTCTTCCGATATTTAGGCAGCATTGCTGGGTTGCAGCTGCCAATCACATCGAGGCGCGAAAGGAGGGCGTTGTTGGTGCTGTTCGCCATGTCGCCACTTCTTGACGGTTGGGCTCGATGAAAACTTGCTTTGTGCCCCAGACACGGATCTTTCATCTGCTGTTCTATTCGTGATGACAATGCGCTTGAGGCTTGTCATTCGCGGTAGAGCTTCTTTGAGGGCTTTGAGGTCCGCTCTGGTCTCTCTGTTGCGGTGGTGGCCCTCGCAGATGGACCTGTACAAGCCAAACAATTCATCGTTTGGTGGGACTGCCGCTCTGACCCGGGTTCCGCCTCTGCCGCGAAAGGATGGATCGTCGGGGAAATATGGCTCTCCCCAATCTGGGCACAGCGCTCCGCTACTCGCAGCAATCTTAAATATATCTTGATCAAGCAGTCGTGCAGGCAAAGTCGTATCATCAATGATAAGCTCGGTGACTTTGGAAAGAAGTAACGGGTTTGCGGCAACGAGGTGGAACACGTCCAAGTCAAGCGGGTGGCAGGACAGGTACAATGTAGAGAAAAGATAGGGCAACGCAGCCTGGTTGAGAGCTTTGCAGGACTCTCGCAGCGATTTGATGTCTCGACCGGGAAACTCGGCCACGATGGCGTCGAGGATCTCTGGGGGGACTTGAAGCAGCGCCATGGCCACGATGTGTCTCTCTTGGAGAGAGCCAATGAAGCCCGGCGGCCTTTGGTTTGCAATGTTCGGAACCAGCTCCTTTATGAGGCAGTTTCGAGAGCGGGGGGAAAGGCAGCAAAGTGCAGCCTTGCTTTTTGTCAAGGAGAGGGCCCAATGTCTCAGCTCCCGAGGAAAAGCAGGTTTTTCTCGTGATACCCATCAGTGCCAAAAGGAAAGTATTGGCGAGTGGCGTTGAGGCTAGAGTTGTGATCACTCAAGTTGGGTTAAGTCGAGTTACATGCCATGTATGTGTGACAGTTTTGCTTCTGCTGATGGCCGCCATGTTATCCCGTCTCCCACGCCACACGGTCGCAGAAAAACGGCCAAGTAAATAAAACGGCGGGAGGAGAGAGGTGGGAAAAATTATCACGAGCTGCAGTTATAAATTTGGAGGAAATTTAAATGAAAGGGGACGCGCATCAATCCTAACTGCGACGTGACAGTAGCCGTGGCGACATGCACGGGTGGTGGTGGTGTTGGCCTCGGTGTTAGTGTTGTTGTTGTAGTACAGCATTGCTTTTTCGTATGCGCCAAGGCTAGCCACCAAAAGAGGAAATAGATGGGAGGAAATTCCGACACAGTGCAAAACGGCCACCAGCAGCGACCGTGCTGGAGGTACCGCTTGGCAAATTCAGGATTTGTGCATTCCGGGACTCCCTTTTGCTGTCCACGAGAGCGCAATGCAAACCATGCGACATGGGCCGGTATCGGACGGGCAGATTCAATCCGCCAAGTCAATTAATTTTATCGTCTTGGTATATGTCAAAGGCAACGGGGGCGCTAGGGCCAGTTCGGCCGGGGACGGGAGCTAAACACACCATTTCTAGTGCCTGGGTAGGGAGCCATAGCTTTGAAGCTTTACACGTGCTTGGAGTAGCTATGCGTTCGGGCTCTGGTTCTGGTGCTGCACCGTCGATGAATAGGTAGGTAGCCAACGCGCCCGAAGCCACTCACTCACTCACTATGCACCTGCACTAAATAGCATAAACCCCGCGCGTGCCTCAACAGAGATTTCCACCAGAATCTCGGTCAATCTGACTCCAAATAAGATGCAATCTGCGCTCAGAATGCGACACCCTTCACCTTGAGCCATCATTACGCACATATCGAACCACCAGGGCCCCCCGGTGGGTCGAGGCATGCCACCTTAATTGGGGGAGATCCACCCAGATCCCTTATCAATCAGTGACCATCGCCAGTCGTCCCAAATTATCCCAGGCTGCGCTAACCAGCCACCGCCACAGGTCGTGTGCCATGCTCCGTGGTCGGTGGTCCGGTCCTCGACATTAGCAGCGTCGCCCTGCTGTCGCCAATTCGTGATCTTCGATCTGCAACCCAAAGACACAAACCTTGACCTCTGCCAACCCATCAACAGCGTTAGCATGCATCATCTTCCGCGAGAGATCATCGACAAGACCGTCTCCAACTTTGTAGAAACCGTCTTCCAGCCCTATTTCCCCTACTCCAACGCTTGGGGCGTCGACGATTTCTGTTGGGATGTTCTCGTTCGAGGCGGTGGGCCACGTCTCGCCAAAGGCCAGCCTGTGCCTTACCGACTAGAGCTCGATCACGAATCGCTCTTCAACCTGCGCTTGGTCTCGCGCAGCTGGCATGCAGGCGCGACCGCATTGTTGGAAAGGCATCACTGGTGGATGGTCAACTTCGACTCTGACGCGTCCCTCCGAAAAGCTGTGGCGTGCTACGATGCACCCCATTCTACTTCCCGACACGCCGCCAGAAGGCTCAAAGTGCCACCCATCTGGAGCACTACCCTATCCGACAGGCGCTTTCAGTATCAGCAAAGCGCTGGTCAAGAATTGTTAGATGGCCGGGCGCACAGAGATCGCCTTTTCCGCCAATTATTCGGCAATCTTGATGACGTCGAGGCATTCAGCCTTTCGCTCCCCGCTGCTTCATCCTGTCGCAATGCAGCCATCAACATCAACGAGTGTTATGACATCAAGGCACTCAGAGAGACAGCCGCCACCATCCAATACTGCCTCCAGACAAGCGCCTTTGACCATCTGACAGATCTCCGACTGGAAGTCCCCAGCACCTATGACGTAGGACAAATGACCAGCAGCCTAAGCAATGAGGCGCGCAGCCATCTCAAGCATCTTTACATCAAGATCATGGATGCCACGGGATGCGCCGGAAACCACCACTTCCTGCAATGGTCGGATCTTGAGGATCGAGATTACGACGGTGTCACTGATTACTACCCTTCACGTGGCGTCTACGGCTATCCGGTCAGCAATCGGCAATGGGAGTATCCAAACAGAAAACACCAACACACCATCTGGGACCTGGTCTCGTCATGTCCTAACCTGGAGTCTCTGGGTATTGATTGCACCCATTATCTAGATCTCGACCAGCTGCAATGGCAGAAGTCTCCCACATCCAAGGGTTTACGTGTACTTCATTTGAGCCGCGTCTACATCAGAGCGTCAACGTTCATCGCGCTATGCAGCCCCACCGCTGACAATGAGCCAGCTCGACTGCAACGCCTCAACCTCAAAGACGTCAAAATATACGGAGATGGGGGAAACTGGGGCGACATATTTTCCTTCCTACTGCATGAATGCCAGGACCTCGAATTCGCAAAGCTTTGGCTTTTGACCTACTTCACAGACCATGTCCACAACGTCTACCCTGCAGCATCTGAAGATGGCGACTTGTTGAGGTCCTACGCGGAAGAAGACAGAGCACCACTCCGTCAATTGGTGAAGCTACTTGTCCGCAAAGCCGGTGGCTTGCGACACTGCACCGAGCCGATGAGAGAAATGGCAGAGGAGATGGAAGTTAGAGATGATGACAATGATTTCTTTTTCAGGGCATATTAAGCGGCTTTCCATGTTGGGCGTTTCCTTCTTTTAATACACAGCATCGGCAAGTGTCGCGCCATACAGCACTTCTAAGACATGTTTTTACTAAGTAAGCTTTGAATGTCGGGACGAGATGATGAAGATGGAAGACTCATGTTTATCTCTATTTCGATCCGGAAATAATTATCTTATAATATTTCGCCAATACGGCACGCTTAAACTTTTGCGCAATCATTTTCTTTTTGCATTGCAAGAAAACACAGGCTCACACCCACAACTAAGAGCGATAAACTTGGTGTTTTGGGCACGTTGGGCAGCAAGATTATTTGCAACCCTTGTATAGCAAAACAATTTAGCCCATCGTCTGTCTGCCTTCTTCCGTAAGCAATGCGCCTCGCTGTTCAGGCTATTCACAGTAGCTTGTTTCAGCCGCAGGCGCGCATATGGTTCGCCCTGCTTCCCCCCAAAAATCGCAATTGACAAAAAACGCGTCTGCGCATTTCGTGGCCCCGCTAGAAAGAGGCCTCACCCAGAATCATACAAAATGTAAGGCATCCCCCTCGTATGACAAGCCCAAATCTTCTCTCCTACACACTCGCCAAATTCCGCATCAGATATCATATCTTGTCGCAGGCCCCATGGTTCATCCCCAACTTAAATACAGTTGCAAATCTTGTCTCTCGCCCAATTATGTGAGTATATCTTGTCCTGGTACTTGATTGTCACGACAGTACTAATCTGAGACTACTCTCAGACAAATTCCAGAATGTGCTAGTCCTGTCAGAATCTCGTCAATATTTCTTTTCGTATGCAAAAAGGCTGCAGTCACACTTTTAAATCCGGCGCATGGCCTTTGTCCCATGTCTCACGATCCTGATTGAGCATCCAGACCATTCTTCTATTCAGGAGGAGTGTGCATGTGTTTATACTAGATCACTCTAGTCTAGATCACATCATGGACTCATCCGCAATGGCATCTCATACTGCAAATCATCATGCATTGGATCTTCAAACCTCGAATTGTCAGGAGCCGGATTTTCGCAACGTGAACAATCACGAACTGGATTCTCAGACCTTGAACTGTCACGCATCAGACCCTCAGGCCATTAATTCTCACACCGCGAGTTGTCATATATTAGATCCTCAGGCCTCGGATTACGATCCGCAGGATTCTCACACTACGTATTCTCATGCGCTTGGTTCTCATAAACTGGATTCTCAACCCTTGGATGATCATGTACTGGACTTTTGCATTATGGATTCGCGCCCCATGGATTCTCATTCACTGGACCCTGTCTCTATGGACCATTATATTATAAACCCTGGCCGGATCATGGACCCTCGTGCCGTGGGCTCATATACAATGGATTTTCTTCAGGGAACTTGTTATCAACCCACTGGCACTCAGGATGATAGACAGCCGTCTAAACTTAATGATTACTTTCTTGAGATAGTGAGTGTTTGAGTTTTTACCTTATGGGAATCACGAATGCATATTGCACGCTCTATGGCCCCGGCTTAATATCCAAACTTCTGGGATTATGGTCGTATTAAGTGGAGGAGTCAAGAAGCTCTTTCTCAAACCCCTTCGGCCTCTGCTATTGTCCTTTGATCACCACAAAGTCTTTACCCACGGGGATGTTATGTTCAAAACAGCCCTCTTTCTGATGAGTGCTACTCCTTGTGCAATCAACCCAGTCAAAGGAGCATTTTTATTTTGTCTGGGAAGATTCCTCTCTGGCTCCCTGGCTGGTTCCTTTTCATCGGTACCAAGATCCGTTGAAAAAGGATTGAGATGACTACATTTATACTTTTCGCCCCGACTCCCGGCAACAATATCTGGAATAACAACCACCCATCCACCCACGAAGAATTAATGGCACCTGACTTGTTTTACCAATGTTGTCACGACTACCAGCAACCAGCCTAAGCTAGCCGCATCTTCCTAGGCAAAGCTTCTGGATTACCTATTTCTCTTCACCATTTCTTCTCGAGGGGGAAAACAGAATTCTGGTTTTGAAGATTCCATATGCCCGTTTACACAAGATTTCTCGATACAATCATGTTACCCGAAGATATCGGAAACTGACAACCTACTCGGTTTATACAGCCGAAATAAATAAGAGGATAGGATGCAGGAATGGTTTTCTAGAATCATATTGCATTCATCAAATTTGTCTGCATTCGTTGCCTTCCTGGTAACATTTCCAGGAAGTTCACAGTGACTGATCGGGTTCCCCGAGCCACTTTGATGTTACTATGAATTTCAATTCATTTCATAGACCGCCGAAGTTGATCAAGGCGCATGCAAATATCTTCCATCTCTTTTAGTTTCCTTTTCGGTTCATTAGGAAAATTCGATCACCGAATTCTTGCCGGGAGCCCACCGCAAATGATCTTCATGGTATGCCAAACCCGCCTTTCCTTCCAAAAGTCCTTCTTATGCAAAAGATCTGACATAAACTGAAGAACAAGCATGAAACTGATCATCGCTGTGTGGTTAATAAGTATATCATTGGAGTACTTGATTTAATGAGACCAATTCTTGTCGGCCATTGGAGATTACAAGCATTGCAAGAGGAGGGCTTGAGCATATTATGTATTATTGTGCTTTCGTACTAACATGGGTCTTATCACAGCCTTCGGTGACGAGTGTTGGCAGTCAGCACAAACAAAACCCGGAACCTGAAGAAGACAGCGCTAGCGGTAACGAGAACCAGACTTGGTCACCTAAGTTTGTATTCACCTCATCAACCACGTCGACATCTTTATGCTTACTAAATTAGGATCACAATGGATGACTGCACGCAAACTCCTGTCGGAAGTTTTAGTGACAATCCTGCAGGAGATATTGGAAACACAGGGAAGGAAAGTGACAAAAGATTCGCGTGTCCCTATTACAAAAATGATCCCAAGGGATTCAGAGGCCACAGACCGTGCGTTGGGCCCGGTTTTCCAACCATCTCCAGACTCAAGTTAGTCATTTACCGACTCAAAGTTTGCATCATCGTATTAACGATGGTTTTAGGGAGCACTTGTATCGCAAGCATTCTCCACCTAAGCATAGCTGTGGCCGTTGTCATTTCACATTCAAAACTGCATCCGAGCTCCTAGAACATCAAAGGTCTCAGCAAGCTTGCTCAATTAAACCGGAAAGCAAACAGAACGGCCAGATGACGGCCTCTCAGAGATCAAAGTTGCGGTCAAAGAAGCGAAGTGATTCTGTCCTAACAGAGGAAGACAAATGGACTTCGATCTACCGCATTCTGTTTCCGGAGAATGGTCTCACCAGCATTCCATCACCATGTAATCCCGTGTTAAATCTACCCAAAACCCAACATGGCTAATACGAACCATAGACTATCTTAACACCGATGATTCTGACTCCTCCGACGAGAAATCCCTCTCTCAACGTGCCTATGAAGACTTTCTCGAACAGGATCCCCCTATCGACCTAGTCGAGAAATTGAAGCGAGAAATTCGTCAAGCATTATCCTTCTCAAGGGATAAAGTCATGCAAGAAGAAGAAATTTTCCGGATCGCTTGGAGGCTTCCTATTCTGACTCTTCAAAGATACACAACAATGTCTACTTGACTGTGTATGTATTCACACTAAAGAGCAATATATTGGGTTTTCTTTTTTGTTCTCTTGTTGGTAACTTTCATTGGTTTCACGGTTTATCGTCAAACAGTAGAAGGAAGACCCTGGCCTACACCGTCCCAGTCGGAGTTTATAAGCCCAGGGAATTGGTACAGCAGTTTTTATGTATTTAGATTCAAGATGAAATTTTTGTTATGCAGTAAAAGAAGAATTTCTTTTTTTAATTTATCTTTTTCTCATCGTTCACAGGTCGATAAACGAAGTAATCAAACTTCGCCGACTTCACTCCTCCGTTCAAATCCGAACAAGCCATGCCCACAAATGCACCAGTGAAATTGCCATTTGCCCCGCGACCACCACATTCGTCCGAAAGCAATGACGCATCGAAAATGGGCCCAAACTTCTTGGTTTTGGTTTCTCCAGAAAGTGCATAATAGAATTGAAGTTCTGGTCCCCGAATGGCTAGAGCAAGCTTCACCTTTCCTGTGCCAGGCAGCTGAGCCGATTCCACAAAAGGTGTTTTCAAGCTTCCAGCAGGGTAGGATTCCTCGGAACTCATGATGGATAAGATGCGCTGACCATCTGAATCAGCCGTTACATTGAGGTAAAAGAAGTTGAAACGACTGTAATATGCCGTCAGACCAGCAAACTCCCGTGGACTGGTTGGCAGAAAGTCAACTGTGGTCTCAGCATCGTATGAGAAATGCGCCTGGCGACGGGCCACAAGCGCCTGTTCGAACCATGACCCGATAGCCTCGCGGCCAAAGAGGGTAAGCTCCTTTCCGGTTGAAAATATACGGTCAGGCTCTGGCGTTCGCAGCCATTGGAAATCGATGGGGAGTCCTGTCTCGAACGTGTAACGTCTTTCTTCCCAGTAGTTCGCCTCGTTTGGTGTCCCAGGAACTTCAACTTGAAGCGACGGTACCGGCCCATTCTTGACATAAAGCCAGTCTCCATCCCAGTATGCCTCCTGTATGGCGGTCTCTCGTCCGAGCACACTTCGCCGATGCTTTGTTGTGGGGCGACTTGTCAAATGCACCAAGTAGGTTTCACCTTGTGGTGTCTCAACAATATCGCCATGTCCTGCACGCTGCAAAATAGAATCCGGCGCATCTCTTGCGCTCAATATGTGCTTTTGTGGGTGCAACTCATAAGGACCCCAGATGTCACGAGAACGAGCAAGCGTGCATGCATGGTTGTACGAAGTCCCTCCTTCAGCGGTCAACAAGTAATACCACCCATTCCGCTTGTAAATATGCGGTCCCTCTGTGATCCCGAGCTCTGTTCCATCAAAAATCTTCTTTTGTGGCCCGATTAACTTCCCAGCCACAGGGTCAAACTCCTGTAAAACAATACCACAAAAATGAGGCGGATAACGATGGTCCCTGAGTTGGTTCACGAACCACTTTCGACCGTCGTCATCGTGAAATAATGAGGGATCAATTCCAGAGGAGTTTGCAAAAACAGGGTCTGACCATGGCCCTTCGATGGATGGGGCGCTGGTGATATAATTGTATAGGTCCCAAAAAGTGCCCTCTTTCCTCTTGACATCTGTGTATACGAGCCAGAACTTGTCTCCATCATGGGTAAGGCATGGGGCCCAAATTCCTCCGCTGTCGGGATCTCCTCGCATATCAAGCAGGCTCTTTCGGTTTAGTGGGCGGGTAATCAGCTTCCAGTTGGCCAGATCAGTGGAGTGGTGGATCTGAACTCCAGGGAACCATTCAAACGTCGACGTAGCAATGTAGTAATCAGGCCCAACCCTGACAATCGAGGGGTCTGGATTGAACCCAGGCAGTATCGGGTTGCGTACAAGCGGCATTTCTGTGTTCCGTTTCTCAAAATTAGGGTTGAGCAAAGGGGTGACTGGTGTGTGGGTTATTTGAACAGCATGTTCAAGTCACGATAGCGAGGTGTTTGATCCTCATATTGAATATTTATATTAGGCGCGAACCGGCAATTATTAGGCCAAGACGTCATGGTCATTCGTTGGGTTATGCGCCCAGCCAATTACACCAGTGCTCACAGAGCAGGAGAAAGAGGGGAAGTTCCAGGTGCAGCGGATCGCAGATTACTGGTCACTGATGAATAATATTCGCATCTTCATAGACGAATTAACTCCCAGAAGCTACGCCATGATACGCTTCTCTCTGAGATTGGTGGGGTGATTCATGCTGAGTCTGCGTTGATCACCGCCTTTATTGCATTAGCTCGACAGCTGCGCGGAGTATCGCTCATACGATCACTGGTGGGGCTTTCGCGGAATGTCGGCCAAGAGGTATAAAGCGATCGGGTGCTGATGAGACAAACCAGTTATTAATGATACACTTCACTTAAATTCTTCAATCACACTAGAACATCAGATTCAACTGGGCAATTTGATTTCTCCTAGCTTGTTATACTATTGAGTCAGAGGCCCGAACATCTAAAGGCTACGCATGGCAGTTGTTGTGTACAATAGGATATGTTCAAAAGCTCAGCGAGGATGACAGTTGCAATTTTTACTTAATCAGTACAAGCTTTAGATAAGTTGTAAGGAGGACTTTGCGCTCACCACATAAAATTTACATACTACCCGTGATTCAAGACATCAAAGTTCCCACGAATCAACAGAAGCTCTTTCCACGCCTGAATCGCGAGCAATGAGGCTTCAAAAGTGGCATGAGAAGAAACAAACAGGTAAACAATTGTTTAAAAGCTCGTGCTCCCTCTACTATACAACATCAGTTTAGAACCAGAACAGAGATCTTCGCATTCTCTACCCCGCTAGGCTCTTCTATCAATCCCCAGCACTGTGAAAATGTCATATCGTGGCTACTGCCCACCATTTCAACAAGTTGAAAAAGTTCTCTCCGATGCGCTAGCTTTCGTGGAGTCAATTCCTCTCATTCCAGGGTCCAAAACTGTATCCCTTGTCTATTACAAACCAGGGGGGGGAGGATTTGCTTGCTTGACAGAGCCTGTAGACAGCCCACGCTGTCGAGAATACTTGCAAAAGGCCTCTGAGAATTTCCCAGCTACCCTTGATTTCGCTGAAGTTTGCCACCTATCGTCATTCCTTCTCCTAATCAACTGTCTAGCCGGATGCGCAAAACTTTGGTTCGATTGCCCAAACTCAACCCGTTATATCGTCAACTATCGCGATAGGATAATACTAGACCCGGCAGCCCTCGTTCTCGCGTACCACTCACTGGATGACCTGAAATCCATTGATGAGATGAAGTCCTTTCTGCGGGCCGTGCCCCACATTCATCTCGAACTCGATTCATGGTGTTATGATAAAAATGTTTCTAATTTCGCTAAGACTCAAAAATATTGGTATCATTCAGATGATTTCTTGGAAGAATTATTGTTTCCTTTTTCTCAAGATCACCAATAATTGGTAACTTGGTTCGTTGACCAGCCATGTTTCATAACTCGTCATTAGCGTAACCTACATCAAAAATCCAATAGCGTTTTTGATAATTGTTTGTAATTGTTGGCATTTTATTTTTGTATTTATCTTGATTCCTTCCTTGTTCATGGGGACATCACACGGTATGCACAGCTACCCTACATAGTGAAACATCCAATTGTCATGGCTGGCATCATGGTTGCATATGATAGCAGGCGTATAATCTGCATGGCTTCAATGATTTCAGATATGTCATTATATTGACAGAAACTAGTCTGCAAATATTGCAGTGCATTGTTTACGCTAGCAAATTCACAGACGAATTTATGTCACCAAAAGTTGGGAATAAACAACAATTAAACCGGTTCGCTTGTACTTTTTTTAATAAAAATAAATAAACTATTGGTTTGGAGCGAATCGTTTTCGTTTCTCTCATTTTGAATAAAACGAGACTGATCAGAACATTTCCACAAGTTACAGCCATGATAGCAACAGCCACCTTGAGGGCAGAAGTTCTTATTTATCGCTCAACTATTTGACACGACGAAGTTAGAATGCATCTTGAATAGTTTAAATAAATAAAGCTTACAGCACGCCATCTTTCTCCCAAAATTTTCCCCACTTCTCCAAACTTGATGCCTGGATTGGTCTGGGCGGGGGCTGGAGCGGAAAAGCGCAGAACGCCGTGGATATTCGCAATCCCATCGTCAAGATTGATCTCGGCACGGCGCCAGTCGCCATCATAGTCTATATCAGCGCTCAGAATTGTGCCGCTGAGCTGGACAAGCCTTATTTTCTGGCTGCTGAAGTTTGAGCTTCTCCATTTGAATTCTCTCCCTGTGATGCCCAGACCCTCGTTCAGGTCCAACTGAGACGATAAATAATCTCCGTCGCCATTGCTGCAGCTTGCTCTCAGAGTGTGGCCGTCGGAATCTAAGGTGATATTGTTGGAGGAATGACTGAAAGACATTTTTAAAATATATCTGGAGGAGCGAAAAGTGCGGGGAGCAGTGTACCAGCACGGTTTCGTTTCATTTATTAATTTCAAGTCCTGGCGTAGGATCTGAATCAATGCAAACCAAGCTACATTTTCGTCGCTTGCCACTTCCTCTTTTGGCATAGAATGCAAGGATCAATAGTCAGTCGATAGTCTGACGCTATCGAATGTGGCGGGCTGGATCAGGATCGAAAAGGGTCTTGATGGCGCTTAGCTTCAAATCGAACATAGTAGCGCCACCCACCTAAGTCTTTCTTCGTCACTCTACAAAACAGAACGGGATCGTATGATGTGATAGAAAAGAGAAAAACTAATGAATAAAAAATAAGTCGACACCTGGACTATTTATTTATTTTTGTTTCCCAAAGATTATTTCTTTATGACTTGGATAAAAGATGGTTGAAAAGGGTAATTCTCAAAGGTCGCACTGTAGAGCAAAGCCGGATTATTCGGGTGATAGATCTAGATTGGCTCCTGTTACGTGTTGTTTGTGCTCTCAACCAATTCGAATGATTCAACGCGTCTGAGTAAGAAAATCGCGGTTTGCCGTCACATCTCCATCCACCAAGAAGAGATAAAACGTGGACCGCGCATGAATTCATCTGTCTCACTCTCCAGGTCAAACAACAAATCCGCAGTCATCCCGCAATGATTCCTCAAACCCCTACACCAACTCGTATCGAATATTTAGAGGTGTTTCGCCACTGTCCTCCCGGACCCAAGCCAAGTAATTACTACTGGTGTCAAGTGTAAACATGTTTGCGCCAGTCAAGCTAGGTGCACATTGAAGTCTACCATTGCTTAAAAGGCTACAAACCAGGCAAGAGTATCCAGGATTGTTGAAACCAGTTATAATATCACCAGGTGAAGTGTCACCGACCAGCATGAATGCAGGGCCAGATACGAGGCATGAGCTATCTTGCGAAAGTGAAAAGGTCGCCGCGCCCTCCAGGCTCCAGCCGGATCGTATCCCAGTGCCATAGGGACTGTAGTAGCGATAATCACCAATTTCTCCTTCAATAACGAGGCGAAAATTCGGCGTAACAGTTTGAGTCTCTGTGGCCATGGCAGTGGCCTCCTCTGTGAATGTTGCGACCGCAGTGACTCCGGTGAGCAACACAGTGTGCGTCGAATGCTGGGTCACCGTCGTGGGAATAGTCGTAGTGCGTACTTTGGTGGTTTTAGAGACAATACCCGTAGTCACAGTTCGGACAGGCTTGGTTGTACTTGTAACTGTAATCGTTGTGGTTCCACGCACATTGCTGGTCGGTGTGACGACAACCGTCTTAGTTGAGGTGCTACAGTCTGTGTTAGACGAGTATCGAGTCAAAATATTACAGAACTCACATAGTATATGTAGTTGGTTTTTGTGTGGCCAGTACAGGCTGGATTCCAAGTTGTTTGCAGGCAGATGCATACTCCGAATTCTTGCAAGTGGACGCATACCCAGGAATCTTGGAGGGCATGGCCGTGCTGGCTCGGCATTTGCCGTATGCTCTCCCTTTTAATGTCGGATTGCTCATCCCAACCGTCGAAATGGTTGTTGTTGTTTCAGTCTTTGTAGTCGTAGTGGTATCCTGACCAAATTAGAATGGATTGCATATGGACAACGTTGGCACATACGGTATAAGGTCGCAATTCATCTCTAGTTGTCGTGCTAACATCGGTAGTCTCAGTCGTAGAATATTCCGTCACGGTAGAGAACTCGGTCACGGCGGAAGCCTTTTCGATGGTGGTTGTGCGAGCTGATGTAATGACACGGGTTGTGGAGATGGAAATAAGGGACGTTTTTGTCACCGCTTTGCCTATCTTCGTACTCGTCTTGGTGATTGTTTTGGTGCTTACTGTGTTAGATCCTTCTCGTCATCTTTGCCATGGCACCTACCTCGGACAAGGAGAAACGACTGTATAGAGAAATTTCTGTTTTTGTCAGAATATGGGGATAAGTAGCACCTTCAGATGGCAAAACTAACAGAGCAGTCTTTCTTTGCTTCAACTAACCCCCCGGGGCATGAGGAAGAAACCTGAAGGTTATTAGTAGGTGCATGGAGGTTAGAGTGAAATATCTCACAGCCTTCAGGCATTGGCTGGGCTGCAAAGGGGTTGCTTCGCCAATGCCTATCGCAACGGCAAAGATTGCAAGTGCAAGGCCAGGAATCTTCATTTTAGGCGACTTTGGAGGATTGCAGAGATCCGATTACACTGCTGAGAACTGTGTTGCTTTTAAGCTTAGAAAATAAAGATTCGGGGCCAAAAACTCAGGGGATTCAATGGTCTAGCTTTAGGGTGCCAAGCAAACAAATTAACTAGCGCTATGAACCATCCAACTCGTCCAAGTGTCGGAAACCAACTAAATGCCAATAGTTTACTGTAGCTTCTAATATCCAACGGTGGGTGGATTTGTCGCCAAGTCAATGCACGACGCGAACTTGGTCATGACTAAATCCTCACACTACCTAAAAATTCCACTGTTATAGCATAAAAATCGCGTTCGTAGTCATAATTAAGTGGAGTAAGATTGAAATTGCCCGAGACCTTTTTACTGCTTGAATTTACAATAAGTGTGCCTTGCTGATGCGATCCACACCCCAGTGGCTTGCGTGAAGTCAATCACCCATTCCGTTCGCGCAAGCCCATGGTAGCCCCCAAAAGAAAATATTAGAATCCAATATAAATTAAAGATAGGAGTCTGCTTTGAATATTTTTTGGCTTATTTCTTATTGGGAGATAGAGGGGTCCCCATTGCTCAAAAGGAACCCCAATATAGAATGCTGGTATTCGTCTTTTTAAAATGCCAGCGCGAGCTTGACCCAATTACTGAACCAAAATGTGGCTTTAGTACGGCCCTCTGCTGTTTGGGGCTCTCTATATTTGTTGCATTAGTGCCCTGCACCCTCCGATAAACTTCGTACTTGGCCATTTGTGACGCCACAACCCGAGTGCTCTATATATTTGAATCCTCGTAACATACATCGAAATCGCTCCTAGCAACCAATTTTTTTAAGACTTTAAATCTATTCCTTTATGTACAAACCCCACTTCCAACATGTATTTATTTATTCACATGCGCGCGGAACGCACTGTGCACAAATCGATGTGCATCAAGGACTCAAACTGCAATGCTCCGCGTTGGGGTTGGACAAGAAGGTGGGAGTGTAACTTGTCTAGCCTTGAAGACCTTAGCAACGTCGTGTGTGCGGAATCCAGACCACGGATAGGCATCCCGGTGCGACGTTGACATTGGTCCATCTCTGCTTCTCGGTTTCACACGCAAATCTACCCAGCCAAACAAGAGCCAAGCTGGGAAGAGAGAACGGGGAAAGACATGGAAAGCTAAATCGAGCCATCCTACCAAATTCATAAATCGAGTATCCGTAAATACGTACTAGTAACACATAAACCGAGCGGGATGAGGGTGAAAATTTGTGTTGAGTATATATACCGCCCAACTGGCCCTCTAGCGACACGTTTGCACCATCGTCACCACCATGGTTGGATGAGTTCCATCGACACCTCAAGGTAAATACAGATATAATTTCACCTCTCCCCACCATCGAGGCACTTGATGATTAAGAATGTTTAGGTCCTCATTTGTGCCAACCCCATTGCCCGTACAGGCGAGATACGTCCACCCCGATCGATATGGACTCGAATCGGCACTTCCCCCCGTTTCGAACCGTCAGCCAGGTCCGAGCAGCTACCCTCGAGTTTTTGTATACTCTCCCCTTGCTCTCATCTGAGTATTGCGTCGGAAGAGTCTACTTCGACCCGGACGGGAAGCTCGAGTGCGACCTCATGCTCCGAAGCGACCCCATAGCCATCCTCTTGCATACTGTCCTGACCTTGCAGCACTCCGCCACGCTTTCAGACGAGAGCCTGTGGCAGTTTGGAGCCTTCATCGCCATGGCAGGCTGTTTGAACGGGTGCGCATCCCTGTGGCTCAAGGACCCGAACCTGGCCTACGCCGACGGGCGACCTGTTCCGCCCGAGGAACGACGCATCATCTGTCCCCGCACCCTCATCACCGCCGACACCCGCCCGACAGAAAACTTGATCTCGGTTGAACACATGATCGCGTTTTTTCTGGGCGTTCCCGACATTCAGCTAGAGCCTGGTCCCTGGACATCCATCCAGGCCGTCATTGTCAGCGAGGAAGCAATGTACCACATTTACAATAACCAGAACAACGGGAGATCTGAGGAGTAATCTCACATCAAGTGCACACTCTGAGCCTGACATGGCTCCAAACAGAACCAAAAAAAAAAAAAAAAAAAAAAAAATAGGGATGATAGTACCATAAACATGAATAGCAAATTTTTGGATTACTGGCACCCGTTTTGCAAACCCTACTTGCCATGCTTGACACCCAAAGTGAACCATCTCATATTAGAACAACAGCCCACGCCGAATGAGTACCCAACATGTCGACTTGATCGGCTCGCCGGCGCGCCCAACAGTGTTAGCTAAATGCCATCATGCATGTGTCAAGCCACTGCAGCAATTATAGCAACCAACCTCCCAGCCATTGGCACGCTGGACTGGACAATGCTACAATAAGACGGAATAAACGACGTAGAGAACCAAGTGATTCATGTCACATGCAGGCTACACAACTAGCCTTCTAATCCATCTTTAAAAATCGCACCAGATCCAACATTGCGCGCTCCTCAAATCCCCGCCAGACACAGTCCCTATGGTCCCTGAACGCCCGACCAAGTGGCACGAAACCCGTCAGTTGGGGAGAGTAGACTAAGGTACGCTATTTATAGACACTGGGGCCTTGAATCCACCAGTCGCTTCAATGATGGAAAACGAAAAAAAGACGAGGCCCTACCGTAGTCTCAGTAAAAAAAAAACCACCAGGCCAGTCCCGTGGCGCCCTAGCCCAACGCCTCGTCCCAATGGCTTGCTCAGCCCCGGAGCCCGGGTAGTAAATCCTCAAATCCAGACTCTGGACCTGAGACCAAAGCTCGTATAGCTCCGGCAGTCTTGAGCAGGGGCTGGAAACCTCTCCAATCACGGCAGCCCCAGTTAGTTCAAAATTCAAGCCTCATTATATGCTTGTCTTCACCGTCTGGTCAGCTGGCAATGAGGCGCGTGTGGTGCTTTGTGTTTGCCTGGCTAGACATTCACCAGTTCTAATTCTGGAAATTGAGCTGTCAATCGAGGGACATCGTTGAAGCTCATGCGTATAAATAATCTATGTGACCTCCCTCAATCTCAGTCTTTTGGTATTCTCATCATCAACCCTCCAGCTTCTACTTTATAAACACTGAGCACCTCCACCCACCCAACCAACCCACTTTCAAACCACCAAGCATTCACAATGCAAATCAAAAGCATCCTCCTCGCACCCCTCCTCGCCGCTGGCCTGGTTTCAGCAGCCCCCTCCAAGCCCGTAACATTTGAGGTGGTCGCGATAGCACCCGGCAGCGGCTTCCACCTCCTCCCCCTCCAAGCTAGCGGAGGTGGCTTCGGCTTCGGCCTCAAGGACGAGAAGGCCGTCTGCTCTGCCAAATCGGACAACACCGCCACCCTCAAGCTCATCAACGGCGAGCTCCAGCTCTACAAGGCGTCCGGAACCCCCCAGAGAGCATGGACCGACCGCTCCGGCATGGGCGGGGGCGTCTTCGTCTACGTCGACGGCGACGGCATCGCCAGGAATGGCCAGCGCACAACATGGAAAATCGACTCCAGCGGCAACCTCGTCTTTGAAGGCAGTGGCCTCATTGCCTGCACAGGCACCAAGGGCGGATGGTACGTCATGGTGGCCGACCATGGACGCCCAGGCGACAAGTGCACGCCCTTCGTTGCGCGCACCATCAAGACCGACAAGCCCAACAGCTGCACCTATTCTGGCGGTACTTCCGTTCTTGGCAAACGCAGTGCTTGATTTTTTTTTCTAGTTTCATCGAAGAGGCCAACAACATTACGATCATGAAAGCGATTACACACAGATGAAGTTTAGCTGCATTAATTAGTCAACTTGGGTATAATTCCCGTGGCTGGATTTAGAATTAGTTTAACTGCCCAGAAATATTCACACCACATGTATATAGTCAATAACTACCTTTTATTCAGTTTTCGTCCCTTTTGCCCTCTAAATACAACCTCTAAGCGTGTTTTTCTTAAGCTTGGAGCGAGATAAAACAAGGTGCATGCATCCCTTCTCAAGCAGACATAGTGCGGGATACGGAGTCACCAAATAGAAAACGGTCACTGAAAATACCAATAAACGAACGGAAAGTCAAGCTCTTAACAAATAACCCAAGGAAAAATAGTCTTTTTGTCTTCCGTCAAAGGAGTCCTTATCAAAGGTACAAACGATGATGCAATCACTACCCCAGTTCCTTTCCATTTCCAGTCCTGTCTTATTCCATGACCATCTGCGTTTGCCCACA
Organism: Calonectria hongkongensis; assembly: GCA_017140755.1. Classification (NCBI taxonomy): domain Eukaryota; kingdom Fungi; phylum Ascomycota; class Sordariomycetes; order Hypocreales; family Nectriaceae; genus Calonectria; species Calonectria hongkongensis. The sequence goes on along the minus strand of JAACJA010000027.1, from coordinate 110,178 downwards.
TCGCAAATACGAATACATACTTTAATACATCCCAACAAAACTATCATCACGCTTATCTCATCCACGTCTACACAGACGCCGAAATTAGTGCGCACCTCCTCGAGCCCTCTTGGCTCCCCCTCCAACTTCTGAGTCTCCTCTCTGACGTTTAGTGCCAGGCTGGAAATCACCCGCTCCGGGGTTGAGTCCACCACGGCCACCCCGAGCGCCGCCTCGTCCTCCGCGGCCAGCATGCGTAGGTCCGCCTTCTTGGTTACCACTAGCGGCTCTCTGGCTTGGTGGTACGTATGCGCCACCGCGGCCACGGCCTCCTCCTCGTGGCATGGGGATGCCTGACCGCACCGGTGGCTGTCCTTGTTGCTGCCCTTGCTGCTGGGCTTGCTGTGGTTGCGCTGCGGCCGCCGGCGCGGCTGCTGCAGGTGCGGTGTTGTTTGCAGCTCCTTCAGTCTTAACTGCGAATGGGTTTGGTGCTTCCGAACTGGCTGCGTTCGTAGACACGGCAAAAGGATTGTTGCCCTTTGCTGCGGGGATTCCAGTGGAGGCTCCCTGAGCTGTCTGGGCGGGTGTTGGTTTTGTCGCATTGGCGGGTGCTGGTGCCGGCGCCGGTGTCGAGGGGACCTGAGCACCCTTGGCAGCAGGAGCAGGAGCAGCAGGTGATGGTGATGGAGGCACTCCACCTGCTGGGAGCTGTTTGGCGGGTGTGGCCTTGGGCGCCGCTGCAGCTGGTGTAGCAGGGGGAGGCTGGGCGGTCTTAGCAACCTCCCAAACCTCTACAACCGGCTTCTGCGGTGTCTCATTCGCTGCCTTCTCCACAACACCGATCTTAGCTTGAGCGCTTCGAAGCTTGTTTTCTGCCATGTTAATGCGCAGCGTCGACTTCTTGGACTCCATAAGTTGTGCCTGCTCCCTTGCTGAAGCAATCTTCGACTCGTACTCCGTCTTCAAGTTCGACTCAAGCTCAGTCTTAGCCTTGGCAGTCTCAACTTCAAGCTTCTTCTTGATGTTGGCAGCAACAATGTTCTTGACAGTAGCGTTCGTCGACAAGAACTGTCGGATACCAGCATCATCCAACTGAGTGAGATCGGGAGCACCGACCGAGGCAGGAGTTGCGGGAACAGGTGCATCAGTCTTGATGGGGGTTGAAGGTGGCTGTTGAGCTGCAGGAGCTGGGGCGTCGGGAGCCGGCTTAGCAGTTGCGTTCTCTGCAAGCCAGATCTGTTTCTCTTGTTCGAATTTGAGCTTGAGGTCCTCGTCCTTCCGCTTGTATTCGTCCTCCATCTTCGAACGCGTTTCCTTGAGCTTGTTGTTCAAGGCGTCTCGCATTCGATCCGAGCGCTCCTTCACTGTCTGCTGGATCTTGGATTCAAGTTCAGCAGCTTTGTTCTCAGCTTCAGTAGCCCGAGTTTCAGCAGCGGCAATCTTCTCCTCCAAGCTCTTCTTCTCCTCGTCTGAAATGCCGCCAGCAGGCTGGTCTCCATTCTGGGCTGGCTCAGCAGGAGCAGAGTTCTCATCTGTAGACTCAGCAGGAGCCTGGGCGGCTTCTTGCAGCTTCTTGGTTGCTTCATCCCGTTCGGAGATGGCAGTCTGAAGCTCACCTTGAAGGGCTTCAAGTTGCTGTTCAGCACCGAGTTTCTGGGCATTGACAGCCTCAAGTTCCTTCTGGAGGTTTCCGAGTTGCTGCTCCAACTGTGAAACAATCTCTGCGGAAGCAGATGCCTCCGCTGGTTGGGCGGCGACGGGAGCTACTTGAGCAGGTTGGACAGTCTGAGCAGCTTGTGCTTGTCGTCGGAGTTCCTCAACCTCCTTTCGGAAGTTTTCGATTTGTTGCTCAAGCACCGACTTCTGCTGGCCCGACTCCTCAGCCTGCTTCTTAACGCCATCAAGTTCACTTGTCACCTGGTTCAAGGATTCCTGGAGCTGGTTGCTTCGTTGAATAGCCTCATTCTTCTCGCCTGTCAACTTCCTCGATCGGTCCTTGAATTGCTCAACCAACTTGCCACGGGTTGTGGTCCAGTTGTTGCGCTCAGCCTCCAATGTTGACTCAAGTTCAGCAACCTTCTCGTTAAGGGGCTGTTCGCCTTGCTTGAGAGCATCACGCTCCGCTTCAAGGCTGCTGATGGTCTCCTTGAGTTGCTCCATCTCGGCAGGGTCAACACGGCCATACTTTGTGAGAATGCCCTCAGTTCGCTTCTGCCAGCGGTCGCGATCCTCCTGGATCTGTTTAATCTCATCCTCCAAGAAACCCTTCTGGGTCTTGAGAGTGTCGATTTCTGCCTCCAGGGGCTGTACCCTGGCCTCCATCTCTTCAATCTTGTGGTTCTTCTCGGTGATCTGATCCTTCAGCTGTTGGTTCTCATTTCGGAGAGTCATGCTGCTCTCCCGGTAGAGGTTAAGCTCGTTGAGCTTCTCCATCAGATCCTGATGTGTCATCGAGGTTCGGCCGCTCTGAGCAGCTTGGGTTCGTTCCTGATCAAGCTTAAGGCGAGTCTCGTCGAGTTGTGACTGAGTGTACTCGAGTTGCTGCTGAAGTCGCTTGGCCTCCTGGGTCTTGAGGTCATACTGCACCTCAAGAATTTCCTTCTCACGGCGCAGATAGCTGTTGAGTTCACGTAGACCCTCAGTGGCGTCGCCAAGAGGAACAGGAGACATCCCCTCGTCGCCATCGTCATTGTCATTTCGCGTCTGCTGTAGCGAGGCGACCTGAGATGTGAGGGCCTCCAGTTGTTGATGAAGAAGTTTGTTCTGGGCATTAACATCTTCGCGTCGGGTCTTGAGCTCAGACATTTCTTGCTCCAGGTGTTGTCTGCGATCCTCCCAGGAAGTCTCGCTCTGGGCAAGAGTCACCTTGGCAGACTCAGCCTCAGTCCTCAGAGACGTTGCTTCGCTCTTCAGCTCGTTGTATTCGACACGGAGTTGCTGGACAAGCTTGGCGGCTTCGGCATGTTTGACGAGCTCCTGCTCATAATCTTGCTGGGCTTTGGTAGCGATATCAGCCTGGGCCCGGAGGTCCTGTTGGTGATATCGTGTAGCCTCTAGGTGACGAGCACTCTCCTCCTTGAGTCGGGTTACTTCTTCCTCCAGAATTCCCTTCTCGTCCTCGTATCGTCGAGCAATCTCGCCTTGCGAATCTCGCAGGCTTGATAGCTCGGTGTTAGATCGGGAAAGCTCAGAAGACACGTCCTCAACCCGTTGTCCAAGCTCCTTAATCTTCGCATCCTTCTCTTCGATGAGGGCTTCGATCTCCTGGCGATACTGTTCCTGAGAGGCGCGGAGGTCCTCAAGGGCTTCCTCGTTGGCCTGGCTCAGCTCCTTGAACTGATCAGCCTGAGCCTTAGCATTCTCAAGGTGGGTGTTGGCCATATCGAGATCGCGCTTGAGATCAGATATCTCAATATTGAGTTCTTGGATTTCAGCCTCGAGCTGCTGCTGCTGTTCATTAGCCTCGACATTGGTGCCGGGTCGGGGAGTTGGTCGAGGTTGGAGACGACCGGCTCGCTCCTCAGCATTTCTCAACTCGACGGACAGCTCGTCAACTCGGGCTTGCAGGTGGTCTCTGCTTGTCTTGGTGCTGACGTGCTCCTCGCGAATCTGGCTAAGGCTTGTCATAAGATCATCGATGCGCTTCTGAGCTTCCTTGGCTTCGTATTCCTTCCTGAGTTGCAGCTTCTTAGTCTCTTCGGCCTCATATGACAGCTTGCGTTGTGTGTCGCTTAGTTCCTGCTCCAAGCTCTCAATTCGGGACTGCGCCTTGCGACGAGCCTCAGATTCGGTCAGGTTGCGTTCGTTTTCGAGCGACTGCTGGGTGGCAAGGAGGTTGTTGAGTCGGTTCTTCTCCTCAATCAGACTCTCATTGTCCTTGCTAAGCCTGTCTTGGATATCCTTCCACAGCTTCTTCTCGGCCTTGAGGTTAGCGGCTTCGTTTCGCATGCTATCAAGCAGGCCCTTAGCCTCGATAAGCTCCTCGGCCACCTGCTGGGTTCGAATGTCCTGCTTAGCTGCGGTCTCGGAAAGGGTTTGGTTTCGCTTTTGAAGCTCGCGGTTCTCGCTTTGGAGAGCGACGTAATTGCTGTTCAGCATCTCGCGTCGTTCATCTCCAATTCGAACATCGCCGTGTAGCTTCACATTCTCAGTCTGTAGAGAGTTCTTTTCAGATGTAAGAGAATCGATCTGAGTGCGCAAGTCCTTGCGCACACCATCCTGCGCATCTCGGAAGCTATCGTACTCGGATTGGAGTTTGCGCAAAGCTTCGTTCAGGGTCTCGGCCTGCTCTGCAGCCTCGATGCTAACCAGGGGCAGACGGCTGCTGCCATCCAGAGAGTGGCGCATCATGGATGCCTCGTCTCCATTGACACCGCGTTGCTGGAGAAGTCGTCGGAACATGTCCCTCTCCATCTTGTAGCTCTCCATGGTGTTCTTGATAGACTTGGCCTCTTCAGTCATGTGAGAAAGTTCCTGCTGCAGCTTCTCGACCATGTCGTGATCCTCCTTGGCCTGGTGCTTTGCGGCCAGAGCCTCTTCGCTTTCCAGCTGCTCAGCAAGCTCTCGGGTGATGCGCATAAGCTCCTCGTTCTTGGCCTGCAGGGACTTGACGTCCTTGAAGACAACCAGTTTCTGGGTGATGAACTGGTGTGTGTCAGACATGTCAGAAAGAGCCTCCTCAGAAATCTCTCCCTTCTCCAGCTGCTTGAGACGGTAAGACTCTTCATCGGTGAGCTGGTCCATGCCCTTCTCAATAGCATAAATGTTGAAAACAAGCATCTGGATCTGGGTTCCCAGATCGCGGAGCTGAGTTCGCAGAATCTTAGCCTCAGATTGCGCGGTGGCAAGCGCACCCTCGGCCTTTCGAGCCGCTCGGCGGGCAGCATCGCGCTCCTCAAAGCTCTGCTGAGACAGCTCGGACATGCGCGCAATCTCGGTGCGGAGAGTCTCAGATTCGACTTGAAGCTCCTGGATCTCAGGCGCCTTTGCCTCGAGAGCCGTCATCATATTATCCAGCTCCTCAGAAAGTTGCTGGTTCCTTCGGCGCTCGCTAGCCAATTGGGCCTTAACCTGGTAAAGTTGATCGATGGCCTGCGTGGCAGTGATGGCAGACTTGCTACGGACTGAGCCGGGAGTTGCAAAAGGAGAGGCAGCTCGGCCGATCAGCGATCCATTTGCTCGAGGAGTCTGGGGGGTCGTCGACTCGACAGGTGCTGGACCGTTCTCAAGTCGCACTTGAAGCTCGTCAATCTCCGCCTCAAGCTGGCGGATTCGCTCCTCCATCTCAGTTCCGGCTTGTCGTTCCTGCTCAAGCTCTACTCGGATGCGTCGAATCTCGTTTTCGTAGTTGTCCTTCAGGCGCTCCTTCTCGGCCTCAAGTTCACGAACGCGTTCCTGATGCTTCTTGCTGAGCTGGTCGGACATGTCTACCAATCGCCGCTGATCCTCAAGTTCCTGTTTGTAGCTTTCGACGGTCGAGGCAAAGGCACCCTCCTGCTTCTGGAGCTTGACAAGTGCATCGTCCGCCTTAGACTGCATGGTTTCGAGTCGTTCGCGCAGCTGCTGCTCAGTTCGCTTGAGGGAATCGACCTGTGATTGAATGTCTTCGTTCTGTCGTTGAAGTTCAGCAATACGGGCGCCCTTTTCCTTACGATACTTGAGGCCCTCCTCGCTCTTGGTCTTGAGCTCATTCTCAAGCCATTCGCTGTTTTTACGGGCCAGGTCAAGCTGCTGCTGCAGGGACTCTTCTCGGTATTTGGCGCTGTTCAACTGCCCCTTGGCATTCTGCTCAGACTGCTGGAGGGCAGTAACCTCGCGGGCAAGCTCAACATTTCGCTGGTGCTGCTTGGTGAGCTCCTCCGACACGGTCTGGTCACGCTTGTTGTGGGACTCGATGATGCTAAGGTTTGTTCGGTTTGAGGACTGAAGGGTCTCAATCTTGTCGTTGAGAGCCTTGATGTCCGCGTCGTGGTCAGAGTTCTTCGCCTTCAGGGTCTGCAATTCGTTTTCGAGAGACTGGCGCTTGGTTTCTGGTTAAGTGGGAGCGGTTAGCAGGTGAAACATTTTCGGGGGCAGCGACACCCCGCCGGCACAACCTACCTTCATCCTTCAATTGCTGTCGGGCCTCCTCAACATCCTTGAGGGCCTTGTCGGCAGTGGCCTTGAAAGTCTGCGATCGTGTCTCGGAGCTGCGAACGGCGTTTTCCAACTCGATGTCGGTCTGGAGCTTCTCGGCGTACAGGGTGTCAAACTCGTGCGCCTTCGCGGCCACAGCCTGCAAGAGGGCGGTGACAAGATCGACGGTCGGCTCGGTCGTCAGGGTCGCCAGGACGGGCTGATCGAGGCCAAGATGGCCTGCGATGTAGCCGATGTCCACATCTGCAGCCGCCATGGTCATGGATCCTTCAAGTCGAAATCGCGGCTCTCGTCATTCCCGCAGCTGCGTCGTCACAAAGCTAAAGGTACAAAGGGAAGAACAAAAAAATTAAAAACGTCGTGTTTTTTTCACTAACGCAACCTCGTCGACTTGTCGTTTGGGCGTGCGCAGCGTCGATAGCGGGCGAGGCTGGCAAAAGTTGCGTGTTGGGTGAACAAAGCACAAAGGAGTGAGGCAGAGAAATTGGAGCTTTCGCGCCTGAACAACGAGTCCACTGTTTTTGGAAGCAACAAACGGTAAGGCCCAGCTGCGAAGGAGCAACGGTGCACGGGCCACGAGAGACCGCTTCGCGCCTTCTCGGTCTCCACATGTGTGCGCTGGTCAGTAGTGACGCGATGGTGCCTGGCGCTTGTCGCAACAATGTTATTCCGGCCGCTTCTTGCATGGGTTCGGTTCACAGAGTGGCAGGCCCACCCTATAGCAAGCGCAACATGTGAAATGAGCGTGCCACTCAATTCAACCTCAACAGAGGTTTGTTTTTGTTTTTGTTTTTTTTTCTTTTTTTGACAGGAAAAAATTATTCATGAAGTGCATCCTGCTGTACGTGTTTCCCCAACTAATAGATAGCAACTATCCTCTTATTTTGGCAGTCATCCCGTTGAGGCAGTTCGAAAGACAACAAACAGGACAAGTTAATTAGCTAGCTATATGAAACACCCCAATTAAAACGGACCTCTTGAGATGTGTGAGACACTCGTGTCAGCGAAATTTTCAACATGATACATTTCGACAATATTTGATGGACTAGCGACACACTCGATTTCTATTGCCACATAGACTTACACCCTTCAACTGTCATCCAAACAAAATGCCAAAAAGCCCTAAGCCTTAGAACGTTTTATGCCCTCCGGAATCACACCGTGGGAACCCTGACCACACACAGACATAAGACAACAAGCACCACTAGCGAAAGAGTTACAATCATTGAAGCTTTATCCAACATATATATATGTGTGTATATATTTAAAAAAAAAAAAAGTGTAACGTATTATTCATTCAAAACATTCGCTGGTCTGAAACCCCAATAACGCCGGCTGAGAATACACCAAACCTCATACAAACGCCCATGCAGTTTCGTAAAGCTCTTTGTAATACACATTGATACAGGGCCAACTCCACCCAAGTCTATTTCCACTTTCCCACGTTTGAATCGAGTTCATACGCTTCCACCGGTCCAGACTGCCACCCATTTTGCCCATGTGGCTTTTGCGCCGGCGCAGGATGCGCGGGAAACTCGTACACGGGCTGCCCGTGAGGCGTTTGCGGCGAATGCCCATTTCCCCATCCTCCGGGGCTGGGCATCTCATGGGCCGTTATAGGGGAAGGCACATAGCCAGGCTGGCCGTATGGTATCGGTGGCGCGTAGTATCCCTTGGCCGGTGGGGTTTGAGAGCTATAAGCACCCATCTGGGCATGATTTGGAGGGAGCTCCGTGACGTTTGGCATCCCGCCAGTTGGCTTCATATCTCCACCGAGTTCCGGTCTATAGTTATTCGGGAGTTCGGATGCTGAGGGTGATTCGAAGGGGTTCTGGGGCTTGGCCTCGCCCATGTGGGTGTTTCCCATCAGCTCTGGCTTTCCGTTGTACTGGTACTGATCGCCTCCGGATTGACCTCCTCCAAGCTGTTCTCCGTTCGCATGACGACGCTTTCTTCGCCAGAACAAAAAGAAGGCTACTCCGAGGCCGATGACAGCAACGACACCAGCAACACCCGCCGCGATTGGTATAATGCCGACCCCTTGCTTCTTTTCGTCAGAAGATCCCGTGGACGAGCTGCTTCCAGTTTCCGCTGCACCGCTTTTCCCCGCCTTTGCTGCACCTGTCGACGCGCTGCCTGCGTCGGCGTACGAGTATGTTGCGGCAATCGACTCAGAAACCGTGGCGGTCACCTTGCCACTTGCTGCGCTGCAGTAATAATCCCAAACGGCGACGGCGGATGACAAGTCGGCGATGGCAGTACTGTCGCACTCATACTTGACGTTGGTTGTCAGAGAGGTAGAAACATCGGCTGACATGCCTGATTTTATGCAAACGCAGGATGCCAGTTGTTCAGGACCGCTGCCACATTGCCAGGTTGTTTGCTGAAAATGGATTAGAATGAGATGAAGTAACGGAGTAAATAGATACTTACGCTTTGAACAGCTTCTGATACCGCGCTCTGGGCACATTTCGGAAGAGACTTGAACTGAGGCAATGCAGTGATGTAGTATGTCACTAAGAAAAAGTTAGGGTTATATTCAAGAGACAACCAGGCAAACTAACTCTTTCCAGGAGCAGCAGAAGGTGCTGCAAAGTGCGTGGTTCCCTTGTTCATGTCGCAATATTCAGAATAAAACTGTACCGCTGCGGTGGCATCCTCATTGTTGGAGCATGATAACTTTGCCGACTTGGAAAGGTTGTCAGTGATGGCCTTTACTACGCCGCTCTTACTGCAGACGCAAGGCGCAAACAGCTGGGCTGCCTCGGGGCATCGATCCGAACCAGATCCCATCACTACCTGGGACACCGCATACTGTGCGCAACTAGGCAGATAAGCCATCTGGGGAAGATCCGTGATGTAGGCGTTGACGATGTTGGTCGTGGGCGAAGAAAATGTGAGGGTCATCTTGTCCTGGTTGCAGTATTGACCCATGAACATCGATGCGCTTGCGAGGTCGTCGGTAGCACTCGAGCCGCAGCTCCAAGACAGGATATCGGTGGAAATGGAAGAGTAAAGCTTGTTGTAGTCGGCCGTGTTTGAGCACACACATGATTGCAGGTTCTTTGGGGAATCACCGCATGCTGTGTGCGAGTACGTGAGGGCAAAGACATCTGCGGATATAGCTGTAGCAGCACAGGGTGCCTACGGCGGTTAGCATTCATCACCAAGCGGCCGTGTAAGTCAGACAGTCGCATACCAAGAGGGTGTACATGCTGAGGTCCGTCACGTCCATGACATCCTTGGCCGCGACGGAGAGGACGGCCAGGCCAATTGGCAAGGCCAGCCTCTGGAGGCCGTGTAAGTGACGCATGGTGGGGACTGGATCGAGATGTTCAAGTATAGCAACGGCCCAACAACTGAAACCTCGGCCAAGCAGTCGCAGTCACAGTCACAGTCACAATACGAACACGCGGAAGAAGAATTCTAAAGGAAGAAAGAATGGCAAGCCACGATGTCTTCGTGCAAAATGCCTTCACGGGGTGGCAGTGGGGGAGCTGGAGCGCGACCAGGCAGGGCTGGATGCAGCTGGCGGCGAGCACCCCTGGAGCTAGTCCTCTTGTCACCAAAGCTGAAAATTTGGCTGCATGTCGTTCCACTGCAGACACGGCTTGCTCCATGCCTGGCGTCGTGAGCTGCTTTAACATCGCGGGGGGCATAATGCAGGAACAATCCTGAAGAAAATGAACCACTCCATCGGCAGCCCGTCGTCAGTATGAACCGGTTTCTTGCATCATTGTCGACGATGCGGCGTAGGACCCGGAACTGCGAGCAGGAGCTCAATCGTCACTTGACGATAATCCGTGGTGTTCTTCCTAGCGCAAGGAGCAGCGACAATTTCCACCAAGCAGTCTGGGTCGGTGGTTAGTTCATCCGACCATCCCAAATCTGACTCGCTGGGGCCATCCATCTTATCAAGTCGCACTGGCGGCCTTGACCAAAAAAACGGAAGAGGCGATGGGCCATATGAGTCCCCTCGCCCGGCGGCTCCCGTTAAGCATGCATACGCGCGCATTATGGTTATCACCAACATACACGCGTATCCGGTACGTAGGGCTGGCCGAACCAAGACTTTTTCGCTTGTTCCTGCTTCATGAGGCACCCCAGCCCGAGACAGGCTGCGGGCGTCTCGAGATGCCCTCGCCGCGGGTTTCTCCCACAGGGCATTCCCGAACAAGACAAACGCAGCGCCACCTGGAGAAATCCGCCTGGAGGAGGCGCGCGCCCATTGGCTGGCCGGGGTGAAATGAGAGCGCGACCTGCAGCGAGGGGCTGAACGGCACCTGTGATGAAACAGCTGGCGCCTGCAGCTTGACTCGGAAACATGGAATTCTGCCCCGGCATGAGAAACCGGAAATCCAGGAAAAGGAACAAGTGTGAATCCGGCACATGGCCCAGCGACATGAGGTGTGCTTGCATTGTTCCGTCTCAGTCGCACGCGCGAATGCGTGTGACGGCTTACTCACCTGGGCCTGCAAACACGTGGTAGCGCTCGTGGGGCGCTTGAATGCCGACCTCAATACCGGGGACTGGCATCTGAGCATCTCCACTTGCTGAAAATCGTTAACCTAGCGAGTCTATTTTGCTGTCGGTGAGTGTTTTCCGTGCCTCATGATGCACACACTCTCCGCCTTTTTCAACACTTGTTTGGTCACACCTCGATGAGAAGTTGGGGGCGCACGCGCGATTTTTTTTTTCTTTTCGTTATGATGCAAAGATGTTTTGATTCGTGGCAGTGTATTTCTGTCTTGTTGGAAAAAAAAGTAAACCTGCCTAGTCTTGTCGTCACCGTTATTACAATGTTGCTACATTTAATTTAAACGCCATGCTAAAAAATCAAGCCCTTTTTTGGTGACATATGTGGTCAACCTCTTGTATTGTCCCGTCCGGCACCTCCCCCCCAAAAATAACACCATGGCTCCATGCTTTCCGTAAAACAATATGTAAAACAAATCCCAAATGTACACCCAAACCAAAAAAAGGTAATTTAATCGCGGCCCTCCAGATTCTCAAGAGAAGGTTGGGGTGAGGTGGGGGCCTGTACATGCGGCGGCAAAGCGATGGAACTCATTCGTCTGCGGACCGCGCTGGCGTAGGCGTTGCGGGTGTTTGTGAACTTGGGGAACTGGTATCGTGATTTGGTTGGGGGAGTGGATGGGGTGAATGGGGATCCGAATGGGGATGAGATCCTGTCGGGGACCTCAGGGATTGGTGTCTGAGATAGCTGAGAGGCCTGAGGGGGATCCGTGACCCTGCGCAGGGGAACTTTGGAGCTTAGACCCTTGCGGATCGAGTGAGCAACCTCGGCGACGGATGAGCGGCGAGGCACAGCGGCTACTGGCTCTTCCTGCTCGGTGCGGTCGATGGATCGGATTGAGAAAATGGACCGGGTGGATGAGATGGAGCTGCCTCGTGAGCGCACTGGGGTTGAGCAGTCGGAAAAGTTGGTCTCTTGGCTGGTGGCGGAAACTTGCGAGGCTCTGCGTGTGGGCTCGGTGTCCTTGAGCATCTTCCATAGGCCGTGGCCAAGATCGTCCCAGATGACGACGGCTTTGAAGAGGCGGCGGCATGCCTGCGTGCCTTCAGTCTCGTTCAGGTCGGCAAAGGACCACAGCTCCCCGAGGGAAGGGAGCGTGTCTCGCACAATGGTGATTTGCTCCATCTGGTCTCTCCAGATGGAGTTTTCAAGGAAGTCCTCGAGGAAATCATATGTCTCATCCTTGGTTGCCTCCTCTGCCTCAAAGGCCTCACGCTCGAGAATAGCCGACTGGGCGCGCTCCTCTTCCTCGCGCCGTTGCTGTCTTCGCTTCTTGCCGTCAAAGAGGGAGCCTTTGGCTGGCGCAGAGCCCTTGGCTGCTGTATTGGGCATATTTGGTGATAATATAAATTTTTTTTTCTCTTCAGCCTGGTATATCTGGGGTGGTTTGTGAGGCTGGTGTGTGTGGTATGATGGTGGTGGTGGTAGTGGTAGTGGTGGATGATCGAGTGGGCGTCAAGTGAGCAGTATAGATGTGAGCATTGGTCGACAGTCCTGTTGCTCCTGTTGTCATTTGTCGATGATGAATCGCTTGCTGGGGTCGGATGCTCTTGGTGGGAAACAATAGTGACAAGAAACCCGGCGGTATGGGACGCCTGGGATTAATATGTTTTTTTCGACAACAAGATGGAGGTGTCCTATGTCGGACATTCAATTGGGCGTCAAACTCAACGGCCAACCATTGACAAGGTTTGCCAAGGCGCCGCCACTTGGCTCCGGGGCGCTTGTGGTGGCCCATAGCTGCAAGGTTTGGGGGGCTTGACTTACTCGCATGTGCCCAGCGGGTCGGGACCCTTGTGAGAGGGCTCGCCGACTGTTTCCGACTGCCTGAATGGGACATGTGGGAGTGTGTTGGGTGCATGGTGGGCGGTGAGTGGACAGTCTGTGGGAGACAGGCACGCAGACAAGCGAAGTAAAGGGTTTCTCCGACGCGTCGTGGTTGACCCAGACCATCGCCACATAGCTGAGCTGAGGATTGCGATATGGAGCTTTACACGCTGAACCTCAACTCAGCTGGCCGGGGGGAAACTTTGGCAGGAGGGGCACTGGGTACTGGGGGAGGGGGAGGCGAGGGTATCGCGGCACTGTCACACTCGATCCAACAGCGGTGTTGGCAGCTACATCGATAGCCTCATCTACACCGACATGTCTCACTCACCGTCTCTCTGCCGGCAGCCAGCAGGGGGTCATTGGGGGCCTTGGGGGCCTACTACGCAGATTCTCATCGGCTATTCGCACCAGTGCTCGAGCCGGACGCTGCCCGACTGGCCCCGGCCCGCGGGACATCTCTGTCGGTCGAGTGGCGGCGTTGCAATGCACGACTGCCATTGGAAGATGTCGATCCTGGGGCTGGATTGTCGGCGGGCAAGGCTTGGGCCAGTGGCTGGTGGATTTTGGTCCGGCGGGGGACCCAGTGAGCCCCCCAGTGAGGCCCCAGTGAAGCCCCAGTGAAGCCCCAGTGAGCAGCGAGGGGCCAACAAGCCGGCAAGCCCCAGCATTTCAGATGGTACACATTCCGACGCGGCAGAGGCTCCCGGCGCATATGGCGCTGAGGGCTCTGTGCGTCCGGGGAACCAGGACAGGAACCGTGGGGCAGGCTGCCCCGGGCAGCCGGTGCCTGGGTTGTACTGCCGGCACTGCTCCGACCCTAGCCAAGGGTCCTGGGGGAGATGGGGATTGACCATTTTGACAGCTCTTAGCCGCGCTCGCTGCGCTTCACACCATCTTCGGATTCGGTCTTATCACGGTCGTCGGGTGATTACGGTGCGTGTTCTGCCACATGGCACAACGCCTGGGCTAAGGCTGAGAGAGGGTTGCGAAGCCGCGTCTCGTGCCCCTCTACGTGTTGTTGTTGTGTTGTGTGTGTGTTTGCTCGGCCTCGCCAACCTCGGGTCGCCAACATGTTGGGGGACGCGTTTTTTGCTTCGTCACCTGGATTGTGTGGGATGCGGTAAACCTTGGCTGCTCGGGAGGCTCGTGTGCTCAGCAGGAAGAGGCGTCTGTCTTTGCATGCTGAAACAGGAACGAGGAGCCTGGCGCTAGAGGCCGCATGCTTTGTGCTTCGGGGTCGAGAACAAGCATGCATCGCGGTCACGGGAAACTCCATTGCCCATCTGGGATGCGCAATCTGCTGAAGCTTCCGGGGGCTTGGGATCCTCTGCGACGCCTCATTCATTCCCACAAACCGACGAACAATGCAAGACATTCGTGGGAGCGTTGGCGGCCGGGCCAAACTCAAATATGCGGGAGCTGCATTCCAATCTCGTCGGGGATCGGCACCCACAGCTGCCTTGTCTCGGACCGCGCTGAGCTGGTCTGAGAGGCTGACGACTCTGTGGCCTTTGGCGTGCTCACCCAACGTCACCCGCGACATGGGAGAGCGTCATATCATCTGGGACAGATCCAGACAGGAGCAGGCAGTGGTTGCGGAGCGGGCGGGTCCGCAGACGGGGGGTGGAGGGGGGTGGTTCGGCCGCGACACGAGGCGGCAATGACGTTGAGGCCTCGAGCATTGCCGATTTGAGGATTTGCCAAGATGCCGACGAGATGGAGGTGGGCATCCCTTGAATCATGGACAGCCCTATCTCCGGCCGGCCGGGTCGGGGTCGGGGCGGGGCCAAGCTCTGCAAAGCTTTTTGGGCTGTCTCTCGTGCTTTGACTTTTGCATTGTGAAGCTGAAGTTCATTCTAAAATTGGTCTGGGACACACGACTTATTGTCCTATGGCTGCATAATCCTATTGAGCCACATTGCTGGCGGCCAGGGTGGGGGCAAGCATCAAGGTGTGGCTGAATGCTTGGACCCTTGGCGACAGGAATGACTTAGAACGTGAATACACGCGTTATTGAGGTCGACAACTATTGAAATGAGAAGCAAACAAAGAACTGGGGCCGCACATCCAATAATGTCGCCGAGAAAGAGAGAGAGGGCCTGAGTGTAACACTGTGTTGTGTTACTTGAGGCATTGGCGACCTGTTGTCAATCAACTAATCAAACCAGCCCACTCAGGCCGGCCCTTGTTCTCTCGTAGTTGCTCGCAGTGATGCAACAAACAAATACAGCCATGCCATGGCAAACAACGAAACAGGCTGCGCCGTCGCCACGCTCTTCCATTGTTTCTGATGCACCTGGGCGCAAGTCACAATTTCCGCTATGGGCGCGGCTCTAGTCAGAATCCCAGCAACCGCACCCAACCAGTCCCCCTCAGCCCTTGCTTGCTTTTCCGCAACAAAGCAAAACTTACACCACAACCACGATCCGAACGAGAGCATGGAATCACCACCACGCAACCCTGCGTCCCTAGAACTCGGCAGAACTCGCTACGACTCAGGCTGCTCGCCCACTATGACGGCGCCCATCGTCGACTTCCGGCCCTCGGCCGTGGCACTTGCCGGCTCAACATATCGTCTGGCGCTATCCATGTTGATGGCGTCAAGGGACGCCGTCTCCACTGTTTCCCGAGACCCCGTAGCCATTATCGCGACTATCGATGGATTTTTCCATGCCCTTACGAGCGCATCTCCCTGGAAGGTGTCGCACGCCGTCTTGATTCTCTATTGCGTCTACAGCCTTCTAGTGTACCTCTGTCTCTTCGTGCTCAACGCTCTTCTGCGCCTCTTCTGCGCCTGGGTCTCATTCAACAGGGCCCTGTCGCATATCCTCCAGGAATGCATCCTCTTCCTGCTTCGCCTTGCCACTGTCCTCCCACCTCTACTGCTTGATGGCTTTACTCTTCTCTTCGTCATCGCCGCATTCGGCTCCATGGGATTTTTGCACGGAATTCCCATTGCGCGGAAGCTCATACACCGAGTCAAGACCCTGGTCTGGGGGAAAGAAACTACTACACATAACGTTTATCCGCCCTCGCACACCAAGAATGGGCACCTGGTCAAGCCCCGGGGAGCTACCTACGTCACGGTGTCGCACAAGGCAAGGCGATACTCTTCCAGCGTCCCGCAGAAAAAAGTTTTCCCCAGCGACGATCAAGTGCACGATAACATCACGATTCCCCGCCTTGTCCCCGGCAAGTCCGTCAATGGCAACGGTGATCATCGCCCCGTCCTTGCGCGCCAGGCTCAAGAGATCCAGCGCCTCCAGGAATCCCTCAATGAGGCACTGCACCGCAATCGTGAGTTTAAGGGCAGCGGAGCAGAGATGGAGGGGTGCCGACGGGACCTAACTACCGAGAAAGCCCGATGCAGCCTCCTTCAGGCTCAGCTCCATCAGCTCCGCACAGAGATGGGTGCCGAGGGGCACCCCCTTGAGAGGAGCTATCGTGAGTCCCAGCAAAAGATCCAGACGCTACTCTTAAAACAAAACCAGGCCAAACAGGAGCGAGACGAAATGGAGAAATCATCGCTGGGCTTTATCGAAAAGATCACACAGCTCGAGAAGCAGCTCAAGGGCATCGACAAGGTTCACCAGTGCCAGATGGACAAGCTGCGGCGGAGGCTCGTCGCCGCCGAAGCCAAGTTGGCCACCACCGAGAAAGAGGCTGAGCAGTATCGACTGCATCGCCATTTCTTCGTCGACATTGACCATTATGACGGCGATGAGGAACTCAAGTCGGCCGAGGCTGAGATTTGAGACGGCCCCAAACTCCGAACCACACGGCGCGAGGATAAAGGCAAGCAGCGGGCGACCGACGTGATGATATGAGTGGCTGGACCAAGATCACTGTTGATCTGATGATCACAAAGGTACTTTTTGAGCACCACCATTTCAACCGCAACATACCAAACTCCTTCTTTCCACCTCTAGATTTCTTTTTCGCCCTCGGCTCATTTCTTTGCCCATCACGTCCATGACGAAAATATGGTACGATTCCCCCAGCCCGATCTAGCTTGAGTAGGTTGGTAGTCCGTTTCGCATGGGTTATTGCCACGTTGAGGCGGCACACTTTTTGACCACGCATCTTACTCACGATGGTGTTCTTTTTTTTTTTTTGGTCTCAACGAACTTTTTTTTTTTGCTTGTCCCTTTCTTACGACGAAATTACGAACAAGGTTTACTGCTAAAACATGTGACGGTCCGTGGAAGGGGGACTAGTCATTGAACGCGTATTACGAAAAAGTGAGGGCATCCGCAAAAGCTTGACGCCCCCCCATTTGAACATGGATGCATTTTACATACCAGGCGTCGGAATAAACCAGGAAAAACGGCGCTATTTGCTTATAATAATTAGACAAAATAGATTTGATTTTTCTCTCTTACACTTTTTTCGTCATTCGCTCATGCAACACATTGACGGGGAAATTACTCAACCATGACATGACAAGGCTGTGCATCAAACTCAACACAGGTTTGGAGTGGCAATGACAAAAGTACCAGAAAAAGGTAGTAGAGATAGAGAGAAAGAAGAAAGAGCAATACAAACAGAATGTAAACATGTCTATCTCAACGACGTCATTTCCATTTCCCATTCCATCACACAATTCCAAGCTACTCCCTCCCTTTCCATTCCCTAAGACCTCACCCGGACAAGAAACCTGCTCTATTCTTCAACTCGTCCCATCTCGATTTATCCTTACACAGAATCGCGAACACCAAGAAAAAAAAAAGCAAAAAAGGTATTCCTGGACGCCATTTTTTAAACCCATCCCCTTGTGCTGTTGTGTTCTGGGATTTACCCACCAAGGGAAGGGCAACAAATAGGAGAAAGAAAGAAGAAAGAAGAAGAAAAAAACTTATGAAACCAGAAAACGAGACGGCGAATAGACGGTATAGTGAGACGACAGCATTGCGGAGGAGAGAGGTTTTGAAGTCGAGTTGTACAAATTGGAGGTTGAATTGAAGATATCAAGATCCGTCTAAGTGCCAGCAAGGTATGTGCTTGGAAGGCGATTGGCTTTAAACTTGTCGTCTTCATTATTCTGCGCCTCCGTATTCAGTCTCTTTCATTACCCCTTCCTCCTGTATACATTTTGCATTCTCCCCAAATTTCCTCCCCTTTCCCAACTCAATTAAAGCTCAGCGCGCTGACTTAAGCACCTGGGTAGTACATCTGGAAGTGGACCTTGCCCTTGGTTCCCTTGTTGGTGTGGGGAGCACACTTGGAGCTTCCGCGGATGCTGGCCAAGCTGCCGGATGAGCCCTTGTCGAGGGCGTGCTTGAGAATGAGGCTCACGTCAACGTCACCCATGGCGAAGACCTTATCGTCGAGTTCTGAGGCCAGAGCAAAGACGCAAGACTCGGACTTGAGGATAGGAGTGTAGGTAATCTTCTTGCCTCCAACAGTAACTGAGTTGCCACCACCATAGCCGTAGTCTCGCTTTCCAGCACCGGAACCATAAGAAGGAGGCGAGCTGCTGGCGCCGCTGGAACCACCACCAGGGCTGTAACCCGAGCCGGAACCAGACTTGGAGCCGGACTTGGTTCCAGAGCTGGCACCACCGCTGGAGCCGCCACCGGGAGTGTAGCCAGAGCTGGAACCAGACTTGGAACCGCTGCTGGACCCGTAAGTAGGAATAGAGGCGGGAGCCGAGCTGCTGGGCGTCTCAGCGGAAGAGCCACCGCCGCTCTGCTTGGAGTTGGAGCCAATGTTGAAAGTACCGTTGAAGGTGATAAACTCGCTGTACAGCGCAGCACAGGCTTCCCAGTCGGCGGGCATCAAAGGGTCGTCGGCAGTGGCAGTGGTGTAAATAGGATCCTCACAGGCCTTTTGGTGCTTCTCAGTAGGCGTCCACGAGATAGGCACAGCAGACGAGTCGGCAGTGGCAGTGGCGGGGGAGCCGCATGTCTTGGTGGGAACGACGATGATGTCGGGGCCGGTGCCAGTGGGCTTGGAGGATCCGGCAGGAGGAGTGTTGCCCGAGGAGTCGGCAGAGGAGGCGGCCGCGGGAGTAGATGAGGTGTAGGATGGCGGCAGGCCATAGTCAGGGTTGGGTGCGGGGGCGGCAGAGGCAACTCCAACGAGGAGGGCCGTGATGGCGGCAACGGGAGCGGCGACAGATCGCATCTTGGAAAGGTGGGTTGAAGTCGAAGAGAGAAGAAGAAGAAGAAAGTAATAAAATATTATAGAATAGAAGAAGAACAACAAAAGGCGAATGAATAAGCAACCTGTTCCAAGCGAACGACTTGAGGTGAGTTTGGATGGGAAGAAGCCGGCGAAGATCTAGCTTCGTAAACGGAAGAGGGAAGGGTTGGTGGTTTTGAAAAGCGCGGGAGGTGTGTTTTTGTTAATGAGCGACAAGTCCGTAGGCAAGCTAGGTCCTAGGGAAGGGTGATCAACACCTGCGAAAGTGAAGGCGGGTGAAGAAGTGAGAGGATCCTCGTGAGGTGTGGAGATGGGAGACACGAAGGGGAGAGAAAGAAGGAAGCGAAGGGGAAGGGATGCACGGGGATGATAAACACAGCGGCCGAGAGTGAGCTCTCACCTGAAGGTGACGTTTAAGTGTGCAATCTAGAATCTCGACGATGGAGGAAAAAGGCCCGTGTGGTTGCATGACCTGGTTAACGGCGCCCCCTTTCGCTAGCGACCAAGTGACTTGCTTAGCCGGGGCTTAAAAAAAGAACAGTGGCAGTGGCATGGCAGTGGCATGGCAGTGGCAGCCGTGAGCTGGTGAGATGATGGGTCGTTTCAAGTAGAATGGCCAAACTCGGGAAGGGGGGCGTTCTGCTAGCACCCACGATGGTGCTTGCAGCTGGGCGAGTGAGCCGAGGGGTGCGTGTGTCTGTGTGTTGCCAGCAGAGCGTCCGTGTAAATTGATCGAGGCCAAGGCATGGAATCGGCAATTAAGGAGGGCCAGAGGCGGATGCAACGCATTGCGCAGGACGCAAATTGGGCGGGAATCAAGACGATATGGAATTTCCCATCCCTTCATACGCCTGCCTGCCTGGAGCTTGGGATTCCATTGCCATCAAGTTGAGTGATGCTCGTTACGTGCATGCTTGTTTCTTGTTTGTTGGTAGTGACTAGGCTACTTACTACCTATGCGCGAGCCAAGCCAAGCTAGCCAACCATCACATCGCACAGCCTGCTAGCCGGGGGGGCGGCGCGCCAGAGGAATCTAGGAGAAAAAAAAAAGGGCACTGTCACTAAGTAGTCAGGCACCAAATGGCGGTTTCGAGTTGAAGGGCCTGAGACAGATGGGCTATTGCATCCTTGCCGTCGATCCGTTGGCAAACAAGGCCACTGTTGCAAAAAGAAGAAGGCGAGACACGAGAGGCGACGCGGAAGCAAGACACAAGACATGCGTGGCATGATTACAATGGCAGCGGGCAAGCTTCAATTCCTGACTCTCGCTCCCATTCCACATTCCATTGACTCTGATGATCTGGCGCAGATGCTGCTCCCGCCCCCCCCGCATCCTGCCATGTGGTGCAGCTCCCCCCCCGTCTCTCTCTCGCGGCACAAAGTAAGATTGCCCCCCAGGCACAGCTGCACTGGAATGGCCGGCGCCAGGCTAGCCGCATACTCAACCTGACGCCGCCATTGGCCCTCCGCTCAGGTGTCGGAATTTTAGGCTGGCGCGGGGGCCCCTACTGTTTTCCATGCATACAGTGGGGACTTCAGCTGCGAGGTGCGGCCTGAACCCAGCACGCATTCCAATAGCGTTACACCCTCTCCCCTGCCCTGCACAGTAGCTCCTCCGGCGACGGCGGAGGTGGCGGCCCTCGACGTGCTACCTCCCCTGGCTAATCATGGGCCGCCAGCCTGAGCAGCCCCGGGAATGGAAACATTTTCGTTTTCTCGGCAGCGCCCAAGCCCTGCTCTGCTCCGCCAAGGGGAGGGTTGCAGGCTCGGCAGCGAATACCGAGTAGTGTGAATGCTCACGGTGGGCTTCATTATTTCCCTTCTGAGCTGCATGCTAGCCTCGCCCACCGCTATGACTTCTTTTTTCCCTTTTTGTTTGGTTTGGTTTGGTTTGGTTTGGTTTGGTTTCCCTTAGGCCCATCTCTGTCCCAACAACAACGACCATCACCACCACCACCACCACCACAACCACCACAACTGGCCTTTCGCCCCATTACGTCTGTCGCCACAATTCATTCAAGCCCATCCCGGGGGCTCGCCTTGGTCTGCCACCGCCCAGGCCATTGCGAGGACTTTGCCTCCTGCTGCTGGATGGTCTGCGCCCGGAACGCGCAGTTGGGCTGTGGTTCGTGGAAGTGCCGGGCCTGCCCTGTGGGAACAATGTTGCTTTTTCTTGTTTGGTTTTTAGGCTTATTTGGCAATTGCAGGCCTGGGATCGGCGTGCGGGATGTCGGGGTGCATGGGGCATGCTGTGCTGTGTGGGTGCGTGTGTGCTTGGTCGTGGGCGTACTAGCTTCCGGTGGTTGTGCAGAAACCGGCGGGAAGCATTTCGGCGAGAACCACCGCCTCAACGGCGCGAATCCAGTGCTAATATCTGATGTGGATAAGATAGGTGGATAATGCCATTCTCTGAGCAACCCGCCCAAAATGGAGAGAGAGAGAGGGAAGTACAGACAGCAGACACAGACGCAGAGATTCTGTCGCCAAGTCAATCGTCAGCCAATGTGTCAGATGTCATTCTCAGGCGACCCTGCCGCCGCAACAGCCACATACAAACCTTGTCCTTGGCTGTAGCAAGTAGACGGAGCATAGATTGATGCTCCAGACCCTGCCTAATTCCCGTGGTCGGAGAAAGGACGAATCTGCACAAGCCGCCAAGGGGTGCTACAAGTTGACAAGGCCATTTCGGGGGAGCCCACTCAGCCCTCCATGCCCATCCGGGACATGCATAGGCTACATACATGCAGGAACACAACTCGCCTGCATTGCCCTGGCCTGGCTCTCGGCTGGCCCTATCCCCCCGAATCCCCCAAGCTGGCCAAGCTCGGGCCCGGCCCGGCATGGCCTGGCCGCCTGGCTAACAGAAAATGAGGCACCCCAGCTTCGTCCAATGCGGTCCGAATCCTGGCCATTCTCACCAGATGAGGCGTGAAGTTGCAATCAATAGTCTGCGGCGCATCTCACGTCTCGCACGGCCGCAGCGAGACGGAATGGGGGGAACGCAGAGTGCGCGCTCCAGGATGCGCACCCTCGAGCTGGCAATGATCCTCGCCCAGCCTGAGACTTGTGGGTGGGTGGAGATCCCGTTGAAGCTTGGAAGGAGAAAGAAGCGTTGCAAGGGTTGGTTGTTGGTCTTCGGCAGTGGATCGGCCGGCCGGGGCAGATCAGAGAATCGGATCAGCAGGCCCCCCAGCCAAGCAGCCAACATGCCCTGCTCTGCCCTGTTGGTGGTCCTGTTGTTGGGCCCTGTTGTTGGCCTGGTCGTTTGGGCTGAAGCTTTTCGCACTCGCAGCTGCCGATGCGTGTATGGCAGCTTGGCAAGACAGATTGACACTACACACTTCAGCGCAAACACATGCTAGTCTACTTCGAACATGATGTCGAGAAGGGCGGATGGATGAAAATAGACCAATTAAAAAAAGTACAAGCGGTGGGAGTTTCCGCAGGCCAATACACGGCCAAGACCCCTCGGGGTCTCCCATATGTCCTTGTCCTATATTCCGACGAAACAGCCATCAGCGTCCAAGCCCCGATATAGTGTTTGCCACATCGAGATGACGGCAAAACGGCAAGACGAGCCCAAGCCGTGTCGGCTGCATCGGCGAGGGCATTTACAAGGTGGCTTAATGTCGAATTCGAATTCATGGACGTGATGGAAGGAAACCAGACGCTGCGTTGGGACGAATCCTTCGTGGGCATGAACATGGCTTGTGCCGTGCATGCCTCTCCATCTCCCCTCCACTCTCCCCAATTCAGCCCCCGTTTCATCCTTTGGCGCCATCACCAACAAGCCACCGGGCTTCACCTAAACTTGCCCGTCGTCGTCCCTTTCACTCCCTCTTTTTTTTTTCTTCCGCTGCGCGTTCATCCGATGTTGTAACCAGCATGGGCCGCGTTTCCGCAACAGCCACACAGCTTGCACGAGACACAGGAATCGCTTGCTACCAACTAGCCTTGCAACGTCCCACCAACCAAACGCCTCGCTGCATCTGTATCGGGTATTAAGGGGGTAATCCAACCACACTTGTCTCAAGTTTTGCCTGTCTGCGTCTCGCCTTTTTTTTTCCTTCCTCCAGGGTGCACTCGCCCGTTGGTTGGTCCCTGGCTGTTTGCAGCTGGGCTTGTTTCAAAGGCAAAGGCAAAAAAGCAAAAGAGAAAAAAAAAACAAATCACAACCATGCTTCCTCCATCCAATAGTGTCACCAGCACGCAGCCCGCAAAAGAGTGGCGTGGCAGCAATCACAGAGGGCACGAATGGGATCTATGAGACAAGCATTATCGAAAAATACATGTTTCAAAGTGACGCGCTTTGCATTCCTACATTCCGTCCACCAACAGAAAGAAAAAAAAAAACACAAGAGTCGCATGTCATGACATCCGACATCATTACTCCGTGAACATTGTTAGAGTAAAAACCCTGATGAAGCAAACCACGTTCAGGATCGATAAAATTGAGCCAAACTTGTATTGTTTAGCTTACATTTATTTTATTTAACCCGGATTTTTCTAGTCTCATTATTTCTTCCATCTATTCTTATGATCCGTGCCATATATGGTGCGTCCTGTCTAATCACGCGCTTGGCGGCCAAACCAAGACCGGTCCCGTGGCTAGACCCGTCTCCATCAAACTCCGTGGCTTTTCTCAGCCCATTGCTTGCTCCTATTCTTCCCAGCTGCAAACCCCCGGCATGAAAGCCAGAACAGAGTCGTGGAAATTAAACTCTTCATTAAGGCCTAGATCATGGGAGACTTGTTCCAAATAAGTCGGGCTGCACCTTATTGCCAGTGACCCTTCGTGGTGGCAGGCCAGTCAACCTGCTAGTTCTGCGTCACAAGCTCTTACATGCGGCGTAAAAGGTCCGAAAACTCACCAGCGGGCTTGAGCGCCACGGCAAAAATATGCCGTGCTAGCTTCACCCAGCTAACTACTAATTAATCGGCCTTTAGGACAGCCGCCTGATAGCGCAACTGAAGCGTCTTGTGCTTTGACACGACTAGTGCGCATCGCTTCGTAGTGCGGACGGGACCCATGTCAAACATCATCATAAGCTGCATCTAATCATCAGTGAGTTGACCTTGTAGAGAAAAGAAAAGAAAAAGCCCTTCATCATGTCGAGTGTTCAGTCGCTGGGGTTTGTCTTAGCTCTGCAGTCCATCTCTCAGAGTTTCCAATCCCCTGAGCTGCACTATGCTAATGTCCACAAGCTCCCAATTCATTAAGGAGGCAGAGACGCAGCTGAGGGTGTGCTGTTAGGAGCATCAAAGGAGTTGTTGTGCTGAGAACTGTCAGCAGAACAAACACCTGATGTTCCGAGGTGGACGAGACAAGGTACAGATATGGCGGTCTCCAATTCCTATCGGCCTTGGATTGAGGCATAAAGATGCGATCTACATCTTTCCTTGGTAGCAAAAGCCATGTCTCGTATTTTTGAATCAAGAACTCCTCTCAGGGGGCAACATTGGCGATGATTCCATCTCTTGGAACAATGATTGAATCGCTCATATTGAAGCCAATATAATGGTCGCTGCTTGACGGAATCTTTGCAGGGTCTGTTGAAATATTTGTAGAAATGTTGATCGCAAAAACAAGCCAGTGTTCAGCTCCTGTCCCTTCTCATCAGAAAGAAGATCTACTTCTTGCTAATTCCATGGGCATGTGTATGCCGGTAATGCGTCCAATGGGCCATTGATACCATCACCGGGAACTCTCTTAGGCAAGGTGCAATTGACTAGAAGCTTGTCACTGAGCAAGTGGCATGTGATGGGGATTCTGGGCGGTCTGGACCTCACATCATATTTTTGGAGGGTAGACATATATGTCTGTCAACCCTTCAATCCTCTCATTTCCGTAATCTTCAAACTGCTGTATCCTTAATCCATTCCTAAATATACCCCCGAGCTAACTAAGATGGTGCCATCCTTGTCTGGCAAGTAATCACCGTGGTAGGATATGTAATAAATCTTCAGAACAAATACTTCTCCTGGTATTAGGAGGCCACACCTTGTGTCAAAATACCATGGCCGGCGGCTACCTCTGAGTATAGCTTTCGGGAAATTAGCGAAGCGGAACATGGTGCCAATCCCAAACCCCATAATAATATTCATCTGATGAAAGTAAATCCTTTTTTTTTCTTTGCGCTGAATCACGCAGTTCTTTGCGATTTTCCACTCTTGTCTTGTTGATTTTGTATTTCTAGTATTCAAATATGACTGAGTGAAAGCTCGGTAGTTGACGTTGACATATTTTAGCCCACTCAGCAAATTTAGCATGTGAATAGTCCACGTTCTTGTATTGTATTTTATTTTGTAAAATTCTTGTGTTTAGTTTCAATGTTCTCATTCAATATTTTGCATTGGCGTGAATCACCAGTGGTTATCTAATTCAGTCAAAGACGCTATTCACCATCTCTCAGTTGTGCAAATACAATTGATCAAGGAAACTATATCCAGTCACACATTACTCATAAGACACGCGACTAAACATAAAAACCTATACACCTACCTAAAAACATCGATTGACCTTGAAACCAGAGGCAAGATTGCAAGAAACTTGTTCTACAGCCGTTTTTACATGGCTTACCCTATACCACACAGAAGGCAAATTGATGAATAGAGCTTGGCTCAAGTGTCGCAAGTAAGGGATTGAAAACTTTAATGACTATGAAAAAATGGACCAATAGTGGCGCATATACATCCTCTATAATGTTGATACTGTCGAAATTCATAAGGCTTGGAAATTATGACAATGTCCAATATCCTAGGTTCAGTGCCATGTTTCATTTCGATTGCTTCACCACCACCTTCGAGAACTCCCAAATCAGACACCAACCAATCACAATGTCCAAGCCATGGCGCTAGAGTACATTAAGGGGCACATATGTGATATTGGATAGCAACCAACTAAAATGATTCAAGTATGACGTGTTCAACTCATTCACGTAATTGCATGTCCTATATACACCCCGAGAGGCTTCGCTTTGCCACCAACGTTGGTGCTGGATAGTATTACGCAACAGTAGCGCCTTGATTACTTTTTTCCAGGGTTAATACATGCTGTGCGTTATGAACTGGAGGTCATCATTGTGAAGCCCGTTCGCCCTATCAGCAAGTAGATAGGATAAGACACCGACTCCGCATTTGCTGTGGCAGTGACAGCTCCGAGTGGCCAATGAAACCATCTCTGGCCATGTGCACCTTTCACGCGACATTTCTTTTTTTGGCAGCTTGACACGTCTCCATATCAACCTTCTTTTCTATTGGACATGCCTGTGATCCTCCTTTAGCCCAGTCAGCATTGCAAGCCACTCAATGTTCGTACAGTCGCGCAGCGGTGAGCGACATTTCGTTTGAGTGGACGGAATACGGTTGCACTTGTAGTTACGGCTAAGAATAGGGGGCACTCCTGTTGACGAGTAAAACATTCCGGCACATGATTGGCGATGGTACATCAACAAAGTATGGCCTGACATACAGCATTTCGCCTCGGCAGTCTGTTTCAAAAATGAGATGCGGCAAATGAGCATTAGGAACCATAAAGAATTCGTATTCATTACAGGATATGCGCTCTCGAAAGACATGGAATATATTAGATGGTGGACTCATGCCCTAGTCGCGGAATCGAGCGATAGCCATCTGTTCGAGTGGCGGCTTTTCTGCACCCCAGCTAAGGCTGGCTTTCGGGACTAGTGGTGGAGAATATTTTTCCTGTTGATGTATTAGGTGTGAAGTAGGAATGTGTGCGCCCTCTAGCCATGTATCTTATAGTCGACGCGATGCGTGCACTTGTTGTGTTGCAAGAAGAAATGAGCGTCAGAAGCCGACGGCCCGCCGTTTTTGTTAAAGAAGAAAACCGGGTTTTTGGGGGCAGTGGTCTATCTGGTCTATCTATTCATAATGAAGCCCCGTGAGACATAGTCTGTATTTATATTCTTGTTTGATAATGGGCTTGAGTCTGGGTCCTTTGGCTCTGCACCTCGTTTGTTTTGCTAGAGCTAGTTATAGCTTCCCAGCTCTTGCCATTGCATGCAAAGAACAAGAGATGAGTTGGTGTATAATTGAGCAGTTATCGTGAACCTAGAATTGGCAAAAACAATGCAACAAGCGTGATACCCCACGATTTTATCTTTGTTTGAACCCAAACCCACCTGTCTACCGAATGCATGCTCCTCTTTACGCGTCCTGGCAACCCATCAGGTACGTACCCCAGCCGCCAATCCACCACAGCTCCCCCAGCACGGGTACCTACCGTTGCAACACACTGTTTTTTTTAGTGTCTCAGGGCAACTAAATGACGAAATTGGGCCTGGCCTTGGCCCTTTTCCCCTTACCTGGGATTTAGAGTGGAACCTCGTGCCGAAAACGCGCCAGCGCAGCACAGGCGCGCGTCACAATTCAACTCCAACAATTTTGGCTCCATCACCATCCTCGCACATCATCGCGGCATCACCATCATCCCCAATCGCGCCGTCTGCCACTTGCGCATCGTCGCGTCGTCGCATAAACGAACCCCCTGTGCATTGATCCCCCGGACGTCACCGCCACCGAACTTTGCCTGCGTCTGCTTGCCACCTTATCCTCCTCGAACGACTGCTGCATGCGGTTTCCCCCGCCATGCACCTCATCAAGCCGTCATGGCTGAGCCACAGCGGCGAGCAGAAAGACTTTGAAGTCTACAGCTGCACCGTCTCCCCCGATGGAAAGCGCCTCGCGACTGCTGGCGGCGACGGCCACGTCCGCATCTGGTCCACCGAGGCCATCTACGAATCAAACAATTCTCCCGAAGGTACCAAGCCGCGCCAGCTCTGCCACATGAGCCATCACCTCGGCACCATCCACTCAGTCCGCTTCTCCCCCAACGGCCGCTACCTTGCGAGTGGTGCCGACGATAAGATCATCTGCGTCTATCATCTCGACAAGAACCCTCCCGCTGCCAGCTTCGCCACCAACGAGCCGCCTCCCATTGAGAATTGGAAGACATACAAGCGTCTCATCGGCCATGACAACGACGTTCAAGACCTCGCCTGGTCATACGATTCGTCTATCCTCGTGTCTGTTGGCCTCGACTCCAAGGTTGTCGTCTGGTCTGGACACACCTTTGAGAAGCTGAAGACGATTCCTGCCCACCAGAGTCACGTCAAGGGTATTACTTTCGATCCAGCCAACAAATTCTTTGCCACAGCTAGCGACGACCGAACGATCAAAATCTTCCGTTTCACCTCTCCAGCTCCGAATGCCACTCAGCACGACATGGTTAACAACTTTGTCCTTGAGACGACAATCAGTGCCCCTTTCAAGAGCTCGCCTCTTACCACCTATTTCCGACGCTGCTCTTGGTCGCCCGATGGAAACCACATCGCCGCCGCCAATGCGGTCAACGGCCCCGTCAGTTCAGTCGCCATCATCGAACGAACGCGATGGGATAGTGAGATCAACTTGATTGGCCACGAAGCACCTACTGAAGTGTGCATGTTTTCCCCCCGACTCTTCCATACCTCGAAGCCCGAAAAGGACGCGGCGGCGAATGGAAACGGTGGACAGCTTGTCACAGTCATTGCCTCAGCTGGCCAGGACAAGACACTCAGCATCTGGAACACCAACACCTCTAGGCCAGTGGTTATTCTCCAAGACCTAGCGGGCAAGTCCATATCTGATCTAGCCTGGACGCCTGACGGACAGACTCTATTTGCTTGCAGTTTGGACGGAAGCATTGTCGTCGCCAAGTTTGGAGAGGGAGAGCTTGGATGGGTTGCGCAACCCGAAGAGAACGACAAGGCGCTGCAAAAGTATGGTGTTTCTCGAAAGGGTATGGGTATTGCTGAGGATGTTGATGGCTTGATGCTGGAGAACCAAAGCAAGGAGGGCGAGTCAAGAGCTGCTCAATCCAGAATGGGTGCCCTGATGGGTGACTATTCAGAATCCACAAAGGAGTCCACGCCAGCTACTAATGGTACAAAGGGAAGCAAAGCTGCTGCTCCGACAAACGGCCAACCAGCAGCAGCAGAACCTGAGAAGAAGCCAGAGGAAGAGGCCGCGGACAAGACCGCTGAACGTGTCAAGGAGCTTAAATCAAGAGTGACTGTTGGCAAGGATGGCAAGAAACGAGTTGCACCTTTGTTGGTTTCGTCTTCGGGAACCGGCCAATCGTCCCTGCCCCAGACGCAGCTAGTTGGAACGGCTACGAACAAGGCGGCCCAGAACGACGCCCCACAAACTATCTTGGATCTCACCAAGCCGTTTGACGGATTGCCCAAGGGAGGCATTGCATCGATGCTGCTCGGAAACAAGCGACGAATAGCTACTACCGAAGCCGAGGACGAAGAAGAACCGGCTGCAAAGCGGGCTTCTGCAGGTCCGACGCCCATTGTCACCAATGGTGCGGATGGTGTTGAACCCGCCGCTCTTACACCCGTTCAGAACGGCGTCGTGCCCACCCCCGAATTTCTTCGACCAGCCGTTCTCAACCCCTCAATCTCCTTTGCTCAGGTCCGACTCGCTGTTCCGCGGGTCCGCTCTCACATTCTTCGTCCCCTGGAGCGTGGTATTCTTCAAGAAGAGGCCTCTCTGGAAGAAGCATCCAAGATCCCTGAGAACATTATTCTCGAGGCTAAGAATGAGCCTAACCCGCGAGATCCTTCACACGTCACGGTGACCAAGAGAGGTGCTCTGCTGTGGGAAGAATTTCTTCCAAGAGCCATTATCTTGGTGACTGCGAATAAAAACTTTTGGGTTGTCGCGTGTGAAGACGGATCTATTCATGTCTGGACCCCTGCTGGCAGAAGGCTGCTGAATCCGATGGTGCTGGAATCGCAACCCGTTATTCTGGAATGTCGTGATTCTTGGTTGCTTTGCATTACTGCCATGGGTCTGGCGCACGTGTGGAATATCAAGACGCAATCCTCGCCTCATCCTCCAGTCTCTCTTGGCCCCATCCTAGATGTCGCTACTACATCCCTCAACCAGCACACAGCAACGCCAGGACCTGGTGTCACGTCAGCGCACTTGAACACCACTGGCCACGTCGTCGTCACTCTGACGAATGGCGATGGCTACTACTACGCCCGAGAAATGTACACTTGGCAACGACTGAGCGAAGCATGGTGGGCGGTTGGCTCTCAATACTGGAACTCCAACGACTCATCCATCTCTGCCCTACAGTCTACGGCCGTGGGCCCTGCTTCCAAGGATGGCAAAGAAAAGGCCACTGTTTCTTCTGGCATTATTCCCTTCTTGGAGCGCCACACAACCAACGAATTTCTGCTCAAGGGCCGGTCGTACGGCCTGCAGCGCATCATCAAGATGCTTATCCAAAGGAAGGAGGCAGAGAATCTTGAGAGCAGCGTTAGCGTCGCCCACCTCGAGAACAGAATGGCTGGAGCTATGCAGTTGGGTGCCAAAGAAGAGTTCCGACTCTACTTGTTCATGTATGCAAAGCGACTTGGAGCTGAGGGAGCTAGACAAAAGGTGGAGGAGCTCCTCAATAGTCTTATTGGGGGAATCCTCGAAGAAAAGGACAAGGATGAAGATGAAGTTGAGGAAGAAGGACAAGGTTGGTTCAGCAAAGAGGGAGAGATTTGCGGATGGGACCGCAAGGAGCTTCTCAAAGGCGTGGTGATGATACTCGGTACGTTGATTCTGTATACAATGGCGACTTGCAACGAGTACTAACATGAACAGGAAAATTCCGCGAGTTGCAACGCTTAACGTTGCAATATGCAAGGGTCCTCGATCTTGACCTGGAGGCCGGGTCGGTGGACGAAGACTCAATGGATGTCGAGTCATGAGAAGGGCGAGGGTTGTGACGCAATCTGTGTATCAATACATGAGGGTAGGACATGGGCTACCGATGGGACAAGGCCGGCGTTGGGGTTAAGGGACATCTTGAGGCGAGACCCGGCTGAGGGTTGCGTGTTGGCATAGATTTAGCTTGTATTGGATTTCATTGTATTAATGAAGAATATTCATGACGCATTGCGAATTGTGTGAGAGGAAGATTATGTTGTGGCCTGTTACGTTGTATATGAGATGCTGGGCACGGCCAAGGCTTGCGCGTGTTTGGGCTGATGATGTTGACCAGCATGGGGTTGAGGTTTGCTGTTATTGGTGCTTGGACGACGGTATCACAAAGTCGAAGCCGTCGTGGGACTTGACGAGGTGCGTTTTCATCAGCGCTCTCCGGGTCATGCGACTCGGGGACGGTGCAACCAAGAGCAGCGTGGCTCGCTTCTGGCTCCAGCAGTTGTCTCTGTTGCTGAGAACAAAGCAGCTATCACAGACGGGCCGGCCCAGGCGGACCGCTTGTTACTCAACAACGCCGATTGGGGCCTGTCGGTTTGTGTTCTGGCCCACACGAGCCAACTAGATGGACGTGGAAGGGGACTTGGCCGGGGACGGAAGATGTGACAAGTGATGATTGCTCGCAGCTTGCTTGTTGTCGACTCAACACATGTTGTTGCGCAGAGGATCCCGGAACACGCCAGCCTGCTGTCTCACCGAAAGCCATTGTCTAGGGCGGCGCCCAGCATGCATTGGATGCTTTGCTAGCTCGTTGCTGCTGAGGGCAAAGAGTGCCAGGCCTGAGATGGAGGCAAACATGAGGAGGGCTTGGTGAGTTGGCTCTTGTGCACCCGCCTTGCACCTGCTCCCAGCTGCGCCAGTGATAAGTGAGTGCCCACGTCGCGTCCTGAACAATAAGGCCCGAATATTTAACTCGTCTCCTCGTCATCCCCCTTCACACGTTTCTCGCCTTTGCATCTCTGAATTATTTCTTCATTAACTGATCTAGCTTCAACTTCAACTTGAACCTTTGCCTTCGTCTTCACTTTGAACTCACCTTCAACGCCTACTTTTTCTTTCTCTCTTTCCTGCACCTACTTCAAACTTCATTTGACACTCCCTTGTTCAACTTCGGCCTTCAACTTTTCTTCTCTCGTCCTTATTTTGCACTCCGCCAAAGACTGTCCAACTCTTGGTGCGTCTTGACACGGCACTCTTGTTGTCCAGACACTGCCTTCGCCCACGTTTTCATCTTTCACCTCATTTGTCTTCAAGCATCTGCACTATATTCGACCCAATCACTCCTTGCACTTCATAGCCCCTCTGTCTGTTACCATCCCTTCACATTTTGTCTATCGTGATTGAAACCTTACCGTCGCCACCATGGCCAGGCGTGGGCTCGTCTTGTCCCCTTTATGGGCGTGGATAAGCCTCATGCTCTGGGCCTCGACCTTTGCCCACGGTCTGGGTGTGTCTTCTCACGCTGATCCGCCCCCTCGAGCAGCCCTCGTCTCCCTCGCCTACGAACATGACCTCCCTGCCATGCTCTCCTCTATCCGCCAGCTCGAGGACAAGTTCAATAACCTGTACCAGTACCACTGGGTCTTTTTCAGCAACGGCGAGCTCAGCGAAGAATTCAAGCAACAAACTTCCAACGCCACAAATGCGACTTGTATCTACGAGGTTATTCCCCACGAAAACTGGAGCGTCCCGGACTGGATTGACTGTGCCCGTATCCCTCCGACTTCGCCAGATGGCACCCGAGTTGGCGTTGACCCCGACATGCTCCCCGTGGATGCTCTGCAGAGGCACCGTTGGAACTTTGGCCTCTTCGCTCATGAGAAACGACTCAAAAGTTATGATTGGTTCTGGAGGGTCGAACCTGGCGTAGGTGACATGCCCCGCGGGTGGGAGACGCCACCGAGCCCTCGATGGCTAATAGGCAAACCAGGTACAACTCACCCGAAAAATTCAATTCGATGTTTTCCGGTACATGGAGAACAACAATATTACCTTTGGGTTTCATCGAGACGCTGCTGCCGAGTCGAACCTGCGGGCTCTGTCATTCCGAGTCAAATCGTTTATCGACAAATATCCCGAACTTGTCCACAAGGAAGCCGACATCTCGTGGCTCTTTGAAAAACCGTCGCTTAAAAACGACATCGGAATTGCGATTGAACAATCATTAACTCATGAGGAATCGGACGGGCTGAGGCAGCGGATCATCTAGGAGGATCGCTCCAGTCTGGAGGATGACTTGGTAGTTGAAGCTTTACAGGCCTCTGGCGATGTTGGCAATTATGAAGGCGATGGCATTTCGTTCTCGCTGGCCGACCCTTTTACGTCTTGGCTAAGGGGCATTTATGAGGGAAGCCTTTACCCCACATTTGAGATTGGATCTTTGGCTTTTTTTCGTAGCCCCAAGCACATGCTATTCTTTGATCATATGGATAGTGCGGGGGATTTCTACTACCGCCCAGTCGGGGATGTGCCGGTTCACACACTCAGCGCCGACATGTTTCTCCCGAAGCAGAGCATCTGGAACTTTGGAAAGAAAGAAGGGCTACATCAAGCTTGTCACGAGGACTGCCCCAGCCAACCAAAAGCGACGCCTGACCTCGACATAGAATCCGAATATGGCACACAACTGTATTTGACGAGCACAGCAGTGTCTGGAAGTAGCACCCGGAAGGTGGTGCTAGACTGGTTTGCGCTGTGGGATGCGATTGCTCGTGATCTGCAGAGGGAAGGGGCCAAACCGGGATTGAGAGCTGGTAACACGGTCATTGACGAGCGCAACTTTGCTCTTCAGATGCAATCTCTTTGAGAGATGGTTTGTACAGAAGCACAATATTACGAGCTGAGATAAGGATGAGTAGCAGGTTTATGCTGATGACGAGTTGATGGCTGAAAGTGTGATGTGTCTAGTACAAGTAGTTGGGTGTGAGGTCTCGCAGGCCGAGAAGCACACAATAGAAAGTTATGGCTACCTAAGCAAAGCAAAGCAAGGCATTGGAGTTTGCATGCAGCAGCGGTGAAGGGAGGGTGCGTGACTGATTGATTGGGCCATGTGCCACTCACTCACCACCTCTGACACGGTGCAAATTGGCATGTCGTTGGATGTGGCACAGGCACAGACGCCAATGCCAGCGAAGTCGGGTGACGCACGTGTCGCCGGGAGGGCGGCGCGGGGGTTGATGGACAGGGAAGGATGGCGTGGATGGGGCTAGGGTGCCTTGCAGCCATGTGAGGCATGGCCGTCGGCGGACATGTATGCACATGTACATGTAAGATGGAGGACTGCAGCGGAGACATGAAACGGAGAAGCAAGGCGTCGAGATAGCGGATGGCGCAGGGTATGACGTTGGTTGGTGCGACGGAAGACTTGGGGAACGGGGGATGGATGGATAGATCCGAGGGACGATGACGATGCGATGTTGGCGGTATTTCAGCCCAGTTTTTTACTTTTATTTTTTTCGTACTTTTATTTATTTCACTTTGTTTCTTTTCTCTCTCTTTTTTTCTCTGGCTACATTTTGCTAAAATAAACGAAAAGGGTAGGGCTGTTGCGGGGAGCTAGCTAAGGTTGGCTGGCCTGGGTGGTTTAGACTAGCGATGCTTGGCGATGGTGGTGTCGTCGGTTGTGGCAGCATGGTCGGCACGTGGTGTTTTGAGGGGTGATGGTCGGCTGTAAGTCGCTGAATGTGATGGTCAAGAGCGTATCATAGAGTTGACAGGGAAGGGAAGAAAAAAAAAACAACAAGGACACGCACGCAACAAAAGTTAAGGGGGGGAACCGGCAGAGTACAG
This sequence comes from Calonectria hongkongensis, assembly GCA_017140755.1. NCBI lineage: Eukaryota > Fungi > Ascomycota > Sordariomycetes > Hypocreales > Nectriaceae > Calonectria > Calonectria hongkongensis. The sequence continues at coordinate 75,971 of JAACJA010000027.1, read as the reverse complement.
GGCAAATGCGGGCCAGTGAAGCGAACCTCTTCATTTCGCACTGCATGCAGCAAAAAGGGATGGTTCGTGATGAAGAGGCAGGTGAATACCACCTCTCATCAAGTCAATCAAAGTGCCCATGGCGGGGATCGTCTGGGGGAAGAGCAAAAAAGTGCGGGGGGAACTAAGTTAGCGAGGCCCCCGGAGCTTTTGATGGATGACGATCGACGCCGGGTCGGAGGCGGAGGGTGTGACGGACGCTGGGATGTGTTACCGGCTTGGGCGAAAGGTGCCGACTCTTCCAAGGGCGCCTGTCAAATGACGGCACTTTTGCGACGGGCGAGGTTTGTGCGACGGGTTTGGGGCCCCCGAAAAGCAAAAGCAGCCTGCCTGCTGGGAGCGAGCAAGGCAGGTCGGTAGGCAGGCTGCGCGGATTAGCCTTGAGAGCCATTTCATGCCATGCCCTGTCTTGCCCTGTCTTGTCATGCCCTGCTGTGTTGGACATGGCTGGCTGGCTGGCTGGCTGGCTGGCGGGTGCATGGGGGTTGCATTCAAAACGGGATGTCTCTAGGCCGACTTGGTGGCTGGACGAGGCACTGGGGCCCGGGGCCGAGGCGAACTGCTGTCGCCCGACACGTGTAAAAAATGCGCCCCGGTTTTGACGGCTTTGCGCTGTCCTGTCACCGCAAGACGACGAAGTGCGCCAGAGCAGGATGAGGGATGATGCATCATGGTAGTCGTAGCAGTGGTCATGTCATGACTAAAGGGTCGAGTCGCACCGCCGCAGGTTGGATCGAACGTGCCCGCAACGCCACCTTCACATTTAAACATTGGTGAATCTACCAGCGTCCAGGCGAAACAAAGCCCGACGACGACCACAGCGCGGGCACTGGCATGACACAACTAGCTGATGCCCACGGCCAGCGCAACAGGACAGGGATCGGCCCTGCATGGGGCTAACAGAAGAATGCGACATGGAGCAATACAGTGCTGACGGCTTCAGCAGGTCATGGGTGGCTCGGCGGCCGAGAGCAGCATCATCACCGCCTAACCCGACAGGTCATGGATTCTAGATTTGGTATATATCGCTCTCGCAGTTAATAATTTTTTTTTGGCCGTGCGGAAGTGTTTCCACCTCTTATCCGCTCCCCCGTTTTGCTTTTCGTATCTCGTAAAAAAGAAAAATGGAAACCCAGATAAATAGACAGGACACTCGAGCCAACAAAACCTGCAAGTCAGGTCACGCACATGAACACACACGACCCCGAAAGAATAGACTTTGCTCTCTCTCTCTCCAGAGATCGACAACCTAGGTAAGGCGCCACAGAGCGGGAAGAAATGGGCGGGGAGGCTTGATCACGACGGCACGGCAAGATGGGAAAAGAGGTAAGGTCTAGCGGCGGCGGGGAGGTGGAAAGGAGGGCGGGGAACAAAATGATGGATAGATTCGACAGGGGCTAGTGTGATTTGGGGTGTGATGGTGGGAGGAGGTCCCTTGATTTTTTCCCCCCCTCTCTTGTTGCGGTGTCCACGGATGGTGGTGAATCATGGAATAGAGGTGCTATGTGTGTGTGTACGACAGGGGGAGCATCTGCTCCACACCCCTGTTTTGTCCAAGTCGGGAACAAAAAGACGAAAAAACCGGGGTTGGTTGGGCACTTTAAAGGCTTGGCAGGGCTCAGTAATTATGTGACGGGAGCTGTCAGGAGTTGCAGAAGCAGCAGCAGCTCTGAACGGGAAAGCTCGGCTATTATGGAAAAAGCGAAAAAAGGAACACCGCTACGCCCTGGAATGCAACGTGTTGTGAGACGCTCTCTGTAAGGGGGTTGCAAGGCGTCGTCGACAACGACTCATGACAGGCAGGCAAAACGACAATTCTGGCGCCTCCCACTGGCCGCCCACCACCTCGCGAGGCGCCGCCACTCGCGGTTCTGGCTTGGGCTGGTCAGTGACCCGAAGCAGGGCCCACGGAAAGCATCGACCCCTAGCGGCCCCCAGTGGCCCCCCAGTAGCCCTGGCGGCGGTCTCAGTGGAGCAGGAGGAGGAGAATGAGGAGGGGGCTTGAGGGGTGGTGGGTTTATGGTTATGGGCTGTGGGCTATATGCTATGGGGAAGGGGACGGGGGACTCACAACTCCACAGGGCAAACCAAACCGCAATGCGGCCAGCCGACCACCGCTGACTTACCGGTAGTGCATACATGATTCTGGCCCCTTGCTTCTTTCTGGCTGCTGCTGCTGCTGCTGTCTCTTCTCCCCTTGTCCAACTGGCTCGAACTCTATATTTCTTCTTTCTTCCTTATTCCTTATTCTTCGTCGGCCAAGGCATCTGCGTCCCTCCCATTGAGAGCTGCCCCGTTTCTTGTTGGCCGATTGGTGAGCTCCAGCTTGGCCCGTTGCGCGCATGAGAAACACTGAGCTCTGCTACCCGTCTGGTCCTTGTCGGGGGCTTCCCTTTTGAGCTTTGCTCCCTCACTCCCCTCTGTCATTCGCCCTCCACCACTGCTACTACCACCACTACTGACCGGCACCACCAACCACCAGCCGTCTTCTTCTTTTTTTTCTTCCTTCTCTGCTCCTCACCATTTCAACCTTCTCCTCAACCATATCCCCTTTTCCTTTTTTTCCTTTCTTTTCTTTTACGTTTCCTCGCCCCATTCCTCTCCGTCACCGTCCGCCTCTCTATTCTGCTGGTCCGCTAGCTCGTCGCTGCTTCACAACCACCCCGGTCGCCCATTTTTTTCCCCCCAACCCACCACGCCAGTGAAGAAGCACTACCACGTAAATCGACATTCAAGATCAAAAAAAGGTGCTTGGCTCCCGAGCCTTGGCAGCACTACGGCGTTGCGATCGCAGAGGAGCCCCGGTTCGTTCCCGAACAGACTCGATCTCGGTTCTTTTCAATCTCCCACCGGCCCGTGGCGCCGCCGTTGCCCAGGGCCCCTCCATTTCCCTCGACTTTCTCCCCACGATCGCAAAACGCCTCTGACACGGCCGTGACACCAAAAGCCGGCGAGACGAGCAGGTCCCGAGATCCTGTCGCATAACCCCCCAGAGCTTCAGTCGCAATCGCATTCTGCGTGCGCTTAAAGACCTTGGGCTCCGATTCCATCCCAAAGGCATTTACAAATCGTCATCACCCCTCTCGCCAAAACCGACCGATCCCCACACAAGCTTCTCGCTTCGCCTTCGCCTGCGTCGTGTGCGTCATGGCCATCCTCAACAGATCCTCGCGCCCTCCCGCGCCGGCCCCGGGCACCTTTCTGGGCCTTTCCAAGAAGCAATGGTCACTAATCACGGTACGCGTCCCTTTTTTCGTACATCGGAGGCCCGGCCATTGCCTCGCTGCTGGAGCCCGTTTACTGACATGGTTGTGGTGCAGTTGACCTTCCAAAACTCGGCTCTTATCTTGGTACGCGCAATCGTCCATTGACCCCTCCACGGTGCCCTGTCATGTCATGACGCTGACTTGCCAATGTTGCATCTAGATTATGCACTACTCTCGTGTCATGCCCCCCTCTGGCGATCATCGGTATTTCACCTCGACAGCCGTCTTCCTCAACGAAGTCATCAAGCTCGCCGTCTCGCTTTCGCTTGCCATCTATGAGACATCAAAGACGCTGGCCCCCACTACGCCCGCCACCGTCTTGTTCGAACAAATTTACAACACTGTCTTTGCCGGTGATGGTTGGAAACTTGCCTTGATTGCGGCATTCTACACGCTGCAGAACCTGCTCGCGTACGTGGCTGTCGGCAACCTCGAGGCGGTCCACTATCAAATCCTGTATCAACTCAAGGTATGACCTCAGAGCCACGGTTCCCGATTGCCGCCCCCCGCCCGCATGGCGATCAATGTTTCGGCCAAGCTTTTGTCGTTTCTCTTGGTATAAGACAAAATGACTGACAATTGCCCAGATCCTCATCACCGCTCTTTTCAGCGTTTCTCTTCTCCGCCGGCATTTGGGTCCTAAGCGTTGGGTCGCCCTCATCATCCTAACCACCGGCGTATGCGTCGTCTCGCTGCCCCAATCAAATGCTTCGTCTGGAAACTATCTTTTACACGACATGACGGACCACTTCTTCCCGCGCTCCCTGCATGAGCTTGGCCACGCCCCAGTCGACATGGGTCCGGTCGGCAAGTTTGCGAAGCGCTCCGCTACCTACCAAGGCATCGACCATGATATCCCGGCACCGGATCCTTTCATGGACTATTCTGTTGGCTTGACGTCTGTCTTGGTTGGCGCCTCCGTCTCTGGCCTCACCGGCGTTTACTTCGAGAAGCTCCTCAAGGAGAGCCCCACCCAAGCTAGCGTCTGGATCCGCAATGTCCAGCTTAGCTTTTACTCGCTCTTTGCGGCCCTCTTGGGTGGTGTCTTTTGGCAAGACGGGAGCGGCATCAGCGAGCATGGCTTCTTTGAGGGATACAATTGGGTCGTGTGGAGCGCCGTATTCCTGCAAGCTGCAGGCGGTCTGATTGCCAGTGTCGTCATCCGTGACGCGGACAATATTGTCAAGAACTTTGCAACCAGCATAAGCATCATCATTAGTTCTGTCGTCAGCGTGTTTGTATTTGATTTTCAACTTACGTTTACAGTAAGATTTTTTTTCTCCTTTTGCCCTTTTTGATTGGCCTCACTAACGCGCTGCAGTTCGTCTTGGGCACATCTCTCGTATTGCTCTCCACCTTCATCTACAGCCGCTCCGATCGCACTCGCCCTGCACCAATCAACATTGCCAAGTTTGAGAAGCCAGCCATTGAACGTGTATTTACTCCCCGTGGAACCACCACCACGAGGATGACGCTGTCGCCCTTCGACAACAATGCTATTGGTATGACCACGAGCCGGCCCAACAGCCCGATGCTTCCCCGGCAGCCCAGCAGGACCAACTTGAAGCGGGATGAGTGATTTGCCCCTCCACCCACCAAATCCTCGGATTAAAAAAAACAAACAATAAGAGATTACGCCAGCTGGTATTGATGCAGAGTCCTCTGGCTCTGCGGATATCACTCACGAACTTGCAACGATGTCATGACATGAAAATATTTCTTCTTCTCACATATAAACAGAGAGACATATACCTATACACTAGATATATCCTAGATGTTCTCGGTACATTTTTTTTTCTTGGACAATGGAAAAGACGGGGGAAATTTGAGGGTCTAGGTTCTAGAAGGAGCTCTCCCGGGCGTCCTGATTGTTGCTGTGCAGGTCAGGACGAGGGCGAGCAAGGGGGCGCGCAAACCAGATACCACAAAATGCGCCGGTCGTCCATTATTTTTTTGGCGACTTGGATTGTTGGGGGAGTGAGGAGTGAGAAGAGGGGGGCGAGGAAATACAAGTACGTATTCCAATGATGGACGACGTCGCATTTTGAAATTGTTCATTTTTTTTTTCTTATTTGGCTGTTTAGAACCATTGGGAAACTCAAGAGAGCGGTGCTCAAGTATGGGTTTTCAAGTCATAGGACAGGGGTTTCATCGGACGGAAATAGATGTCTATTTTTGCTTCCTAGCTAATACTGCATCGCATTCCAATTGCGTGTGTGTGTGTGTGATTGAATGACCATTTCTCGGGGACGGCGGGATGATGCTGCTCATTCCCTTTTGCCCCCACACGTCCCGATGCGTCATCTCCATTAACTTCTAGTCATCCCGGTATACTATGCTTTATAATCCCCTTTTCGTGTTTCTTTATTTTTTTTAAACGGAAAAAGTGAGGAATCCTGGGGGAAGCAGTTGATCCCCTACTATCATGTCATGTGGTAGACCCGGTTACATGATGACTTCATTAGTGACATCCTTGAATCGATTGTTAGCACGGAGGTGGGCGATTGGTAAAAAGGGGGGAATCTACTTACTCGTCGTAAATCCTTGAAGGGCAGGCAGACGCAGTTCTGGACACGGACCTCATCACCGACACCGCAATCCTTACCGAGAATGGTAATGCTCTGGACCTTGACACCGTTCTTGATGATGCTGGTGGAATGGCTGCCCACAGGAGTTGGGGTACCCTCAACACGGGCCCAGGCGCCAACACGGCTGCCCCAGCCGATGATGGAGTAGAGCACGCAGGCGTCGTGCTTGACTTCGGAGTCCTCGAGAACAATACTCTCCTTGATACGGGCACCGGCGCCGACGGTAACTCGGGGGCCAATGCTGACGTTGGGGCCGAGCTTGGCGGTGGGGTGGACGTCGGCGGTAGGGTGGATGAACACAGGGGGCACGATGTTGGCGCTGGGCGGGGCCAGCTCGTCGCTGCCAGACTGCGAGGCCTGTTGGAGGTACAGGGCGTTGGCGGGGACAGCAGAGCCAGCCGTCTTGATCTGGCGCCAGAAATCCTTGGTCTCGTACACGAAGAATTGCTTGCTGTCGGCCATGTCACCGAGAATGTCTTGCTCGAGACGGATAACCTCGTTCTTCTTGTCGCCCTCCTCCTCATCGACGTCGGGAAGGATGAAGCTGTTCTCGAGGTTGTCGGATGAGGGGTATGAGACGAGGCGTGGGGGACGGTCGAGGCGGCGCTTGATGGCGGAGCGAATTGAGGGGAAGATTGCCTCGGTGGAGAAGAGGTAGACACCGCAGTTGATGAGGTTGCTGATCTGGGACTCGGGCTTCTCGACGTAGTGCAGGACTCGGCGGGTGTGGGAGTCGGAGACGATGCAACCAAAGTTGGTGGCAGCCTCGTTGCTGACACGGGTTCCGAGAATCACGGCCTCGGCATCCTTTTCGATAAACAAATTGAGCATGTCGGCGAGGGGGAACGAGCAGCAGACATCGGCGTTGAGGACAAAGAGACGCTCGGGGCGGCCCTTGAGGATGGCATCTCGGAAGTGGTAGAGACCACCAGCAGTGCCCAGGGCCTCGTACTCGCGCAGGTACTTGATGGTGATGGCGGGGAACTCCTTGGCTGAGTCCTTGATAAAGTCACGGAAGACAGACTCGTCGTAGTAGCCGATGATGTAGACTTCCTGGATCTGCTTGTTGGGGACGCGGGCAATGGAGCTCAGGCAGTGCCAGATAATGGGGTGACCGGCCACCTCAAAGAGGGGCTTGGGGACATCGAGAGAGAGGGGACGGAATCGAGTACCTCGGGAGGGGCCGCCGACCTGAAGAGTGGAAGGTTAGCTGAAGGATCCCTAGAGGGAGTTGAAGGGAGGTGAAGCTATACCAGGATAACGGCCTTGGTGGCACCCTCCTGCTTTGTGCGATGCGCCAAAGGAACCTGGAGCGACATGATTTCGAGTGCGAGGGGTTGGAGGGGAGGAGAGAAAAAATGTGACAAAGAAGCGTCGCAAAGGACGGTTCTTGAAAGAGTTTCGGTTGTTGAGAAGTTGTGGAAAGGTGGTTGCTGGCCTGTTTCGAGGGTGTGTCGTTTGGCGGGGAATGTCAAGGCGGTCACTAAGACCGGGGTGCCAGAGCTTGCGCAACGTGGGCGGGAAGCGGGAGGATATGCGATTAAGCGGAATGAGGGAGAGCTCTGAAAGCTGTCAACTTTGCGAGTGGCGCTAAGAGGCCAATTTGTTGAAGACGACGAGCGACACTGGCATTGACAACGAAAGCCATGTTTAAAAAATAAAATAAAAAAACAGATAGCCTGGCACTATATATCTCTAAGCACTCAATCAATTCAGGGGAATTCCCCTCCCTCCCATCAACTACAGCGGGCTTCTGCAGCCACACCAAAGGTCACTGTCGCATCGCATCCAAGCAACGTGGGGACTGGCAGAGAGCGAGACCCCGGCTTATCGACGGTGAAGATTCCAAGCTCCACGGGTTTATGCTGGCTACACCGAAGGTGAGGCTCGCTCTCCAATTACCTGTAGCGCATGCCCAATGGCGCCCCACCCGGCCCGCCGCCATCTGGGCAGCAGAGCCAGCTTTAGTGGCTGTAGCGCTGACGTTGTTCCTGGCTCTCACTGGGCGCCGTTTGCTTTTTCAGGGGTCGCTGCCTGGAAACGGCACCAAGCAAGGCCCAGCCACTCCAATTTTTTTTTTTTTTTCATTGGCGATACGTACCCCCTTGAGCACTGGCTCAACTCCTGGCATCATTAATTTCTGTTAATGTAGAGGAGAATGCGGCCCCAGATATACGATTGAACAGGCAATTTACGTTTATGAAGCCAATTGAGGCGAATTGTTTGGCAGTTTACTATCTATATCCAATTTTTGTAGATTTTTTCCAGGGAGCCATGAAGTCTACAATCACGTAATCACGCCTCACCCCTAACACCCATTATCACCGAGCAGTGTTGCGCATGAGCCTCATGCGCCTAGCCAGTGAGATGCAGCAGACATCAAACACTCGTCCCATCATCGCCATCACTTTTGCCGTCTGCGTGTCGTCACTCATTGTCAACAACCAACCTTGATTCTTCGTTTCCATCGTTTTTATTTTCTTGATACCCTCTACATATACACTCTCTCGCTCTCACTCTCTCTCTCTCTTGTCAAATTTGTTTTGTCTTCGCTCCCCCTAAGCAACCGTCGCATAGAGGAAAACCTAGCACTGCTGCCGCCAGGTGCTGGACCTGCAGCCGATTCACTTTCATCGCCCCAACATACAAACAAACCTGACTTGTTTGTTTTCATCTCATTTTTCTCCACTACAACTCCAAACAACCACCGATGTCTTCTGAACGCAGACGTCGGGGCCGCGCCCAGATCCCAAACCGCCACACCAACATCGTCAAGCCAGACCCAGAGTCTTTCGCAGAAGTCGGTTCCGTGCACGGTTCTGGAACCACCAACCCCAACCCGTACAGAGGTTCTTCAAGCGCCTCCAACTACGACGGGAGCTCTTCTGTTCATCCCGTTGAGCAGCCTTTCTATCGTCACGGGCGCTCTGATGCACGTAAGTTCATGTTATCGCCACCTTTAGCCTAACCGCATCAATAGACTAACTTTATCGTAGCCACGCCTAGTGAGCGTATGACGGAGCCAGAGCCTCTTCTCAGAGAGATGAGAATGCGCCCGCCATCTGTTGCCGTCGCTCCCACGGCTATTGAAAGCCCCATCAGCGCTGAGCCTAGCGAAAGCTTCTTCCACACGTCCTTTCAGGATATTGGCAAAAAGCTCAAGGCATGTAACGACACACTCGGCGAGCTCCAGCAACTTGGAGTGTCTCACGATGTTCAACTTCCGGAACTCGTTCTGGTCGGTGATCAGTCTGCCGGAAAATCAAGCTTGATGTCTGGACTTGCAAATCTCGAGCTGCCGCGAAGTGAAGGCACCTGCACTCGTTGTCCCCTTCACATTCGCGTCTCTCGAAACAATGACTGGTCTTGCCGTGTCTGGCTGAGAAGAGAGTACACTTATCAGCCTCCTCCGGGCCGCGATATTACGGAAAACGATGTCACTGACCAAGATCCGTTCTTCCCCTGGCGAAAGTTGCCGGTGACAAAAGTTCATGAATTCAAAACCATGCACGACAAGAACGAGATTGAGGATGTTCTCCGATGGGCCCAGATTGCCATTCTCAATGACGACAAGAGCCATGTGATGTTTATCCCCGGCTCTGGCTCTATTGCCATGAACAGATCTATTGATCAGGCTGCCGACGAAGTCACGGCCAAGTTTTCCCCCAACATCGTGGCCCTTGAAATCAAGGGACCTGAGCTTCCCGACTTGTCATTTTATGACATGCCCGGCATCTTTCAGAACCCCGCCGACGCTCGTGATGATTACCTTGTCAACGTCGTCAGAAACCTCTCAAAAGATTATATTAAGCACCCGTCAGCCATCATCCTTTGTTCAATGCCTATGAACAGTGATGCCGAAAACTCGTCCACATTTGGCCTCACTCGCAAGCTCCAGGCACTGAACCGAACCATTGGCGTGCTTACCAAAGCTGATCTCATCCCCGAAGGTGGTAACCATGAACAGTGGTTGTCCATCATGCGAGGTGAAGCACACGAGACCGGCCTTGGATATTTCATCACTTCCCGCCCAAATGGGAAAGACCTTGATGAACTCAAGGTGTGGGAAGAACACGTGTTTGAAGACCACTCTTTTGAGCGATGGCCAGCTGCATTCCACTGCTTTTCTGAGCGATGTGGTGTCGAGAGACTCAAGGCATTCTTGTCTGAGCGGCTTGGAGAGGAATTTGCAAAGAGGTAAGCTGATACTTTACACACTTTAATACCATGAACTAACGTTGCCCTCATAGCCTCCCCACCATCAAATCCAAATTGAAGTCACATCTCGAAAGAATCAACACCCAACTTAACAAGCTCCCAGAGCTCCCACAAAACGTTGAGCTTGAAGTGAAGTCTAGTGTGATGGAATTTGGTGAACATGCCCGGTCAGAGCTGAAGCCTGCCGAGTTCTCAAAGCGATACGGTGCCTTGCCAGACGACTTTCGCGATTGTTTGCTTGAAATGAAGCCCAAGTTTACCCTCAAAGATGCGAGTGATATACCAGTCATGGAGATTTCGGATGATGAATCTGATGCCGCCTCCACTATGACGGTTACTCCCTCGAAGCGACGAACCATGGTGCCACCAACTACTCCGGCGAAGCGACAACGTCTTGATCAAGCTGCTGCTGCGAATTCGTACAACAATCACAACGGACAAAACGGTACCAACGGATACATCAAACCAGAGGATAACCGTGGCAGTGTTCCTCCTCGGCCTTCTCCCGCCCCCCCAAAACGATCCAAGTTTCCTGAGCCCTTCACCAGATTCAGCGAAGTTGGACGAGGCTTCCGGACATTGCGCCAGGTTCGAGATGAAATCAAGATGAAGACTCGAGCAGGCATGCCTGACATTATCACCGAAGAAGTCTACAACGATCTCTGTCGCGAAGCGATGCAACCTTGGCACGGGCCCATGGAAGCATTTCTGGATCAGGTTATGCACCTGCTTCATAATTTGCTAGATGCGGCTCTCAAGAAATCCTTTGATAAGCTTAGCAAGCGTCTGATTTATCAAGAGTGTCGGAAACTGCTGAAAGAGTATCTGGAAGACCGCCGTATGGAGACCCACACTGCCCTCGGCGTCGCATACCGCCTTGAGACCTACGGCCTCTTCACCATTAACAAAGAGGCTTTCAGCCTTTGCCGCAAGGAGGAGGAGATTCTTCTAACACGTTTCCGTCACCAAATGCGGATGCAGGCTTCTGGTTATGGCAACGGCCAGCCACTCATCCCATGGGAAAGTTTGACCGATGAAAAGCGCACGCAGGATGAGAAGCGGCGTGAGGCTGAACTCGCTAAAATTGGCCCCGATCCGTTTGAGCGGGAGCTAGATGTGGTAGCCTACGTTAGGGGGTACTATCGCTTGGCGGCCCTTCGCTTCGCTGACGCTGTCGCTCTCCACATCACGAACGGGATGATTCCCGAGATTCAAAGAGAGCTACCATACTACCTCGACGAAAAACTTGGCCTTCGAGGTCCAGATGCCGCGAATGTTTACGAGAGGCTCATGGCAGAGGATCAAGCAACCGCAACGAAGCGCCAGAATCTCAAGGGAGAGCGAGAGAAGTTTGTCAAGGCTCTCGCCAGCATTGAGGGGCTGGAGTCAGGCGAAGATTGCCATGACTTTACTCAGATGTCTCAAGATGAGCCTCAAGACATTGACGCCCTTATGAGCGGTGCTCTTCAAGATGAAGAGGCTTAGTTTGATCTTGTGTTTTATTTTTTTTTACTATGTTTTTTTTTTCTTGTTTCTTTCTTGGCAGCACGGTTGGCTCGGCCGGTTCAACGGCTGATTGTATGAAAAAGTTTGCGGCACGGAATTTGGCTGTCTTCGGCACCTTCTCGTATTTTCTTTGTTCCCCCCAGGATTGTGTGTTGGGTGGGCATCTCTTGGGGTAAATGTGTATTATTGCAATTGGTTTGATTTGTTGGTTGGACTTGGTTTTTATGCAAGAAGGCGCGCCGCAGGATTCCGATTGAGGATATGCAGGCTTCCCCACGATTTGTGGTGTGCTGATGTCGCCACGATGGCTTGCACCTAAACGAGAGCTGAAGGATAAAGGGGTAATGGATGGATGGATCGGTCAAAAGGGGATCTACAAACATCCCGGGTATGTGCCAGGAAGTTGTTGACAAGTCTGGTACCGCAGACCAGTAGGATACTGTGCGGGTCATCAGACCTCTTAGCTAGCTGAGATATAATGCATGTGTCAATAAAAGTGGACTAGCCCGGTAGTAGCAGGCGAGCCGAGATCCGAATAAGTGTGACAAGTAATGGCCGTCCGCGTGGCATTGAGCGGAAGGAAGCCTAACAAACGAGATGCCATGTCGATAGCCTGAATGCCAAGGAGATTGGTTACATGTGGCGCCGCGCATGGTGTGGGAGGGGACCAACGATGGTGGCACCTAAAGGAAATCATGCCATACGGACAAGCTAAGCTATGGCATATATTTAGTGTTAATTGGATTGGACTCTGCTCCTGACACGCGACTAGCAAGGCTCAGCTGAAGGGCGATGAATGATTGCTCGCAAAGTGGCAGTGTCGCTGGCCAGCTACGGCCCGGGCATCCGTCATTTGTCTCCGCATAGGAGCCCTTTCAGTAGCCTCCATTAGTTTGGCTTGTCCAGTCGCAGTTGGTAGAGAAAGCAGACGGCAGGTCAAGTGCTTCTATTACAGGGTGGGCCCTTCACCTTGGGGTAAAGGGGTGTGAAAAGGCCAGGATATTTGCTGGAGTGCCATTTTGAGGAACGACACACGTGAAACCCCACATCCAGCTGTCAGAACATGCCGGGTATCGCTGGTTCCATAATTATTGGAGTTGTATTTTACGGACTTGCAAGTGATTGAAGCCATTACAGCCAGGTGATGCTTTAATGCAGGTGTCTTGGTTGGCTCACATCATGACATCAGGTACTCATCGAAGAACGATGTTTTTCCGGTATCATCATTCAGTAAAGTATTGTTATATTTGATTCATGAATGAAAACTTTGAGAAAATGTTGATCTTGCCATTACAGCCCCAAATTGTTCCAGTTCCATGATGCTGCTGGGTTAGCCATGCCTAGGCTACTTGGCATACAAATAAATCACGAGAAAAATCTCACATTGTTAAATTTTAGGCGTAGCATTCCATTAGTAGTTAATGAGCTCATGGGGAGTCCACAAGATGCCAAAATCTCCCCCCTGTATTGCCAAATGTCCGTATTTGTTGATGCACTCAAAGCACACAAGGGTTGGGCGAAGACGCGGAAAGGATAAACCCTCGGCCGCAATTACAAATATTATTTAGCTATGATGGCGGTACCATCCCGCTGCCAGCAAGACGCTAACGGAAGGATTCATGGCGTTCCTATGCTGTCAGATTGCCGTTCGCCGCGGTGCAGCAGCTCCCGCCTGACTCAGCTCATGGCCAACGCTCGTATGTCGGCTTCGTTCCCGCCTCTCCGTCTCCAGATCCACTCTCGGCCCACCCCCCCTTGGAGTATCGAGACACCCTCAGGTTCAGCTTCAGTTCCAGAACATGCTGAAATGCATCCCAGCCAAAGATGGATATCCCGCCAAGTCAGCAGCAGCACGGTACCGTCGAGATGGATCATCCTGCAGACGCTCCCGAGAGGGCATGGACCCAGCTTCTCGGTACTTGCCAACATGATTCCCTTGGCCGCGCTCAATGCAGCGTTTTGATCCAGGAAGATGCTTGTTGAGACTCTTTCACGACGGGAGGTTGTCTTTTAATTGGCAATCGCTTTGATTCCAGTCTATATGGGGTTTCGATCATTATTTTAAACTGAATAAGGTGATGGAATGCCTTTAGGCCCTCATTGGGACATTGCTCCCTCCTACGGTAAGTATCGTAAGTTCGAATACCTTTCGACGCAATGCGCCTACTTGGAATCGTTATTCTCCTCTCATGTTTTACCCAAGTCACTTTCTTACAGCTACAAGTCTACAGTGTCTCTTTACGTACTTGAAACTTGGCTGCGTGCCTGTGAAACGATTTATACGGACAGTGCTTGACTAATCTCGCCTCAGCGCCCATTGTCGTTTTCGGCCCTGTCATCCGAAGCACGCCCTGTCGCCCTTGCCTCCAGACCATGGGCCCCGTCATGTGCAGTGGGCAGCCTCGTTCACAAAACCTGGGGCCCTAGGGTTAGCGCTCCGAGAACCCTGAGCTAAAGACGGGTTTGTTTGCGACAAGTGCCGAGGGGGGAGACGCGTGGGTGCCGTGAGCTGACTCCATGTGGTCTTACACTTCACGGGTCGCACCGATTTCTCGTTGTGATAGTGAAGGCGCATGGCTGGTGATTGCACGCACAAGCGACACTAAGAGTTGGGTGCCGTCAAGCGCCGATGCTCCCCCCAAGCTAATCTAGCATCGGCCTTATTTCTGCATGAGTATCGCCGTCCGGGGATGCAACAGACTGTGCAGCCGAACCAAACCTCTGCTTCCCCAGACGAGGCGAGGCCGACACTTGAAGTGGCGAGTGTATTATTACAATTACTTCGTCAACCCCGAAACCGAAGGGTCGCTGCGCCTGAATGATCGGACTCTCCCTCCCCACTGGGTCGGCTGTCAAGTACCACCAGCGTGGGCGAATAAAGGCTGAATGAGCACCATGTACCAAGCATCATGCCACCCTCGGCACAATGAAGGTCGGGTTTAGAGCCAAATGATCCGGCATGGGTGCCCTCCAACCGCCAAATGAGGGGCCAACGGGTTTTTGTATCCTCCACCTTTTCGGACCCGCCCTCCCCCAGGTCCCCCGGAACCTTGCAGGTCCTCCACGTTTTAGAGCCTGTTAGGGCCAGTCCATCAGATCAAGCCGTTGCTGTTTTCGGGTGTGAGGGAGGGGAAGCCGTGAAGGCATTGGGTGGATGAATCCACGGTCCTATTTTGCCGGTTTTCCCACCAAACTTGCAAGGATGGCTGGTCAGCCCGCCCCGTCTAACGCTCTCCGACGTTACCTCAAATGCCACACCATCCTGGGCCAAAAGCAAATGTCAATTGCAAGGACTGAAGCGATGGGTTACTTGACACTCGCCGCTGCTGAGCCTCTCTCTCTTTGGTCATTTTTTCAGGTCACGGAGAATTGGACTTTTGCGTAGTGCCAGTCACATTGGCTCGAAACCGAGACGGAGGAAATGCCTGTCAGAGGACCATGACCGCTTCGTTTTACTCTCAAACTCACTTCAATGTGCAGTTCAGTAATAAAACGACATACCAGCGAGGTATTTTATTTAGAAGCCCTGAGATGCAAAACTCAATCCTCTATCGACCACTCCTGGTGTCATATAACGGCTGGAGCCGACGGACCGGAGTCGTCCCTCGCAATGTATCGTTCGCGGTGTGGCGTCTAGGCGCTCTTGAAAAAATTTCGAGGGATCGTCTCGTTCGCTCGGTAGCACACCACCCCAGGCTTACGAACTGAAGGATCCGCGGTCCCTTCAACAGAGCTATAGTACGCTAGCCATCTTTTGCCTGCAGGTCCCGAGCCCATGATTTTTTCCCAAATTCCGCTCTGGGGAAGCCCGTGAAACTGGCCATTGCAGTCACTCTACATCTTTTTTCTTAACCATGGAGCCAGAGACTTGTGCCACTTTGGTGAGGGAGCACCCTGGTCCGCAATGAACAGATCCTAGCAAAGATCTTGCCTCCTCTGAACCCTTGACATAGCTAAACCAGGTAACCTTAACAAACATGAGACTTTTTAAGCTTGTGGCGGCTGCAAAAGGGAAAATGACTGTCGTCTAAAGTCGAGCACCCCCTGCCCGCCTTTCCGCCCCGGTTGACACGACCTCTCCCACACCCCCAGGTCGGGGCTGCCCCCCGCCATTCCCGATGTGTCGTCCACACCCCATTCCGTCCTCCTGCGCTGGCTCCGAGGGTGGCCAGACGCAGATGCACAACGGAGCTCTTGCAGCCAAATATAATATAAGTGGAACAATGATCCCCTCTGTCTTGGACCTTTTATCTCGTCAATCTCCATCCACGAGACAGCCCACCCTCGATTGTCTCATTGTTTGGGCGCTCACCTCATCTCTCTTTGAACATTTACCCCATACCTGACCCAAAGGGTGTCACTACACAATGGGTTTGCCGAAATTTTTGACGCCCATTGGCGATCGCAAGAATGCCCATGACTCTGGGCAGACCAGCATCGACATCACTGCCACAGATGCTACTCCCAAGTTCGAGAAGGTCACCTGGTACAAGGAGCCTCATCTGAGAAATCTGTACATCCTCAGCATCTTCTTGCTCGTCGCCTCTGCTACAACCGGTTACGATGGTATGATGGTCAACACCAGTCAGCAAATGGACAAGTGGAAGGAATACTTCCCCGAGTACGAAAATGACAACAAACTCGGCATCCTGATCAACATGTACAACATCGGTTCCATTATTTCCTACTTCATTGTCCCCTACATGACCGATCATCTCGGCCGAAAGCCTACAATCATGGCTGGCTGCGTCATCATGATTCTCGGCGCCTTTGTTTCAGCTTTCTGCAATGGCTATGGAAGTATGTCTTTTCGCAACCCCCACCTTCAGACTCTCGCAGCAGAGAACACGATCTTTTGCCTCAAAAACAGAACTCTGACAGCTTTCCAGTGTACATTGCCGGACGATTCGTCCTGGGTTTCGGCAACTCTCTCGCCCAAATGGCTTCCCCCATGCTTCTGACTGAGATCTGCCACCCTCAGCACCGCGGCCCTCTCACAGCAGTCTACAACTGTCTGTGGAACATGGGTTCTTTGAGTAAGAAAACGCACCCCGTACGCTTCTTTTTGCCGTTTCATTTACTGACCCTTCAAAGTCGTCTCATGCATTGGTTGGGGCACTGCCTCCATCAACAGTGACTGGTCATGGCGATCCATCACCTTCATCCAGGCCGTCCCCTCCATCATCCAGCTTTGCGGCATCTGGTGGGTACCTGAGTCACCTCGATTCCTCGTCAACAAGGACAAGTCAGACCAGGCCCTCAAAGTTCTCGCCAAGCACCATGCTGGTGGCGATGAGAACAACGCCACGGTCCAGTTTCAGTTTCGAGAGATTAAACAGGCTATCGAGGCCGACAAGCAGGCTCAGACTGCCACCAGCTACCTCGATTTCCTCAAGACCAAGGGTAACCGATGGAGACTAGCCATTATCATCTCTTTGGGTATCATCTCGCAATACTCTGGAAATGCCTTGTTCTCCAACTACATTGATATTATCTACGAAGGTGCCGGAATCACGGGCCAAAACAAAAAGCTTGCTGTAAGTCAACATTGTATCCTCACAAAAAGGGCAACGCTAATACCACCCACCCGCAGCTATCCACCGGAAAGACCATCATGGATCTGTCCATTGCCATTGGTGCCGCCCTGACTGTCGACAAGATCGGCAGACGCCCCCTCTTCCTCACTGCCATTTCAGGAATGGTGTGCTCCTTCGTCTGCTGGACCATTGTGGGCGCCGTCTACGAGAACTCCGCTATTACGGTCCCCAAAACTGATTCCAACTCGAGCGGTATCGAGTACACAAACAAGGGATCCGGCTATGCCCAGATTGTGTTCGTCTGGATCTTCGGCATCTTCTACGATATCGGTTTCTCCGGTCTGCTCGTCGCCTATGCCCTTGAGATTCTTCCATTCCATCTCCGAGCCAGAGGAATGACCGTCATGAACATTACTGTGCAGGCTATCCTTGCCATTGGAAAGTGAGTGTTCCCTACCAGTGCACGTCCATTCAACGCATTTTGCTTACATTAAAATAGCCAAACCAACAAGATTGCATGGAGAAAACTCCCCAACCACTGGAACTTCATGCTCTTCTACACCCTCTGGGACGCTGTCGAGCTCGTCTTCGTGTGGTTCTTCTATGTCGAGACCAAGGGCCCCACCCTCGAGGAAATTGCATTCATTTTCGATGGCAAGGATGCTGTAGTTGAGCACATTGATCTCGCCCAGGTCGAGAAGGAAACTCATCTCACTCGCACGGAGGAGGTCTTTCGAGATAAGACCGCAGCTTAAGCAATGATGACTTCATACCCAGTGCCCAATAGTGCCAGTCATGCGTTGTCATATGATTAGTATAGGAGATTTAATAGGTTGAGATGATACCAGAATATTGAGCAAGTAAATATATTCCACTTTTGCATCGATTCCGTCTGAAGAATGTAGTTGGGCGTGATTCCCCTATCATAGCTGTTTCCCACAAAACTTATCATGCATTTTCATTTATCAACAATATGAACTACCAACCACCATAGAAAATATTGCCATTATATTACTACCCAATAACCACGTATATCTAATTATGAAGTATTTATGTGAGAATACGCAACTAGCGCGGGAAATGACGAGGCAGGGGTGTAGGTAGGGTAAGTGTTTGCATCAACTTAGGCACTTTGAACCCCTGTTTGACGAAATGTATTTAGGCAAATTACCACGAAAGATGAGGCTCATCGGCCATAGGCTAAATAAGAGAATGTATAGGAGTACCTGAAATTATACTAAGTGCACACCTTTCTATTCACTTCAGGCGTGAGTCGAGACCCTTCATTAAGATGAGGAGGGAAAATAAACGTATCAAAAGATCATTGCGCGTGGTTTTTATGGTTCTAAGCTAAGGAGTTTGATCAAACCACGGCCTCAACTGTCTTCATTTCTGATTCTGAACGGGCTCCGCTGTGTTAGTCTAATCCATGCACCTGGATACAGTCACTCTCAATGTGACTCCAAGAAGGGGGGACTTCGAAGGCATATGAAATTAGTAGTGATATCTAACGTCAATACAAATTGGACTAGATGAATAATGTAGGAGTCCCATTAAAATTTGACTATATGCGAAATCATTTCGGTGAACCTAGGGAATTGTTTATGGGGCTAGATCTAGTAGGATGGGCAAGAAAGCCACCACCTACACAGACTCGGCCTAGGACTAAGTCTTTATTTTTACATGTCACTTCAAGATCGCATTGAGGCAGCAGTATGGTGGAGATATTGAAACGTGAAGAAAAGCATCCTCAGCAAAAGAAACACCTAGCTAACCGCACATATCACTGTGACCTTGACTTTTTTCACATCAGCTGAATTTCTTCCTATATTTCAAGATAACCACACTCACCAAGACCTTTCCCCCAGCCTCTATTACGTAATCGAGCCAAGTGATCATCTGCGGCTGAGGAATCAGGCTGAGTGAGATTCGTGATTTTCTGCCTAACAATAAATCAGCGCCAGGCAAGCGCCATATTGCTTCTCATAATTCGCTCATCAATATCAAGAAAATATGTCTACGAGCAATCGAAATCCCAGTTCAAGCACTGGCGAAGATAAAAGTGCCATAAGTGGGACCCAGCGCCATGTGTCGTCCACGCAGTTGTCACACACTGCCACAGTAAATGAAGTACACAGCATCCATGCAGAGGGCTCGTCGAACGTGCATCAGGGAAACAATTATTACTACGGAAATGAAACGTCGAAGCAAAAGAGGCACGAGGAGCTTCTCAAGTGGCTATGCAATATTGATCCCTCCGGGTTGTATAGAACACTCCAGGCCAGACATGAAAGTGGCACGAGTGGCTGGCTACTACAAGACAGCGCGGAGTATAGAACTTGGGAGACATCCCCAAGCTCTGTATTGTGGCTTCATGGAAAAGGTACGTCTCTAACGGTTTCTTCGATGTCTGCCATCATTCGCTAAAGCTTATACATACAGCTGGCTCCGGAAAATCAATGCTAAGCTGGTCTGTCATTAAGCACCTAAAAGAACGATGCAGGTCCTCCCCCTATACTGCGCTTGCGTAGTTCTTTTTTAGCTTCAGTGAGGTACAAAACCAAAATGTGACCGCGATGCTTGAATCAATTGTAAAGCAGCTCTATGCTACTCGACCTGATACACCGGGACTAGGCGAAATGCTTTATGAGTATAAGCAGAAAGGAGAGCGCCCAGACACCGAGACCCTCGAGAATGCAGTGAAAGATATCTCTGGCCTAGATGAATGTCCAACCTTGGACAAAGAGCGGCAAGGGGTCTTAGACACCCTTTGTCGTATCATTGGTAGCATGGCGGATAATATGCATATCTTCCTAACAAGTCGGAAAGAGCCAGATATTGACATGGCAATAAGAAAAGTTCTTTCCAACCCAGAGCGAACCTCGATTGATCTTACGGAGAAATCAATCTTTCTCGAGCGCGATATCGATAAATATATGGATTCAATGCTCGCAAAGATGTCGTGGCCTGATGAAATAAAAGCTGAAGCTAAAACCTCCCTGGCAGACAAGGCCGATGGAATGTTGGTTACACCAGTACCTGTCTAGTCCAACGCTATGGCTAATGATCGACTGTTCTAGGTTCCAATACATTTCCTGCCAGTTCGATGTGCTTCGTCGTCTCCATACTCACCAGGATATTCTCGATGCTCTCAAAGACCTGCCTCGTGGGCTCGACGAAACGTATGATAGGGCGCTGGAGAGAGTGGATGAAAGTTGCCAAGCCCAGGTCATAGGCCTGCTTAAATGACTTGCGTTCTCCAGAAAGGTCCTTACACTCGAAGATCTTGCAGTTATTTTTATTATGCGCCCTGAGCGTGAGAGCATATTCGACAGTAGAGAGCAGGTGTTTAGGCCGGAAGATCTCCTTGAGCATATATCCAGTCTGGTTGTGGTCCAGGTGAACAACGAAGGCTACGAAGATGATGAATATAATGAAAATATCATTTTCGAACCCATAAAAAACGTCCGCCTGGTTCATTTCTCCATCAAAGAGTATCTACTATCTGATCGTATTTTCGATGGGCGGGCCAAGTACTTTTCATTTAATGAAACCGACGCTCATCTGCACATCGCATACTCGTGCCTACTTTATCATCTCTATTGCAGCAGTGTAAATAATAGCGATGTTCGCAATATAGCGCTTGAGCATTATTCAGCCAGGAATTGGATGACGCATCTCGATATGGTCCCGCGCGAGGAATGGCCAGACTGCCTCACACATAAAGCCACCAAGGCGCTCGCTATTCGGAGCAATAGCCTTCGCAACAATATTAAATATCGTCGACATATAGCACATCAAAACTTTTATTCAGTGCGACCACTGTGCTTTACCGCCCAGCTTGACGCAGTCAGGCTTACCGAGATATTGCTCCAGACAAGCAAGTACTTAATACAAGAGGATTTAGATCTTGCCCTGCAGGTAGCAGCATCGAGAGATAATATGGAAATCGTGCAGCTTCTTCTAGACAATCATGCCAATTTTAATGCAAAGAATGGAAAGTACGGTAGCCCGCTGCTGGATGCAGCGTATAAGGGGCAGACGGCTATAGCAGAGGTTTTGCTTGATAACAATACTGATATTAATGCAGAACAAGGCATGTTTGGGTATGCACTACAAGCGGCCGCATCTGGAAACAATCTTGATATAGTAAGATTGCTTGTTGTCCGCGGAGCAAATGTAAACTTGTCATCCTACGAGACAGGATGTGCCTTGAGTTGGGCTCAGTTGGTTGACTGCCTACAGTTTCTGCTCGACAACAAGGCTGACGTAAACGGAGGTAGAGGTGGGAAACAGGGAACTGCGCTTCACAAGGCGGCTGCAGATCTGTACTCTAAGAAACCCAATTTCGAGTTCCTCTTAGAGCGAGGCGCGGATGTTAACGCCTACGGCGGGGAGTATGGCTACCCACTGCAGGCGGCTTGTACGCCTAGTTCCTTCGACCCAAAGATAAATCACCCCGCCGAAGTAAAGAAATTACTGGACTTAGGCGCTGACATCAACGCGCAAGGTGGCAAATATGGAAATGCACTGCAAAGCGCGTGTGCTCACGGAGATGGGGGCGAAATAGTGCAGCTCCTAGTAGGACGCGGCGCCAGGATCAATGCCCAAGGTGGCTACTTTGGGACAGCACTACAAGCATTGTGTGCCAACAGGGACAGCAAAAAAAATAATGTAGAGCTCTTGTTGGACAAGGGCGCTGACGTGAACCTTCAGGGGGGCGAGTATGGCAACGCGCTGCAAGCCGTATGCTACTGTAGCCGTATAAGCATGCATCAAGACTGGAGCAAGGAGAGCATAATCGCGCTACTGCTTTCCAAGGGTGCCGACGTCAATGCCCAGGGCGGAAAGTTTGGGAACGCCCTGCAGGCTGCGGCGGCTGCGGCTTTGGTGGACGACAACGCCAGGTGCGTCGAAATGCTCCTAAACAAGGGTGCCGAGGTCAACGCTCGTGGTGGACAGACAATACGACACTGCGCTACAGGCGGCTTGTAGCGTTGGTCACCTTGAAAAGGTTCGACTGCTGCTCAGCCGAGGAGCTGACATCAACGCTACGGGCGGCGAATACGGGACTGCTCTTCAAGCCGCATGTGTATTGGGATGCACAGACGATTATCCATACCAAAGCCTGAGAGATTTCCCAAAGGAACTCCCGCATTTCCTGATAGAGCACGGCGCTGATGTTCACATCCAAGGCGGTCTTTTTGGCAGTGCTTGGCACGCGGCTGCTGCGCAGCCGTATCCCGAACACCAGGACATCCTCCAGCTACTACTCAGCCATGGTGTTGATGTGAATGACACCCGGGGCTGCCGTCACCCCACTGCTCTGCACGCAGCGGTAGAAACCAGTTGGGATATCGCCCGTGTTCGCTTCCTGCTCGACCATGGTGCCAATATCAACCTTGCCCCGGAAAAGCATGGTTCTCCACTACAGTCAGCATGTGCGCACAGGGACAAGAGGGATAAAAAGGGAGAGAAGATATCCAAATTCCTACTCGAAAATTATCCACAAATTGACATCAACGTGCAAAGGGGCATCTTCGGCTCTGCCCTCCAGGCAGCTGCATTCGGAGGTCAGAACGGCTCCATCAAGTCGTTGCTGGACCGAGGTGCCGACCCCAACGCCCAAGGAGGCAAATATGGCTGTGCGCTTAATGCAGCCGTCGTCCAGGGCTTCTGGGACACTGTCGAAGTGTTGCTAGAGGGCGGAGCGGAGCCGGGCCGGCAGTTGCTGCCAGCCTCGGAAAAGAAGCGGCTCGCTAGCATCCGTGATGAGCATGGAAGGGGGGGTGTGGAGCGGTACAACAAGGTCCGCCAAATCCACTGCCACGGATTGAGTCACCGTAGATGGATCATTCGCCAAAAAAGGCTGGCTTGGTATAACAACTGCTGTAATCTACTTTAGTAATAACGATGATTAATTTTTGGTGCAATAAAAGAAATGGATCATAAAATGTAGAACTAAAGCAAAAGCGCAAGGGCTAGCTTATTGAATTCATTTAAGCCTCCTCGGCTCCCAAACCCACTGCATCTGGTTCAGAATCGCTCCAAGTGTACACATTTCTTGGCGTCTCAGATCCGCATAGCCATATTTCATGTCTATTTTTTGGATTCGGATTCATCAACATCAAAAAGAATCCATATATCCAGTCTCGGGGTTGATTTGAATTTGGCAGTATTGTCGAGTCAGCTACCGGGTAATCATGAGCAAGTAACACGAATATGTACCGTCAACACAGGCCACCCCCGTATAGAAGATGCGTAAATCAGTTCCGTTAACGTTACAGGGTTGCATAATTCTATGTTCGTAATAAAGGACGGGCGGCCGCAGTTCGATAGGTCCGTCGCTATCGCATGCGCTAAGTTAGGAGGCCACACACATGAACGACGTCAACATTCAAGGCTGGCGACATAATTGGCCATTCACTTAAAACTCACCATGTCGCTCTATGTATTTAATTATTCGAAAATCTTGTTCGCAATTATAAGGGTGCGTCAGAGGAAGTAGTCAATTCGACGGCTGAGCCCAAGTTTCAACTCTCGCAGAATGAAACGGATCCCATCGCATGCACATACTATTAAAGAGTAAGGCGTACGGTGATGTTAGTAAAATTTATTGCTTTCTAGTTTTGATTAAATGCACTCGTGGATTGTTGTTCCGGTGAATATCCACGTATTGAGAGGGCTGGACACGTAATAGTTAAAATACTCTACCCTGCGTAATCACATACGGGATTGATCATGCATTACCTACGTTAGGTGGCTACTTTTTACGTAGCGTGCGCTAGAATTTTCTAAGGCGTATAGCAATAGAAAATCAACTAATTAAACCGCAGTTTTTATGTCCTGTTATTTCTCAATGATGTCACTGCAGTATCCCGTTGTAGCTCTTTATCTAGGTCAATTTGGTAGCCTATTTATACAGTAAATAGCCATTATGCATCATTTTAGCCATATATTTATGTCCTCACATACTTGTATCCAAATCATCAGTCTAGATAGCCCCTGTCCTATAAAGATAACTTTGAATGAAGTGGCCTTTGTCAATTCTTCTGCGTATCTTGAAAATCAGCTCCACTAACCATCAAATAGGTGCATGGCTAGCTTTGTACTCTACGTTTTATCATGGGAAATACGTCAGAAGGGACTGAAAGGACATTCGAGCAGGAATGCATATCTGCCGAGCATTGCGTCGTTGGGCACCAAATCAAACGAACTACATCGTACACAACAACAACAAGACGGAAGGTGCAACACGCAATTCAAACAACGACAAGCTAAGTTCGACAGAGCTACGAGACAGGCACTCCGAGATCCAGTGTCTTGGAGAGCGGTTGGTTTAGTGTGTTGGTGGGCCACCCGCTCCCGAACCGGCGGGTCGGTCCGCCGCGGCTCCACTTGTAACCCGACGCCGTTGGCTTGGGAGAGGATGAGATGCTATTTTGGTAATTTTCTATGTCTTAGCATGGCAAATCTCCTTGCCAGCTAGATTCTGGGGGGCTCTCTGGTGTTTTTGGTCCCACTTGCATTGTCTTTCCCCCAGACCCTCTCGACCTAAAGCGACTTGTTGGTTGGTTTGGGGAAAAGGGGTGGATACGGATGACAGCTAAGGTTATATTCCATCATGGGGCTTAATGGTCGATAATATACCATCCCATACGACTTGATTGGGTTTTTGCAACAACATCTTATTGGTTCTGTTACATCAGGGAGAAAAAAAAGGAAAAAAAAAAAAAAAAAAAGACTGCTCCAGGGTAGCTGTCCTAATAGAAGACTAGTCACTGCGTGATGTTTTTCAATTCAGGGTGGCCAAATATAATGGGCTGCCTAATGGACAAAAAGGTACAAGGGCGCTAGAATGATACGTCAAAAGATGCGTTGTTGGAAAAAGTACACAAACGGTTGCCGTCGTTTTGTCACATATTTTTAGAGTTGACGTTCGCCCTATTGTGGGGTGCGGATTTTTTGGCCAAACCAAGACGTTGGGTTCGCAGTGGCCACTTTTTGCTGAGAGAGAAACAAGGGCAGTCCCTGCCTGAGTCGTCCGTTACCAGGCGCTTATATTTCTTGCAGGTCAGGGTCTACCCGCTAGTCGGAATTGCGCCCCCTTATGCTGAGAAGGGAAGCTTGGGAGGTGCTAATATTAATACGAGCTTTTGTATGGGCGAAAGGTTGCCGGGATACAGAAGATAAGCCCTAGTGAGCCACTAGCTCAGGCACAGCAAAGATAACTAGGAACACGGAAATCCCGGGCTGAAGGGCGCGGTCGCGGACAAGGCTGGTTTCAAGTAATGGCCGGACTGGTGTTGAGGGAAAGGGAAAAAATAAGACTGGATGAAATTGCGCGCGCGTCCCCCTTGCGGCCCCAGATTCTAGACGAATTGGAATGTGGTGGCGTGCTGCTTGCTCCTGCAACGTTCTGACGACAATTGATGCAGGGGCAACAAAAGAACAAGGGTCCAGCCACGCGATCAGGTCCTGTCATCCCGGCTATTCGGCTGCCCTTTTGGATATTTTGTATCTTTTTTACTATCTTTGGCGCGCAATTGGACCAAACTCTCGTAACAACGGAAGTCTCGGCGTGGTGGGGTCGCCCGTCGCGAACCCAGAAGACATCGCTAAGATGAGCTTGGCCAAAACCTGCTGGTGGATAATAAAGCTTAAAATAAAATGCGACCGGGGCAATTTTTTTTTTGGGAGGGGACACTTCGCCAATTGCGGGAATGAGACACATTCCAGCTTTAGAGTCCAGACCTAGACAAAAGATCTCTTTGTTAAGACACTACCGTTCGCCTGCCGTGCTTAAAAAGACCAAAAAAAAGAAAGAAAACCATTGGCGCCCTTCTGGACTCTTTCGCTTCGCCTCCCGTTTATTAGTGAAGCCTCGCTGGCGCGTCCCAGTGGATCTCTTCATCAGGAGCAACGGAGAGTGGGGATGGGCACCACGCTGGACCCCTGTCTGCCGTGATCTCCCGGACCAGAACACGTTGGTAGGGTAGATCTTTGGTCAATCCCTGGTAAATTGGCTACGGCCTATGAAGTAAGCATATGGGAGATCTTTGACTTGTCTTGGCCTTAGAGATGCCAAGTTCACATCCAATGCTGATCGAGGTTCAAAAAATTCGTCGTTTGCTTAATGCATCTTAGCGCATAAGCATTTTTGCGTATTATTTCGTGGTACATAGTTGTACATCGTAACCTGCCAGGCTCGCAAATCTCCTCGATATCTTCCAGAGCCCCTTGCTATCCGGATATCGCCCAAGATAAGAATTTATGTGATACCGTCCCAAAACATCGCGCCGCCGCCTAATAACGCCGTTCTAAATGATAAGTAAAAAAAGACTCGTCATGGCCTGCAATACAGAGCCTTGCGGCCGTCTGCGTTACGACTCTTGTGAAGTTCATCATTGCCGCCTCAGTTTCCCTTTCCCTTCTTGGCATCCTCCTTCTTTTTGGCGTCCTCCTTCTTCTTGGCCTCGGCCTTATTTTGCTCTTCTTGCTTCTTCTTCTCCGCAATTGCGTCTGCCTCGTATTGGGGCGTCCAGAGCATGGGGCTTTCGCAGATGTTGTCGCGTGCGAATGAGCGGTATCGCTCGAGAATATCGGTCTTATCCATGCCCCCGCGTTGACTGCCAAAGCTGTAGTGAACGGCGATTCCTCGACCATCGGCAACGGCATCTGAGATTAGTTAGCAAATGGATGTCTGATGTGTGATGGTTCAAAACTCACGTCTTCCAAGCTTCCTTGTCATGGTGCAAGAGAAGTGATTCTCATCGTCGGACTCGATAGGTTTAGCAGCATTGATGTCCTTGCCCATCATGGCAACGAACTGGATACCCATGCGGTCGTACTGGAAGTCCCAGTTGCCAAACTTGTATTGCCACAGTGCGTCCTTCTCAAGGTTCTCGAGGAAGCTCAAGTGTTCCTGGGCACCAATCTTCCACTCAGTCCAACCGCGTCCATAAGGATGGTATTCAGTCTTCTCAATGGGGGTAAAGTCGAGAATGTGATCATGGCTGCCCTTGTTGAGAGGAAGCCAGCGATGCACACCGTCCTCCGAGGGCTCCCAGTCTCCCAGGTTGAATTCTTCCAAATCGGGACCCTCCCACTCGGGCAGCTTCGAAGGGCGCCAGTCGAACTCGGTGCCGACGATGGACGATGTCTTGTTCAGCTCAGGGAGGTAGGGTTTAACGGCGCCGAGATTCCAGTGGACCCAGCTGAGCAGGGGTTGGTTCACGACATTGGCGGATACGATGTAAAATTCAGGGTGTTCAACCTTCTTCTGAACCAGGGAGGGGATGAGGCTGTCCTCCATGAAAACCTGAGAGGTGGGTTAGCGGTCGTGCAAGAGTAACATAGCTTGAGTTGAGGCTCACAATGTCATCATCAATCTTGATGTACAAGACGTCATCTTCGACGCGATCGTAGGACTGGCCAAAACCAGAAGAAAACTGGTTCATGTTGCTCATATCTTCGGTGGCAGCCCACTTTTCGTAGAATTCAGGCTCACTCTTCAGCATGCGATCAAGGAGAGCAACGTCCTCTGGTGTACCAGTGCGCTCAACAAAAATGACACCGTCAAGCATACCGCCATTTTTCTTGAGGTTTCGCTTGGGGAATATTAGTCAATTGCTGGACCGAAAAGAGCTTACAAAAACAAACCTTTAGGTAGCAGTCGAGAATGGAAATGGGCTGGCGGCGACCGAAGAAAACCAGGGCCTTGATGCTCTTGATGTGGTCGGGGCGCTTGTAGTCCCAGACGCTGGGCAGCAAATGGCCCTTGGAGGTCCAGAACCGGGGCTTCGTCTTGCCATCGCCTTCGAGGTCGGAGGATGAGGATGATGATGAGGCGGGGCTGGAGCTGGCTTTCGCGTTGTCGTCTTTGCTCGATGTAGGCTTCTTGTTGTCGGCTGTGGCGCTGGGGGCGGGGTCTTTGTTGTGCGATAGTAGCGAGCTCGCTGAAAGTGTGTCGGAGATGTGTTCCTGCTGGTTCCAGACCAGAAAACCGAATAGCATGAGAACCAGCACGCTGCCGGTCACGATGTGACGCCGCGAGTAGCTTCTGATGGCGAGCACCATGGTGACGAAGTTGATGCTGTGGAAACGAGAGAGCCGGGGAGGGTGGAATCCAGTTTGATGACTCGAGGGCGAAAAATTCCAATGCAAGGGAGTCCTGAGTGGGCAGGTGTCGGAATGGAGGCCCGGTATGTGTGTATCCCTTCGGGGAGCGGGCGAGGGAGCAATATGGCGACGAGACCCCAAGACGGGAGATTCAAATGATTAGAGACAGGACGGCTTGGGTGGTCTGGAAATATATATGGAGCAGTGGGTGATTGGCAGCCACAGGGGAGGGGCGCCTGCAGGAGCCGCCCCAAGGTACCTAACGAAAGGCAGGGCAAGGCAGGGCAAGGCAAGGTCCGGCTCGGGATGTGCGCGAAAGGGGCGTCCGGGCCATTCAACCGGACTCGATGACATGGACGAAAGCGCGGCAGAGGCCAGAGTGTGGCTGATGGGATGGGTGAAAGCGTCGGCCAACATGCAAATCCGCACACATGCACATGCAGTCTGGTCCAGCCCAGTGTCCAGCCCAGTCCACACAAGGGCCCCACGCTGCTAAGGTTCGAAACGAGAAACTACTGGCAAACTACTGATCGTCGTCCATGTCGTCTAGGGCCTCGACGCCGCAAGCGGGTCTGGCGGCATGCGCCACAGCTATTCCAGGCCCGATCTGGCTACGCGGTAGAGATGGACTGGCCTTGGCCATACGAAATGCCCATATTAGGCACATGCAGAGGTGGGCGAGGTGAGGTGAGGTGCTGTGCTGTGTTGTGCTGTGCTTCTAGCGCGTGAGCTCTTGGCGAGACCATCGTAAAGATGATTGTTTTTCTGCGGCGCTTTCCTCACCGAGACCTTGGGTTGCATCCCCTGTGAGCTGCTGTTCGGATCGCAGCCGGTAGATACCCTTCCAGACGATGAGGGATTGGCTACATCGTACTGGTGCGACAACCGACCAGGGGGGGCCCAGGTTACACTGGAGACGGGATGCTGCCGAAGGATGCCATAGGATGACAGCACCAGCACTGCACTGCCTGCTCCATACAAGTCCACTTTGGATACGGAGGCCAAAAACGTGCAGCTAGCCGAAAAGAAAAAAAAAGAGAACATGTGTTGGATTGGTGGTGAGAACAGCCGCAAACTGTTGCGGCGTATGACGGATGATTGCAACCTATCGTCACCAATGTAAATCTCAGATTGAATGCAGCAGTCACCGAGTGCACACTCTCCATCCGCACTCAGCATCCCAGACATCCCCTGGAATGTCAAACGAGGTTGTGTGTGACGGGCATGCGAGGGCCGTTTTTAATTTTCTTTTCTCTCACAGACGGAAAAGTCCAGCCCAACCGTGAGACACGTGCAGCCTTCCCCGCCCTCAACCAACACCGCGAAGCAGCCAACACGACCGCCCCAAACCGGCTTCCCTTGCGCGGGCGCGATACGAGCGAGCGCAGCCAGTTTCACCCAGACGAGCCACCCGAGTGGCGTGACCAAGCACCAGCATCCAGAGAGCAGCACCAGCATCATCCATCGCTCATCGCTGCTGGGCTGAACGAGGCGCGCAGTGGAGTTCGCCTGACAGGGGGCCCCGCCAGCAACACAAAGCTTGGCTTTGGCGCTACTTAATTAAAGCAGCTGAAGATCCCTCCCAAACTCAGACATGCTGTCGGTCCTGCCGCATAACATTGGCTCATTCAAACACAAGCTTTTTTTCTCGAGCCCCTTTTCGTGCATCGATCGTGATTGACGACGAGTGCCGAAGGGAAGCCAATCTTGGCACGTTCCCCTCTCGTCTCCGTTTTGCATTGAGCATCATCATCTCGCGACGGTGGAGCAGGATATGTAACGGAGCGCTCAGCTTATCATAACAAAGCCACGCGGGATTTCAAACATGGCCTAGCAGCTATGACGCGGATGGTGTCATGGTCGTAGTGTTGGCGCTTTTTTTCTCCGATCTTTTTTTTGTTGCCCTCTCTTTGTCATTTTCAACCTAGCCTGCTGCTCGAAATAGGCCGCTTAAAAAGGCCCGTTGTTCCGAAAAAATCCCCACCAGGTCCTGACCATTCCACTAGAATGCGCCACAGCGATGGAAGAAGAGAACGATGCCACACCACAGGGGAAAAAAATAAAAAAATAAACAGGCCAAGAACAGGCATAATCGTAAGGCTCGCCAAGCCACTAACTCCCTGACACAAGGGAAAATTTAAATCGAAAATAAATACAGACATAAAAAGATATAGACAGCAGCGTCATGAGCAAAATCTTAGCCTTACACAGAGCGTCAAATGGCTCATAGCGCCCAATCGCTATGACGGCCGGTCAGACGTTGGTTCCGCGACATTTCGTTATGCGAGACATAGACACAGATTGCGCCGAGCTGGGCGACGCCCGCTGAGTTGAGGCGCACGAGAATGCACACTGCCCGTTTGGTCCTTGGTGTGCCGGTGTCCGACTAACAGCTGCATGCAACCATCCTTGTTTGGCCATATCAATAGCTTGTCTTTATGCTTGTTCCGCATCGAGTCAGCTGCTTGTGTTACTCCGCACATTCCCAAGTCGGCGCGCCAGTGCCACAGTCAAGGAGAGGTCGCTTGTTGAACAACCGAGGAAAAGACTTCCCCCCATTAAGATTAGTGCTATCTATCCTAACTATATCAACTCATGCCCGATTATTTGACATATTAACCATCCTTGCTTTTCGACGAAATATTGTACACGTCCCTGTCCAGTAGTGGCTCTCTGGGTCCATCTCCCCTCCCCGCATTAAGGTCATCCACAATCAACAAACGTTCCTCGTGATCCGCCTCTTCCATACGGCACCCGTATTTACCATTCATTACTAGGCCTACCAGCAGTGGTGGTACTTGGCCCATTTTGCCACGACGTGATGTGATTTATCCCTCACATCCAAAAGGCTCACCACCACCCAGGGAGCTGGGCTTGGCTCCTCCGAACCCGCAATTTGCGGCCCTCAGTGGGCTGCGCCGCGGCGGGAGTAGTCGCCGTTTGCGTGGGTTTCGGCGCCTTACCTCCGTTGGGGCCCACAGTCATAACTACCGTGTTATACATCGTCTGGACGCTGGTGGAGATGGGCATGAGTGGGCACTCGGTGTGCGTGGCGGCGGCGCCGGCTGCCTTAATTGCCGTCGCATAGTGTACCTTGGCGTTGCCACTGTCCTTGACACCGTACATTTTATTCCCGTTGGCATCGCTGTCCGGGCTCTTGTTCTTTTTCCCAGAGCCGCTGTCGGGGTTGCCAATTCTCTCGTAGGTGTTACCGGAACCGTGGCACGGTAGACCGCTCTTCGACTTGCAGCTCGACTTGCCCGACTCCTTGTCGATGACGATGATCTCAACGTCAGGCTGACCATTGTTATCGATAGCGGTATTTGAAATGGTCTGGTACTGCTTGGCGGTTTGAGTCACGGTTCGAGGTGGAGAAGTTACCGTGACTGTGTGGGGAAGCTTGATAACCTGAGTTGCCTTCTCACCATTGTTCAAGACCATGACCTTGGCGCTGGGTTCCGATTTGGCAACGACAGGGTAATCCTTTTCAGCCTCCTGAACAGTGTCGGTGTTGGTCGCGGGTTTAACAATAACCGTGTAGTGTTTGTCTCCCTCTTGGACTGTCCTTGTTTCATAGCGATCTGTTGGCTCACCCGGGTTCTTTACCGTGACCGTTTTGATTGGACTATCCTCGTTATCGCCATCGCCACCAACAGTGACTGTGACGTATTTTCGAGGTGGTTTCCCATTGTCACCCTTAACCTCGACAGTCTCGGTCTTTTCGCTTTTGTCACCGTCGAGCGCTTTTCCGCTGGGAGAGGGCAGACCAGAAGTGATGGTTACTGTCTTGGCATACTTGGCTTTTGGTTTCTTGGATGGAATAGGCCCAACAGTGACCTCTTTTGTAACAGTATGCTCCTCGAAGTGAGTCACATAAACCGTGTTTCCGGCAGTCACGGTATGCTCAATGGTGACGGTTTCCTTGGATGGTGCCCCGTATGGTGGTGCATTAATGGTGACTGTGTGGGGGATTCCGGTAGACTCAGTTACTGTAACGGTTTTGATGTTCTTTCCAGATGTATCGGAACCCGAGCAAGGACAGCACTCCTCAGCTTGATCTCGAGCGTGGAGCCAATCGGACTGGGCATGGGAAAATGGTAGCAGTGCCAAAACGGCCCAAGGAGTAATTCGAAGCATGGCGATTAAGATGTGGTATCAGAAAATCCAAACTGTAAAATCAGGGGATATGTGCTTTATCCCGAGTTGGATTTTTGTTGTAGAAGAGGGATGTGCAATGATGGTGGGAAGAGGTTGAGTGAGATGAGAGCTTGGTGTGATAGAGATGATAGTTAAACAAGGCGATGGGATGAAATATTTATACAATTGTCACCATGCTTCCATTTTTACATTTAGAGAACCCCAATATCACTTCCCGTAGGATAAGAGACCACAACTCCGAATATTAAACACTGCCAAGGGATCAAGATTAAGGGACTGAACACAAGGGGAAATCTGAGCGAATCTGGGCATCGCGCAAAGTTGTTAACTGGCTATCCAAAAGCTATATCACAGTCTTCCCTTGAGAGCTGTGGGTTACGAAAATGAGGGAGAAGAATTTTTCTTGCCTCTCTACAGGTCTACAGAGTGAACGGCCCTTTGCAATAGGTGAAGAGAAGGGTAACAAGACAAGGGGATGACAGCGCCCGAGAGCAGGCAAATCACATCTATACCCTGGAACAAAAGACCCAATAGGTGGACATAAATTCATGACCAAGGGGCCAGTCCAAGGGAATTGCAAAGGGTTAGCCAATATTGATGCCCCTGTTGGAAGGGAGAATTTTTGATAGGTGGCATCGGCCCTCAACAAAAGGCGAGACAAGACAGCATGCTGGACAAGGGAGCCGTGCAAATCACATGACCCGGGATCAGAGCAAATCTTTTGGCATTTTGAGGCGTCAACAACACATTCACGTCGTCTACTCAACGTCTGCCGCGCGAATGCACTATGATTGGATTGGTGTGTTGTCCCGTCGACCTCACCGACCCAACAGCGCGGTTCGAGGCGACGGTCCGGAGTTTTCCCGATGCGCTTCGGCCACCCCACGAGGATCCACCAGGTAATCTCGTGTGAAGCTTCGCTGCGCGACTGACGACGAGAGAGCACATCACGATCAGCAGGCTTTGGACGACCCCGCGAGCATCAGTCCAGCGACACCGTCCCATCACTAGGAATGCCCTCGGTCAGCCGGCATCCCTCACCCACGATTTCATCCACCACGACCCGCCCCCGAGGGCTATGAGCTACTAGGCAACCCGCCAGCCTATCATGGGAAACTGCACGTCATCATGCCTGGGCCAGCGCAAGAGCGACGCCTACGACGAAGATGAGGAGAACCGCCTTCTCTACGACGATGCCAACGGCATGCAATACGGAAGCTTTGGCGAGCAGGGCATGACGGAGAGCGACACGCTCGAGGCCCAACGGGAAACCGAAGCCCTCCAGAGAGTAGTGGCCAAAACATCAAAGTACGCATGAGTCGACGAGTGGCGGTGTGGTAAACGCGGTAGCCGAGGACTGACTGACATGTTTTCTGCAGCAATATGGTGGACATCTTCGAGATTGCTCCGCAAGATAACATAGCCCGCGGGGCGACGACGCCATTTGCATACGCCGGACAAGGCGCACGTGTGGCCAGGTATCAGCATCTAGTGTCCAAACTGAACGCACAGGGCGATGGCCCCGCCCCTGGCGTCAAGGTTGACTGGCTGCCCGAGGATGAAACGATTGAAATGCAACGCAACGGGTCAGCCAGTATCAAGACTATTGAGGCCGATGATGGACCCCTCGTGGGGACCTTCGCCGATGCGGCCGCGGCCATGCAGTGACGACGACGACCATGATTTACTCCATTCAGACAGAGCTGCCCTCACCGACCTTGTTTTTTTATCGCTTTATTGCAACAGCGCGGAAGCCTCACACACAAGATATGTATGGCCCTCAGGGGTGGAGAAGAGTGGGATAGAAAGAACAAAAAAGAGACGATCTGTTATTTGTGGCATGACAACGGGACCGGCGGACTCACATCATTCTGATTTTTTTGCCTAATATTTGGTTTTCCTCCCCGTTTGTTTGTTTCCCCCCCCCCCCCCCCCCCCCCATTGCATTGGTCTTTTTTTTTTTTTTTTTTTTGGATGACGGAATGATGCCATCTGTCTAATTTTATATTGGCTGAGTGTTCGGGGATGGGTCACGTCGACCGAGGATATTTTTTTTTTGACATTGGCGCATTTCTTTGTCACGAACGATCAGCAGAACACACACAGAGCGGCAACCGAAGCCGACAAAACCCACCACGCATCCGCACTAGTTAAGCCGTCAGTTGCCAGTCAACAAAATGGACAAGGCTTATGTTGGATTGGACGACGACTCGATCGATACACGGGATCGGTGCGGCCGTTTATCCCAGACTTGGGGACATTTCTTTGTATCAATCATCATGTCTAGTATTTATTTTACTTTTTCTTATCTTTTTTTCCCCTCTCATGTTCTCTTATCTGTGTTTCGACCCAAAATCTTTTTTTTCCTTGATTCATGTGGGTAGGGGAGAGTGGACTTGTACAAAACAGATACACCCAATCGAATTTCACAGAATTTTTTTGACCATCCGTCGCCGGGCCCAGAAGGAAGAAGAAAGAAGGCCGACGTGACCTTACATGCGCTATTGTCATTCATACATGGGACCTACATGGTTCTAAACCCGAAGCAGAGAGGAGAGGAACCCACCCCAGATCGCTCAACTAGGCTGGTTTGATACCTTTCCTTGCTGGCGTCGTTTTTGAGTTTTTTTCTTCCTTATTTGTTTTTCCATCCATGTCGCATTCCCGTTGCTTCCGATTGCTCATATGAGGGTCACGAGTCGCGGTCGACAGTGATACTGCAACACACGCGAGCCTCAAGGGGCCAGCAATGACATGCTCTCACTGGGCCACGGACGCGCGAGGCCAGACTAGAAAGCCCCGATGTTGTGAAATACCACGGCCACCGCCCATTTAGCATCAGACACGTGCGCAGACTCACGCTGGGGCGAGGTGGTGGGGGCAACCCAGACGACGCGGCGCTAGCCTCACGAGAGAAAGGAGAGGTGGCCCTCTCAGCTTTAGCCTGGCCATCGGCCCTCGTTTTAGATTCATTTCTCCGGCTTCGGCTCGCACCGTTGATGGCGGCGTGCATGGGCCCATCCGCCCTGCTAAGTAAAGGCATGTACCGCACCGCCCTTGCCCACGCACACCACCACTCACACTGCCCTGTCCTGTTGGTGTGGAGGGCTCGACGAGAGAGGCCCAGGCCGCAGAGCAGTACATTGGCACGCACACGGGTACATAGCACCGACCGACCGACTGACCCTGGGTTCCCCGGGAGCTCGGGAGCTGGGCCTGCGAGCACGATCCCGCCCACTTACCAAGCCTTCGGGTTCGCTATCCTGGAGGCTGGATCCTTTTTTTTTCCTGCTTGTCTTGTCTTGCTGCTGCCCCCTTTGCCTTCCCTCCCCCCCCTCCTCCCCCTTCCTGTCGATTCCCAAGGCTTTGGGTCATGGTTTCCTTTTAGCCCGCCACCGCGGAACCCCTGGGAGGGGGGCCTCTCTGACGAGCGGGCGTGGCACTCCTTAGGCCGGGGTTGGCGAGCCCGGTGGACTGGGTATGGTGGGTTTTTGGAGGCGGGTGCGATCCCGAGGCGCTGGGACAGATGCTTGCTCGGCCGGTATCGATTTTTCTCTCTCTTTTTAGTTCTTCATCTTTTTTGCTAGCTGTGTCTGTCCTTTTTTTTTTCTTTTTAATTTAATTATGGAGCCCCTTGGGTCAAGCGTCGGATTCCAAGGCACGCGGTGCCATTGGAGATGGGGACGGATCAACTGACGCTCTACACAAAGACTGGCCGGCGTAGCAAATTCTGGCCTCGCGTTGGTAGAGCAATGAAGCATCTTTCTCTCTCGCTTCTTCACCTTTTGCCACCGTGTCCTCAGCAACCCCCCCGGGAAGGAAAATACGCGTCTGAGCTTCGCTCGCTCCCTGCTCATCAGCCGCCCCGACGCTCCAGCCCGGCGCAAAACCCTCGGACAACCAGGAGGGCCTGTCGGTGTGTCCGTCCGCCGCCGGGGCCGACGACCAGGGCCCCGAGCACCACGGCGGCGGGCATGACGCAGGCCAGGGCGCTGCTGATATTAGTGAGGCACGGCAAAGCAAGGAACCAGGCGAAAAGTTAATGAGGGAAGCGACCCAAATGAGCCCACAAATCACCCCCGGCCGCGGCTGTTAGCTCTATGGGCTCTGCCGTCCTTCGCTTGCCTTTGCTGGGCTCGCCTATTGCCATGCTTGCCGGGCCTAGCTGTCTCTATGTCAGACAGACGACCGACCGCAGACGACAATAGCGCTTGCTTTTTTCAGCTACAGGGTTGTTTAGTCGCTAGTCAAGTTTTGCTCAGTCATTTTTCCTATTCAACTTTTTTTTTTTTTTTTCCCCTCCTCTCATATCGAGAGGCAGTTAGTTCACCGCCCTCCTCCGCCCTCCAAAGTTGCTAGTTAGTGTCAATGCCCTCCGTATATCTCTTCCCTTGTCCCGTCTCGCTCTCCAACTCCAGTTGAGCCATCGCCAAGAAGCGGTTTGTCGATCAAACACTACCGGATGAGATCGGTGA